>JAREYC010000002.1:51410000-52087500 GCA_030015325.1 Cryptoblepharus egeriae
TCAACCAACCAACAAATAAATAAATAAATAACCAAAAAAGAGTGCAAGGTTCCCCAAAGTGTAGGACACCCAAGAAAAATGTAAAACACAACAGAATAAGAGCTAAAACCACTCATATATGTTGCTTTTGTGTGCTTAATTTAAATAGTATCTAAATTATTATTAAATTTAAAACTATTACCTATAATGAAAGAATGACAAGAAGGATGGGGAGGGCAATGAGGATACTTTCTTTCCAGGACACAAGGCTAAAAAAAGGAGGACGTGTCCTGTAAAGAGAGGGGCTGGGCCAGCTGGCTCCTCAGGTGAGGCCCAGGAAGCCCTGCCTGGGAAGAGACATTCCATCCAGCACCACCTTCCACCTGCTCCCCAGCCATGCACTGGACGCAACCACATTTTCCTTCTTGGGGGAGTGTTGGTGGAAAGAAGAGATGAAGCATTGCCTACCAGCACTGCAAACAGACTGCAAAGAAGACAGTGAGAAAGAGAAAGAGCTCCTTGAAATATCCCAGCAGGGCCTGGCTCAGGAGAGGAGGGAGAGGCTTTGGGGGGGAAAGGCAGGTGCAGCTTCCCCCCCACAGAGAAGAGTGGCTTCGTCCCCCTAGCAACCGTCTCAGGCGTCTGTGTCTTGGGGACCAAGCGGTTGCCCTGCGCAGGAGGGGGAAGCTGGGCGTTTGGTGCGTACCCAGGAGGCTGCCCCCCCCTCTCTCCCTCTCTGCTGGGCTGGACTGCACTGGGGTGCAGGGGGACTTGGGGGTGGGGAAGCCCACACTGTGCCCCCCAAGAGAAGGGCAGAAGTGGAGGCTGCCTGGAAAAGCCTCTGAGCCTCACTCATCCCCTTGCCCTGCCCTCAGATGCTTTGGGAACAAGGTGACCAGGTGTCCTCTTTTTCCAGGACCAGAGTGACCAGGTGTCCTCTTTTTCCAGGACCAGGGTGACCAGTGTGTCCTCTTTTTCCAGGACCAGGGTGACCAGGTGTCCTCTTTTTCCAGGACCAGAGTGACCAGTGTGTCCTCTTTTTCCAGGACCAGGGTGACCAGGTGTCCTCTTTTTCCAGGACCAGGGTGACCAGGTGTCCTCTTTTTCCAGGACCAGGGTGACCAGTGTGTCCTCTTTTTCCAGGACCAGGGTGACCAGGTGTCCTCTTTCTAGGTCATGTCTTCTTTTTGTGTCCTGGAAAAAAAAACCTGGGAAAAAATCTTCATTGTCCTTCATTTCCTTGCAAGCAGGCAGCATGTAGCCTTCTTGTAATTTATAAATTACGTGTGATAAATTATACATTATAGTTAAAAATTTAGTAATGAGTAATATGATGTTCAAATTAACCACATGAAAGCAATGTATAGGAGCAGTTTTAGCTTGTATTTGTCATGTTCTACATTTTACTTGGGTGTCCTACATTTAAGGGGGGAGTGCTTTGTCTTCTTTCCCAGTTGTGACATATGGTCACTCTGTCTGGGAGATGCTCCTGAGGGTGAGGTGACATGGAGTCCCGGCTGCCAGCTGCCTCAACTCCACATGTTACCGTTATCCTGCATGCATGGACTCTGTAGGTTTTCCTATATGGACCCAGCCCAAACCTGGAGTGTTGCATCCAGCTCAGGTTCCCACATCTGAAAAAAGGCTATAATGGAAAAGGTGCAACCAAAATGATTACTGGGTTGGGGTACCTTCCTTAAAAGGAAAGGTGTTTGGAGCTCTTCAGCCTAGAAAAGAGGCGCCTGAGGAGGGGAACATAATGGGGACCTACAAAATTATGCAAGCGATAGCCTGTGGAACTCCTTTTCATGGTATATGATGACGGTGTCTGGCCTGGATGTCTTTAAGAGGGGATTGGATGAATTTCTGGACAACAACTCCATTATGGGTTACACAAGTTATGTGCAACCTCCCTATTTTAGATGTTCTACTTCAGGAATGCCAGATGCAGGGGAAGACACCAGAATGCAGGTCTCTTGTTATTTTTGTGTGCTCCCTGAAGGATTTGGTGGGCTAGTGAGATATAGCAAGATGAACTAGATGGGCCTTTGGTCTTATGAATCTTTCATATCTGACAAACCTGGCTACATTCATTGTACTGTACAGAGGACCTGAATTAGGAATCAGCAGCCTGTTACAGTTTCTTCATGTGGGGAAAAGAGAGACAGGGAGAATAATACATACTTGTGAGGCCTTTAACATCATGTGAAGATTTGCATATAGATGTCAGGAGCAATCCTAAGAAATTTAGGCCATCCTAACTCACCTGGTCTATCTTTTCATGATGGTATGGGGAGGTCAGCATATGTCTGTGAATTGACTTTCATAGGAGTGGGACAGAAGTGCCTTACAGCACATTTGTGACACCCTCAGGTCAGCACAGTACTTATGCTGGGGCTTAGGCCGGCCTAAGTTGAGGTTAGGATTGCAGCCAAAATGCATTTTGTTATTGGGAAATAATCACAATGTTCGAGGACTGTGATGTGTGATGTGACTCTGATTGGATCTATCACGTGATGCTTATGCCTCTTCTCAGTGCATGGAAACACTTTAAGGTAGCATTTGTCAACCAGCGGTGTAGGTACCACTAGTGGTGTCTCAGCAGTGAGACCAGGAATGTGACATCAAATATATCAGCAGGAGGCTCCAAAGCATGCTTTCCTGCACTCACAAAAAGCTCTCCTCCACCCTGAGTCTGTTACTAGTACTTGTCACATCCCATCTGGTCTCCCAACCCAGAGGTAACTGGCAGTATTGTCATCACATTACTTCTGATGGTACTCGAAATAGATGGACCATATGAAGTGGTGTGGCAGAGGTGCTAATATTTTTAAAAGGGAATATTTATGAACCATTGAATTAACCATTGCATTAGATCATGGCACAAGCATAGTGATGGTGGAGAAGGAGACCTCTATTGTGCCACAATACTAACAATGTATCCTACATGTTTATTCAGAAATAAGATCCATTGTATTTAGCGGAGATTGTAGCCTAAATGTCCAATCCTATCCAACGTTCGAGCAACAGTACAGCACCAACAAAGCTCTGAGGTTGGGAGCAGATGTTCCCCTACTTTAAGGAGACCTGCATGCTTGCCCCCCACGCTGCAGAATGCAGTGCATGTCCTATTGGCACAGCTGCGTTGGTGCCAGAAAATTGAATGGGATAGGGTTTTTAAGTCTTTTAGGTTTTATTGGGCTTACAGAAAAAAGAAAAAAATGTTGTTGGCTACTGTGTCACAAAATTGTGGTTATCTAACCTTACTGGGTTTGTCACAGCATCCACTTAGCATTGAAAAATCCAATGGAGGCATCTGGGACCATCAGGCAAAATAAAATCTGTGTTTATACATATTTCAATCTCTGTGTTATGGGCATGAAGACTTTGGTCCATATCCTAAAGTCAAAATAAGCCCTTTGTGTTGGAGCAGTTAAGGTGACTTTCCATAAGATAACTCTAGAGGGTGTTGTAACTGCATGGACCCATAACTGCTCTGGATTTTGCGCATAGCTGGAAGGATTTTACATTAGAATGAAACGTTTATTTTAATTTTTTGTTGCTAATTATAATGATTGTCGTCTCTAAATACAGGATTGGGACAGTCTCCTTTCAATTAAATTTGGTACCATAATTTTCATTTCAACTTACTCTAGTCTTCAGAAGTTCTAATTTTTAAGGCGCATAGAGTGCCTTAAAAAGAAGAAAGTGGCTTCTACTTTGAGAGTTTTTAGGAAAGGTGTACAGCATGTACAATATGTTAAACAAATATGTTAAACAAATTATGATACAGTATATCATATCTTGAGGCAGACTGGACGAGATCAACCATGAAATCTTTTCCAGTTCTCGAAATAGCTGGAGGATTTTTGCCAACAAAAACTAACATTTTTGTTAGTATGTTAGCAATACATTTCTATTGTTTAGCTAAATTTCCTTTGTTTCTTTCTACAGCTCTTTCATACACAAGGAAAAAGATATTGTATTTTAAAACTGGTCAGAAAAATGTGATGATAAAATATGTGTAATTGTCAAAAGCTGGTGTAATTGAATTCAGCATTCTAGATTACGTTAGAAGTAAAATTTACAGTGCACTATATGGGTTGTCTGCAGAGCCATGTTTCATGCTTCCACAACAGTGATTAACCTGTTTGAGCTGAGCTTGCTGAAGCCCTTTGCCAACCCTTTGCATTGGTGATAACCTATGGAAGGTGACATTAATGCAGGAATTTTCTATACAGTATTGTTTTTGATTCATCAGAAATCTTCTCCCACATTAGCACAAGTATGTGCAGGTTGTGAAAACATTTTACATTCATGTTGTATCTTGTTCATACATTTGTGAACATTTAGTTGAAAAATGGTATACAAATGTACAGTTGTTGTTAAGCTGTAGCTTCAGTTTTGAAACTTTTGTGTTAAAGTCTATTTAGAAGTCTTTTTCTTTAATATTTGGGCCATATATTGTGTTTGTTTGATAGTGACAAAAACACACTCTGGGTGTAATCCTAAGCACATCTACTCTGAAGTAAGTCCCATTGTGTTCTATGGGACTTACTCTCAGGAAGGTGTCTATAGGATTGCAGCCTTTGTGCATGTTCAAATTACTCTGTGATTATTGCTTCATGTTATAGTCCATGTCTTTGAACTGACACCACCATTTAAAAAAATTATGTTTGAAATATGTTATGTTGAGATTCAAATTAATCTATGCATGGGTTGTATATAGACAAAAGCAACCTCCTGTATTTATTTGCACCTAATTTTTTTGGGGGGGGGGTGGTTGTGCAAAGATCCACTTGAAGTCACTGTTAAGACATGGCATTTCTGTAAAATTTACCCCCAAATCCAGAGTAACTACGGGAGCAGGTAAGAGACATTACGTGCTCCTGCAGTTACTGCACCTCCTAGTGAAAACCTATGGGAAATTCATATTGGAATGCAGAGTAAATTGTTCTTACACCAGAGAAAGGACTCCCCGTAATTACTCTGGATTTTGCCCATACCCTACAATCCAGAGTAACTACAGGAGCACGTAAGAGACATTTACATCGACGTAGTTACGGCACCACCCAGTGAAAACCAATGGGAAATTCATATTGCAATCCAGAGTAATTTGTTCTTACGTCGGAGCAAGGACTCCCCATAGTTACTCTGGATTGCGCCCATAGTCTCTCTTGTTCTAAAGGCCAGTGTTTGTTTATTCTCAGATATTATTATCCTATGCCCTTTCATGCACACTGGAGGTTGGATCTATTTTGGAGGGTGGGGGTGGGGGTGGAAGAATGCTGCCATTCATAATATGCTATTTCTCTGTATTAGGACCACTATTTGGAGTAGGAGAGTTCTTTTTAAAGTCTGTTTTTCCTTCCCAGTTACTGGTAAGTGGAATATTAGGAATGCATAAGCAGACAACAGAGCTTACCCTGCTTTTCCTCAGATTTATCTCTCAATCAGTCTGATGGTACCCTGTTAGCCTTCTATTGTTACTAGGATTGATTTTTTAAAAGTAATCTCTTTGTCTGCAAAATACCATAGGGTTATTTTGAACCTCATTCACAAAAAGAACAATGGCTTCAAAGAGATGAAGCCAAAGGACTAGATCAAAAGCTCCTGCCACAGACTAAGAAAAATGTGAGTGTACATTGTTTTGGATCGGTAATGCCGGTTCTGATGGAGAAATTGAAATTGTGGCATTGCTATCATGACACACATTGCAGTTCATGTTGTGTCAATATTTCAATGATAGCATGATCTCATTTGCCATTAAACAACCTTTGTAGAGTTTAACATTCCCAGTTTATTCACAGTTGTCCCACTGAAATGTTTAAGAACTTGTGGTGTAGCTTGATGAATGCTTTTGGTTATTGAATTGTGCAATGTTGCTAGTAGGTGGTGTTGGCATCCGTTAAACGGCTTTGTTCCTGGTATGGTTTTGAGAAATAGTTTATTAAGATCAGGAATTTGTGAGATTTCAGGAAGACATTTTCCCAGAGTGTAAAATATAATTATGAGTTGTATTTGAATTTAAGTGTTCTTTATGGCTTTGTCTCACCTTTGTAATTATTCTAGACCCTATCCTTCTGGGTGGGAAAAAGATACTTAGAAAGGGCACATAAAAATTAATACATCTGTGTTTTTTGGAGTAATTTTTCTGATCTACCCAACATTGGAACCTGTGCCTGGGCAGACTATTTTAAATCCTGTGGGGATGCAGAGAAACTGTAGAATATCTGTCTGGAATAAGAAACTGTCTGAAATAAAGATAGTAATGCTTTGCACCCATATCTCATACTAGTTCTATGAACAATACATATGTTAAAAGTTTTTATTTATCTAAGGCTGCAATCCTAACTTCCAGTTAGGCTGGCCTAAGCCCCAGCATAAGTCCTGTCCTGACCTGGAAATGTCACAAAAGTGCCATTAGACACTTGTGCGCCACTCCTGGGGGAGTGTTAGGCCAGTGCACAGACATGCGCTTTCCTCCCTACATCATAATGGGAACGGGAGGACTGATGAGTTGTGCTGGCATAGGTTATGATTGCACCCCAAGAGGATTTTAAACCCACTTTTTCCATGAAGACTTTGATGCAACACCTTTATCTTCTCTCCTATAGTAACAAATTATGTGTAAATAGTCAAAATGTTCTTGCCCTGCCTCACATTTCTTCCCTTTACTTTGCTGTGTCTATTTAGATTAGCCCTTCTAGGTAGGGTCCTATCCAGTGGTGGGCTCCAGCAGGTTCGTACCTACTCTATAGAACCGGTTGTTAACAAGAGATAGGACATATAAAGTTTAAAAATAGCTGTTTAAAAGTGGCTGCCAAATGGGCATAAAACCGGTTCTTAATTTCTTTGAATCCCTGGTCACTGGTCCTATCCCTTTATTTGGTATAAATTCATAATGTCAACATGGAAGGCTAACCCCAACCTTATAGGTTGTTGAACAGTAAAAAATAAGTTTTCTTATCCCTCCCCTCTATTAAGCAACACAGGTGAGAAAAGTCCAGAAGTCAAGATTTTTATTGCTTAAATCAGAAAGTGAAACTTCTTACATAAGAATTGTCCAGAAGTAATGACATTTAATTGAAGGTCCAAATGAATAATCATTTTGTATTGTTCCTAACTCTTAATTGGTTTCAGCCTCTGGTATCCTTAAAAGTTGATCGTGTTTTTTCCTAGTCTTCAAAATGAAGACCAAAATCCCAGTTCAACCAGTTGATAAGCAACAACTACAATGGCCTGAGGAGGACTGAGCAGACTGCTTTTATACCTGATCTTGTCCTAGTGCCGCTGAAGTTACCACTCTGGGTGCCTGGTTGAGTGAGCGCACTGTCAGTTGTTATAGAGTTAAATAACTAGGTATGTGGGAAATTTGTTGTTTTATTTTCCTGTATTCTGGAGAACCTGTGCCAATTTCACAATAGTCAAGAACAAGCCTGAGTACTTCCTCCTGTGCATCTGACAGATGGGCACTCTTTTGATCAGGATACTAAGCAGGAGTTTATTTTAATTGGTGAATAGAGTTGGTGATTGCAGAGAACTTCAGTGCGGTGCCAATGACGGCACCAGCTGCACGGCAGTGAAGATTTAGGTCCGTGGTGGGTAGGTGTATTGCTCACCTCCCCCACGCAGCTGTCAGTGGAATTCAGCCCTGTCCCACCGCAGCATATGTTATTGCAATTCTAAGCAGAGCTTGCCAATCATTCATATATCATAATTGCCCCCCCCCCTTCCTACTTGGGATATCGTTTTAGGGCACCTACTGTGGAAATATGAATGATGTGTCAGGTTAAAGCACAAATACATCTTCTTTTTTGCGTTATGCAAAAAAAAAATCTAAGGAACTTTTAAAAATGACAAAAGGTAGAAGAGAAACTAATTGTGGGCTGCTAGTCTGCAAACACTCCCAAGGCTCTGTCTGAGCTGTTGTTATGCTACAGACACAAGCAGACAAGCCTGCCAACGCTGTCATTTTTTGCATATTGGAATGAGCTTTTTTGTTTCTTTTGTTTTGTTTCATTGGTTGTACTGATTTGAAGCTATGGATTTTTAACAAGCATTTTAACTTGCAGCAAAAGGGTCTAGGGTCTAGAGACATAGTAGTAGTAGTAGTAGTAGTAGTAGTAGTAGTAGTAGTAGTAGTAGTAGTAGTAGTAGTAGTAGTAGTAGTATGTGTGGTGAAATGACAAGGAAGACTGAACACTTCTAGTGTGCCTCTTATTTCAGAGTGGTGTTTACACCACCTCCCCATCAGTAGAGAAATAAGTAGGGGGGACTGAAGAATTTCACGAGAATTCTTCAACATCATCAATGGTTTTTGTACATTTATACGGTATACCGTTTTTCAACTAAATGTTCACAAAGCAATTTACAGAGAAAATTAAATGTTGAACTAATGTTCAACATACAGACGTTATATGAGTAGTGAACACAATCCCCCCAAATTGGGATTGTCCGTGTTTTTCAGGCCATATGGCAACCCTAGTCTGTGGCCCACTAGTAGGACCTAACCCAATTTTGAGTGGGTCATGAAACTTACTATTTGACTAGATTATGACATACTATACAATTAGATTAGACCATGTGCATCAAGATTAAACAGTGTGCTATCTGCAGGAGGTAGGACACTATGGCCTAATAAACTTTATACTACAGAGGCTTAAGTGGTTGGTAAAGCATATTTTTTTAGGTGGATCCCAATGTTAAAATGTTAGGGAACATTTTGTTTGGAGGATGAAGAAGGGTAAATTTATAATAGAATAATTATTGTCCAATTCTGTGAAGGCCCCATGGTAGTGAATCTTCTGGTTTGCTGCTATAGGCAGTTTGAAAGCTACACCACCATCACACATGATGGAGCCGCTAGTGGAAATGGGCAGTGGTGCCACACACATGCCAGACTCACTCAGACATTCTGCAAGCCCACAGCAGATGGCAGCGGAGGATGTTCAGAGTGGGGAGGGGAGCGTGGGCTAGAGGGATGGATCTCAGCAGCAAAGACACTTGCCAGATCCTTTCCCCACTTTTTAACCCACCCATCTCTTTCTCTCCTTGGAAAAATGCCAGAAAAAATAGCTGATGTAGGTCCAAGGTCTAAGTTTAAAAAAGTTACAAAGGAGTAATTTCATTACTCTTGTTGACCTTCTGCCCCACACAGTCCCCCCCTTCCCTCCAAAAATTGTAGTATGCAGTGAGTGTTCCACTACTGCAGCTGCATACCACTGCATGGCAGAATAGGAGGGGGTTGTTAAATATTTGCGTGAATTTTGAGAAGTTCTGTTTATACAGACTAAATTGCAAGGGAGTTTTGTGATGACAAAGAAAGCATAGGTTGGAACTTTCATGCTCTTATTTCTTTCCCAAGTGATTATGATCTGATCTCAGGTCTTCGAAGATGAATGGCTTGCAAAGCTATTCATTGCCTTTGCTACCCCCTCAAGTGGACACAGAGAATACAAAATAAGATGGCACGGCAGGGTCTTCTTGCAGTGGTGCTGTTCTACTGTAACAGTTCAGCGTGCATACAGAGGTCCAGCTATGATTCATCAGGATGCCTTGGTTCTTAGTTGATAGCCTTCAGTCATACTGTATTGCCGAAATATAGCTAGACATAAAATAGTTTCTCAAAATCCTTTGTAGGATTCATCTTTCAGAGCATGAGCTTTTGGTAGCTATGCTAAACTGAGCAAGAGTTAAATGGATGGGTTAAACTAAATGGATGGGTTAAACTAAACTAAAGAGTTAAACTAAAGGAACAGAGGGAAGTTTGTGAAATTGATAAGATTCTACTTTGTAATCAGTAGTTCTTTATAAGGCTTAAGGCACAGTCTTAACCACTTTTCCAGCACTGCCAATGGGGCATATTCTGCATCCTCCAGTTGGGGGCAATCACAGAGGTCTCCTCAAGTTAAGGCAATGTTTGTCCTCTTAGCTTGGAGTTGCATTGCCCTTACCCTGAAGCTGGAAAATTGGTTAGGAGTATGCCCTTATTCATCTGAGTGCCAATACAGATGAGGTGAACATTGTTGATGACAAGTGTGCCACTTAGTTAGAGAGTAGGAGGATGACCTATTTTGGATTGGCTTCCACTCATTGTAAAGAAGCAGGTTTACAGCATTCAGGACCCGACCTTGGTACTTGTGACTCAGATGGTAACTATGTCTGTGCATTTTTTGTTCTGTTTAGGAACATGGAATTTGGTAACAGGAACTTTTCTGTGTGATATATATCTTGATCTCTAGCATTAAATATTATAGTAATATGCTTTTTGTGGAGTTGCCTTTGAAGGCAGCTTGGAAATTAGTGCAAAGTGTTTAAGCCACGCTCCCAAGTCGGATTGGCTTTAGGGTTTATGTTAACCTTAAAGAATTAAAGTTCCCCTCTCCTGAATAAGGGCACAGGGTCCACAATAGATCTCCAAAAGTCTGTGCTTGCTATTTTACAGTTGTTTTTTTTTCAGCCCAACATAGTGCATAGGAAAAGAATGGCTCCACCAGTTCCACCTCCCTTCCTGATCTGGAATTGGAATGCAAAGTTGAATTTAAGAAATGTGTATTATTAACCTTTTCAGACTGTATGCCATCCTTTGGATGGATGTATCCATCAGTCTCTTTTTTGTTTGGTTTTGCTTAGAAGAACTCTGTTAGGATCAGTCTAAAGAAATTGGTGATTTGATCCTCAGACTGACCTCTTAAACACTCCAGGTTCCAGACACCAAATTCCTCCAGCAGTGGCAAATGCAGAAATTCATAAGTACCAACTGCCCTACTTCTTTCATATTTGATTAGATCAGCAGCAAACTAGCAAATTGTGGTGATATTGGCAGGTTGTCATTAGACTGCAGAACTGACTTCACATGGAGATGAAAATGAGTTATTTGTACCACATGCAGGGCTGTAGCTTCAGGATCCCTACGCACCTCAGTCAGGGATCACAGCATCAACATACATTCCCTTCACATTTTGAAGTTTATTTTTGTTGCCATGTTTGCATTTAGGCTGAACTGATTGCAGTCGTCACTTCCAAACTGTGTGCCTTTGGATGTGGTTGGTTCAACTGATCACCCATGTGATTTTACTTGCATCCAGAAGGCTGTCTGTTGCATCTACCCAGGAATCGTTACTCCAGATTTGCTTCCTCCTAATCAAGACTCTAGAGGCACTCAAAAAAGTTGCTGTTTTGAGCATATAACTTGAGTAGAAATATAAGAGGTTGAATCCTTTGAGGGCAGGTCATAATTACTCATTGATGAGAAAAAAAATAGATCTTTTCAGGTTTAAGAATGAAATATGTCTCCTTTAAAAAAAAGTGTGCTTTCACTGACATAAATTGGGAAATGAAAAGTTAGAGCCTTCGTAGTAATAGACAGTTTTGTTAAGTGCAAAAGATGGATAAGTGTTAGATGTTTTTAGTAGTTGTATGGAATCAAGGTATCTTTCCTCATAGGAACTGCTGAATTCATTACATGTTTTAGCATGTAATGGATTACATGTAAAGGATTACATGTTTTAGCATTCAGTGAAAATACAATATATCATTACTTGGAAAAATCACTTCCCCATCTCGTGCTTTACTTGCTGTGGAAAATGCAGAAGAGCAGTGGCCTCTTGGATACCTCTTGGATAATTCCCTAGATGTCTCTGGTGAATGGGGGTATTTCTCATTTTCTGGAACCTCATATTATTTGTGAACTCTATTTGTATTTATTTAATTCCTTCTGAGGTGATGCACTCTTTAACATACTTCTACTGCAGGCTAGTGCTTTCCAACAAATAAAGCAACAAAGGGTGCAGTCCTAACCATGTCTACTCAAAAGTTAACTCCATTGTGTTCAGTGGGTCTTACTCCCGGGAAAGTGTCTTTAGGATTTCAGCCAAAGAGTAGCAAGATCAACTCTTCCTTCTCACAACAATGCTTTGACGTTTCATGAACCTTCTACCATTTGTTAAAACTCCATGCTGGTTGTGGTGCCCTCATTTTTCTGAACTAAAGTGTGCAACTGTACATCTTAACTTCTGGTTAAAAATATACGAGAAAAGTGAGTCTTCCACTGGCATTTGGGTGATCTTGGACCCAACTAGTCCAGAAACTACCTTGAGCATAGCCACGTTTCAATCATTCTGAAAACTCCTTACACCAAAATGTGGCAGTTATTTGCAGAGCCGGCACAAAACAGATTAGGCTGACCCCTCAAAGGTATATGGATTTTGCTCATGCTTTGATTTTTATTGCCATTTCACCTTTATAATTACAACACAGCATCTGCTCAGACACTGATCACCAAGCCTCATTCGGCAGTGCCACCCCGCAATGTCGTAACCATCCGTGTGTGGTAGCTAAAGCCAATCAGGAAAGATATTGCTGTGAGAGAGGTTAGGTGAGGCACATAAAGAATAGCTTTGGAGGCAAAATTTTGCAAAACAAAAAGCGACATTAGTCTCTTGCCAGAATGCTGAGGGCAGCACTTAATTAACACCATCATTTACATAAGTATCTTTCTCTAGCTTGGATATCCAGGCTCATAATAATTGCTTGTGCTTACCCTTAACCTGACAGTCGAATAGAAATTATGAGATGAGATCACCCAAGGAAAAAATGCTCCAGCCAGACAATTAAACAGTTTCAAGCACCCAATTTAAACACCAAATATGCTGAAATAAAACTTTATTTATTTATTTATTTATTTATTTATTTATTTATTTATTTATTTATGCCTACATACATGCATACGCCGTCTTTCCCATGCCAAAACAAATATCAAAAGAAGCCTACAACAACCTTGTTGTTTGTCCTCACAACGACCCTGTGTGGAAGGTGAGGCTGAAATTGGGCACACCTTTTATCACTCCATTTTCATAACATTGAGCAGGATCTTTGGTTTGAGTTCATCTTCTCTGGCTTCTCAAGGAATCGTTTTGTGAAACACAGATAGGTCCCAGGTGCTGGGAGACACATGAGGGATGCCTGACAGGCACATAAGATGGAAGATGGTTGCCAGGCCTTGCATTGGGTGTTACAAAGGTTGAGGTTTAAAAAAAGTATGGTAAATACTGCATTGTAGACTTTATTTTAAAAGGCCTGCTCTTAAAAACAAATTTCTCCAGTTGGCTATGTAACAAGCAGACTTTAAAAAGCAAGAAAAACTGTCAAAGTTACAAGGAAAGTAACCTCATGATCATGCTTTGGAATTGTGATCTCTGAACCCTGATTTGGGGGCCAGATGCTGCTCTGCTGAGCCTAAATGTGGCCGCCAGCAAGACCCCTCTATCTGGCCCTTGGGCAATCCCTGTAATCTACTCCAATATAATTCTTATATGTCAATTTATATCAATTTATTCAAATTTGAAATGTAAATTAGTTTCCTGGCCCCCAACAGTGTCAGAGAGATGTCCAAAATGTTTGGAGACCCCTGTTTTGGAAGAACAGGCTACTGATATTATAATCACGTTAGCCAACAGTAGTCTTTTCAGCCTCTCCAGTTTCCACTCATACTCTTAAAGTACTTTTTTGTGAACACTGTAATAGCTACAGTGGCATTTCTTATATTCCTATATATTTCTTACCTTTTGATTATGTGGTTGATGCAGTAATATAGCTGATAACATCTGAGATTTTGGAACAACAACTACTGCATTTTCAGTTTACCAATCTAAAATGTATTTCAGAAATCATTTTTAGGTACTGAATTTCAGACCTACAATCCAGAGTAACTATGGGAGCACGTAAGAGACGTTACGTGAACCTGTAGTTCTAGAAAACCTTTGGGAAATTCATATTGCAATCCAGAGTAAATTGTTCTTACACCGGAGCAAGGACTTCCTGTAGTTACTCTGGATTGTGCCCACAGTAACAGTTTTCAGAGTTCTGAAATCCTCAACTTTTCTCATTTTACAAACTAAGTGCTTCGTGTGATCAGGGACATCACTAAGTTTGTATCACCTGGTGTGGAGGCCAGAATGTCACCGCATGCTGTGGGCAGGGCAACAACCTGAATGCTGGGCATGGTTATGTGCCATTACCCTGCTTTTGCTGGTTGTTTGGCCATATGCTTTGGTCGAATAAGTATTTCAAAGTGGTTTGTTTCATTGCATTTTGCTGTAAATTATGCAATGATGGTATATAACACAATGGGATTATTTCTACAAACTATGATTGCCATTTTGGTCACTAGAAGGGTACCACCTTTGGTCACTCTCAAGGGTACCACCTTTCTAACATCCTAGTGATGTCCCTGATTGGGACTATTTTGGAATCCTTGTACTCCCCTGGACTAACATTCCACACAAGCCAAAGCATGCCTGTTTACTCACTAGTAAACATGGCTGCATAGTTCCCTTTCATTTTCAACACATTTCAGTGTAATCATCAGGGACCTCTTCTGTGGTAATTTGTTGGGGCTGTGTTCATTGGATCAGAATAGTTCTGGTGTCCTTAGATTCTTATCAGCATGCCCTTTCCAGTGGACTATGGCACATTTGTCTACTTATGAGTAAAGCCGTGATATGGGTCACTTTCACTTTCCTCAGAGCTCAATGCATTTTTAAAAGATTTTTGTCCATAACCTTTGATAGGAAGGTGCTACTCAAAATATATTTTTGCATTGGATTCTGCTCTTAAATCCAACAGTATATGACATGATGAGATTTTCTGCACAATCACTAAGTTGCATTTTTGGGGTGTTACAGTCTCCCCAATGTACATCACCCTCTATGGACATATCACCTGGTGTGGGATGCACTCCCTGCTCCTCCCTAGTGATGCCCCTGAGTGTGATCTTTAGTTGATAGGGGTGGTTTTTCATTTATTCATATGATAAAAAGGCTGTCATGAAAGTTGAAAGTTCTTAACAGTACAAAGAAACTTATGACAAATTTGTTTCCTCTGCATGATGTGCAAGAGATTTCACAGGCCTGACTGAAATAATGAGTAAGATGGATAAAGCAAAGAAGGAATTGAAAAATTCATTGGGGAGGAGCCCCTACACACCTTATCCCAGCAGTATGCTGTCAGATTCCAGTCCAGGACCCAGCTTAACTCCAGCAGAAAGTGCCATCCAAACGGTTAATAGGAAATATCCTACAGTTAAACAACGGGGATTTTACTCTGATGTCCTTACACCAGGAGCTTCCGATCTCTTGGGGGTAAGTATATAGAACTTCATTTTTCTCTTTTGGGTTCGTCTGCAAATGTCCTTTTTTTAAAAAAAGAAAGGCCTTTTGGGAACATGTTTTATTCAGTCCATGTCTCCCATCTAACCTCCCAATCCTAACTATAGGATACCGGAGATAGGATACCAGATTTCAGTTTTTATTGAAATTTCAGTTTACCGGTCTGTATTCTTCTGTTAGTTGTTTCAGATTTCAGTTCCTATGTATTTTTTGAGGAAAAGAATTTAAATTATTTTCATGAATGTAACAGTCCCAGTTCTGAATTTTAGTAATGAATTCTCAGATGATTCAATAAATGGCTTGATTTTGTCCTTATTGATACATGTAAAGCTGTTCTGTGTGCTATAATACTGGCTTCAGTTTACTGGTTTGTACAAAAAGAGTGCTTAAAATTCATTTTTTAAATAGCTACTCTTTAGCTCCGACATTGGAAATGGGTTTGTTTTAATGAGATTCTTGGGGAATTGTATAAACCACTAGATTTTACATACAGTAAATGATGCTGTATCTCATTCTCTGCCAGCTGGTTGTTACCATACAAATTCCTAGTTATTATGACCATTGCTTTACAAGTTTGGATTGGTTTACTCAGAATTACCAGTAAGTCCCGTTCTGTTGAGATTGCCCCCAGGAAAGTGTGCACCCATATCCTTCTTTGCAGATTCATTGTGCAAAGGATTGCATCCATATCCTACTTTGCACATTCTCTACATGTTTTGTAGATTTCCTTATACTGTAATCTTATTATCAATTTCAGGATGTGTGTGCTGGTCCCAGTGTGCAGAAGGATTTGCTGAGACAGTCAGAGCTTGAAGAACACACACCAAAATGTAAGCAAACAGTAAAGAATATAGTCATGAGTGTTCCCTCTGAGAAATAAAAACAGATAAGTTGAGAACTGAGCTCCTAGAACAGAAAAAAATAACAGAAAAACCAAACCTGGAGAGTATGGTTGATAATGGTCAGTATCAAAAGCAGCAAAGCAGTCAAGTATCATCAGGGCAGAATAAACTCTTTTGGTTTTAGAGGCAAGTGGATTGTAGCAGTAAAGTGGATAGGAGTTTTGCTATAGCATCAGAGGAGGATCTGAGGGAAGAAAATTGAGAGGGACAGATTGTTTGGCTTGTTTAAGGAGCATGGAAAGGGTATAAATGAATACAGTATGTATGCTTAAAATGTGAAATAAAAAAGAGGTGAGATTTTATGTGGCATTTTCAAACCAAGATAAGCTGTGGATGCATGTGATAAACTAGGTGGTGACATTCCATGTCTACAAGGAAGCATCTCAGATTTTCTTGTCTGCCATGAACCAGAAGCCTGTCTAAGGATATTTCTCTCCCATCAAACATAGGTTGGTGCATGCTAGTCCCGGTATTTACTACTGGGGAGGTGAATGATGATCTGGATGAGAAGGAGTTTAAGATCATTCCTTTTAAGGTCACCTCCTGATAAGGTTAAGGCTAGTTACCTTCTCAGAGACAAAGACATGCTCCAGCTCAGGAGATAAATGGATCTGGAAGGTTGTCTGAGATTGTTGCTCCTGTGTCTGACAGTTTGTTTCCAGACACAATTCCTGTAGTTTGGGGAAAGGATGAGATATACACCATTTAAATAAATAGAAAAATGCTGAGGAGACATTCTTCAACACTTACTGTGCATTAGGTACATATCTGTACCCATTTCTCTGCTCTGAATTTCAAGGCTAGGATAATCTATATATATAAAAGAGAAAAGTCACTCACTGACTCACTGACTCATCACTGCCCTGCCAAAAATGCCCGCCCTAGAAGCGTGAAATTTGGGGTGGGTGTTCTTTTCATGACGGAGGGGTGCACTAAGAACCGGTTTTCAGAAATTCCAACCGGAAGGGGGTGAAAAGGGGCGCAACGCGTTTTCCTCCCTATACTTTGCATTGAGAATTGCTGACTCATCAACATTCCGCCCCAACTGCTGGGCCTGAAGCATGGAATTCTGGGAGTTCCTTCTGTCACCTGAACTCCCACCAAGAACCATCTGGAGAAATTAACCCTTCAGGGGCTGAAAAGGGGGCAACGTGTTTCTGTCCTATACTTAACATGGGGGACTGAACAACATCCAGCCAATTGGGTGCTCAGTGCCTGGTGCACAGGGGGATGTTTTCCGGAGGAAGAGGTTGCACTGGCGAGGATGCATGCACATGGGGGGAAGTTGCACATGGAGGAAAGTTGCGCATGGGAGGATGATGCGCATGGGAGGAAAGTTGCGCATGGGAGGAAAGTTGCACATCGGCAGATGATGCGCATGGGGTAAGTTGCGCTTGAGGGCTTGATGCACATGGGGGAAGTTGTGCATGGGTGGAAGTTGCACATGGGTGGAAGTTGCGCAAGGGGGGATGATGCGCATGGGGGAAAGTTGAGCATGAAGGAAAATTGCGCATGGGGATGATGCGCATGGGGAAAGTTGAGCGTGGAGGAAAGATGTGCATGGGGGATGATGCGCATGGGGGAAAGTTGCGCATGGGGGAAGTTGCGCATGGGGGAAAGTTGCACATGGAGGAAAGTTCTGCATCGGCGGATGATGCACATGGGGAAAGTTGCGCATGAGGGGATGATGCACATGGGGGAAGTTGCGCATGGGTGGAAGTTGCACATGGGTGGAAGTTGCGCATGGGGGGATGATGCGCATGGGGGAAAGTTGCGCATGAGGGTTGATGCACATGGGGGTTGATGCACATGGGGGAAAGTTGCGCATGGGGAAAGTTATGCATGGGGGAACGCGCATGGGGATAAGTTGCGCATGAGGGGAAGTTGCGCATGGGGGATGATGCGCATGGGGATGATGTGCATGGGGATGATGCGCATGGGGGAAAGTTGCGCATGAGGGGATGATGCACATGGGGCAAGTTGCGCATGGGGGAAAGTTGCGCATGGGGGTTGATGCACATGGGGGTTGATGCACATGGGGGAAAGTTGCGCATGGGGGTTGATGTGCATCGGTGAAAGTTGCGCATGAGGGAAAGTTGCACATGGGGAGATGTTGCGCATGGGGAGATGTTGCGCATGGGGAGATGTTGCGCATGGGGGATGATGCGCATGGGGGAAAGTTGCGCATGAGGGGATGATGTGCATGGGTGGAAGTTGCGCATGGGTGGAAGTTGCGCCTGGGGAATGATGCGTATGGGGAGATGATGCGCACGGGGGTAATGCGCACGGGGGGAAGTTGCAGATGGGGGAAGTTGCACATTGGGGTTGATGCGTATGGGAGAAAGTTGCGCATGGGGGAAAGTTGCGCATGGGGGAAAGTTGCGCATGAGGGGTTGATGCACATGGGGGTTGATGCGCATGGGGGAAAGTTGCGCATGGGGGAAAGATGCGCATGGGGGAAAGTTGCACATGGGAGAAAGTTGCGCATGGGGAAAGTTGCACATCGGCAGATGATGCACATGGGGGAAGTTGCGCATGGGGGGAAGTTGCGCATCGGCGGATGATGCGCATGGGGGAAGTTGCGCATGGGGGGATGATGTGCATGGGTGGAAGTTGCGCATGGGGGATGATGCGTATGGGGGATGATGCGCAGGGGGGTAATGCACACGGGGGGAAGTTGCACATGGGGAAATTTGCACATGGGGACATGATGCACATGAGGTCATGATACGCGTGGGGGAAAGTTGCGCATGGGGGAAAATTGCACATTGGGGTTGATGCGTATGGGGGAAAGTTGCGCATGGGGGGAAAGTTGCGCATGGGGGTTGATGCGTATGGGGGAAAGTTGCACATGGGGGAAGTTGCGCATTGGGGGAAGTTGCGCATTGGGGAAGTTGCGCATTGCGGAAGTTGCGCATTGGGGAAAGTTGTGCATGAGGGGACGTTGCACATGGGGGGATGATGTGCATGGAGGGACAATGCACATGGGGGGTGATGCGCATGGGGGAAGTGGCACATGGGGTGTTTCTGCGCCATGGGGGGATGGCATAGGGAGAAATGTTACACCCGCAACGCGGGTACGCTTTTTGCTAGTAATTTAATATACAACATTTCAAAATGCCCTGGTTTTGTTTCTTGTCAGACACAACATTTGAAACTCCAGAGAATATTGGGTTTATCTTGACCAGCGAACAGATTGGACCAACAACAGAAATTGTCCAAGAGACAGATTTTCCAGCGCAATCGTATAAGCCAAAAGTACAAGTTCCCTATGAGGTCCTTCCAGGACAGTGTCCTCGGAAGATTGCAATTGAGAGGTAAGGACTGGTGGGTAAGAGGTTGGAAGGACTCACTGACAGCATGGACAAGAAAGATTTGGGTGTTGTATTTAGCGATGCAATAACAGTGCTTCTATTTAAATGACAGTTTCGTTCTTCTGAGTTATGTGCATATAACACCTTAAGAAAATGATAGCTTATGTGCACCTCATTGCCTAGGATCAAATGTACAGCTTCGGACATAAATGCATTTAAGATCACTAAATTTTGTGGATTTTGTGGATTTAAGTATGCCTGATGGTATAGGATTTCCTAATCTTCAGCTCTGCTGCGGCACTTGGCTTTCTGGCGGTGGAATGCTCTTTACAGCATTGCAAAAATGCCATTAACAGAAGCATGCCATTACAGACTCCATGTGTAACAAGGAGAAGCCCTATCAGTGCTGTTAAGTTGGCTGGTTTGTAAGTCAGTTCAGGGTGACCATATGACTGGAAAAACCTGGATTTGTCCAGATTTTTAGCCTCCTGTCCAGGTGTCCTACATTTTGGCTTAATTGTCCTACATTTTGGCTTCATTTTTGAACTTTGCAATGCTGTGCAGTACACTATCATGTCATATGTCGTTGGATTCGTATTTAAGAGCAGAATCCAATGTAAAAATCGGTTTTGAGATATTTCCTTCCTAACAAAAGTTATGGCCAAACACAAAAATATAAAAACAACAAAAATACATTTTTGGCAATTTTTTTAAGCGGTTAGGAATTTTGGCTGGGGGGTAGGAATTTTGGCCTTAGGGTTCAGGAATTTTGGGTTTGGTATCTGGTCACCCTGATTCAGTAGGTTTTCTGCCTGAAAGAGGCAAGAGAAACCAAGCAGCTTCCTTCACCCTGTAACATTTGGAGTCTGTGTGTGTATGTGCGTGCATGCACGTTTGTGTGTGTGTGTACAGTGGGAGGCCAAGAGAAGTGGCCATTAATGGCTGAAACCAGCCATTTTGCAACTCAGTTGACAGGTTGGAATGAACTTGAATTTCTCCGAAGTAACTTTTAAATTGGTTACTTAATCCTAACCTCTGGATATGCCAGTACAAATCCTGTGTTAGCCTGGGAATGTCACAAGTCACTTCTGCATCACTCCTGGTGGTTAGGCTACGCACAGACATGCGTCGGGGTGTGTGTGTTAGGCCTCCCACCACTGCAGGAATGCGAGATGGGTGAGTTGTGCTGGCCTGATTTGGTTGAATTATGCCCTCTGACAGTGCTGGATTACTGACATGTTCAAAAGCATGTAGTGTTGGGCTTTTTCTTCCCCTAATGCAAATACAGCATAAATAAAAAATTAGCAAAATAAATGTTGATATAATGGGAGAAGATATTAACCAATATTAAAAGCTATCATTACTGATTTTGACGTTAACATGCATTCAGGTGAAACACCCATGATAAGAAACATAAAACAAGAATGTATCTTATGTACTTGAGAGTGAGAGGAAGCAGTGGTGTGTCTTTATCAAATTAGCAAAGAGACCCACCACACAATCCTAAGCTTGTCTACTCAAAAGTAAGCCCCATAGTGTTCAATGGGACTTACTCTAAGGAAAGTGTCTTTAGGATTGCAGCCATAGGCTGCATGTGTCATAGGCTGCAATCCTAAACACACTTTTCTTAGAGTAAGTCCCATTGATTATAATGGTGCTTACTGTACTTCTGACTAAATATGGTTATGATTGCACTCATAGTATGTTCAGTTATAAATGGTTGTCGATGCTTAGTCTAATGTAAATGAAATTCCATTAACCTTTCCATGTTCTAGACAGTGACTGCTGTTGCATCCTTCTATTCATTTTTGCATGTTTATCATTCACTATAACAGATAAAATACTACTGATTGGTTAAGGACGCCTGTAAATGTGAACCATTTAATCTTTTAACTAGGAGAAGACGACTGTACCTCAGCCTAGACATTGCTCTGTTGTTAGAGATTAGAGGGATAGATTCCAATGAGTTGATGCCAAGACATCCAGACCCTTCTAATATGCCAACGATTGAACAAAAAAATGATCCTCTTTTCCCCCTCTATCTTCCATTAGAGGTAAGACAAGAGTGCTGTCTGTTTTCTACTTCAGCGATTCCCAAGTGCGTGTGCAGAAGTGCTTACAAATGCAAAGGATTTCAGTCCAGCCATTCTTTCCATGGAGTATTAATTTCTCATCTCTTGTCTGTTTAGGTTTTTGATGATGAAGAATATGATTGCCGAACTTGGGAAGAATGGCTGATGCTAGGAGTGGAGCCCGAGTGTGATGATAGGAAACCAGTCCCAGGAAAAGCACTTCTTCCTACAGATGATATCCTGGGACATAGTAAGACATTGACTCAGTGGACCTGTGTTACTTCTAGTTGCAACAGTGGTTTCAAAGCAGTAATGAAGTATGCCAGGGTTGCTTTTTCCCTTTCAAATATTTTTGGATTTGGTCTCAAAAATCAAATTCTCATTTGTTTCTATAGGGTTGTATTCAGTTTAGTTAGTTATGACTAAAGCTGCAATCATAACCTCCAGTTAGGCCTGCATAAGCCCCAGCATATGTCCCTTGCTGACCTGGGGGTGTCACAAAAGTGCCATTACGCACTCCTGCCCCAGTCCTTTGCTGACCTTTGGAGCACAGGCATATCCCCACATCACAGTGGAAAGATATGTCAGGTGAGTTAGACCATTCTAAATTGATTAGGATTGCGCCCTAAATCCTGATAGTTAGGAGTGGCTTCCTTTCTCATAAGTTACTAATGCCCCATCCTGTCCCACTTCACAATTGGTGTAACTCACATTGCTAAAGAGAAGACTGGGAGGCAGAGGGAAGGAGAAGGGAAGTTAGATGCCAGGGACAGAGACATAGTGAGGGCAAGAAGAAGACGTAAGAAGAGATGGGAAAGCATGGGAAAGTAGAGCAAGGGCTTTGCTAAGAGGGTGCAGGGGGTGCAGTCCGCACCAGGTGATGTGCACCAAAAATGCACCTTTGCAATGGTGTGGAAAACCCTATCATGTCATATACATTTGGATTTGTATTGAAAAGAATAATCCAGTGCAAAAATACATTTTAAAATAGCACCTTCTTATCAAAGGTTATGGACAAAAAACTAAAAGAAACAGAACAAAAATATACATTGAACTCTATGGAAAGTGGAAGTGTCCCATATCACGGTTTTACTCACAAGTAGGTAAACGTGTCAGAGTTCATTGGGAAGGGCCAGCTGATAGGAATCCAAGGACACCAGTATTGTTTTGATTCAATGAATACAGCTGCCACAAATCACCTCAGAAGGAGGTCCCTGATGATTGCATTGAAATTCAATAAAAATAAAAGTGAACTGCACAGCCGTGTTAAGTGGTGAGTAAGCAAGCATGCCTTGGCTGGTGTGGAAGGTCAGTCCAGAGGAGTGCAAGATTTCCAAAATGGTCCTGATCAGGGACGTCACTAGGAAGTTAGAAAGGTGTCACCTTGACACCCCTGGCGACCAAAATGGCTAAAATCATGGTTTGTAGACATAATCCCATCATATTATATACTGTTGGATGCATAATTTGCAGCAGAATGCAGTAAAACAAACCACTTTGAACTATCTTTATTCTATTAAAATATGTGGCTAAAAATGGCACATAGTGAAAGCAGGGCAATGGCACATAACTATGCCCACCATTCAGGTTGTTGCCCAACCCACTGCTTGGGGATGACACGCTTGCCTCCGCACTGGGTGACATGAACCCTAGTGACACCCCTCCAGAAGAGTGACTAGGTGAGCCTGAGAGGCATGGTGAGGAGGTAAAACTGTGATAGAAGAAAGGTGAAAGGAACTGGCAGAGTAATAATAATAATAGTAAGAAGAATAGAAGAGCAAGAGAAAGGGTTGGGGCTGGCAAAGAAGAGGTGCAGAAGAAGCCCATGGGGCAAGCAAAGAAGAATAGCAGCAAGAGATGGCAGGAAGGACAGAGAGAGCTTCAGGAGTTGAAGGAGCAGGATAGACTTGTGAAGGGAAGTTAAAAAAGAAAGATCTATAGGATACTTGTATCCTAAAGGTTGGATCAGAGCAAAACACCCTGTTTGGCACAGACAGGAACTCATGAAGCAAAGTGCCCATGGGGAACGAGAAAGTGACACAGCTCCAGCTAAAAACCTCTGTAATGGAATGAGAGCAATAACTGTTTCTTGGGACATAGCAAAGTCTGGTGTTCTGATGTCTTATTCTTCCTCCCACTCCTCCAGCAGGTTGGTCTCCAGACTTTCCAGTGTAGATTTGCAACCTAAGAAAAGGCTGAGTTTAGCCTTAACAATCCCAAAACTATATGCTTAAGTTGGAAATGTTTACTTAGCCTTATGACTTCTTCCTACAAGTCAGAATGCTGTTGAAAATTAAAGGAAAAAGATAACCTTGAACAAGAACAGAATGTGTGACAGTGAAGAAGACTTGCTGTGTTTTTTATTCAACAAGTGCAGTTATGAAGAAAGTAAAACCCTGTCTGTCATTAATGCCTTAGCGGACCCCAAAAATATCGTCTTACAGTATAAGTGGACCAACGTTGGTGTCTTGGATTATGACAAGGAGACAAAACTCTATTTGGTGCACAAGACGAACCAGTTGGGGCTGGTCCGGGACCTGAATGGGAAACGGATACTCAATGGAGGAATGACTGAAGAAGGTGGGATTGAGGCTCAGTTTTTATTGTGTTACAGGCAGCAGCTTTAAACTGACCTTAGTCATGGAACCTTTCTTCCCTGTGACCTGTCGTGGAAGCACTGCATTGCAGATCTCATGTGGATAAAGTTCTCAGTGCTTTTGAATAACGAAAGCCCAGTATTGTAAGGAATCTTCTGGTTCTATTAGTGCAACAGTGCTGAACATTTTTCTTCTGGTTGATGGCCCTTGAGAGCATATTATGCAAACATAGGATTGCCATATGTCCCAGAAAACATTTGGCATTCAATTCTGTGTCAGGGGGTCCTGTCCCAGTTTTGTGGAAGAGAATTATGGCAACCCTATGGTAAACAAGTTAATTGTAAATTGTCTCCCCTCCTCAAAAATGCCAATCTTTTTCATGTTAAATTATGTTGACAATTCTGTTTAGTGTCCTCTGATTCTCAAATCTGATATCTCATTTGCCATTCATCACTCTTTTTACAGCCACTAATCTGCTAGCTAAATTCCAGTATGTTCACAGACATGGTGACCACTTTGGGGGCCCAAGCAGCATCCTAATTTTTACTTTTCATTCTGATGGGCTGCCTGTGTTTTATTTCTTATTTGATCTCTCACCAGGGAGAGCTCCACTGTTGCTCTGCCAATATTGGGTGCCCCGGATCCGTTTGCTTTTTCTCGCAGAAGACCCCCGTGTTTTTGCCCAGCGAGTAGTTTCTGCTAATAACTTGCGGAAAAAAACACAGGCATTGCTTTTGTATAATCTCTATGTGGACTGTATGCCTGTAGATGGATTGCAAAGCATTGAAGATAAGAGTTTACAGCATATGAAGCAGATGGCAACTGAAACTTCACGCCTGAGGAAAGGCAGTATGTATGTATTGCAATTATACTTTGGGGGAGATTCTTGAAGTGCTCAAACCATGACTGTGATTTTTGAATCATATGATATGCATCAGTCTGGATGACAATAGAACATGCCTCTTCTAATCTCCTTCCCCCTTTCCTTCTTCTCAGCTTCGTGTTCTGTCTTTTCCACTTTGTCTTTTCCTACTGCTTCTTCTGTGCATCCTGAGAAGTGGAGTCTTCAGAAGCAAGCAGATATCTTCAAGGAGGCAACTAGTAAAGGCATTTCAAGCAGAAATCTGCAATTAATTTGATACACGACTGGTGCAGTCTAGGACTACAACATTAATCAGTTAGATCAGCTCCCTCCAAACCCTGGCTCATGGGATGAATCTGGTTTGGGCAAATCCTTCACCCCCCAAACAGGCACTAACTGTTTTGGCATACTCTAGCTTTTTCATATCCCCAGAACAGAATGACACAACACTCCAGGGAGTTGCAGCTGCCTGGAAATCTGGGCATCCCTATCTAGGGGTATGAATGGTTTGTCTTGGTCATGCTGGGGAAGTCTCCAGTTTGGAGACTGCTGAGTTAGTTAAATCAGCTAAAATTTTTAAATTGAGTTAAGCACCCCATTATTGAGTAGCAGATTTAAAATAATATATATTATTTTGAAAATACACACTTTGTATTTTTGTATGATTTTAAATATACAAAATCTGCAAAGTACCATCTTGAAAGCGGCCTTCCCCATTTTTTATCATACAAGGGGAAAATGCTCCTTCTAAGATGAAGTCTGCTAGGACATGTATGTGAATCACCTTCCTGCTTTATAGTTATTTTTAACCATATGCAAATTTAATGACTAGATTAGTACATTTAGACCAAATCTAAATAGGACTTGGCTGCCCTTTATGTGAAACAGTGGAACACAGTTGCACTATCACAAATGGCCATATGTCGGCAAATACCTCACACTGCTGGTGGCCATTTTAGATCTGCTGCCATAAATAGTGGCGGTGCTGGAAGTCTGCAGTTGCTGCCAGCTACTTCCAGTAGCCAAGATAAGTCAGCAGCAGCAGTGGGACATGGTTGGAGGTGGGCAGAGTTGGCAGGGAGATGGAGGAATGGGAGAGGTTTTGCATGGGAAGGTGCTGGGCAGAAGGTGGGACAGGAGTTAGAATGGGTGGATTTCAGTGGCACCAGTGTGTACTGGATCTTAACCTCATTCCCTGTCCCCTTTTCCCTACTCTTCTTGGACTTGCACCAGCAAACAAGCCGGCATAGATCAAGACCCACTGAGGCAGTTAAGTTTGTCTCCAGAATAAGAATTAAATTTCCCTTGCACAGGATTCAGCATACTTTCCTTTGGTGTGACTGTGTTGGTGGCAGGGGATCTATATAGAATTGGACCACTGAAACTCATAAAAGCTAAACCAACTTTGTTAATCCAAGAGATCCAACATACAATCATAGAGACAACAGTGCGGTAGTATATAAGATGGTGTCCTCCAGTCAAGACGTCCCAGATGATGTTCTCACTTTCATTTAAAGGCATATAGAACTTATAAGAACACCATTCTTATATGATAAAGTTTTCAAATTCCATGAACTGGTGGAATTTAGATGGCCCAGAAGATCCCTTTTTTGTGGTTAAGAGCCTATTCTTGCAGTTCACAGATTTGGTTCCTACATCCTACTCTTCTTATTAGTACCCATCTGCTAATGTATTTTCAAGTGTGAGATCAGAAATAATGTGTAGATGAAAGGAAGGGGGCAAAATCTTTTAGCTGGAAGTGATGTGAACATAGAGTTGCATTCTAAAGCCTCTACTCGGCTTGGAAAATCTTAGATGCCCTGAGCTAAATGAATCATCAGCCAGTGGTGTCATAGATAAATCAGTCTATCTCGCTGAACTGTGACTGCTTTTACCACAATCAGATACAAAAGTGTGAAGTGGAAGATAGTTTATGAAGGCTAGAGATTATCTATGAGTATCACTTCGGCTCAACAAAAATACTAAGCTGCTAGAAGTGGCAATAATATACTGTAGTATGATAGTAATATGTTGCTTTCTAGAACCATTAGACATTTTATAATTTCAGAAAATCTCTGATGGAATTGTTTAAAGTGTCCGTCCCATCCCAACTTCTGGGCTTGTTAGTACTGTATATAAGTACATGTATTATAGTGGAGGCAGATATTGGATGGAGTACTTCTGGGTTTGGTCTTGGGACCTGTACTGGACAACATTTTTATAAATGACCTGGATGAAGATGAAATGCTTGCCGAATTTGCAGATGACACAAAGCTGAGGAGGATAACTAACATCCTGAAAGATGGAAGCAGTATTAAAAATGGTCTTGAGAGCCTTGATCATTCCCCCATTCCAACAAGATGAATTTGAATGTATTGCTGGACCGCATTAGCAAAGGGGTAGAGTCTAGATCAGGAGAATACAAATAATCCCATTTATAAACCAGGGATAGGAACTGAAAAGGGTAAACGTAGAGTTAAATAACTTACAAAGGGGGTTCTCCTCCCTTATAAAAAATGTAAACAGAGTTTCATATGGACCATTGTCCATGCCCTACGTTGGACATAAAGAAGGGGATTTTTTGTAAGAAACAATGGAATAAGGTAGTGATAGTCACTGCTTAAAGTCTTAAAGTCACCATGTATAAACCACCCGCACTTGAAAGCTTTGGATCAGGTGGTGGGTTGGGAGAGGCAGAAAGTTGGTGGGGTGTATTTTATGCCCATCCACTGCCTTTCCCACTCTGCTTCCTCCATGGGGTTGGGACCACCTCCATTCTCTTGCATGGTAGCATACAAGAAGTTGGTTAGGGCTTACCTCTCCCTAGGTATCCAGTCCTGCCACTGAAAATGGACTTCACAATCTGAAAATTGCAATAGCTCTAGAGAGGAGCACAAACAAAAAGGTAGTATTCCCGATTGTCACCCTGTGGTCAATAGCAATGAAGACCCAAGTACAACACCAACATACTCCATTGGCTCTTGATCCTTCAGCATCATTTGCTGTCTCGTTTCAGGTCATTGTGAGAGGTCATCATTCACTCTGTAGATTCATTTTTAAAATTATCCTCAGCCTTTTAGGTCAGCTGGACCTTTTGGGAAAGGAAGTGTCCCTTGACTTTGAACGTACCATGAACAAGATTAACTTTGACAGAATTGTCCGTTCCAAGCCAGAGACCTTTTTTTATGTCACTTTGCCTGAGAAAGAAGAGGAGAAAGTACCAGAGAAGGGTAAGCAGCAGAGCAGAAAAGGATACATTTCCAGCCTTGAAACATTTCTCAGCAAAATGGTTTAATTTGTTGTCATTAACTTCAGGCTATGACTTAAAGTGGTGGAGAAAAAAATTGATCATTATTATAGCACACATTTGTATCTTTTGTGCTTAGTTAACAAGACAGGTGGACTGTGGTAACTGTTGTTCCTGAAAACATTGGTGTACCTACTCATTGAACTTTATTATTTACAAGCAGACTTTACCCATCTTTGCAGGAGTAAAATTTCTAGAATATTTGTGGGCTGGGCACCAGCAGGAACTTCTGAGCATAGGCACTGGCACTGGGTGGTAGGCACCAGCAGACATTGGACATGAAAGGCACCAGAGGGCAGTGCAGGCAACAGCAGTCACCGTTGGGCACCTTGCATCCCCACTGGGCATCTCTACTAGGCACTGGGCACCATCAGGCAGTGGGCACAACCAAGAACCAGGCATCAGCAGGCACTGGGCACCAGGCATCCCCTGGGGCAGTGGGCACCCCCAGGCACCATGCATCCCTTCCAGGCACCACCAGTTACCACCAGACAGCAGGTACCATTGGGCAACAGGCACTGGCACCAGGCATCCCTACTGGGCAACAGGCACCACCAGGTGGCACTAAGTACCTGGCATCTCTGCTGGGTATCAGGCATGGAGCACCAGACACTGAGAACCAGACATGGGGTGCTGAGCATCACTGGGCACTGCACTTCCCTACCAGGCACTATCGCATAGCAAGCACCACCAGGCACAATTGGGCACCACCAGAGAGGGGCATCAGCAGGCACCAGGCACTACTGGGTAACAGACATCCCTCCAGAGCACCACTGGGCACCAAGCTCAACCAAGTGGCGCTGAGCAGCACTGTGCACTGGGCATCCCTGTTGGGCTTCAGGCACAGGGCACTAGACGCCAGGTGTCAGTCACCAGGCATCACCAGGCGTCTCTACTGAGCACCAGGCATCCCTGCCAGGCACCAGGCACTAGTGGGCAACACCAGGCAGTAGGCAACACCAGGCAGTAGGCAACACCAGGCGCTGAATCGGATCTTAGTGGGTCCTTATATCACAGAAGGAAAATGCTCCCCAAATTTCATGCTTCTAGGTCCAGGTGTTGGGACTGGATGTTGATCAGGCAATCTTCAATGTTCAGTATAGTGCTGAAAATGCATTGCACCTGTTTTTCACCACCATTGGGGTTAAATTTCTAGAAATTGGCTCTTAGTGGGAACCCACATTTTGGAAGGAATACATCCCACAAATTTCAGTCTTCTAGGTCAAAGAGTTTGGACTAGGGTTGATGAGTCAGACTGAGTTAGTCAGTGAGTCAGCTAGTGACTCTTCAATTTTATATTTATACAGTACTAGTGAAAATGTATCCATGTTGCAGGAGTAAGATTCCCCTTGTATGCCATCCCCCCACTATGCATCATCCCTCCATGTGCGTTGTCCCTCCCATGTGCATCATCGGCCATATGCAATCCCCCTGTACAACATCCCCACATGCGCACCATATGCAACTCCCCCTATGCTCATCATCCCCATGTGCAACACCCCCCATGCTCGCTACCCCTGTACAATATCCCGCATGCTCACTGTCCCCCCATGTGCACCATCCCATGTGCACTGCCCTCCCATGCACATCATCCCCCATGCACACTGTCCCCATGTGCATCACCCCCCCATGTGCAACACCCCTGTACATTATCCCCCCATGCGCACCATCCCCCATGCACAGCATCACCCCCTGTGCACCCTCTCTCCTAATGCATCAGCTGGATGTTAATCAGTCTTCAATGTAAAGTATAGGACAAAAACACATTGCACCCCTTTGCCCCTTAACGGTTAAATTTCTCAACATCGGTTCTTGGTGAGTGTTGATGTCACATGAGGAACACACTCCCTGAATTTCATGCTTCTAGGTCAGGGGGTTGGGGCAGGGCCTTGATCAGTCGGGGAATCTTAAATGTAGGGAGGAAAGTGCGTTGTTCCCCTTTTCACCCCCTTCCGGTTGGAATGTCCAAAAACCGGTTCTTAGTGGGTGCCTCCATCATGGAAGGAACACCCTCCCCAAATTTCACACTTCTAGGCCCAGCAGTTTTGGCTGGCCATTGATGAATGAGTGAGTCAGTGAGTCAGTCAGTGACTTTTCAGTTTTATATATATAGATAGCTCCTTAATTATTTATTGTGAGCTGCCTTGGAGTCCCTTTAGGAGACAACAGGTGGAATATTTTATTAATGGGACCTACAGTCCAATTCTGTCCAACTTTCTAGCACTAATGCACCCACAACGCGGTCCCAAGTTAAGGAAGCAAACATTTCTTTACCTTGAGAAAGCTGTTGTGGTTGTTTTTCTACAACAGAATGCAGTGCATACCCCATTGGCTTATGTGCATCAGGGCTGGAAAGTCAGATCGGACTGAGCCCCTATGCAGGATTTTGGAAAAAATTATATGCTGGTTTTGCTTCTGTGCTGGTTGTTGCAAAATGGCTGCTGACAGCGCAGAGAGTGTTCTTTTGGTTACCGTTTTGGGAACACTGCCTCAAGAGGTGGCAGTTCTCCCCATCTATCACTGGATCCTGGCACAATTGCAACATCAGATAAGGCAGTGATGTGGGCTGGGAGGGGATAAAATGGGGAGGGGGAACGAGAGGCAGGGAGGTTGCAGGAGAAGGTAGATCTAAATAGTGATGATTCACATTGCACCCTATCTGTCAAGCTCATCTTTCCTCTCATCCTATGATATGATAATGTTATGATAGGATCCACTTGCTATTATAGGGTATGATAAGGTTTGCATCTTCAGTTAGACTCTATGGAGCAGATTGGGCAAACATTTCAGCAGGAGGGCCATAGCATCTCTAGGATACTGTGTCAGGCCAGGAAAAAAAAAATCAGTTTTTATACAAGTGACTTATTAGTACGCCCTGAAATGAAAAAAGGTTGAAAATCACAGATCTAGTTGGTGCTGGGCAAATCAGTGATTATTGTTTCAACCATTATGCTTATTACGCTACTTTTGCTACTTCAATACCTCTTACTAATTTTGTCACTAGGTCTTATTGATATCCCAGAATACCCATTCAGTGAGCAAAGAGAAGCATTTACCTTCATCTCCCTCCTGACACGACCAGAAGTCATCATGGCTTTGGTCCAAGTACGGCATGAGTGCAATAAAACGGCAGCTATGTCACTTTTTCATTCCACCCTGACTAAATATGGTCGACTAGAGGAGTTTGAACAGATCCAGACACAGACCTTTTCTCAGGTATGACAATTTTTCCAAGGTTGTGATTCTGCAGAGATAGACCTATGAAAAATAGAATAACCAAACAGGCAGCAGCTGTAAATGAGAACCCATGATTATCTTAGCTTCACTACTTATTTCTAACAGTTTTTCCCATTCTCCTTCTTCTGGATTAATCCAAAGGCCCATCCTGTTTCCCATAGCAGTGGACCAAGCATCTAAAGGAAACACGACGGCTGGAAAGGAAGGCATATTTCTCTCTCTCCATAGCTCTCCCACTTGGGCTGTGAGTGGCGCAAGTGGTTAAGACACTGTGCCTAATAACCAGAAGGCAAGGGTTCGAGACAAGACAGGGTGAGCTCCTGTCCTTAGTCCAGTTCTGCGACGCAGCTGGAACCAATCATATCAGCTCTGCCATTCAAATGGACTATTTTAGTGGTGTGGTAACATCCTATCCTCCATATCAATCTACCCAGGCCTTCGTGCTTGGCATACAGCATCGAGAATGATACCATAGTCTTTCAAGACTGATGGATTGCTCTCCTGCACCTGGTATTAAGAATACTGCTGGAAGCAGTACATAGCCATCAAGACTAGTAGCCATTGACAGACCAGTCCTTCACAAATTACAGTGATGCCTCATGTAACGGATTTAATTTGTTCCAGAGGCATGTTTGTTACGTGAAACATTCTCTTTCCCATAGGAAATGGATTTTACCAGTGGATTTTCCCATAGGAAATAATGGAAACTCAGACAATTGGTTCCAGAACACAAAAAATATTCAAATAAAAATATTAACCTGAGGAAAAATGATGACAAAACACTGGAATTGAATTCAAAACATGCCTTCAATGTGTGTGATCCTATGAAGTCTATTTAGGCTGCATTCTTAAAGACATGTTCCTGGGAGTAAGCCCCATTTAACACAGTGGGGCTTATTTCTGGGTAAACATGGTTAGGAGGCTGCAAAGACACTTTCCTGGGAGTAAGACCCATTTAACACAGTGGGGCTTACTTCTGGTTAGACATGGTTAGGAGGTTGCAATCCAAGACACCTTCGAAGTGTCTCCCCGTTTTCTCCTTCTCTTCATCCTGAGCCTCTCTCTCCCCTGCTCCCTTCTGGCTACTTTCCTCCTCTCCACTGCTGTTCTCTTCCTCTGCCCAGTGGACTCCTGGCCACAGGAGGAACAGTGCAGAAGTGTTGTATTTGCTATAGGCAGGCCCTGAGGCTTTTTAAAAGGGCTGCCAGTCAGCGCGTCTGCCTAGCTGCCGAGTGTTTGTTACATGAAGCACAGTTCGTTACATGAAGCAGAATCTAGAGAAATTTTTGTTTGTTACATGGAACAAACTTTATTTGAGGCACTTGTTATGTGAGGCGCTATTGTATTTTTCTCTCCGTTGAAAGCCATTGAAGCCATTGTTATCATCATCACGTTTTATGGCGATTCTGGACTGTCCAATTCTAGACTATCCTCCTTTTGTGTATCTTAACTCTTTCACCCATAACTTGGATTGGATAACCTATTTCTAGAATTGTATGAGAGAAGAAAAATTCTCTAAATTCATTATCTCCACACCAAACATAATTTTATGACTCAGTCATATCCTCAGTTGTCTTTCTTCAAAGCTGGAAAAAATTTATTTCTAATCTCTGTTTTCTATTTCTATTGGTTAGCCAGTTACCAGTCCATGAAAGGAACATCCTCTTATTATATACATGACTGCTAAGAGTCTCAAGAACCTTTGGTGAGGGACTTTAAAAAAACTCTTCATCCAGATATACAATGTCAGTTGGATTGCCCCTCTGTACATGCAGTTGCCACTACCCAAGACTAGGCATGGGTAGTTATGCTCCTTCTTGCAGTGTCGATGCAATGGCCATTCATTACAAAAGGGCTATGAGGCATTTCAACACAGCCAAAAGATGAATGGTGTCAACAGTGAGGCCAGTGCCAATTGATGCTGAACCTGTATGCAAGTGGGATGACCAGAGGGAACAATGGATGCACATCGTTCCTATGTGCAACACCCTCCATGCACACCATCTCCCCCAGTGCACCCTCCCTCCCAAGAACCCCTTACCAGGCCCCAGGCTCCAAATTAGCTGGATGTTGATCAGCCAGTCTTCAGTGTTAAGCATAGGACAAAAACACTTTGCATCTCCTTTCAGCACCTTAATTTCTCCATGTCGGTTCTTGGTGGATATTGATGTCACAGAAGGAACACCCTCCTCAAATTTTATGCTTGGGGTTGGGGCAGGGCCTTGGTCAGTCAGGGATTCATCAATGCAAAGTTTAGGGAGGAAAATGCATTATGCCCCATTTCATCCCCTTCCAGTTGGAATTTCAAAAACTGGTTCTTAGTGGATCCCTCTGTCACGGAAGGAACACCCCCCAAAAATTTCACACTTCTAGGCCCACTGGTTTTGGCTGGGTGTTGATGCGTGAGTGAGTGATTTTTCAGTTTTATATAAATAGATATATTATCTTCTGTAATGCTTTCTAACGTCAGTCTGGCCCTGTGGCTGATTTTTTTAAAAAAAATTATTTTAGATTTCGATGTATCTCAAGGATACTTGGATCAATACTCTGAAAATAGCAGTGAGAAGCAGCCTGAGGGAGATTGGCAAAGGCTGGTACAACCTGCATGAGACCAAATGGGAAGTATACCAGATGTCCAAACTGCATCAACTGATGGAGCTCATCAAGTTTATGTTACAGGATTCTGTACGTTACCTGATCCAGGATTCGCTGACCAACTTCACCCAGCTTTTTGTAGATGCCAGCCACAGTGTTCTGAATTGTGCTGAGAATATGGTGTGGGTGGATGACCTTGCTAGCAGCCCCTACAAGTAAGGAGATCAATGAAATGTTTCAGTTATATGAGAAGTGTATTCATCACTATATTAGACTGAAAATTTGGTTCTTGATCTGGAGACATTCATTTACTGGATCTTTTCCTCATGGTAGCTATACCTCTCAGACATTGCCCTGAGTTCACACCATGTTTAGTGCCTGTTTGACTTGTGCCAAAAGGGAAGCAGTATTTTACACATTGTCACATGCAGGGACCATCCCTTTGGCATGCTGCAGCCTCTCAATACAGTAACTGAGCAACAAGTGCCACAGACGCCGTCATGAACCATGTAAGCAGTTCCTCCAACTCGCTGTCAGATCCATTTTTGGCAGCAGCAACAATGTGCAGGTGCTTCCAGAACCAAATGGTGTCTTGTACACATTACTGTTACTGCCTGGAATGATTCCTGTTGTGAATGAGAGAGACCACTTACATAGTGTTTTGTGCCGCCTGCAATTTTATTCCCCCCCCCCAACTATGCTACTGTGTCAGTAGAACCTGATGCTTGTCCATAGGAATTCCAGATGTAGCTGCACCTTGGGGTCTCACCACAGTTAGAACATAGGAATTCAGCTGAACCTCACCATGTAACTTCTGCCCTACCCATATTTTCTGCATCACCATTGTATGAGTTTATGCCACAATGTATGGTGCCACTGATCTTAATAAATGTAGCTGTGAATGAGTGCCCTTATCTGCTAATGATGTCATTCTAATAACTATCTTCTAATGATGTTACACTCAGGGGTAGAACTGGATCAGGCTCTTAATGTTTCTGAGACTACTTAGGCTACAATCCAGAGTAACTACAGGACCTTTTACACTGCCATCTATGGGAAACCTATGGGAAATGCACAGAGAAATCCAGAGCAAGTGCCTCTTACGTCTTCCTGTAGTTACTCTGGATTTCAGGGTTAGTTCAGTAGGATTTTTTAAAATTTGAAAAATAAATTTTTGCTGAAAGCTATTTTTGTTTCAGACATCTTATATTCTTTGTACAGGCCACGAAAAAATGCCCTCTTTATAGTTGATCTGGTTCTGGACACTACAGGTGTCCATTTCAGCACACCCTTGGAGAACTTTGAGACAACACTGGTTTCTCTTTTTAATAAAGGCATCTTGGCTACTCACACCATTCCACAACTGGAGAAAGTGAGTTACTTTGGGGAATTTGAGTCGGAGGGGGTAGGGTGGGGAGGAGGTGTCCGGGAGGTGATTTGGGACTAGGGTAGGACTGTGGGTTGGCAGCCAGGGAGCAAGAGGCAGGGCTCGGACCCAGCACTTATGGAAACTGATTTTAGGGGTGCAGATCTGAGTAAACCCATTGGAGATACTGCTGTATTTCTTGAGGTAAGGAAAAAGCCTGCCTGTTCTAGTGAAAGTTTTGAATCTAGCATAAGTTTGAACAATTGCCTGTTATTAAAGGACACTCACATCAGGAAGAGTTGTGCAAAACTGGTTTTGTTAGTTATTCCATGATATTATGTCTACATATCGGATATAGGCTACAATCCTATCCACACTTTCCTGGGAGTAAGCCTCATTGACTATAATTAGATTTACTTTTTGAGTAGACCTGCATAGGATTGTGCCATAGTGCTGCATGGAGATAAATCAGCACAATGGTGCCAGATATTTGCAGGCAAGTTCACCATCTCCAAAATGGTACTATGGTTCATCACCCATGTGAAAAACCAATCATGGGAAGACAGCTTAGTAAGGCTTTAGTTGTGATTATCTTATGGAAGAATTCATGTTCATATACTGAACATATAAAGCTGATTTATATTGAACCAAACAATTGATCCAACTGGGTCAGCGTTGCCTATGCTATACTGATTGGCAGTGGCTCTGTATGGCTTCAGATACGAGCCTTTCTAGCCTCACATGAAGATGGCAGGGATTGTGCCTGGATGTTCTGCATGCAAAGCAGATGCTCTACTGTTGAGCTATTCCTTATAGGATGATTATGCCATTCTTTAATTCATATCTTCTGAAATGCAGGAAAGGAAAATTTGCTTTGATTTCACATCCTGCTATTTTCTGTCTCCAGGAAATGTCAGATGAAGCTCAGTTTGTGTTGCAAATTTCATAGAGCAACACATATACAGACATAAAATCTGAAAGGTTTTAGCAGAGTGCATGTGGAGGGGGGATTTTTCAGGAAAAAGCTTAATCAGCTAACATTTTTAGCAGTAAGGAAAACGCAGGGCTGAGTCTTCCAAGAGCCAGATTAGGAAGCTTTTAGTCTTATACAGCTTGCAGAAATACATTTAATACTGACCACGCGTACCATGTAGATTTGGGACACCATACACCATTGGTGAATCTTTTTGCTGCATCCTTTCATGGCACTTTTGTAACACCTTTGGACTGGCCCCAAGGGACGTGCATTGACCCAAGGGCACCTCAGGATTATGCCCTAAAAAAATAAAGTTTGTAACATCCCAACTTTATGGTGAGCAGTGTTTATCAAGTAATCAATCCTGACTCTGATTAATCCTACAGTTCCTTTGGATAAATGAATTTTCACTACAATATGCAGTAAAAAGGGGGAACTTTGTTACAGTATAATAGTTGATGGATTTTCATGCCATGCAACTTGCCTTGATAGTGAAAATGTAAAAAATCTGCAATTCAGCTTTTGCTAAATGACTGTTCTTTTGTCCTTCTACAGTATGTGCTTGAAAACATATTCATTTGTGGCACGCCATTGTTAGAGTCGGTGGGCTTGCATGAGCCAGCTGTTGAAGAGCAGCGCAATACCATCTGCACTTGCATCCGCAAGTCACTGATTCCTCTCCAAGCGTATGCCAAGAATTATGAAAAGTACTTAGAATTAAATAATCGTGATATCCACAGTCTTCTAAAGTAAGTAGAGTTCAAATGGCACAACAAGGACAAAAGTAAGAGGTTCTTTTAGCAGCAAGATGGTGGATTATTAATGTAATGAATGTGCTCAGGACAATGGCATTACTAGGGAGGCAAAGGAGACAAATGCTCTAGTTTGGGTACATCCTTGCTGCACCCCTAAACCACTCAGGATCTTTCACGAAGAGGTGTTCTGAGGTCCAGGGAAGCAGCACACTGATGCCATGGGCTTCCAGAAGAGAGGGAGGGAGCAGCAGCTTGGTGGAAGGGGGCAGCAGCCTTGCACATGACCAGGACCACCATTGGCTCAAGGAATAATTAACTTATCATTAGCATCAATGATGCCAAGTACATGACTGATTACTGATTTAACTTTGAAAGGCTCCTCAAAATACATTTTGTCCAGGATTTGATGAAGAATTTTGGTAGGTCAAATTGGTCCCCTTTCTTTTAAAAATAGCACTGACACTAGTTAAGGGTTTTTATTTTCAAAAAGGCTAGTAAGGTTATTTTAATCCTTTATTTTCTACAATAATTAATGCTTTGGATAATTATTTATATGTATAATTTGTGGAAAGGAATACGGTTGTGTTTTTTTAACCTTTTAAAAAACTGCTACATTGATTTCATGCAAACAATCTCACAGCACTCTTTTCAGGTGTTGCAAGGAACTCACGCTGGCCTAAGTTGTTTCAAACGCTTAGTAATACATGTCCAGGATGACTATATAGAATGGATGACAGCGTGCCTTTACCTTTAACCATTGCATAGAAGAAGGAATTGAGGCAGGTTTAGCTCATCATAGAAGAGTTTAAAAGAAGTACCTGCCTAAATTTCTGCTTTTAAAGGTAGAGACACTCTGTCCTCCATTCTGTATGGTCACCCTGCGCATGTCTGCACCACCGAGAGGAGGGAATGGCAATGTTGCATCAGCCTCCCTCTACCATGCTGTGAGTCAGTCTTTAAGATGATTTATAAATCTTTCCAGGGAATATGAAGTCCAGTGCCCCCCTGCTCAAGAAGTGAGAGAGATAGTCAATGAGCATTTGACACAAAAGGAGATTCTGGACAACAGTTTGCCAGCCTTCATCGTAATTGGTCCTTTCCATCTCAGTGTCGAGGGTGTAAGGCAAAGTCTATCCAAGAAATGCAAAGCATTGGCCACCTCTATGTTGGATCTTCTAGCTGAGAATCTACACCGCCAAGTGGAAGATGTAAGTTTCATCATGGGAAAGTGAAATAATTTTGTGGCTACTTTGAGAGACTTACTATTGCAAGGATACAAGAAATTATTTATAGCTGCAGTCATAACAACATTTCCTGAATTCTATTGGCATGTATTTATAAATGTGGGAATTATTTTGGTCGGAGATAGAACGAACCAATCAAATCAAATTCTTCTGGACAACAGGGTCAGTGAAAGAAAAGCACAGAGTAGAAAAACTGATAGTCCTGCTGCTGCCGTCTTTTATGCAAATCCATATGCAAAATCATTCTTTTTTATTATTGCCATTGTTTTTTGATATAGCACTTGTAACAATCAATATGCCATTCTTTGCTTACATAGTATATGTTCAAGGACTGCTGCCATAACCATGCCTTATGAGCATTCATGTTTCTCTCACTTTCCCTCTTGCTTAAAGAAGATGGATGTTGTGACATTGTTGTGGTCAGAGTCCCACTCCACATGACTGATGGCTTCTTCAGGGCAAGGAAATACTGACCATGATGCTACACACCTTTGTTCACTAGTGTAGCCATGAAGACACAGGGAATACATGGAGCTGCTGTTATGGGAAGTGATGGGAATCATGTTCTTCATAATTTCAGGAATTCTGAGTACTTATCCATTCTTTGAAGGTAGTACCTTCACCACTCAGAAGAGACATTAACATTGTTTTAAGTCATTGGTGAAAAGCGTAGTAATGCAGCCCCTATATTTTTTACTAAATTTATTGAACACATCTACTGTTCATTTTTACCCTGGCATTCACAGATTCGTCCTTTTTTTCCTACAGATCTGTGAAGTCTTCAAAGCCATCAGCCGAAAAATTTATGAGAAACCAAACTGCATTGAGGAGCTAGCTGAGCTGCGGGAGTGGATGAAAGGAATCCCTGAGAAACAGAAAACGCAGGAGGTAAGATCCATGTGACTGAGAGAGGGGATCAAATAATTAGACTGTAGTTTTCAAATTAGAATGTAGTGGATAATGGGAAGGTAACAAGACTTGTGTCTGAGCTGAATAATATTTTACCAGGTGATGCCTACTCTTTGGACCCAGTGTGAACAAAATCATTTAATTGAATCCTCTAATGATAGTAAAGAACATGGAAGATGACCTCTCAGTTACACAGAAAATTTTATCAGGCAAATTGGCACACTCTGCGTACTCATTTAAATGGTACTTTGGAGATGTTGCTTACTTTTTTCTCAGCTTTAGACTGTTAAAAACACTGCAGCAGAAAGATCCCATAGATCTATGGAAACTTTAAGCTATTGGGTTGAACTTTCAGATTTCTTTCTGGCCTCTAGGGTGTGTGGATGCAGCCATGTACAACTGTCTTGCCTACAAATTGGGCTGCAGCTGCCAAATCACCAAATACAGCATAGGCACATGCCAATTCCAATACAGCACATGCACATGTTTTGCAGTTAGGAGGGGCAAAGATAATAGCAAAAGTGGCTGGAATATTTGAATTGCTTATTGTGCTTTCAGAGCTTCCAATTCAGTACTTTTTCATGGACGTTGGCAAGTTAATTATCTATTATGAATGATATTGGTCTGGACTCAATATTGGTGCTTGGTGTAAATAATATTCCTGTTTGACATTAATGCAATATTAGGGGAGTACAAAAGTCCATAAGGTCTTAGCAGGAACAGTGCTTTAGGACCACCTGAGATGCCTGTATCATTGCACCCAAGAGTGGGACTTTCAATTATTTCCTCTCCCACTTCCCTGTGGAGCAGAATCTTACTACACTTTCACACTGATATGTAGAATTTTTTGTGAAATGAGAATTGAATGAAAAAGCTGCCCTTCTGCTCCTCCCTCTCTTTGTCACTTTGTAGGAGTTGATAAGTAAGGTCATGGAAGAATATGAAGTCATGGAGGAATTCTTCTACAATTTGACTCAAGATGACTTCAATGACAAGTAAGCACCAGGCATTTTCCCTGCAGTCGGAGCAAGACCTTTGGCTTCAGTTATCATATTTTTCAGCCTCAGGGCTTTATTTACACATCAGAAGGCTTCAGCAAATCTCTTCAGGCAGGAAGAATAGATGCCCACTCAACTACCTGATTCAGATGCAGAAGCTGTGGTGACACCAGCCTCTAGGACAGCTGAGGCAATATTGCAGTTTTTGACCTTACTACCTAACCGGAGACCTTTATTTTTGCTATGTTTCTCATGAAAAACCAATGACTTTACTAGCACAATGTGAGACTGCATATTCTTTTTAAGCTAGACTGTATAGCACTCACAGGAATTTGAGAATTGCTCATGGTTGTAAGTTGTCTGTCAGGATGCTGCCACTTTTTCACTGTTGAGTGTGGGAGGATGGTGGGTGTTTCCTTCGGTGAGTGTGTATTATTGGGGATGTGGGGAGTGGGAGGCAAGGCCAGAATCAGGCACTTATGCTGTATCTTAACCCTGGCAGTCATGGGGTGCTCAGATTTGCACCACTGATCTAGGTGGTGCAGTTCCAAGAATAGGGTTGCCACAATTTTCTTCCACAAAACCTGGACAGGATCCCCTGTCAAATTTGCCAATATGTGACTACAACCCAAAAACTGGGACTGTCATGCAGGGTGACCAGATGCCCAAACCTCAAAAGGAGGAAAAGGTCTTGGGTTCCTCTCAGCCGGGCCTTTCTGGCAGACAGTGGGCGCAATCCAGAGTAACTACGGGAAGTTCTTGCTCCAGTGTAAGAACAATTTGCTCTGGATTGCAATATGAATTTCCTATAGGTTTTCACTAGGTTATGCAGTAACTACAGGTACACGTAATGTCTCTTACATGCTCATGTAGTTACTCTGGAATGCAGGGAATGGCACATTTGCCTTATTTCTTTCTTTCTTTCTGTCTGTCTGTCTGTCTGTCTGTCTACACTTTTCAACTAAAAAGTTCACAAAGCAGTTTACAAGAAAATAAAAAAAATCAATAGCTAGTGAGTAAATAGCTAAAATTAATAGCTAATGAGTAAAGCTGCGATATTGGGCACTTTCACTTTTCCATAGAGCTCAATGCATATTTTTTGATTTTTTGTTTTTTGGCTATAACCAGTGATGAGCTTCAAAGAAATTAAGAATCGGTTCTCTGTCCATCTGGCAGCCACTTTTAAATGGCTATTTTTAAACTTTATATGTACTATCTCTTGTTAAGAACCGGTTCTATAGAGTAGGTGCGAACCTGCTGGTGCCCACCACTGGCTATAACCTTTGACAGGAAGGAGATATTTCAAAAAGTTCTTTTTGCATTGGTTTCTACTCTTCAATAGGAATCCAACAACATATGACATGATGGGGTACAGCACACCATGCAAAGTTCCAAAATGAAGCCAAAATGGAGTCCTTTTGGAGGACGCCTGGACAGAAGGCTACAAAAGATGACAAATCTGGAAAAATCCGGTCATATGGTCACCCTGCTGTCATGGTTTTCTGGGACATATGGTAACCCTAGCCAAGTATCCCTATTGGGGCTGCTTTGGCTCTCCCTAGGTGAGGGGAAAAGATTTCCCTTGCCTTAATCTAACCCACAAGCAGCCAGGATTTGAGCTGGGTCTGGCCAAACCTTCAAGCCTGCTTGTTTCAGCATCAGTTAGTTTTGGGCTTAAAACTTTCTGTGCTCTTAAACTTCCTTCCCACCATTGTGGCTATTTTTGAAAGACGTATACATGTTTTCTCAGAAAAGTCAGCCCAATCATAACTCACCGTGTGGCAATGCATTAGCACCAATATGGCTACTACTGTATCCTGCCAGGATTTTCATTCTCCAAAGGCCTTCTTACAGTATAGAAAAATTTGTCTTCTTATCCTATGATAATTTCCTGCTGGCCTGGCAAGCCTACTTAGATCTGCACCAGAAATATTGCTGGTAAAAGTCCATGAAGTTGAATCTGGCCAATGAAAGGGATTAGCATTTTGTGGGTGTCCCTCCCACCAAACCTACTTTCCTCCTTGCCTCATTACCACTCTCCACCCAATTCTGTCCACCTCATGTGCTGTTGTCTGCAACAGTGGTTCATAGGTATATGCCTGGAGCCAACCATTTGCAACTTTTGGCAGGGCCAGCAGATGAACTCAGGTTTGTCACTGAGTTCTGGCAGTGCAGCATGCCCATAGCAGTTGGACAATGATGTAATACAGTATGTACTTTTGGTCCTTGGAGCACATCTATTTCATTTAAAAATAATGACACAGCCTTCTTTTCCTCTAGGGTACTACTACTGTGGCACACTCTCTGCTACAGTGCTTCTCTCTTCTTAGCAAACAAGTCACAGGTAGAATGTGACTTGTTGACACAGATGATCCTTTAGCAGTTTTGTGCTGGTATCCTCATTTGTATGACATGTTGTGTTTTCAGATGGGCTGCAAGCAATTGGCCTTTGAAGATAATGCAGCAAATTGAAATAATTAGGCAGCAACATGTAGAAGATGAGGAAAGGTTCCGTAAAATTCAGTTTATGGATCAAGCCAACTTTCTGGAACGGCTGGACGGCCTTCAGGTATTGATACCTGCCTTAATTTTTTTCTTTGTTTGGATCATATGAATAAGCAGCTAGCTAGAGAGAAGGGTTAAACTACATATTCAGTATTATACTTGATTTGTGTAGTAAACCTATGAGGCCATTTCTTATCAGTAGGGACCTGAAAAAGGTGAAGTTATTTTTCCTGACAAAGGGTGTTATCCTTTGTCAGGAAAAATAACCTCACCTTTGCAGGTCCCTACTTATCAGTTTTAATTCATTTGCTGTTTTCTTCTGTCCTTCCCATAATGTTAATCTAGCTCCTGCATCAACTTGTCTTTTTATTCAAGTCCTACGCTGGGTTCATCCAGCCCTAGATGTGGATAATCTCTATCGAAACATGTTAGAAATGGAATGATGTCATAACTGTTTGCTTATGAATCACTATTTATACAATTTCTACCATAGCTCAGAAGTAATTCTTCAGATACCTTGGATATATGTATCCAATGTGTATATTCAGATACAGTATATTATCTGTATCTGCAGAAAAACTTGCATTCCAAGAGATTTGCAATACTAAAACAATATTGACATAAAAATATCTTCTTCAAATGAGTTAAAATACTGAATTATAAAAGTAACAAGTTGGAATATTCTTTATGAAAACCCTACTAATGAAGTCATTTATATCATATGTTGCTCCATAATGCATGGCTTTAAAAAAATCCTGCCATAGTAGATAGTGAAACATGTAATAGGTCTCATCTTACCAGATTGACAGCCCAGTCATTACCTGCCCTGGCATATTTTTGACATTTTAGGGTAGTACAGTGATTACTATGCCATAAAGCACTCCATTAGGATTGCATAATGAAAAAAATTCCATTCTGCTACTTGTTCAAAAATCATGAGTTCTGCTACTTGTTCAAAAATTCCGTTCCTAAAGTGAGAAAATGTGTAAAATTCCTAAACTTTTATATTACTGCTAGTTTCATTGAGTTTGGGGGGAAATGTTGTCATACTTCAAATTAATTTCCATAAGCATAAAGATTACATGAAAAAAATTTAAATATTTATTTGCATGCCTCCTTCCTACTGCAGTAGTTCAGGCAGGCTCTGAAACTCTTGTGATTACTGAATACATAAAATGTATTTGTAATAATCCACATGAGTACACATATACAGGTTGGGTAGGTAGTGGCAGGTACAGTAGAAATCCAAGTTCCCTGGAAATATTAGATTAGATCTCCCAAACCTAGCAGAAAAGATTTCTGTCAGTGTCCAGATCAGAATCTAACTAATCTACCTCCAGCCTCTTGAATACATTCCATGACTGGGAATAAAAAGGCTATTGCTACAATTAATTTCCCCTTAACCCTCTGTAGGTTGAAACTGATCTGACAGGCACTTCAAAGCTGTTCTCGCCCCCCCCTCTCTGCGCCAAGGTGGCCAAGAGGCCTGTCTCTCCTACTACCTTCCTGTCTCTAGATGCTGTTCGAAACCCCCTAGTCAGTTTTCCCCCTGCCTGCATGGGATGCAGTAGTGACCCTCCTGATCTCTCAGATCAGTTTTGCCTGAACTCGACACTCCTTAGGTGGCCATAGACAGCCACAGGTGATCTCTCAGATCAGTTTCAACTGGCTGTGTCTGACAAATTTCAGTATTTTTGTTTTACTTGTTTAAGGTTAATAAATGAGGTTTTTTGAATCAAATTTCAATTATTTTCTTTTGTACATCCTAATGAAGGCCACTGATCACTTTAAGAGTGTTAGAATTTAGTTATTTTGATACTAACTACAGTTTTCTAATAGGCGCCTCTCAGGCAAACTTCAACTGAACATGGAAAAAAAGTTTTGAACTACACAGGGTTAATCAAGTTTGAGTATCATAATTCTTTAGCAAGTTCCATCATAATCCAGTGACAGTAAAATTTTCCACATTGATCAGTAGAAAGTCAAAGTCCTAACAATATGAAAGCTGAAATTCCCAGGATTGGGAAGATAAAATATGTAGATAAACTATGGCAATAAAAACTGCCTCAAGTCAAAATATATCTGAAATATCTTTCCAAATATATGTGCATGCTCTTATCAAATCTATCTGCCTACTACCCATGTTTGGTGATGGGTGTTTGTTCCATATAGCTTGCCGTGGCTGGGTTTTCTGCACACATGGACATTACCAGGGCCCATGAGGTAGCCAATGAAGCAAGACGGGTCAAGAAGCAGTTGAAGGACTCCCAGCAATTAGCATTACTCTACAACAACAGGGAACGAATTTTTGGCATGCCAGTGACTAATGTAAGTAGCTAGCTTCTTTGCAATGTCACTGAATGCTCCTATAAGCTAATAAGTTCACGCTTCACCAGCTGTTGTCACAATCTTGTTCTTTTTTAATTTGTCACAACTTGACCAGTATGACAAGTTGAACAGGATGGTTAAGGACTTTCAGCCATTCTATGATCTTTGGACTACAGCATCTGACTGGCTTCGCTGGGCTGACAGCTGGATGAATGACCCTCTGTCTGCAATTGATGCGGAACAGCTTGAAAAGAATGTCAACGAGTCCTTTAAGACAATGCACAAATGTGTGAAACATTTCAAGGAAATTCCAGGTAACTGTCATGCCTGGAACTGATTCCATCGAAGTAGCAAGCAACAGATCATACTTTTTTATGCATTCTTCCAAAAATCTGTAAGATATATCAGAATTGCAAATTCTTTCTAAAACTCTTTCTTTGCAATGGCTTAATATTGTTTTTACATTGTAATGTATTCCATTCTGGGGGATCTTGTTTCTCTTTTTAAAATTTAGATTTGTTCTAAATGATGAATTCTGTTCTAAATGTGACAGTGAATCAGCGTTAAGAGGAGATGAGGGAATATGGATCAGTGTAGGTGACTCATTCAGGAGGATTAAAAATATACACTAGTTTGATGAGTCATTCTTATAAAAAATGTGGAGATTTTCTTGTATCATAATGTTCTGATCTTGTTAAGAGTCAGTGCTGGGGGTTGTTACAAGTTCTCTATTGCAACTTGGGATGACTCAGTGGTTTGCTCATTTTAAGAGCTTCAAAGTAAATATTTTCTGGTCTCTGCAGCATGAAATTGGAAAAATATGGGTGTGAAGGAAGAATTAAGTTTAATTGTTATTCATATTTAACATAAATGTGACATTAATGGCCTAGCAAGGGCGAAGCCTATCTATCTATCTATCTATCTATCTATCTATCTATCTATCTATCTATCTATCTATCTATCTATCTATCTATCTATCTATCTATCTATCTATCTATCTATCTATCTATCTATCTATCTATCTATCTATCTACCTACCTACCTACCTACCTACCTACCTACCTACTTACCTACCGCTTTTTAACTAAAAAGTTCACAAAGTGGTTTACAAAGAAAATGAAAAAAGTTAATAGCTAATTAATAGCTGGGTCCCTGTCCCCAAAAGGCTCACAATCTAAAATGCAAACGAACACCAGCAGAAGCCACTACAACAGACATTGCTGAGGGTGTGTAAAGCCTGACTATATTGGTTAATGTAATGTTTCATTTCAATGTTTTTTCCTTGATCAAAGTATTTAGTATTTTAAGAATGACACATCAAAGTATTTAGTATCAAAGTATTTAGTATTTAGTATGAGATCAAAGTATTTAGCCCTTGCTGTTTTTGTTAAGCCTGGCCCCATGACCAAGTAAGATGCTGCCTTTTCCATGAAACATACTGGATTCCCATATGATACCTTCCAGCAATCTTCCCTCTCAGCCACTGTATATTCTTCCTTTTCCCATGCCAATTTCCTTTCTCCTTCTTGTGATCTTCTTCCTCCACTCAGCCTTGATCTTTCACCTCTTCTTCTCATCCCTTTTCTCTACAATCTTTCTCAGTTGCCCAACACCAGTGGTCCCTCCTCTCTAGAAGACCACCAATGGCAGAAATGGACTGAGAGCAGACTTTGCCACCTGCAGCATCTGCATCAGAATACCACCTGATGCTGAACTGGCATGCCAGCAGTGTTTTCCCTTGGTGCATGAGGTTGCGGATTTGTCCTGTGTTATGCAAAGTGCATTCTCAGAATTCCTGAATAATGCTACATTTTTCATTTTCTTAAAGCATGTCAAGATGTGGCTATCGAAATCCGAAGCAAGATTGAGGAGTTCAGACCTTACATACCCCTGATTCAGGGCTTGCGCAATCCTGGTATGCGAAACCGTCATTGGGAGTTGCTCTCTGATGAGATCAAAATCAACGTGAAGCCCAAAGCTAATCTGACATTTGCACGCTGTCTGGAGATGAAGCTTCAAGATCACATTGAGAGCATATCCAAAGTAGCTGAGATTGCAGGAAAGGAGTACGCCATTGAGCATGTGAGAAGATCATTCCAACACATTTCCTTTGTAGTATTGTTTTTTTATACTGTAACATATTCTTTAAATGAGTTGTTTTTTGTAGCTGTTCTTCGTATCCAGAAACGTTAACAAGTTTGCCCTCAATATTTTTGAAAATGTCTAACAAAAGCACAGGTACCTGTGCTTACTTCAATAAGCAGGTCATAATTAATACTTATTTCAAATAAGTACTTCAAAAAGTAGGTCAATCTTCTGCACATGTGCTAGGAATTTACAGCATAATCCTATGGCTACTAGCACCACCAGGGTGCAGACAGGCTCTGCAATGAGAATACTCAAGTTCAAGCTGTCTATTTTGCCAGTGGAGACTTAAGAATCTCTGTGTCAGGCTTTTCAATCGGTGGATTGCGCTCCATTGATCCCACCTTCCCTCCCGCACTACTTAAAAAAAAACAACTTGGCATCCATCAGTCTTGATAAATGATGGTATCGTCCTCGACGCTGGATGCAAAGCATGAAGGCCTGGGTAGATTGATATGGAGGATAGGCTGTTACCCAAGCAGCAAATCCCCCTTCTCCATGCCACCGAAATAGTCCAGTGGAACGGCAGAGCCGATACGATTGGTTCCAGCTGCGTTGCAGAGCTGGGCTAAGGACAGGAGCTCACCCTGTCTTGTGGGGACCCGGGTATCGAACCCTGGCCTGCTGGTTAACAGGCACAATGTCTTAACCACTTGCACCACCCACAGCCCCTCCTCCCACACTAGCTCCTCCCCTATTTCACCTTCATCTGCCGCATTCAAACACCACTCCTGCCCCAATTAGCCACACCGGCAGCTGGTGGTGCTACTTTCTACTAGCCAGAATCCTTCTGGTACTGGGCCCAGTGCTGACTGGCATTGGTCCAGCACTTGTGCTCCCTCCAACCATGGTGCTGTAAATGTGGCTTTACAGGACATTTGTGATACCTTGTTCTGGTGCTGGAGCTCAGCGCTGGTGCTAAGCCCAACAGGATCAGGCTCTTACCCTTATTGATTAGGTGTGACACTGGGAAAGAAATGAAAGGGATTGGGATACTGGAAAGGGTTGGAAGAAATTAATTGGCAACCTTATTTATGTCTTCCATCTATTACATTGCCTACCCAAAAGAGATATTTTGGCAGAAAGCAATTCCATTTCATAAATTTTTGTACTCACTCCTGTTGATCTCAGTCATTACCTCCACTTAACTTTTCAGTAATAGTCATTTTTGAGTAAATGCTACTACAGTGTATGTTCCATAAGCATACTTTACTAAGTAAAGTCTAAAGATTGATTGCTTTTCATTTTCTAGGCCTTGGATAAGATGGAAAAGGAATGGGAGGCCATCCTCTTCACTGTACTTCCCTATAAACAAACAGACACATTTATCCTGAAAAGCCCTGATGAAGCTTCTCAGCTTTTGGATGATCATATTGTCTTGACTCAAAGCATGTCCTTCTCACCATTCAAGAAGCCATTTGAAGAAAGGATCAACACATGGGAAAGTAAATTGAAAATGACCCAGGTACTGATTTATTGTATCTTGGTTTAGTTGTTATTTGTTGGCTTTATTTCACTATGTAAACCACTTTGTGAACTACTCTTGTTGAAAAATTTCCATAATTACCATAATAATTTCCAAGTTATGTTTTTGTTCTCTAGAAAGGCATTTGAGTTAACAGAGATAAATACTTCCAAATACCAATGAAAGTGTAGTGAGTTGTGAACAGCTCTGCCACGATCATCTTAGCACCCATGTGGCCAAACTGTTTCCCTGAACCTTCCAGTACTGGTGGTGGTGGCGGCACAAATTGACCTGGTGACATGTGCTGTTGATGCATCTTGAGATATCTAAAATTCTCTAAAAGGTTCTCCCTTGGGCAGCAAATAGGAGGTGATGTATAGTTCTTTGGGGAACAGCCCTGTTGGGTTTATTTATAAAGCTGTAAAAAAAAAGCTTTAACTAAGTGGTTTTCAGGTGAGAGAGAGAGAAAGAGAGAGAGAGAGAGAGAGAGAGAGAGAATGCTCAGCAGCCCTCTGCAGTCCACCTCAGTTCACTTTTAGTTGTCACCTATAACATCTGGATTTATAATAAAGGCATTATGGTGCATAATACAGGCATTATGCCACAATATGTCTAGACTTTGCCTCAGCTGATTTTATTTTGGTTTCTAATGTCTAAAATAAGAATTTTTTCACACATTTCTAAATTACCCCAAAACTTTAAAACAGTATTGTTAGTTGCAGAGAAAACAAGTTGGCCTTTCATAATCCACTGTCTTAAGGGCTGTGTGGCTATTGGTAGCGATCTTTGTCCAAGCAGAATATTAGGCTTTTCTAATTCTTCTATTTTATATCTGGGCATTAACCTTCCTTGAATATGAGCCTACTCAGTATGTTCTGGTTGTCCCACAACAGGATGGACCCCAGGGCTCTAAGAAAACAGGTGATATGAAAGTCTGGTTTGATGTTGTGTGAGCTTTTGCTGTGAGTGTGCAACTGCATGTACAGTTATGCATGTATTGTTGTACTCAGCTTTTTTTCTTCTCTACTGTTCTTTTTACAAAAGGCCAAACTACATATGATATTAAATCTGCAGTTTGGCCATGAGTTTAATCTTTCTCTACCTTAAATAGAAGCTGCTGGGAGGAGACAGAATTGACAAGGATCTGACTACAGGAGTTCTTACCCCTTTGGTCAAGACCCTTACAGATATTAGTCTTCCAAGTGCTGTTTACCCGGGAAGAAGAATTGCTGTTGGCACTTACAGGAGCTTCTTCTTGGACTAATATCAACAAAAGTGTGGGGTAGATTCTCATTAGGTCTACAGTTTAAACCTCCCCTTCATTGTACAGTAGTTCTAAATCTGATTATCCATCCCCATGCATAACTCAGCTATGTGTTCATTGTTACAATATTACATGTTCAATATAACATATAGAATTTGGCCTTAAATTTTCACATAGTAGGTACATTTAAATTTTTTACTAAAGAATAAATTTGTCACCCAGATTCATCATTTCTGCCGTTCATATAATTTTTGTACCTTGGGCTGCAATCCTAACCACATTTTCCTGGGAGTAGGTACTACTGAACACAATGGGACAGGCAGCCCAATCCAGAGCAACTAATCTGTCCACATAAGAGCCCTTAGGTTGCCCTATCTAACACTAGGTTGGAGCAACTGCAAGATGCTCCAGCCCAGTTACTCTGAAGGAGGCTTAGGGCAGAGCAAGCCAAGATAGGGTGCCCTAAGAGAGGTGGACCTGCTCTGCCCTAACTGGGGCAGCCTAAGCAGCTCAGGAGAGGCAAGTTGAGGGCATGTTTAGCATTGCCTAGGGCAGAGCAGTTACTCTGTATCCAAAGCCTGTTTCTAAGGCAGAAATGCCCTCTTCCAGCCCTCAGAGTTATACCACCTCAGGAGCAGGTATAGTAATGAGTAGACCCATAGGGGTCCATGATAAGGCCTGAGTAAGAATGGCAGTGCTGACCAAAAATCTGAGTTCTTGGCCAGCCTAGCTGCAACCCCTTCCTCTCAACCTCAGGATATGGAACAAACTACGGCTGCCCACAAACCTCAGGATACAGCAGGCCACTCCAAGAAGCCCCTTGTATTCACTGTAGAATGTACTGGCATCTCATCAGGGACTCCTTATAAGGCAGGCACCCAGTGGCGTCACCAGACTGGTGCGGCTGGTGTGGGCTGCATTGGGGATGCGCTCCATATGGGGTGATGTGCCAGAGGAGTTTGACTGTCCTTTGGCAGGCCCTGGGCGTCAGCACCCCCATTCAGGCCTGCTCCAAGGTGGAGAATCAGCCAGAAGCTGACACTTGTCTGAGGAGCTGGCCTGAACGGCCATCTGAGGTGCACTGCGCAGAAACACACTGAGCATGCCGAACAGCTTCAGAGGAGACTTCCTTAGAGCAGAGAAAGTCCGCGCCTCTGCACAGCCATTCGGCCTCACTCAGGAGGCGGAGCGGCAGCCGAATGGCTTCAGAAAGAGTACTGCACAGGCACCAACTCTGATGCCTGCACAGTCTTTCCCGAAGCCAAAAGGCTTCAGAAAAGTACTGCGCAGGTGTCAGAGATGGTGCCTGCGCAGTACTCTTTCTGAAGCCAGTTGGCTTCAGAAACAACTGCGCAGGCGCCAACTTTGGTGACTGTGCAGTCCAGGTGGGGGGGGGGGGCGCGCATCCCAGTCACTTCTGCACCAGGTGATGTGCAGAGTCATGTCACCACTGTAGGCACCACAGCTGTTCCTTGTTCAGTGTGATCTGAGGGTTGTCTCCTCAGGAGCAAGTCTTCCCCTTGTGTCAATTACTTAGCATGCTCTGGAGCAGTGAGGGCAGCCCAGGCTTCCTGACTCTCTGGATTCAGCATAACTTTCTGCTCTGGATACAGAATAGTTAGGAGAGTGCAGTTAGGTCAGAGCAGGCTGAATTTGCTCTGGATTGCAGCCTTAGGCTGCATTCCTAAAGACACTTTCTTCGGAATAATACCCATTAAACTCAATGGGGCTTACTTTTGAGTAGAGATGGTTAGGATTGTGCTCGTACTTCTGAGTAGACATGCTTAAGATTGCACTGTAAATGCGTGTAGTGAAGCTACGTTAAGGGCTGTGGGTGGCACAAGTGGCTAAGACACTGTGCCTGTTAACCAGCAGGCCAGGGTTCAAGACCCGGGTCGGCCCCACAAGACAGGGTGAGCTTCTGTCCTTAGCCCAGCTCTGCGACGCCAGCTGGATCCAATTGTATTGGCTCTGCCTTTCCATTGGACTAATTCAGTGGCATGGAGAGGGGGGATTTGCTGCTTGGGTAACAGCATATCCTCCATAACAATCTAACCCAGGCTGTCATGCTTTGCATGCAGCGTACGCAGCGCTGAGCACGATACCATAGTCTTTCTAGGCTGACGGCCTGCTTTTTTTTAAGCTACGTTAAGGACATAAAGAAGGAAACTGTTGATAGAGAACAATATAGAATATGAAGGATGTACGTGGGAAATACGTCATCATCCTCAATTTACTAAATTAGGCTTCAAGGACAGAGAGTAATTCTTTCCTACTGTCAAAGCAACAATATAAGAGGCAAAAGGGTTAAGTTGCAAAGCCAGGATTTTGGAATTGCAGGCAAAGACATCAGTATGGATGTTTCAGGCTGAGGTGCCCTTCATTTTCAGTCTCAGAGAGTCTCAACGCACATTTATTTTTCTGTATAGCTTCTTGACCATCCACACAAGTCTGAGCATTGCCTGCTTTGAAGAAGACACTTAATTACACACCTGTCTGCCCACAAAATCTGAAGAGCAGAGAGCAAAAGTAATTTCTTTAACCTCCAGCCTGACTCTGATATTGTATACCTGCCAGTACCAATGACGTTGGAAGAGCTCAGAGCATCTTTTGGTACCATGGAAGTGGTATTTTGTACCTAGCTGAGCTGTGTCAGTTTTAAACGTGTCCAATCAATATCAATCAATCAATAACTTGGCTGTTCTGCACGTAATTATTTTGTTTCACTGCTCATAAAGGATATTATGAGGTTTTTTATAAAGGACTCTATGAGGTATCAATTGGCCTATAAACTAATTTAATATGAACTAGATTTGACTTGTAGAGCCTAACTGTTCCACATTCAGCCCAAGCTGAGTAGTGTAATTCTACATAAACTTTAACTTCTCTGGGTCAGTGATAAGCAAGTATAAATTGATTCACCGTTTTCCTAGGGACCGTAGAAATTAAAACTATATTATGCCTGGAGTGAACAACTGTTGTCTTAAAGAAAGCACCCTTACTGCCTGTCCAGGAATAGATTACCAGCAGTCTGTTTTTAATTATTTATTTAATTACTGTATTTCTAACTAGTTGATCACTTAAAAGCAAAGATGGTAATGATTAAGCATAGTGGGATCATCTTTGTCCATCACAACAGAAGGTTCAGGTTAGTTGGAGTCTTATTTACATAAGATCCTTGACCATTGTGTTGTTGTGTCTGCATCTTCCTTGTCCATCAAGCAGGCCGAGGGTTCTCCTTCCATGGTCCTCTACGGCAGAGAAGGTTGAGGGGAAGGGAAGAAATGAGCAGTCTCCATTCCCAACTGTCGGCAAAAGAGACAAAATCGACCAGGCTGAGGGGGAGGCCCATTGAGGAAAATGGTAGCAACAGGCAATTGAGGGGGGACAGCTGAGGAGAGAGATGGCAAAAGTGCAGTTGAGATGCTGGTAGATACTGGTTTTTTTTACTGATGAATGTTGTATTTTATCCCCAAAAGTGACAGCTGCAGGCTGTTACTAGTACTGTATATTTCAGGAAGAAACAAAGGTACCGGTATATAATGTACATCAGTTAATACATCTGCTGTGCAATCCTAACCTAGACCGGCACAATTCATTCATCTTCCCATTCCTGTGGTGATGTAGGGAGGCAAGTGCATATCTATGCATGAGCCTAACCCTCCCCCAGTAGTGGCCTTATGGCACTTTTGTGACATTCTTAGTACTGAGGCTTATGGTGGCCTAAGGCTGCAATCCTAACCATGTCTACTCAAAAGTAAACCCCATTGTATTCAATGAGTCTTACTCACAGGAAAGTGTCTTTAGGATATCAGCCTAAGTGAAGGTTAGGACTACAGCCTGGAGCTGCTCTTGAGCTTCTCTTCTACTGCAACCCCATGACTTAATATTTGAGTTGGATGCTTTATGGAAATCTCACTTGTGTGATTTCTTTCCTTCCTTTTACGAGGGAGAGAAGAAATCACACAATAAGGGCTTAACTCCAAGCAGCCTCAGAATGGACCAGCTAGTTCTCATGGCTGAAGTGATGGAGGTGTTCCTACATAAATAAAATCTGAGTGGTGCTAACTAGTAAAATGCACGCCTTAATAGTCCTAGATACATTGTAGATGTATTTAACAAAGGCTTAACTACAATGGGATTTAAGCAGTGTAAGTTCATATAGGTTTGCAGCCAAATACTACTCAGTACTTCCAATCTGGCTCACAGGATTGATGTGATGGTGTGGAAGGCACATAAAATTCCCCAAATTGGAGGAAGGGTGCATGTGTACCCTCAATTTGAACCCTCAATTTAATTTAATATTTGTTAAATCTAAATGCACTTAAGGAAGTGGTGATAGGCATGCGCAAAACATGTATGACTTGCTATTAATGAAGAAGACTGTTGTTTCCAAAGTCTGTTAAATCAGTCCATTAAATTGAGGATTCACCATAAATAAAAACTCAGTGTTGTCAGCTGGTGAAAATACCAACCTCACGGAAAACTGGACTTTAAAATTTTTTGCTGTGCATTTTCTGTAATAAATATTTGAAATTCAGTCTAAATATGTTGAATTTATCTCAGGACTCTTTTTCATGGCATCAGGTGTACCTAACTCCAAAACATATAGACAGCCTTTCCAAAGTTGCAGGATTCTTTTTCACCTCACTGTTGATCATCAAACCAGCGGACAAGAACATAAATACATTGGAAAATTTCACAGCTGTATATTGTGAAATCTATACACAAATATACTCAGCTAATTCTTCAAGTCAATTTTATTCTTGATGCTTTTCTGCTAGGATGTCTTAGAAGAGTGGCTGACTTGCCAGCGTTCCTGGCTCTATCTGGAGCCCATTTTCAGCTCTGAAGATATAACTAGGCAACTGCCGGTAGAAAGCAAACGCTACCAAACCATGGAAAGGATGTGGAAAAAGATCATGCAAAATGCCTATGAGAACAGAGAGGTGAGGCTATGTCTGTTCTGGAGGGGGTTGCCCTCAATTTAAAGAAAGAGGTATATATCCTGGGGGTCATTCTGTAGTCACAACTCCTGCTCCCCTTAGAATGAGAAAGGTGGGATAAAATGCATCAAATAAATAAATGCCCAAATGGCAACTGTTGTCAGATGGGTCTTTGTCCAACTTCGGCTTGTGCTCCAACTGCAGTTATACCTATCTATCTACAGTGGTTCACACTGGTTTTGAAGGTTGGGTACAGGTGGGATATCCCAGGCTGCTTCCTTCTGGTCCATTTCTTTTATTTCATATCTGCCAGCTTTTTTTTGCTTTCTTTGTACTTTTAGTAACCTGTGTGTTGCCAATTAATGCTTATTATGACCTTCGAGGTTTTTATTGAAATGTTGCTGCTTTTGGAGTCATCTTTTATTTGTTGATCTGACTCTGCAAGTATGTGTTGTATTATAAATGTGCATACTTCTAATTAATTTATATAATTTTAAACTTGTTTTTGAGTATTTCTAATTATTTTCAGTAGATTATATTAAGCATTATAAGCCGCCATGAGCTTTGGGAAAGATGCTATAAATAAACTGTAGTGAGCACTAACCTGCTGGCCATGGCTAGAAGACACTTTAAAAACCATTGTTTGGAGGACAATCTTCACCATATCTCCATTTTAGCCTCAGTAACTTGCACATCTACCAGAAAAAGGCTAAAACTCTCATATAGTTATGGCATGGCAGAACTTAAGTGTCTGACCCTGGCGTAGGTGAAATAATCAATAGAAATTTCTCAGATTTCAGTCTAAGATTACAGATAGGACCTCAGTATCCACTGAACTGATGTCCACTGAACTGACTCACTATTGATATTGGGGTCCTACTTTTAATGTCTTGTAAAAAGAAAAAAAGCATCATTATCCAGCTTCATCTAGTTAAATAATTATAATTTAATTCCATTGTATTCCATTATTCACTCCATCAAATGACTGAATGTAGTATAACATCTATACTGCTGCATTTAGGTATAACAAAAAAATGCAACAAAAACCTCTGGAAGTGGGTCTTTCAAACAATTTTTCTGTTCATTAAGTTCTAGTTTCTTTAGGTTCTAGTTTGAGTATTTTATTTTAGTTGTAGCCTTAATTTTAATTTGCTTTTAGTTCATTCTTAGCTTTAGTTTTTAGAGCTCAGTTTTTAGATTAAGTTTTAGCCTTTGGTTTTGGGCTTAGTTCTGGGTTTAGGTTAAGTTTTCAGTTCTTTATTTTTAGGTTGAATTTTAGCTTTAGCCCTGAGTTTTAACCTTTTAGAGTGGTGGAAGTTAGCACCCCTCTTTCAGGATAAGCTCGTGTTCTTAAAATAAGAAGTTAGGCACCCCGTTGCTTGAAAAACTGTGTTCAATATTTTTAATCCACTGGGGGTTAAAATTAAAACAGAATTTTAATGTCTCAATCTGTGCTGTCTTATATCACTATAAAACACTTTGAGGTACAAAATGATCTTCCTCATTCCTCCATTCACCATGTTCTGAGTCTCAATCCCTGACAATACCATTCTGTCTTATCTTGCTAGAAAGCCCTTTCTTTCAAAGTGCAAATGGAAGCATGCTAAAACAAATGCTTAACTGAAGGGGCTCCCCAGTACAATATTCAAAGTTCACCATCATTCTTTCCTAAGTGCTCCAGTGACTGATTTATTCAGGTATGGGCAGGACTAACTGTTGATGTTTCTGCAATTTCCAGGTAATTGAAGTATGTCCTGATCCCAGGCTGCTGGAAAAGCTCCGGGAATGTAATAAACTGTTGGATCTAGTGCAGAAAGGTCTAAGTGAATACTTGGAGACCAAGAGAGGAGCATTCCCGAGGTACCTTAATAATTTAAGGGTATATTTGAACACACTTCCAAAGACAGAGGGATAAAGTTGAAAGGTGCCTCAGGTTATTCCCATTCATGGGATTCCTTCTCACTCTCATTTGCAAACATTTCCAGTTTTAAGCTGTTCCATTGAAGCCTGGAAATTTGAGAGGAGGCTGATTGCGCTACTAGATTTCTGTTTTGTGTGGATAGGAAGAGGGGGAAGATACACTGTTTCAGTGCAATAATTCTACTCTTTAAACCAGGGATGCCCAAGCTTTCAACTTTAGGCTCCTGGTCCTTTACCAAGTGTGAAATAGAGAGCTTTTTAGCAACGCACAGCTTGCCATCTCACAGTTTCCACCATGCTTTAGACAGTTTCAAAAAGGTCCAGGAAATTCAAAGTAAAGAAGAGACTAGTATCCCTTCAGGATTCTGTGTGGAGCTGATTTGGACTTCAGGATTCAAGGGTTTTTTTAAGGTGGAAAATGAACTCAAGTCCTAAATAACAGGCAGTAGCAGTAAAGGAATACTAGTCAGGATAAAGTACTTTTAGGATTATATCCAATTATCCATTAACAATTTTTTTCTGTATGACATTTTCTGGTACTGTACTCTTGCACTCCAATGGTCAAAACTAGAGAGATAAAATATGAGTTTTCTCTCTTTCCAGATTTTATTTCCTTTCTGATGATGAACTCTTAGAAATACTGTCTCAGACCAAGGATCCTACAGCTGTACAGCCTCATCTCCGCAAGTGTTTTGAAAATATTGCTCGGGTGAATAATAGCCTTTTCTTCTTGGAGCAGCAGGCAGATCCTGCTTTCAACATGCTTGTATTATGCAGATCCTTATGTACAAGGCAGGCTCTCCTGTACAAGCATGATTCTGTTAGCAATTGACACATATCTAGATGTGGGAATGAAAAGGGACTGAGGATGCAGTCCTAATCCTAACACCCCATCTTGAGTCCTGTTTTTTCATGGAAGAATTTGGTCATAGTACTACATAAGTGAAATCCAATATGACCTTTACATTTGCAACCAGGAAATATTTTAAGATGTATATTATTAATTCTCAGTGGAGGGTGGCCACTCTATTACTACAGCTTGCAAGCTATATGCTCACTTCAGATAAGATCAGAAAGTAAGTTACAAGATTTATTATATGTGAATAGGTTTGAACCCACCTGTGATTGTGATTTACTCTTTGCTTCTGATACACCTACCCCTCTTCTGTAATGTTGGATGTTGCTAGCAGATTAATATCAGTATATTCTATTATTTTATTAGAGAGATTAATACAGAGAGATTAAACTTTTTGAATTGTTAATTCAGAATACTACTTTTCATAATAAAGTGTTTATATGCTGAAATATACACATCACAGCTTACAACAGGGAGTCTACTGTCTTATCCAAGTCAGAAACTAGAGGACAACCTTTTACTTGGTTGCTCATGCTGCACACTCTCTCCTTAGCTGCTCTTTCAGGAAGACCTCAAAATTACGCATATGTACTCTGCAGAAGGGGAAGAAGTGGAACTATCTACTTCCATTTATCCCACTGGCAATGTGGAGGACTGGCTTCTGCAGGTTGAGAGGATCATGAAATCCACTGTGCGGGAAAACATTGAAAAATCAATCAAGGCTTATCCAAAGGTTGGCCACTTGCCTCTAACCATTTAGTCATGACCTAGGAAATGCACAATATCCATGTGGATTGGAGAATGTTTCATGTCAAGGACTAATTGATACCATATCTGCTGAAGGGTGGTTGAAGTACATTTTTAATAACTTTGTGGCTTTCTAAATTTCCAGTGGGACAGGGAGATGGTTTTTTGTTTAGCTGTGAAAACCACTCTGAACTTTTTTGTTGATAAGAAACATAAGAGACATGTCTGTATTGCTGTCTTGTCCTGTGCTGCAATTTTAGATTAAAATTTTTAAGAAGGGTTTAAAGGTTTTTTAAAAAATGAATTTCATTGTCAGTTGTGTGATCTCAATAGAGCTATTGGGTTTCTTTGCCCAACTCTCCTTTTGTTAGCTATTTAGAAGGGAAATTCAAACAAATCTATTTTGCAGGCATTATTTTTCATTTTCTTTGAAAACTGTTTCGTGAATTTTTAGTTGAAAAGCAGTATATAAATACTGTAGACAGACAGACATTTGGATCTGCACCAACTCAATTGCTGGTGCAGAACTGACTAACCCCTGTAAGGTAGAAGGTATGGTAGAAGCCATGATAGGTATGGTAGAAGCCAGAAGCTGAGCACTGACTAGCGCTGATACCAGTGCCTCTCTCCTGTCAATTGCTGCAACATACTTAATGGCAAATTTGCAACCACTGTTGTCAAAGTTCAATCCATGCTACTGTTGCTGCCATGGCATTGAATGGGACTCCCTATGGAACATTTCAATTAGCCTGGTTTTTTGCCATTCATGTATCAGTATTAGGACACCCAAAGGAAGGAGGGTGTTTGCACTCTCAGTAATACTCCTCAAATAAGTAAGGATACTTATCTGTATTCCAGATTCTTAAAGAAAAAGAAGTGAATCTACCCTGGCATGTTCACTGCCCTAGCATAGGATTGGACCCTCAATCAACCAATCATGATAAATATTCACTTAATTCAATAAATATTCAATCACTCAATCAACCAAACGAACTTCAACTTTGCTCGTAGCCATTCCACTCTTGATAGTATTCAACTATAGTAAAAATAGAATGTATGTAATATAGAATTGATTAGTACCTGGTCATAGAATAATGAAAAGCAAAGAACCATAAGAGTTATGTTTATTATTGAGGTAATGTGTTTTTCTTAAAGACACCACGAACTTCATGGGTCTTAGAATGGCCAGGGCAGGTAGTCATTGCTGGATGTCAAACATTTTGGACCAGAGAAGTCTCAGAAGCCCTGGAAGCGGGAGATTTGGACAGCAGGGTTTTTCCACAGCTAAGTACTCAGGTAAAAACTCAGGTTATTCAATGAGATATTTAGGTTCATTCACATTGTGAGCTTCTGAAACTGAGATGTTGATGCCTTGAATGAGATATGGAAATTGCAGAGTCAAATGATGCAATTTAGAGCAAGGTGTGGGGCTGCTTTTAAAAACTCTTATAGAGCACCAGTTTCTTATTCTCAGACTTGCCATAATTCTCTTCCACAAAACCAGGGCAGAGCCCCCTGTCAAACATGCCAGTATGTGAACACAATCCCTGAAAATTGGGACAGTCCCAGTTTCCCAGGATGTATGGCAACTCTGCTTATACAATTCAGTACATTTCTGATTAAAGAATATCAAATTGATGTGAAATTTGTTTTTCTCCAGAAGTTGGTTTGACTTGTTTTCCTCCTTTTGAACAGTTGAGAGATCTGGTAGGACTTGTGCGAGGGAAGCTGTCTCGGATGCAGCGGGGTGTGTTATCTGCCCTCATTGTGATTGAAGTCCACGCTAAGGATGTGGCAGCTAAACTCATTGAAGAGGGTGTCATGAGCGAGAATGATTTTGAATGGATTTCTCAGCTCAGGTGAGGGATGACTCATTAGCTTATTATTTCATAGTGTTGGTTAAATAGATTGACACTTGGGGATGTATAGCTCTTTCAAAGAATGAGATATTATAGAACCCAATTCCCACAGTGTCATTGACTTTAATTTTTCATGGCTATAGTAGATGTTCCATGAAAATCCACTTTATGCCACAAAAAGGTTTTGTGTGTAAAAACCATTAATGTGTATTTAATTGCAAAATAACCTAAATACAGACAAAACAGGTAACTTGCCATAGACCGGTGGTTCTCGATCACTTCAGCCAGAGACCCACTTATGAGAATGACAGTCTATTCAGTACCCTCAAATGATGTCTTCAATTTGGAAGTGATATCATGGCAGGAAATGACATCAAACAGGAAGTGGCATCACTGGGATGCCAGAGCTCCTCCATGTCTCCTTGGAAGTAAGTCCCATTATGTTCAATGAAACTTACTCTCAGGAAAGTATTGATTGCAGCCTAAATAGTAAGTTTAGGCACAACCCAGAAGTTCCCTTTGGTTACCCAACTCACTGACCCAACTGCAAGAGTAACCCTAGTTACTCTGGAAAAGGTTAGGGGCAGAGAGTAAGGCAACATAGGCTGCCCCAAGACAGGAGGACCTGAGCTGCCCTAGCTGGGGCAGCCTAGGCAGTTCAGGAAAGGCATGTTGATGGCATGTTGAGCATTGCTGAGGGGAGAGCAGTTTGTATCCAGAATCTGTTTCCAGGGCAGAAATGCCCTCTTCCAGCTCCTCGGAGTTATACCACCTCAGAAGCAGGTATAGTAACAAGGAGACCCATAGGGGTCCATGATGAGGCAGAGTAAGAATGACAGTATTAACAAAAAATCTGAGTTCTTTGCCAGCCTAGCTGCAACCCTTGCCTCTCAACTTCAGGATATGGCACAACTACGGCAGTCTACTAACCTGGGGACGCAGGAGGCCACTCCAAGAAGCCCCTTGTATTCACTGTGGACTGTACTGGCATTTCATCAGGGACTCCTTCTAAGGCAGGCACCACAGCTGTTCCTTGTTCAGTATGATCTGAGGGGGGGTCTCCTCAGAAGCAAGCCCTCCCCAGGTGTTACTGACTTGGTGCCTACTTAGCATGCTGTGGAACAGGGCAGCCCAGGCTTCCTGACTCTCTGGATCCAACATCTGGATTCAGAATAGCTGGGGCAGCCCTAACTCTGGGATTGAACCCTAAGAGAAAACATTTTCCCTCTCCCCTCCCAATCCTCCCAATTGCCCCCCAAACAGCTTGCAGCACAGCCTGTTTTGATGTATCTGAATATGGTGAAAAGGACAGGTGGTGAAAAGGACAGGATTGGGCTGTCAATTGTTTGATATGGACAAAACACTGTCAAAAATTATTTGGTTATAGAAATTATGTAGATTTTGACATTAAAAATGACACATACATCCATGTTCTCTTGCAAATATGTTTAGTTTTTTTTTTACTTTTTACTGATCATTAGATATTACTGGACAAGAAATGATTTGTACATCCGGGCAGTGAATGCCGAATTTATCTATGGTTATGAATACTTGGGTAACAGTGGTCGCCTGGTGATTACACCTCTGACTGACAGGTATGATAATTTACTATACTATACAAAGCAATCAAATATCTTTGTAGTTCTGAACAAAATGAACCTTTGTCAGAATGTCAGCAGTCTGTCTTTTGCTTATTTCTGCATGAAACCGAACCATGGGAAACTGAGCTTAATCCCTACATAGCTGTTCAACTCCCAATAATTGTAATAGAAGCAGTTTAAGCAGGTGGTCCTCTGTGATTCACATGAAATGTTGAATTTTTATCATTGTCTTGTTCAACAATCAGTCTCACTAGTCAGTTTTGAGTTATAGAAATCCACTTTTTGTTATATAAGGCAATTGTGTTTTCCTCTTTTAATTATTTTGCAATATTTTGATAGAATGCAGAAATTTCAACATGGTTTGTTTCACTGCATATTACATTAAATTATCCATCAGTGCTACATAGCATAACAGCATTATTTGAAAATACTATGATTTTAATAGTTTTGGTCAGTGTAGGTTCCACTCTTCCTGAGGGTTTCAGCTGATGCAGTCTGCACACTCCAGAGGTGCCACTCTATTAATATTAATTATTGGTGCTTTGGCCATAGATCATGCTTCTTATCACCACATTAAGGATTGGGAAGGATATTTAAAAATCATACAGGTTGCCAAGACTGTTTCTTGCAGTGTATCCCTTTTATGTATTTGAACTGAGCCTATTTTACTAAACAAGGGCCTTTTTCTATAGGCACAATAGACCATGTTGCTCTCAACTTTTGGCATGCAATGGTTTGAGTGATAACAAACACTTCTTTACATTTTGTTTCTTCTTATTCTCTCATACATAAGTGTGCTAATTGGTACTGCTTTAAATATGCATGGGGAGATTTAACTAGATTACATTGTGATGCTTCCAGACTAAAAATGATTTGATCCTTTGTGACAGATGCTACCTGACACTTACTGGTGCTTTGCACTTGAAATTTGGAGGTGCTCCTGCAGGACCAGCTGGAACAGGCAAAACCGAAACAACAAAGGATCTGGGGAAAGCTTTAGCTATCCAGACAGTGGTGTTTAATTGCTCTGATCAGCTTGATTTCATGGCAATGGGGAAATTCTTTAAAGGACTAGCCAGGTATTTGTACAGTATTACATATGAGCATGTTAGAGTGTGGTGTGTCTTGGCACAGCAACCAAAGGGAATGGATAATGATGATATTCATGAAGGTTCTGCTTAATCAGATGACGAGCATAGAGGGAGTTTAGGAATACTCAGAATAAATTGTTTATGGCAATTTTACAGAAATAGCAAGAATTTAAATGTCCTAGCAAAGTATATAGAAATATTATTTTGAACCCCATAGAATGAAATATAACTAGACATCTAATTGTACCACAGTTTGTGAGTCCTGGATCTAGTATTCTGTGATGTAGTATACTACATCATGTAGTATACTGTGAATGTTCTTAAAGGAAGTTTTAACTTCTGCTGGTCTAGAATGCAACAGCTAAACTTTTACTTGAAGCTGGTTATCAAACCCAGATTAACACCTTTTTTCCCTTTCATCACTGATTGCCAATTTGTCATTGGGCTTTGCCAATCTCTTGGAGTTATAAATACTGGCATGTCATACAGGCCATGTGCCACATGAAAAAATGAGTTTTTGAAACAGCCATAAAGTTTTAGTGGCATCTGGCCCTTTACAGCTGTTGTAAAATGCCACACCTCAGTCAGCAACTGTTAAGCATCCAGGTCCATGTGCCAGTGGTTGGCAGATACCTGCTGCCACTGGTAAATCAGCACAAGGGGTGGGAGGAAGGTGGGGTAGTAATGGAATGGGGTGCAAAGGGGAAGAACAGGGAGATGGTGTATGGAGATGGGCCGATCAAGACCAAGAAGGAGATGATATCAGAAGTAGCAGTGTCACTGCCATCCTATTCCCCTTCCTGATGTTGATCTGCTGACCCAGGTCCATGCTGGCTATCTCCAACTAAATTGCATGCACAGGTCTGGGTAGACCTGGTGGGCTGGCTTTACCTCGGAAAAGAAATATATGTTCCTTTATTTCAAGGAGACCTTTGGGGCCTCAAATTCCTGGTGGGATACAGCATACTCCCTGTTCACATGGTTGCATCATTGCATGGGGAGTTAGTGGATTGGGTTGTGAATGAATTGTTAGCAGATAAGTCAGTCTCTATAGGTTCATGACACTGTCCTCCTTCTGTATGCTAAGCGCTGGAGCCTGGGCTTGCTTTGATGAATTCAACCGAATTGATGTTGAAGTGTTGTCTGTTGTTGCCCAGCAGATTACAACAATTCAGAAGGCTCAGCAGCAGCGGGTAAGTTAATGGAATTTATCTTCAGGTTGTTGCCAGAAGAGTGACAGAAAGGGGCTTTTTGAGCCCCCTTTTTATTTCTCTTTAACTGGTTGTCGTTCCTAAATGTATGCTTGCTGATTCATAAGAGACGATGGCTTTATTTTTCCATTACATTTATTGTTCTGTGACAGTCCCAGAACAGCTGTCCAGATGCTAAAAAGAAGGCAAGAGCATGTAAAGTATGTGGTTGTGTGATTGTGGCTTCAAGATGGACATCAAGTAGGGTAGACAAAGCCTTATTGCTAAGTATCATATTGCTAGAATTTATTCCTCTCTGTCTGTGAAGCAGGGAGAGGTACCCAGAAGAGGTTATCACCTTCCACTTACTCTTAAGGTATGACACTTGAAAATTAGTGACACTTGCATTTCAGCAAGTTAGCTGTTCAGTTTGGTCAACCATTTCCTTTCACTTGCTTCATTAAAGAGTAACTGTGCAGAGTACACCAAGCCCCTCAGATCACATTGCTAACAGGACCTTGCCAGCTCAATACTGAAAATAAAAATAGCAAGCTTAGTAGTGCTTCCTCAACATGATGTAAATAAACATAGAGGGCTGTGGTGGCTCAGTGTTTAAGACATTGTGCAAGTTCCACTGGTTGGTAGTTCAAGTACTGTTTGATGGAGTGAGCTCCCTTTACTTGCCTAGCTCCTGCCAATTTAAAAGCATGTAAATGCAAGTAGATAAATAGGTTCCACTTTGGTGGGAAGGTAACATTTGGTCATGCCAGCCACATGACCATGGAGGCATCTTTGGACAATGCTGGCTACTTGGCTTTCAAATGGGGATGAGTATGACATTCTAGAGTCAGTCATGATTAGCAGGGCAACCTGCGGGGGACAACTTTTGCTTTTAGGAAACATCACCTATGTCTTCCACTGCTGTGAATGTTTAATGTTTACTAAAGTGACAGAACTCACAAAATGAGAATTTTGTGACAAAACTCTCAAAACTGCTATTGCTATTGTCCCTTTGCTATTGCTTTTTTGAACATTCAAGCTGTCTCCCCACAATCCACCTAAAAATTAAAAATCCAAGTTTGACATATTTTGAAGTTTGGCATCTTTCCCTATGTGCTCAGTGAAATAAAAATAGTGGTGTTGGTGTTTTTGTTTACTTGAGATTTGCTTGGGATGCTGAGGTAAGTCCTATTTCTGAGTGTGCTTTTTATAAGTATCTCCATACCAGCACCTTAGATAGAAAGTCACGATGTTGATGTTTTGATGGAGTGGGATGCTGCAAGGGAGCTACCCAATTTTTGAGGTGCTTCAGGCCTGATCCCTCGAAGTGCATCTGAAAAATTCAATGTACCTTGCTGAAATAGGATTTCAACTAGACAAGCCCCAAACCACATGCAGGGGAAGGCTACAATGGAGAGGTGGAATATGCGCATCCATTTGGGTGAACATAATGTGGCATGTTTGGTCATCTGGGTACCCTGGGCATAGGATTGTGCAAAGAATCCTCTTTTATTCAACAATAATGTTCCAAAGTAAATCAAAGAACATTTTGAAGCATGTCAAGGGACTTTTTGATCTTTCTAGGTCCCGAAGATACAGAAATATTTCATTTTGGTTTAGGTATGTAGAAACTCCTGGAAATTTTTTCTGGCAGCATAAATCTCTTAGTTGAGGTCCCTGATAAGGATTAAACAGAAGAAAATGTAAAATTGTATGTTTTTTTTTTATTCTTGGCCCCTCAATGACAAAAAACTCATCATTAGTCAATCACCAAATTCTACTACCTAGGTGGATCGCTTCGTTTTTGAAGGAGTTGAGATCCCTCTGGTCCCATCTTGTGCAGTCTTCATCACAATGAACCCTGGTTATGCTGGACGCACAGAATTGCCTGATAATTTAAAGGTAACAAAATGCCACTGGCTATTGCATGATGCTATAGCCTGTATGTATATATCACTGATCTACAAATGCATATGACAGCATGTCCAAATTTGCATTATTTTACACCTGAGCTAGAAAATATAGACTAATCCAACCTAATTCCTGCTGGTGTGCCAAGAAGTCTGTGATGTATCCTACAGTGGTGATGGGCAATAGGAGAGGTCTCCTTTTGGTTCGCTCGCTCCAGGGAAAGCTTCCACAATCCCTATGGGATTCTTTGGACCTGTGCTAGCTATTAGCTGGTATAGGAATGATGTGTGTAATGGTAACAGAAAGGGATAGTACATGTTGAGCTTATTTATAATTGGATTTTCTATTCATGGATCTGGTTCAGTGTGGATTCCCTGGGTCTGTTTTGAACCACAGTTGGCCAACTTGAGCTCTCCAAAAGCAACTAGAGCTGTACTGCTGTCACCTTTGGAGGGCCTTCTGAAGCCAACAGAAACCATGTGCATCCCACCTGCAGTCTCTGTAGGCTTCAGAATGCCACTTACAGGCAAAATAAAGTTTTTCACTAAAACTGGAAGTGACTTTATTCTCCAGGATTGGCCCAGTATTCATATTCATGAAGTTTGCTCGACTTCATCAGCTGACATCAGCTGTAGTTGATGTTCAACCTGACCACTGATAAAAGTAGGTAAAGAAATGCACCTTAGAGCCATAGAAGACTGCTAATTTAGAGTCCAATCTTGAGCTCTTCAGCACCAGTTGTACAAGCTTACCACAAGTGTTGGGGTATGCTTACAGTATGTATGCATACTGTAAAGCTCATTTATGGCACCCAAAGGGTAGGGACCGCTGGTGCTAATCCAGCACCAATAGGTCCTGAGCCCGATGCTGAACAGATGCCACTCTAGATAGAAGTAATGTTTTGGGGACAGCAAGAGGCATTTCAGATAGGTAGAGGATGCCATAGATTCTGTTTATTTTATGGAATTTATAGGGTTGCTGCTGCTAGTGTTGAATACTTTTTTGTGCAGATTGCTGTTAAGTTGCTTCTCATCCTATCCACATACAAGGATTCCTAGTATTAATGTATGCCTGCTATCCCTTTTTGTGGAATTCCAACCTCTAACTCATCCCATAATCATACATATTCCAGGCTCTCTTTCGTCCTGTGGCTATGATGGTTCCAGATTACTCTATGATTGCAGAAATTTCTCTGTATTCCTTTGGGTTCAATGAAGCCAAAGTTCTGGCAAAGAAGATCACTACCACATTCAAACTGTCTTCTGAACAGCTCAGTTCCCAGGTCAGTATTTGTTTAGCTACCTAGGTTGTCTAACATGGGAGGAATGTACTTTCTCTCTGTAGAGTACAGCTTTGCAGTTGCAAACTGTTGCTTGTTCAGATGTCTTATTTTGCCATGTTGGCTGTAATTCAATAGAGGGAGTAATTCAACAGAGTAATTGAATGGGAGTAATTCAATGTAATTCAATAGAGGGAGTAGCACCACGAGGCTTACCTCTGAATAGACATGGTTAGAATTGTACCCATATTCTCACTTTCACTACCGTATTGTGTCAGTCTACCATAAGCTTATGCTGACAGCTCTTATCGAGCCCCACAGCACCACCCCTGTCCCAAACTCAGCCAAGCCTGATTCTTTCTTTGCTGCCTCTGCACTGCTCTAAACCCTGCCTCACATTGCTTCCAAAGGGCCTAATGACCACCCTACCACTCACATGATGATGCAGCAGCAGATGACTATCTATTAAAAGGATTCATTTGTTTTTCTTCCCGAACTAGGTGACATGTAGATGACAATTCAAACTGTTCCCTTTCCATTTCTGATTTGATGCTTGCCATTGCACTGACCACTCATCTTCCACTATTCTTATCTCCTACTTATTCTGCTGCAGGACCACTATGACTTTGGAATGAGAGCTGTGAAAACTGTTATTTCAGCTGCTGGCAATCTCAAAAGAGAAAATCCACAAATGGATGAGGCAAGTTTGGTTGTCTCTCAGCAACAGGCTCTTTAAGCAGTGTTGTGTTGCCCCTTGCATGTGCCTTTGCACTTCATGAGACTAACCAGAGAAACAGAAGATAGAGGTGGTGGTAAATCAGACCAACTGTTCCCACCTGGTCCATTGCCGCTAGTGAATCAAACCTAAATGGTTAAAAGCCAATCTTCTTCTCTTAAAATCAATACATTTTCAGATGATAGGGCTTGCCTGCATGGTAAGTGGGTTTACTTATTATAGAACAGTAGGTGGGCTTACCCATCTGATGTCACTCATGTTATGCTGCCATCGTGAGGAATAAAATTTCATGGGTCACTCTTTGCTATCACAAAACATTAGATTTATCCTCTTTCTCATGATCTGTTCTAGAGCAGGGGTATCCAAACCCCAGCCCAGGGATCAGATGCATCCATGTGAGTTTCCATGTGGCCCATAAGCAAGCCCTGTAATCTTCTGGAGGCGAGGGGAGCATTCCTCCTCTCTGGAGTGTGTTCTGAGGGATGGATAGGCTGTGTGCATTTCCTTTCTATGTGTGTGTGAGATTGTTCATGAGCTGGTTTGAAACCCCTCTCTCTGTGCTTATGAACTGGTTTGAAACCATCCCCTCCCTGTGTAAGTTAAAGTACTTGAAGTTCATCTCCTGTTTGTGTTAGAAAGTATTTATGAACTGGTTTCAAAATCACCCCCTCTGTGTTTGAAAGTGTTTATGAACTGGTTTGATTTCATTTATTCAGGATGCCATCCTAACCTGTTTAGGCAAGTACAACCTAGGCCAGGGTTCATCCACATGCGTGCTGACCTTTTAAAAAAACTTCAAAAGAGCTCTTCTCAAGATGAGCTCTTACAGAAGCCATGCTGATTCTTTCTCAACAAAGCTTGGCAAAGAATATTTGCCAGGGAGGTTGAAAGTGGTGGCTATGATGGTTAATTTCAAGAAAAGAGAAAAAAACAGCAATTGTCTAATCTTCTGTTCTTAATTGCTTTCAGGAACTGATATGCCTAAGGGCTATCAAAGATGTCAATGTTCCTAAGTTCCTGCTGGATGACCTTAAGCTGTTCAATGGTATAATTTCTGACCTCTTCCCCATGATCAAAGAGGAAGCTATTGAATATGGCATCCTGGAGGAAGCAATTCACAAATGCTGTCTCAAAGACAACTTGAAGGATGTTGATAGTAAGTGGACAGAGATTAATCTTTCCCCTGTTTTTCCTTATGTTTGGGCCATTGTAGTATTTTTTTTTAAATGTCATTCATGCTATAAGGTATAGTACATACATGTCACTCTTGTGGACGTTGCGAAATTTTACATCATAACAGGTTACAACTTATTATTCAGCAATCTCAGCTCACAGAGCAGTATGTGAGCATGACCTTCCAATCCTATCTTCTGCCACCAGTGATGATGCAACCTTTCCAAAATGGTGCACTGTGCATTCTATGGCGGAGTGGGAGAAGGAGTGACCATATGATGCAACAGTATATCTTTTATGGCATGGCCTCATCATCTCTGGTGGCAGAGGATAGGATTGATCACAAATAGGACTAATCTGTGAATTGAGATGCTGACTGCTAAGTTGTATAGTCACCCCCAACCCATCCTGGGTTATTGGGCAGCCAGGATGCTTGATTGCCCATCAGCCTTTTTGACATATGCCATCTATTTTGGTGGGGTATGAGAGAAAAGGGACAGTGAGGTTTCAAAAAGAGGGAATGAGTTTGGGCTATGTACTATTGCTGCTGGATTCACCCCATTCACATCTGCCTTTCCCCCAGTTCCTGCTCACCAGGGAAAGAATTCCAGGATGGCTACTGTTGCCTGTTTGATATGCTCATGGTTTGTGGCAGTTGCCAGGCTGTGCTTGTCATGTTTTGCAACTGCCATAAAGCATGCTGTGCTGCCAGACATGAGAATGTGAGTTCTGGCAGAGTAGCAGATCCAGTGCTTTTTTTCTACAAAAATATGTGCCGGTACTCTTCCCCCCACCCATGGGGCGCTCAGAGAGGGGAGAGTTATTATCTTCTCCTAGTGCTTTTGTCCTGGGCAAAAGGTGCCAGTACTGCCTACTGGTGTGTACCACCAGAAAAAAGAGCCCTCATCACAACACAGTAGATTCCTGATACCAAATACAAGTAAGAAACAAAATTAAAATATGCTTGTGGTCTCTGCTTTTCCCATATCATATACTGTATGAAGGTTTTTCTATGGTTGTGGTGCACATTTTGCAACATGTATAGACTGGCTGATTTGATTTTTCAGTAGAACATTTTGGAGGTTTGGGGCACACCTTCATGTCCAAAGATAAAGGGTTTTTTTTAATCCTGCATTTATATCTTGCTTTTCTTCTACATAACTCAAGGTATAGTGCATAAGCTTCCTAGAGATCTGCTATGGATCTGCAAGCCTCTGTGACTGTTATGGAACTGAACAGATATGCGTAAGATTGGGTTGTGTGTCTCTTCAGATATCTAAGGAACTACAGATGTGCTCCTTATGCTTAGGGGGAATAAAGCAGCATGGGCTTTAGTATGTTCACATGTCCTTCAAAAACAGTGCTTGCATCTGCAGGTGGATGACAGAAACTGGGAAGTATTCCCACTCTCAGTCTTTCTGTTGCAGGTTTTGTGACAAAGTGTATTCAACTCTATGAAACTACTGTGGTACGACATGGCCTCATGCTGGTGGGGCCCACTGGCTCTGGAAAAAGTAAGGTAAGGATTGCAGAAGATGCAGCATCGGGATGATGATGTCAACAGAAGAAAGGGAAATAACCTTTAAGATTTCCTCTCTAATACTGATGCCTGTAGCATGAACACTTCCAGTCTCATTGTGCTCAGTCTGAAGAGGTTTTGTTCAGAGACAGAAAACCCTTTCTTGTAAAGTACTGTAGCAGCCTGCCTAGGAAGGCTTTGAAATGAGAACACAGGGGATTGCAACTGCTATAATGAGCATCCATGAAGAGCCTCATTAAGGCAGATGTGGTTGACTTTGAGCCTGCACAGTTTTAGTGAGATTTCAGCAGTGCGCTGTTTGCAGGTCTTTCATCAGCATTTTGGAAGAATAAAGGCTGCCCCCTCTGCTATATTTGTGATAAGTATTTGCCTTGTATAATCCTGTTTTTTTCATCACGGAAAACACTTGGACAAAGTCCTTTGTTAACACTTCCCATTCTTCATTGTTGCTGATTCCTGGTCAATTTGCATTTCCTTTTGTGTTCAGTTTTTGAATAAATGCCATGGCGTTTCATTCTCTTGCACTCTTTTTCTTCAGTGTTATAAAGTTTTGGCGGCCGCAATGACATCTTTGAAAGGAAAGCCTTCAGTCAGTGGTGGAAAGTATGAAGCTGTCAAATATTATATAATGAATCCCAAATCTATTACAATGGGACAGCTGTATGGAGAATTTGACTTGTTAACTCATGAATGGTAAAAAATGAAAACTGTACTTTTTTCTAGATGGCTTGTGGTCTATTCCTGTCCTCTTTGTTGAAATGATGAATTATATGTAATTGAAATTCTAAAAAGCTGGTTTTGTGTCTTAATTATCAGATTTATATGGACATGATCCTGCCAAAGCAAAGTGTAATACAGCTACTTCTCATGCTGAACTTTTGCTGGACCCATTTCCTGTCTTTTGAATAATGCACACTGAATGTACCGTATGTAAAACATACAGGAGATGTCCAGGGAATTGAAATTAAATGAAAATTGGGCATATATCAATTGCATAGCAGTTGTGTCCCCTTATGAATTTTTAATTGGTATTGTTGGTCCAATCCTATCCTCCCCACTCCCCTTTTTAGGCATGCAGCCATGCCTAAAAGGACTGCTGTAATTAGCACATGGGTAGGCATGAGAGCCACTTGTGATCCTGAGGGCCTTTAAGCATTATTTTCAGCTTTTGTCAGAAAACGAGAAGGAATTATGACTAGGCTGTTAAACACCTCGCAGTGATCCAATGATAATATTCTACTGAACCATAAGCTATATTCTGATGGCCCCAAACATCAGAAACTCAGAGCCTTCTTATGGTTCCCTTCCCCAACCTCTTTTATCTTATCCCCTCTGGAGTACAAGATTTGTTCACTAGAATGATGGGGACAGGCTCTTCAGTTGCTACACTTACAAATCCCTCTTCAGAAATAAAATAGTAGATATGTCCATAAAATGTCAGTCCACAGAGGAACTACACTGTTAGACTGTTTTTCTAACTGCTATGCCAAATGGGTACTTAGTTACACAGCTTAAGCACATAATTCCATAAAGGTATTAAAACCAATTGTGAAAACTCAAAACAATACCTATTCCAAGTAAATGGTTTCTACATTTTACCCTGAAGCTTGCTAGATTTGGGCAAAAGTACATATTAATGGGAGACTTTTCCACAATATATTCTGGTTAAGCGTGACAGCTTATTTACAATACAGATTTAGCCTAAGGGGCAGCACACATGGAGGAGAGTGACAAAAAAATACAGTATTCATAAAAAACTTGTTCACAGGCATAAAACTATGTGCTTTCTAGGAACTTATATCTCCTCAAAGCCTAGCTCAACAAAAATGAATAATAATTATAATATGTTTACATTGATAATGATAATTATTGATAGAAATAAACTGTTGGACCCATCCAGTAGCCATTCATCTTTGCATTTCTGACTAGGAATTGCCACGTGTGTTCATTTTTCATTTATTACCACCAATATACTGAATAGGAAATTTTAGTCCTAAAGGAGTTAGACTGTAGTCCTTGAAACAATTGGGGAAAGAGAGAGAGACATGGAAATAAAGATGGAAAATTTATTTTCATATATATACAGGAATACCACTCAACACAGGGAGTCCATTCTGGAAAGTCAAGGGCTATGTGTAATGACACTACAGGAGTTAATGTCTATGAGGCAAAATGCTGGTGCAGATTGGTTTCATGCTTCACAGAGTATTCTGCTCTTATGGGCTAAAATCATGCCAAGACAGAGTGCAGTACTCAACAGTACTAAAAGAAGCAGTATTATGAAAGATAGTACTCTGTGATGAAGGAGTGGTCCATCCATTGGGTGATGCAGGTTGCATTAGTGGCAGATTCCAAGGGGTGAGAGGGCAGCAGATTTGGGATGCCTGTCACCCCAAATGTGCTTCCACTATCTCCTCTCTCCAGCCTGTCACATATGCAAGCAGCACTGATTTGCTTTCCACCCACTAAAAGAGAATAGAAACTTGGCTACCTACCTCCTTGCCTTGCTCCTGGCATTATTTCTTCTGCTGTAAAAGAACTCAGCAATGTAAAATTCAGTTACAGAGCTTCTTCATTCACACAGAGCCTCTAAATCAAATAGAAATCCTGCACTTCCACAACTGAAGAAACTGTGCACTGCTTCTTTTCTGTGGTTGTGCTGAGGTGATAGACCTAAGGTGGCATTAGGTTCCAGATTGTGCCACCGCTGTGATTCTCTCAGATTGTGACTCTCTTAGAAATTGTCCAGGGCTTAGCTAAATGAATCTGTGCATCCACCTGATTAGTGTCTGCCCGTCTCTCTCCACTTTGCAGGACAGATGGGATTCTTCCTGCTCTCATGCGAGTGGGAGCCATAGCCACTGATCACACCAAGAAGTGGTATATGTTTGATGGTCCAGTTGATGCAGTTTGGATTGAAAATATGAACACTGTACTGGATGACAACAAGAAATTGTGTCTTAGCTCTGGTGAAATCATAAAGATGACAGAGGTATTTTTCTCTGTTCTTTTTGTTACATTTATCTTTGTTTCTGGGTGTCCACAAAAAACTCTGTGTTTCGCTAAAACACAGAAAAGCTCAGCTAAACCAAATGATTTTCAGGGTTGCCCAAGATAAAAACTGAAGTTCTTTTTACGGATGAATAGCTTGTGTCTTCCAAAGAGAGTAGGGAAATATTTGGGTAAAACATCCCCATTAGTTCTACTGAGTTCAAGTGAATTGTGTAAGATCACACCTCTAGTATTTATGGAGGATGTGGTTGGGTAGCACCAAAGTAATACTGAGAGCCAATCCTAACCTTGTCTACCCAAAAGTTAGCCTCATTGTGTTCAATGGGTCTTACTCCCAAGAAAGTGTCTTTAGGATTGCAGCCTGAATCTCAAGTTGCCTGAATGTATTACAGAGGATAGTTTTTAGAAAAGATCTTTCCCACAAGCAGTACAAGTCACACATGCTTATTCTGTGTTGTGGTGAAACCTTTTTTTCTTTTTATCCTTGTTTTACAGGCCATGACCATGATGTTTGAAGTACAGGATTTAGCTGTTGCTTCCCCTGCTACTGTCTCCCGGTGTGGCATGGTATACTTGGAGCCCAGCATTTTGGGTTTAAAGCCCTTCGTTGAGTGCTGGCTGAAGAAGCTTCCAGACGTTATAAAGCCATATGCAGGACGGCTGGAATCCCTCTTCGATATATTCTTAGAGGTGAACTACTGCAGTCTTCCTAACCTTGATTCAGTGCAAAAGTTGCAAGTTAGACCTAAATCAAGCTAGAGAATTTGTCACTTTTGGCTTCAGCAGTTTTAGACAAGTGAAAATGCACAATTAATCAGAAACTTTTACAATACAAGAGCTAAATTCTTGAGTAACTCCAGTTCATTTTAATAGAGGTAGCAGTGGGAAAATTTTCTTTGAATCAAGCCTTGTGTATTTTCTTTCCAAGAATATGTTTGCCCACACAAAAAAGGATGAAATTTTTACAGTTGTATATGCATAGACATTAGTGAAATATTTTAAGAAGTCTTGCAAATGAGACTTATAGCACCTATGGTGTCTCTGTGCTGGCAGAGCATCACTCTGCCCACAGGCAGGGCAGTTCTAACTGGTTCTGCAGGTTTTGAGACTGCTACTCTGCTACCACAGGGAAGGGGAGGCTTGTTCCCTTCCCCACAATAAAACAATACAAGCGCAATAGGTCTACTCATGGCTGCAGAAGAAAGCAGCCAGAGGCATACGTGTGAGATCCAAACTCCACCTCCCGCTCTCCTCCCTCCTGCTGCAATCCTTCCCCGCCCACCCTCCACCTGCTCTAGAACATGCCCCTACCACCTCCTTCCACCTTCCCCTGCCGTCTCCAAACCCTCACCTGTTATTCTGGTCCATGGAGGTGTGGACCATCACAGGGAAGCCAGTACTCATCCATGTGCTGGCCTATCTGTCCTCTATCTGACACAGATATAAGTAGTCCTGCTAAAAGGAAGGTCTGCAATGTCCTGCCAGCATCAGTGTAAAGAGTGGAAATTACTTAAGTAGGCAAGCTAGGTGCTGAGCAGTGCAGGGACAGGAGGAGAACAGGGTAGAATTGAACAAATTGGGGAGGGTGATGGGGATGCAGGATGGGAAGATGGGGAGGATCATGTTTTGGAGAGGGCAGGATCAGCAGCACTGGCCCACAACATATCCTAACCTCTTCCAGATTCGGATTCACCAACGTGGGGCAAAGTGGACTTATGCTTGTGATTTTATTGGCACAGGCCCATTTCCCTTTTGTGGCAGTTGGGACTTACCCAGTGGAGGGCTCCAGCAGGTTCCCACCTACTCTATAGAACTGGTTGTTAATGAGAGATAGGACATATAAAGTTTAAAAATAGCCATTTAAAAGTGGCTGCCAAATGGGTATAGAACTAGTTGTTAATTTCTTTGAATCCCATCATTGGACTTACCCCAGGGCAAGAGAACAAATATCCCTTCAACTTGAAGAGACTTGCACCAGTAAAAATTCAACCCCTACTAGATGCAGTGCTGCAGCATCAGCATGGGAGAATTTAGCTGGGATTAGGCTGTTCAGTAATTTACAGCTCAATCCTACCCAACTTCTCCCACACAGCAGTGTTTGCATGGGCTCTGCTGTTTCCTAAAGTGGAAGTTGACAGCCAGTGGGCTGCTCTTAAGAGAATATTCATTCCCTTGCTTTGGGTATGTCCCAGCCATCACAGTGGAAAGCACAATCCATACCATGTCTATTCAAAAGTAAGCCCCATTGTGTTCAGTGGATCTTACTCCCAGGAAAGTGTCTTTAAGATTGCAGCCTGGGTCTATTTGGACCTGCATCTTTTAAAGTGCGGGCTCAAATCTAAGTGGGTTGGTGGATCTGGCCAGGTTTTGGGGTGGGGGGGGGAGAGGAAATATGGTGTACACCACTGTCTTAACCCTGGTTAAGAATCTCTGCCTTAAATTATAATTTTAATGCTCTGTAAAGTTAGCAGACTATTTCCAAATACTGTATAACCTTTTGAACTATTTTTATACTGATAAGACTCTTTTTTAAAAAAGAACAATGATTGGTTACCAGCAAATTTTAACTTTATTTGTTCAGTTCAGTAAGACCTTTACTGGCATAAAAACTTTATTTGTTGATGATTCATAACATGAAGATTTGGGGGCACAATTGTAGAAGTAGAAGCGGATTTTGCGAAGTAAACTATTGTGGGGAAACAAGAACCTAGACACTCATAATAGAAATATAGGTATAACCTAATTATATGCAAGTTATTAATATATGATTTTGTGTCAAAGAGATTTTAATTTGAAAGATATATATCCCTTAAGGAGCAGTTAATGGCTCAAGGCAAGCTGCTTATCGTGGCAACTTCCCCCCAGTGATAATCCCTTCTGAATTGCTCTGAGCTGAAGTTTTACGCCTCTTGAAAGGGAACTTGATTCATCGTTGATTCATTTCCTGCCTTCTTTCCTTGGTAACTAAATGCCTTTGTACAATGTGAAAATAGGTATTAATATTCCTAGAACCAAATGTCACAAATGGTGAGGTTCAACATGTAAATATGAAATCAGTTGACTCTGGATCTGAGTAGTATCTTCCTAAACTTTTCAGGATTCTGTCAGATTTGTCCGAAATTCAGTATCAGAAACAATTGCCTCTACAGATGCTAACTTGACAATGAGTCTTCTCAAGTTATTGGACTGTTTCTTTCGTCCCTTCCTTCCTATGGAGGTAGGAATTTTGTCATTGCTGATGCTCGGTATCCTAGAAAAGTGAACTGGAAAAAAAAATGGATTCAGAAGAATAGTTACACAGCTTTTTTCAGTCCTGCTTCTATGTACAAGAGACAGTTTAGTTTAGTTGCGCAGTTCACACAGTTGCACTAGAATTCATCATCTTTAGTTGGTAGATGCAGATTATTCTGGCATACTAGAATTTTAAATGTAGTTCAGCTGCCTAAGGGAATAACTGTTCCAAGATTTTGATTCTTATCTAGAATATATTGATAATAGAAAGTGGCTACAACATAGCTAATAGATATTGCACCTAAGTTTTGATGTTTTATTCTCATTGTTCAGTTCAAGATAGGATCATGATCTGTTTCAGAACTGAAACCCAGATACTAAGTAACATTTACACTAACCTTGTGAATTTTGTCATGTATCTGAGATTTGATGTAATACCAGTGAGGATATATCTCTTGTTTTCAGAAACTACCGCTTGTTTTCAGAAACTGGAATCTCTTACAGGATTTTCAGAAAGCCACCCAATAATAAATGGGGAAGTTAAAGAGATTCTGCAGACAATATCAAATTTCACTTTATCACTGATTATCTGATCGGTTCTAACATTGTTTGTATTGCTAATGGAATCTTCAGGGTTTTAGAAGCATCCCCCCAGAGAAGACAGCCCGAATCGGTGAGCTGATTGAATCCTGGTTTGTTTTTGCTTTGCTCTGGAGTGTGGGTGCAACTGGGAATGCCCAAAGTCGTGTTGCCTTCAACGGTTGGATAAGAGATAAGATGTATTATGAGAAAGTAAGTGGATGGAAATGAGAAAATTGTTCCTCAGTGGATTCTACATGTAGCAGTGTAGAAACATAAATGCAGAATATTTGCAGACGTGTATACATGACCCTCATTATCCATGGGGGTATCAGTTTCTGGAACACTTGCAGATATCGAATTCCTTGTGAAATCAAATAACATGGATTTTGGGATCCATGAATTCCAAATGCAACTAGAGTCTTGCTTCTAATATCTGGAGCTGTTCTGATGGCCTAAGTGCCTCCAGAGGCAGGGGTGTAGCTAGGCCATTTGGCCATAATTTTTTTACACCCCTATATGACAAAATTATTTAATTAATTATTATCAGAATCAATTACTTTATAAAATATTAATATTTTCATATTTTTATACTACCCTTTTATACCACCACTCGGGGTGGTGTATGTAGTTCCTTCCCTTTTTTGTCCTTACAACAACACTGTGAGGTAGGTGAGGCTGAGAGATAGGAATGATAAACATGAAATTAATTATAATAACGGCCAGAAAATATACAGTGGTACCAGTGATGGGCCCAGCCTCCCTTAAGATCCGGTACGCCGGAAGTCAGGGGCGGGGCCAGAGTCAGGGGGCGGGGCGGGCCCTAACGAGGCCGAACTGCGCATGCGCCAGATTTGGCGCATGCGCAGTGTGTCCCCTGAAGCGTCCTGGACGCAGCTGGAAGCAGGCGCACTGAGCGTCCTGGGGCTCGGCACTAGGACGCTTCGTGCGCGTGCGTCCAGCTGGACGCACGCGCACTAAGCTTCCTGGTGGCGAGCCCCAGGAGACCCGGCGCCGGCGGACACTGGCGTACCGGTCCCCGCGGCTCTTGCAGCCGTGGGTCTGGCCGGTTCGCTGTCGTCCGCCCTGGTGGAAGACCCGGTACGGGCGCGTAGGCCCGTACCGGTATCTGCCCACCTCTGAGTGGTACCTCGCTTAACAAGCGTTTCACATAACAAGCAAAAATTTCCAAGAAATCTTGCTTCAAATAACAAGTTCCACCTCACTTAACAAGCAAGTGCGCTATGGACACATGTGCAATGTAGCCCTGATGCTCCGCACAGAGGATCTTAAAAAAAGGCTGCTGGCCAGCGCTGCTACCTCTAACTAACCCCAACATGGGGGCAGTTGCCTGGAGGTGCCAGAGGCAGCTGCCCCTAACTGCCCCCAAGTGCCCCCACCGACCACCTTGAACCTCTAGCCCAGGTAAGCCTTCCAGGAAAGTGTCTTTGATTGCAGCCTCCTAACCATGTCTACCCAGAAATAAGCCCCATTGTGTTAAATGGGGCTTACTCCCGGGAAAGTGCCTTTAGGATTGCAGCCTAAGTAGACTTCATAGTATCATGCACATTGAATGCATGTTTTGAATTCAATTCCAGTGTTTTGTCATCATTTTTACATCCAGTTAATATTTTTATATGAATATTTTGGTGGTTATGGAACCAATTGTCTGAGTTTCCATTATTTCCTATGGAAAAATCTGCTTCACTTAAAGAGCGTTTCACTTAAAGAGCATGCCTCTGGAATGAATTAGGCTCTTTATGTGTGGTACCACTGTATGCAGTTAATACTTCCTCACAAGCAGTGGGTGCATGTCAGTACCCTCCCCTGCTATCACTCCCATGCACATAGTGATATACAACCTCAGTATCTGGAGCCCAGGTCTTTTTGCCTGGAAGAGGAAAAGGAGGACAGTATAGATTTTTTCCAGGTCACAAGGCTAAAAAGAGAAGATGTCCTGGAAAAAGAGGTCCTGCTGAATCAGGATCATCCTGGGGCAGGGTGACCAGATGCCAAACCCAAAATTCCTGAACTGCAAGGCCAAGTTCCTAATCCCAGGCCAAAATTCCTACCCGCTGAAAAAAATTGCCGAAAAATGTATTTTTTTTGTTTTTTGGTTTTTTGACCATAACCTTTGATAGGAAGGAGATATCTCAAAACTGATTTTTGCATTGGATTCTGCTCTTCAATATGAATCCAACAACATATGGCATGATGGGGTACTGTGCACTATCACAAAGTTTCAAAATGAAGCCAAAATGTAGGACAATGATGCCAAAATGTAGGACGCCCAGACAGGAGGCTAAATCCGGGTTTTTCCGGTCATCTGTCACCTTGTAAAAATGACCTGGGGGAGTTGCATTCCTCTGAGCCTGACCTGAACTGGAGGCCAGGCATGGTTCCTTACTTGCATGTAAACACGGCTGTGCAGTTTACTTCCACTTTCCATAGATCTCAGTGCAGTGGTACCTGGGGCAGGCACTTTCTTCCGGAGTGAATGCTAGGACTGCATTCATTAGATCAGGACCTGCTTCCTTTTAGTCTAATCTAAGGCAAGTTGGCCTGCTCACAAGTAAAGGCACAATATGGTTCCATTTCAATTTATATAGGGTCAACGCAATTAAAAGGAACATTTTCTGAGGGCTGTGTTCATTGAATCAGGACCATTCTGGAATCCTTGGATTCCTCTCAGCTTGCCCTTTATAATGGACTATGGCACATTCACCTACTTGTAGGTAAAGCTGCGATGTGGGGCACTTTCATTTTCCCATATAGCTCAATGCATATTTTTGATTTTTAGTTTTTCGGCAATACCTTTTGATAGGAAGGAGATATTCAAAAAGATTTTTGCATTGAATTATGCTCTTCAGTGTGAGTCCAACGATGGGGTTGCACCATTCCTTCATGTCGTTATGATGTTGGTCACTGTCACCTCCAAAAGTGTCACCCCTCATGGGTGGCACCCGAGGTGGAGTACCCCGCTCTGCCCCACTCTTGCTCTGCCACTGTCCAGAATCGTCTAGAATCTATTGATAATAGAAAGTGGTAGTGAGATCGCAAATAGAAATTGCACCTAGGTTTTAATGTTTTATTCTCATTGTTCATGTCAACACAGGTTCAAGACAGTCCAAGACAGAGGTGACTGGAGCATAGCTCCTGTTGCTTCCAGAAGCTTCAGGTTAGGTTCAGTCTGGCTCAACGGGGGTCTTGAGGATCTCCATAGAGTCACTTCCATGTTTACAAAATCTGTGGATAAAAATGCTCTAACTATATATTAAACATCTATGGCAGCTATAGAGCTCCTTTGTTTTCAGACTTGGGAGTTCTCTAAGCAGAAAAATTACTTTGATCTCACTATTTTGGGGAATACAAGCAAATATATTGCCAATTAAATATATTGCAAACAGATTAGAATCTCATAATTCCAATGTCATCTCATGTTGCAGGCCGTGCCTTCTTATTCACTGATTTAACTCACCACTGATACTAAGATCCATTTTTACATGCCTAGTAAAAAGGAACAAGGTGCCAAAATCCTGTTCCTTCCTTTGTGCTATTAAACGTCAGTGGTTGAAAGCTTCGCAGAGTTAAGGATGGCTTAAAAGACCTGTGTTTTTTGCTCTTCCATTGTCACCCCAGAATAGAAACACTTTACCAACAGAGACAATAGTGTCTCAATAGAGACACTATACCATATTCAGCCATAATTTCATAATTTTGATTCATAATTGTGGAATTAGATTCCATTATTCACCCCATCTAGTGGCTGGATGCAATATATTATCTATACAAGTGCATTCTGGGGCAACAATAGAGGAACAAGAAAACTGGAAGTGGGTCTTTAAAGCTACTTTCCTACTGATTAGGTATCCACTTATTTTTTAAAATCTACTGAAGTTTTGAGATGGAATCACAGTGAATAATTAGGCACCGTTTGTATCTTGCTAGCCTGTTCTTAACTGGTACTAACTGTCATGCTTATAACCTGTTTTCTTCCCCACAGATGCATAGACCATTCCCAGCGGAGGGGCTAGTCTATGACTATAAATTAGATGATGCTGGAATTAGCAGCATTGAGGATGAGGAGGATGAAGATGACAGGACAGTAAGCGAGATTATCATTCTCTCTGATCTGATCTTAGAATAGATTCCTGGGAAATATGGAATGGAACTGATATACTACTCAATAGTCATATTTCTCCTTCTGAAACTAGATACGGTAAGGGCACAAACCAGAGTTAGGGCAGTGAGGAGAGCCCTAGAAGGGCTACCCAACAATTCTGAATCCAGAGCAAAAAGTTATGCTGCATCAACACAGTCAGGAAGCCTGGGCTGCCCCAGCTACTCCAGAGAATGCTAAGTTGGCACCAAGTAAGGGACACCTGGGGAGGGCTTGCTCCTGAGGAGACCCCCCTCAGATCACATTGAACAAGGAACAGCTGTGGGGCCTGCCTTATAAGGAGTCCCTGATGAGACTGCCTGTACAGTCTACAGTGAATATAAGGGGCCTCTTGGAATGGCCTGCTGTATCCAGAGGTTAGTGGGCTGTCATAGTTGTGCCATATCCTGAAGTTGAGAGGCAGGGGTTGCAGCTAGGCTGGCCAAGAACTCAGATTTTTGGTCAACACTACCGTTCTTACTTTGTCTTGTATTGACCTGTATGGGTCTACTCATTACCATACCTGTTCCTGAGACTGTTAATTCTGAGGAGCTGGATGAGGGCATTTCTGCCCTGGAAACAGACTCTGGATATAGAGTAACTGCTCTGCCCTAGGTAATGCTAATCATGCTCTCAACATACCTCTGCTGAACTGCCTAGGCTGCCCCAGCTAGGGCAGCCTGGGTCCACCTGTCTTGGGGGCAGCCTGTGTTGCCTTACTCTGCCCTACGCCTTTTCCAGAATAACTAGGGTGGCTCATCTTGCAGTTGGGTCAGCCCAGTGGTAGATAGGGTAACCCAAGTGCACTTCTGGATTGTGCCCTAAGTACTAGAAGTACTTAATATTTCTCCCTGTCCATGAAGATTATGTTATTTCTGTTCATTTATTATCCAAAAACTCTATGGGATGGGATGGATTTTCAAGTGTCATACCATTTTGAGATGGGATAGTTTATTTGTCAGTGCAGAAATGGGAACTGTAAAAAAAGAGGGGGGACTTCTTTCCACATTACTTTTTGTTCTATGTCTGAATAAATAGGAAGGATAAATATATCTGTTTATCTAGAAACAAATTGTCATCTTGAACAGGGTTTCTCAACCCCCAGTCTGGGGACCACTGGACGTCCTTGGCAGTTGCTTAACTGCTAGAGAACTCCTCTAAGTTAGAACTCTCTAACTAGAGAACTCCTCTAAGTGCCTCTTCCATTCCTCACAGCAGGAGGGCTCTGTAGGAGGAATACAGCCTCAGAGCCCAATCCTATGACTGTCTACTCAGTAGTAGTAGTAGTAGTAGTAGTAGTAGTAGTAGTAGTAAGTTCTGTTGTAGTCAGTGGAGCTTACTCCCAAGAAAGTGTGAATAGGATTGTAACCTCAGAGCCCAATCCTATGTCTACTCAGTACCGCTGTAGTCAGTGGAGTTTACTCCCAGGAAAGCACGGATAAGATTGCAGCCTCAGAGTCCAATCCAATGCCTGTTATTCAGAAATATGTCCCATTATAGTCAATGAGGCTTACTCTCCAATAAGAGTGACTAGGATGACTTTGTGCATTTTCAATGCATCTTACATTGAAAAAAGTTGAAAATTCCTGCTCTGAGTAGACATGCATTGAGACATTGGGATCTCCCCTGCGATCCTATCCACAGTAACCTGGCAATAGCTCTTATTTATTATACTGGGATTAACAGCTGGAGGCAGCTGTGCTGTGCTCTCGGTGGGGAAGCCCTCCCTCCAGGTCGCCAGAGGCAGAACTCTCCCCCACCCCTGGGCCGGTCCCTGGAAAATTTCTTTCTGAAAGAACTGGTCCCTGAGCCAAAAAGGTTGAGGACGGCTGATCTAGAATGCATGTACAGTATTGTTGCTGCTAACTTCCACTGATCAAGGAAAGGGACTACATCAGAAATATAGGATGATTTACTATGAGGCAGATAGTTAACCTTTTGTTTTTATTCATGTTCCACGAGTAGATGGAATAACTTGAACAATATTTTAGCAAATTTATGAAACAAACTTTCACTGTGGAACAGATTGTTTAGAAAGAGTCCTCTTTGCACAAAATCTTTAATATGGGGATACAGTGCTAATGTTAATGTTAATACAGTGCTCATGATGTCCCCAGGGCATTAGCCCTGACTTTGGTAGTATCCATTCTTGTCCAATGTTTATGCATTCTAGATGGAAAGTTCTATGGGGTTTTTTCCATTGGACAAGTGTTATACATTTTTCATTTTTCTTCCAGAAGGTACTTGCACACAATCCTCCTATATATTTATGTTAGATCTTTTATTCAGTTTTTATTGCAACTAAAATAGGATAGCAGCAAAACTGCATCAGTCTCATCTCATCTTTTGGCCCCTGATGAGGGTCAGCAACATAATTAAACCATACCATTGTAATTAAGGACTAGAACTATGTAGCATTGGTCCCTTGCAGATATGACCCTGAATTCAGTTTCTGTATCAATAGGGTATTCTTAGAATTCAAGTTACAGGAAACACTAATCCATTTTTTTCTGGCAATTTATCTCTGTCTTTCAGGTGGGTTGGGTGAGCTGGATGGATTCCTCTACAGAGTTCACCATGGTGCCTGATACCAACTATTGTGACGTTATTGTTCCCACAATGAACACCGTCCAGATGGCATATCTATTGGAAATGTTACTCAGCAACCACAAACCAGTAAGTTTCCTGAATTTCATGTACATTAATTTAGAATTGAAGAACGCAAACTTTCTGTTGCTTATTCAAACCAGCAACTGTATAGTACTGTCAGGCCAGCACTCCCACCAGCAGAATGTCATTTCACCAGTAGAAACCTTAGTTAGATTCGGACATAAATTTGAAAAGCTTTATAGAGTAGAATCTATCTGGTTAGAATCTAATCACAGTGCCAGCGGTTTGCTAAGAAGCAAAATAATTGACTAATAGAATTGTGAAAGGTTGATGACAGTCTGTAAATCATTCCATTGGTGCCAGTTTTCTTTTCAAATTATAGGTTCTCTGCATTGGTCCTACTGGGACTGGGAAGACTCTCACTGTTTCAGACAAGCTTCTAAAGAACTTGCCATTAGAATATATTAGCCACTTCCTGACATTTTCTGCTCGAACCTCAGCAAACCAAACACAAGACCTTATTGACAGCAAACTGGATAAAAGGCAAATTTCTGTTGTACTACATTCTGCTCTTGATATTCTACCTTGTTCATATTTATTTCTTTGTGTTTTTTTGGCATGTCTTAGCCATAATTTCAAATTTGCTAAAGAAATTGTGCACAAAAAGATTTACCAATTTATAGTAAGATTCAAAAGATGAAAAAACCTACTCTATTTATGGCCACCCCTTATGTTTTATTGATTTATTTTATTGTGTAGAATGTTCTCTTTGGTATTTTAAAAAAATACAGTATGCTATGTGCATGCTGAAAGGATGCATAACAAATTATCTGAGTTCCCATTATTTCCTTATGGGAAAACTTGCTTTTCTCCATGAGCATTTTGAATTACGAGAATGCTTCCAAAATGGATTATGCTCGTAAACCAAACCTTTTAACAATGATAGTAAATGGGAATTAATCCTAAATAAGTATGGATTATAGGATTGTAGCCTACGATTGCTAAAACATTTCTTGCTTGAGGATGTCACTTTTGGTCATGACCTCATTCTGGTGGGCCCTGAAAGATTCTCATTTTAAAAAGAGGATCTAAAAAGAGATCTCATTCTAAAAAGAGGAGTACTAAACATTTGAAAACCCTGAAATATAAGCTGAAGCCTGACAATGACAGCAGAGTACCTGGTTGATCAACACACCACAAGATTAACACAGTGGGACGAAACAGATATTCATCCAGAGAATTACGCCTTTTTCAAGAACCACTACATATCTGACATTGGTTAATAAATGTTTGAGACTGAGCATTTATAAACAATGTTTTAACATTTACTGATTCATTCACTGATAGCTTTGACTATCACCAGTGAGGTCTGTGAAAATATACATATTTTTCTTTTACTATTCTTACATCTGCTGACCCCCTGAAAGGTGTTGTAGACAAGGGTAAGCTTTTAAAAAGCCCCTGAAAAACCAGGAGCAATGTGATGTTTTGCGTCACATTATTGCCTTCCCCCTTTCCCTGTCAAGACTTCCCTACAGTCTCAAACTTCCTATGAGTTTCAGACTGCTGTAACAGATCTTTTCAGTTGTTTTTTAATATCTTCAAAGGGGCTCTCATAGGTGTTGTCACTCCACATGTTCCCCTCAGTAATTTTTTTTCTGGTTTTATACAGACGCAAGGGAGTCTTTGGTCCTCCACTTGGCAGGTACTTCATATTTTTTATTGATGACCTGAACATGCCAGTGTTAGAGACCTATGGAGCCCAACCACCTATTGAACTTATCCGCCAATGGATGGATCACAAAGGCTGGTATGACAGGAAACAAATTGGTAGGTCATATGCTCTATACTTAATTTCTCTACATTTCTTATTTTAAATACCCCCTCCCCCCCCCCCACACACACACACTCCTCTGAGGAGCGTTGGCATCTACATATGCTTTCATTTTTCTCTTGAATGTTTTACCAGGCACCTTTAAGAAACTGGTGGATATAAACTTTATCTGTGCCATGGGACCACCTGGTGGAGGACGAAATCCCGTCACCCCACGCCTCACCCGCCATTTCAACTATCTCTCCTTCACTGAGATGGAAGACAGCAGCAAGAAAACGATCTTCTCCACCATCTTAAGCAGTTGGATGTGTGAGTCTTGAGCATACAGAATTTTTGTTGTTGTACCTGTGTGAGTTTAATGTGATTTGGGGCCTGACCTTATTGGGTCAGCACTAGTGATGAGTGAGGCAAACATGCCATAAAGCACATTCACACCCAAGCCAGTGCTGAGATCAGGGCAAGCACCCAGTGGCAGAGCACCAAATCAGGACAAGGGGAAGTGTTGGGGGGAGGGTGGGAGAAAGGCAGATGGGGTAGGAGGGGGAAGAGATGGCTATAGGCTCTGCCACCCTATCCTAATCCCAGCCCAAGAGACCCAACACAGATTACCTTGATTCTGTGCCTGCTCAGTAGCATACACAGATCCAAGGAAACCATTGAGGCTGCCTTGGACATAAATGTCCCTAGCCTGAGGAGACCTCGCCTGGCTTCCTGGCCCCATTGGATACAGCTATTTTAATTTAAGTAACACTATAGCCCTGGATGTTGGGAAGCAGAGAACTGGACTGTAAGGCCCCAGTTCTATATTGTGTCACCAGTGTTGATGCATTCTAGGTGGAATGTACTTTGTGGTTTTTCCATTGGACAAGTGTTATAAGTTTTCCATTTTTCTTCCAGAAGGTACTTGCACACAATCCTCCTAAATATTTATGCTAGATCTTTTATTCAGTTACTCACTGACTGACTCACTGACTCATCAACACCCTGCCAAAACTGCTGGGCCTAGAAGCGTGAAATTTGGGATGGGTGTTCCTTCCGTGACAGAGGGGTGCACTAAGAACTGGTTTTCGGAAATTCCAACCAGAAGGGGGTGGAAAGGGGCACAACGCATTTTCCTCCCTATACTTTGCATTGGAGAATTCATGACCCTTCAACATTCCGCACCAACCCCCGGACCTAGAAGCATGAAGTTTGGGGAGGGTGTTCCTTCTGTCACATGAACACCCACCAAGAACCAATGTGAAGAAATTTAACCCTTAAGGGGCTGAAAAGGGGTGCAACATGTTTTTGTCCTATATTTAACATGGAAGACTGACCAATATCCAGCCAATTTGGTGCTCGGTGCCTGGTGCACTGGGGGGATGTTGTTCGGAGGAAGAGGTTGCACTGGGGAGGATGCTGCACATGGGGGCATGGAACACGGGAAAATGCACATGGTGGGTGGATGCACAGGGGGGATGATGCACGGGGGATGATGCGCAGGGGGAATGAGGCACGGGGGGATGTTGCGCGGGGGGATGTTGCGCGGGGGGATGTTGCGCAGGAGGGGGAGATTGCACAGGGGGGAATTTTACTTCCGCAATGCAGGTACACATTTCGCTAGTTGCAATTAAAATAGGATGGCAGCAAAATTGCATCAATGCAAATGAACAGAGAGCTGTCTGTAAAAATTTAATTCTTTTTTTATTTTGGGGGGAGACTGTAGTCACATTCTCCTAGATATATGTAGTCTACAAACAGATTCCCATTCTTTTTACAGATTCATTTTAAATGAAACAATAATAATAATAAATCTCTATCAGTAAGTTACAGCAATACTGAAGTCTTAAAGTCCAGTTACTTATAACTTTATTTCTGTAACCAACATTTTCTGACAACCGTTTTTTAAACCAAGTATTTTTATTTTCCACCAAGTGTATGTACTATTTCAATACCTTATTTTCTTCCCCTTCTCATAACATTCTTTATAGATTCATTGTTGATCTAAGTCCTTAGACCACTAGGAGGGGAAAAGCCTGTATATGTACCCTATTAACCTATAAAAAATTTCTGTAGGTATGTGCTACTCATCTGACAGGTTAGGGGCCAGAGTCATTGTAAAAAGTATTGTAATTGAAAAGCAAAAACCAGTCTTTTCTTAGTTTACTAATGTTGCTTCCAGTGCTTTTTAAGCTAACAAACGGCAATCTTGCAATCTTGCAAATTCCTGCTGTCACACAGAGATTTCTGCAAATGAATTTTCAATAATGCATTTGGGAATGGGAATAGACCTGAACTGAAGTTGCCTGTCTCTGTCTATCTCTCTCTGTCTCTGACTCATTCAGGGAGCAATCCCAACTAATTTAGACTAGCATAATTCACCTGGCATAATTTACCATGTGGTGTGAGGAGGCTGGCACATGCCCATGCATTGGCCTGGAGTACCACTGTCTGGAGTGGGACAGAAGTGCCTTATGCACTTCTGTGACACCCGCAGGCCAGCACAGGACTTATGCCAGGATTATGCCATCTAAGCATAGGGAACTAAGATTAGGATTGCAACCACAGAGCACAATCCTAACCATTTCTACTCGAAAGTAAACTCCATTGTGTTCAATAGGTCTTGCTCCCAGGAAAGTATCTTTAGGATTGCAGCCTCACTCACTCACTCACTCATACACATACATACACAAAGAGTTTAAATCACCATGTTCGGTGCAAATGAAAGTGAAGGGAGGGAGAAGAGCAATTTTAGGCTTTAGACCAGCAGGTAGAAGTTGAAAGAGCATAACTTGAGCTGAGAAACTTCTGGATATAATTGAAATATATGAAAGAGCATAAAGTTGAAAAGAACTTATCTTAATGTAACAGTTTTTGTACATGTAACCATACGGTAACAATTTCTGTATAGGTAACATTGTAACAGATAGATATAGATTGCCATATCTTTTGCAAATGTTTTTTCTATTTCTTTTTAAATTTTTTTAGCTGGACTATTAGGAGAATACTGTTACAGAGATCCAGTCCGTAAGTGAAGGAGTTTTAGCATGTTAGTTTTGAGTCCGTAAGTGAAGAAGTTTTGAGAATGTTAAATAATTATCTGCATAAATCTTGAAATGTCTTACCGTAATCTCTCAGAGTTGCTGAACCCATGAGGAAATCCTCATCTTGTGGGAACCTGAGTCTCAAATCCTGGCCTGCTGGTTAACAGGCACAGTCTCTTAACCACTTGCGCCACCGGAGGACTATTTAGATGGAGTTTTTGTTTCACTTTGTTTTAGCTTCATCTGCTCTAATAGTCCTTTTTCCCAAAGTACCATGATAAATAAAGTTAAGTATACAAAATTTAGTTTAGAACTGCTGTAAGTAATATGTAGAACAGAGTTTCTCAATCCCCAGTTGGGCAACCACTGGAGCTCCTTGGTAGCTGCCTGACTGGTCCGTGAGAGGACTCCTCTAAGTGCTTCTTCCCCTCCTCACAGCAGGAAGGCTCTGTCAGATTGCAGTCTCAGAGACCAATCCTATGCCTATCTACTCAGAAATAAGTCCCATTATAGTCAATGAGGCTTACTCTCCAATAAGAGTGACTAAGATGGCTTTGTGCATCTTCAATACATCCTTCACTGAAAAAGGTTGAAAATCCCTGCTCTGAGTAGACATGCATTGAGACACTGGGCAATCCCTGCAATCCCAGCCACAGTAACCTGGCAATGGCTCTATTTGTTATAATGGGATTTACAGCTGGAGGCAGCGGTGCTGTGCTCTAGGTGGGGAAGCCCTCTCTCCAGAGGCAGAACTCTCCCCCACACCTGGGCTGGTCCCTGGAAAATTTCTTTTCCACAGAACTGGTCCCTGGGTCCAAAAAAGTTGAGGACCACTGATGTAGAATACTACAAACATATTTGCTGCATTACATTGATACACCTGCAGGAACACATTGTAGCATATTCATGCAAGTTTACAGATCTTTGTGTACCCTTGTATACTTTGTTTTGTATGTAATAACAGCTCATACCCAGCAAAAGCATAGTGCACACAAATATAGAATTGCCCTAAGAAAGGTGCATCAATAGGTAATCCTATGTAGTAGCAAAAGCTGTAAAAATGGGCTTAAAAGTGTTTCTGTAGGATTAAGTGAGAGGAATTCTTCCTTTTGGTGATTATTCTAAGTTTCTTAAAGGCATTAAGTTTCTTGTCTTTCCAAAGACTTTCTGCTTCAAACTTTATAAGGCTGAAATCTCTGCATGTTTGGCAAAATTGTTCTTGTTGATTCAAGCGATTCTCTATCACTGATGTTTTTCTAGACATGAAAAATAGCAGACTTGTCTAGCTTTCCAAGTAAAATCCCACTTAACCTTTTACATTGCCTTTCCTGTCAGCTAATTAATTACAAGTTGCTCATTTGCCTGCTAGTTTTCTAGCTTTATTAGAGTAAAATGAATACTACCCCCTCCATTATTTTTGTACAAATATAGATAAGAATCACCACAGTCGAGTAATACTTTAAAAAGGTTGAAAGTGATGCTCATTTTATCATTCTTAAGCAGCCATGATTGTATAGGCAAAAATGTGATAGAAGTGTCTTAAGAGGTAATATTTCAACAATCTAAATGAGATAACCATAGATAATAGACCCTTAGAGGTAATGTTCCTTATCCTAATGATTCATTATCTCCCATCTAACTCTATAGAGTTACTGCTTAATAGTTAATATGTTTCTTCATTTGAAAGCTTTGTGTTTCAAGGTTCGTATACAGAATTGCTAACATTGTAGGAACAAATTCTGTGGCATAGAGAAATCACATTTCATCTTCAGATTCCATGGATTTCATTGGCTGTCAGAATAGGTAACAACTAAGTAAAATAAAGGTATTGACAAACCTATGTTTGCGGCCATGAGGTAACTATGTCTTTAGCCAGTACGTCTCATTCTTGGTTCCTCATGGCAATACTGATTGGGATCTGTTAATTATATTTAGCTGGATGTCCTAATGTGGAACATCTGAATGAACCCCTGGTGACTGCTACTGTACAAGTGTATTCCATTATCACATCTGAATTGCTGCCCACTCCAGCCAAGTCTCATTATACATTTAACTTGAGGGATCTTTCCAAGGTTTTCCAAGGAATGCTCATGGCAGATCCAGCCAAAATTGAGGTGGGTATTCCCTTCAATATATCTGGTATATAGTATGTGGTACTATTATTTAATAAGAATATTTATAAACTATTTTTTAACAAAAATGTTCACAAAGTGCTTTCCAGAGGAAATCTGAATGCTCACAATCTTTATAAAAAGCCCCAAATTAATAACAATAGTAAACTATTGTTTACTACAATACTACTTTTACTATATTGTTTACTACATTGTTTACTACTTTTACTACTATATTGTTTACTACAACATTGTTTATTACTAGTAAACTATTGTTTACTAAATTAATAACAATAGTAAACTGTCCAGGTAGTTGCCTTTTTGTGCATTTGATGCCACCCTGTATAAGCAATGTGTTCAGCTTTCATTTAGGATGCAGCTGAATTCCATGTAATCTGGAACTGAATATCAAGATATCTTTTGTTTCCTTTAATGCCAGCAGGAAGTGAATCTGTATTAATCTTGCTTTCAAAAGATTATGTTATTCATGGGCACAATCCAGAGTAACTACAGGGAATCCTTGCTCCGGTATAAGAACAATTTACTCTGGATTGCAGTATGAATTTCCCATAGTTTTTCACTAGGTGGTGCCATAACTATGGGTGCATGTAATGTCCCTTACATGCTCCTGTAGTTACTCTGGCACTGGAATAATTCATATAGGAGTCCCAGAATACCTCGAATATCTGGCACCAAGAATTAGTGCTGTGGGTTTATTCATATCTTCAAGTTTCCCCATCTCTCATTTCACTCTATTTTTTGTTTTTGCATTTCATCCTTAATTTATAAATATTATTTTAGTGGGGATCAGATTGAATTGGGAAACTAAGCTTTCTCTTGTTATAGCATTGTGGATAGAACATTTAAGGAGAAAAATTCAATCAATAAGGAGAAATAAACTATAGAATTACAAAACTGTTTCACATCTGATTTTTGGAACCACAAATGTGGTCTGTGTTTTTACTGCAGGGTTAGTTGTCTTCTATATAGGCTCTGTAGCTTGAAATGCTATAGCAGCAACCTGTAGTTTCAACTTTCCTTCTCAGTATCTTCAGAAATGGCAACCTAGAAATTATTTGGGGTTATGAGTACTAAAGAAGAATGCTATTTTAAAAACTGTCACTGGAATTTTTTGGTCAGGACAAAGTAGACCTGCTGAGGCTGTGGTATCATGAAAGCTGCCGTGTGTTCTGTGACCGCCTTGTTAATGAGGAGGACCGAATGTGGTATGATGAACTGATAAAGCAAATGCTGCTGGAATGGGAGGTCACTTTTGAGGAAATTGTTCCTTTCCAACCTCTTCTTTATTGTGACTTCATGTCACCGGGCGCTGATGTGAAGCTTTACGAACTGATCGATGATCGAGAAAAGGTAGGATACCTGTGATGTTTCTCCATTTTTGTTCACCTCTCGCCTTTTGTTCATCATTGACGTATAATGTGGCTGCAGTTCATATGAGTAAAGAGCTTCCTGAGATGAGGTACTAGAGTATCTTTGGAACATGAAATTAACATTGCTGGCTTTTATTAGAAATGGTTATGAATTCCAGTGCAAAAAGGCTAGGGTTGTACAAGGATAGGCTGAGTCCTAGAAGCATGCTGAGAATGATATATGAACCTGGATGGAGGAGACTACCTAATGCTGTTTTCTCCAAATACCCCCTGCTTCCTTTGGAGTTCAGGCAAGTAATAAAGAACAGTTGGGAATCAGCTATGCAGATGACTTGAGCACCGTGCTTAGGCTTGGAAAATGCAATAAACCAGGAAAGGAAACAAGTTTTATGTTCACGATACTGCAGTGGAGGCCATTAAAATCTTTACAGCTGACCTTTGCAAGTAATTACCATTCCTGCCGAACTCCCAACTGGAAGAACATTGCGCATACTGAGGAAATGTTAATTAAGCAAAGGGTAAAAGTATAAAGATTTTAATAAGGAACAGTATACTCTGCATTCACTGCCATGTAGTCAAGGATAATAATGATAACAGCGGGCCCTTTTTCATGATCGTTAAGTGAATTAGTTATTAATTAATCCAGCCCCTTAGGTTGGCAGATGTTTGACACACCCATTGCTCAGGTAGATAAATTGTGATTGATAGATGAAATGTTGTGCGTCCATACTATGGCACTGTGACCAAAGTACGATTGATGGTAAGAAGTCCTAATCACTAGTACCTTGATCTAATCCCTGTTGGGCTCTTTTAAAATTTACAATGCAAGCTATTAAGTGGTGTTTTGATTTGTGCAGCATTTTGACTGACATTAAAGTCACACTGTCCATATTTTGTTTTTGCAGGGCACAAATCTAAGAACATAGATTTTCCTTTTTCAGTGAATTATCTTGCTATACCAATTATCTTTTCCCCCATTATTCTGTGGGAACTGATGAGGCTCAGGATGTAGCAGGTGGACATTACCATTCTTTGGAGGTCTTCCATGAAGAAGGCATTTTCAGCTAACGCTTTCATTTTACTTTCTCTTTTTGACCATAGCTTATACATGTGATTGAGGAGTACATGGATGAGTACAATCAGATCAATACAACCAAAATGAAGCTTGTGCTCTTCATGGATTGTATGAAGCATATCTGCCGTATCACCCGAATTCTGCGTCAGGCTCTGGGCAATGCTCTCCTCTTGGGTGTTGGTGGCAGTGGAAGGCAATCTCTTACCAAGCTGTCTTCTCATATGTAAGAAATAGGTGCATAGCATATATCTTTGAGACAGCAGGCTATGTGAGGATAGCTGGGGAAAAGAGCATTTGAAGCCGACATTATTCTTCATTTATACTCCTGGTTCCTGGTACAGTTTGTTTTCTGTAGAGCCATTGGGCCTGTTCATAACAGGTTCTACCTCCAGGTCTACCCGATCTCCACATACTGAATACAGCATTGGTACAGAACCTATACACATACAGTCTGACTTTTATTGGTCCAGTCCGTACAGTGCACACCCTTTAGTGTATGTGTCAGAGTAGATGGGCTGTGGGTGGCGCTAGCGGTAAAGACGCTGTGCCTGTTAACCAGAAGGCCAAGGTTCGATTCCCATGTTGGCCCCACAAGATAGGGTGAGCTCCTGTCTTTAGCCCAGCTCTGCAACGCCAGCTGGATCCAATCGTATTGGCTCTGCCTTTCCATTGGACTAATTCAGTGGTGTGGAGAGGGGGGATTTGCGGCTTGGATAACAGCCTATCCTCCATAAAAAATCCAACCCAGGCTTTCATGCTTCGCATGCAGTGTATGCAGCACCGAGCATGATACCATAGTCTTTCAAGACTGATGAAGGCCTGCTAGATGTTTTAACAAGTCATGACTGTACACATTGGTTTTTATGAATATAGGCTCAGTTTCGAGATATTCTAATATGGCTAAAGGACAGGTTCAAAAGTGGAAAAGGTACACTTGGTTGGCAGGGTAGACAGGTACAATCTCATCCACCACCAGTTCTCCATGTGTGTAGGTGCTATGCAACCATTTGTCAACTATCCCATTGCAACCTGCCTATGGAAGTAATCTGTGAAGTTAACATTTTTGTTCCATGATGGAAAAATAAAAGGGCAATGATACTTTTTGAGTGAAATTGACTAATTAACTAGCAACAGCACAGATTTCAGTGAACTTCTTTTCAGAAGCAGTGAAATAGGTTTGGTTTTGGCCATGATGTAAAGAAATGATGTGCACATAAATGAGAACCACAGGCAATAGAACATGGTTGTATATATGTATATGTTTAAACTTTTCATCTCTGCAATTTTTATTGACAGCCAAAGACCTCCTTTCATTTGAAAAGTGGCTTTTCTTGTTGTGGATGGGAATGTCGTGCCACTTATTCACTAGTTCTTGAGTGCAAGGCTTCTGCAAATGCGGAGATTTGTGAGGAGAGCATTTGGGAGGTCCTTCCTGCTTTAGAGACAGGGCACTTACTTTGTGCTGGCCATCACTGGTTTTGCTGTGTCCAAATTCCTCTCTTCTCTCTTTCATGGTTAATTAGGGTGGGAAGAAATTTATTGTAAAAAGAAGTCCATCCAGTCATCAGGCCCTCTTCCTAGGTGGATGGCAACAATGAAAGGGGTGCAGAAAGTGTCATAACAATGATTTTAGTCCTGAAAAGTCCCATTTTGCTATTATGCAATCTCCACAAGTCTTGCAGGGAAGAACTATTCTGATGGTATTATGTTGGTTCTCACCAGTCACGTAAAAGCACAGCTTAGCTGCTCTGTTGACACTATTGAGAGCTCCTTTCACTTATAGCCTTGCCTATTCTTGAGATAAAGGCATTCACTCTTAGCTCAGTCCAGTCACACTGGGCTTTAACACGCATTAGAATCATAGAATCCTAGAGTTGGAAGGATCCTAGAAGGTCATCTAGTCCAACCTCCTGCCTGTAGCAGTCAGAATCATGATATAAATGCCAAAACAATGCTTCTGTTGCAGTTCTTGAAAATACAGTTCTATGTAAATATTTGTATTACGTTTTTTGTTTTAGCCCATGGTTTGAATCTGACTCTTCTTTTTAGAGCCGATTATGAATGTTTTCAGATTGAACTTTCCAAGAACTATGGAATAGCTGAATGGCGAGAAGACATTAAGAAAATAATGCTGAAGGCAGGTCTGCAGAGCTTACAGGTTACATTTCTTTTCACAGATACACAGGTAATCCGAACTGCTGGCAAAATTGGAGGGAAAAATGCATTTTGTTATGCATGCTAGTTAACTAGATTTGCTTTATGTTCTTTGTTGTCTTTATTTTCTCAACTTTCATGCTTAAGCAATGCCAACTGGGAAGACTGTAAAAGAATGCTCATTAGAGTGGGGGCTCACTTTACCCAGCCCCACCTGGCACAAAGCAGGGATGGACTGCACCTGATAGATGCCCTGGGTCTTGAGGGCAGAGCTTAGTGTAGCATTTTTCAGCATGAACCTCATGCTTGGCATTCTGAGCTCAAGAGACATCATGTTCCACCTCCCTTTGGATCAGTCTGAGGTTAGCTGGCTGCACTAAAGAGAAAGGAGTGTAGTACTCTAGAAACCACTGCAGGATATATATTGAATTGGATCTGAAATCTGTTGAGTGCCAATTCTATGCCATTAAGCTTCCCCTCATTTATGAGCCATTAAGCTGACCTCATTTATGTGCCCTAATACTTCACTTATTCAGAAGAGACCTTCCAGAGTGAAAAGATGCAACACACATGCTCTAGTGGCAAAGCTCCAGTGGAAATTTCACAGGATTGGGCAGTTTTTATTATTTCATAGTACACAGTACGAATTTTGCAAACCAACTTGCTGGGAGCTAAGTTTCAAGAATTTATATTTAGGCGCTTCTTGAAAACTTTAAATTATTTAATTCATCTGCCTCCTTCCAGGTTTTACCCAGGCAGATATCCCAAACTTCATTTCAGCTTCTGTGATAGTTGTATGCAAGTCTCCATGTGCAGACTGATATCTCCATCTGACATTATTAAATGAGTGATTTGACCCTTCCCTGCTTGTTTGGTGATTGCCAACAATGGGGCTCTGTATCCAGATGAGGACTTTTCTTACAGAAAGCCTTTGCCCCCCTACAACAGTCTCAATTTGGATTGGGGATTCAAGTAACTCTCATTTACCCTTTCAGGGAAATTGCCATTGTTACCAACAGGGGAGAAAAAATCTGAATCAAGATTACAGCAAGAGCAAAAATGATCCACTTCCCCCATTCCTCAATCCCAGTGCAGATCAGACCCTCTTACAACTAGTATTTACAAAAGACAAAGCCCCAACTTTTTGCCCTGAGTTTTAGTGGGACGTGGTCTAACATTTTTGCATGTGGATAATCCTCCTGATGGATTGTTGGACATACCAATTTTAACCTTGCAGCAGTGTTCAGAGGCAGGTACTCTGACACAAATTAGGCCAGCACAACTCAACCATCTCCCCATTCCACCAGTGACATAGGGAGGCCAGTGCATGTCTATGCAGTGGCCTAACCCTAACCACTCCAAGAGTGGTGCAAAAGATCCTTATGGCACTTTTGTGACACCTCCAGGCCAACACAGGACTTGGGCTGGGGCTTTTGCCTAACAACAGTTAGGACTGCACTGACAGTGTCTTACTCATGCCTGTCAAGTGATCTTCTGGGAGATTTGAATTTGTTCACTGCTGCAAACCAAACACAATCACCCAGTGCACAGTATGAGGTGTGATCAATAAGTATCAGGACTGGTGCTATAAAAAAGAAAACTACAACATGTAACAATTTGGCATTTAATCTACTTCACAGTAGTCCCCTTTAGAAGCCACACACTTAATCCAGTGCTGTTTCCATTGATTAAAACATTCCTGGAACTTATTTTCTGGGATAATCAGAAGCTGCCTTGTTGCATTCACTTGGATTTCCTCGAAATCCTGAAATCATAGTCCTTTCAATTGGGATTTGATTTTTTGAAGGAAAAGTCACAGGGGGCGAGATTAAGGCTGTCGGACTGTCGGCTGTCGGACTTGGGGATGTTGTGTGTGGCCAAAAACTGCTGCACAACCTGCGCTGAATGGGCAAGTGCATTGTCATGGTGCAATTGCCACTTACTGGATGCATGCAATTCTGACCTTTTCCGGCAAATAGCATTCCACAAACGCCACATCACTGTAGTACTCCTTGTTTACTGTCTGACCCTGTCTGACCATGTGGAGCATACTTATGAGGAACAATCCCCTTGTAGTATAAGAAAACGGTCAACAGTGTCTTCACATTGCTTCGACTCATTTGTGCTTTCTTTGGCCTCGGAGAGGTTGGGGTCTCCCACTGCGAAGACTGAGCCTTGGTTTTGGGGTCATAGCCATAGACCCACGATTCATCACCAGTTATGACCGTTTTCAAAAAGTTTTTGTCATTCTTGACACAATCAAGGAGATCTTGCGCAACTGAAACCCAAGTTTCTTTTCAGTCAGCTGAAAGCAGTTTTGGCACAAACTTGGCAGACACGCATCTCCTACCCAAAACTTCATTGAGAATGGACTGAAGATTCTGAACCAAAGATTCTGATAGTTTCTCAACCGTAACTAACCTCGACACATCCTCCAATAACTCACAGATGGTGATTCGACAATTTCCCCTTACAGCTGCATGCACATTTGTGATGTTTTTCTCAGTTCTGCTGGTTGCAGATCTCCCAGAATGTTGTCACTGTCAACATTTTGTCAGCCATCTTGGAAACATCTGAACAACTCCTACACTTGTGTGTGGCTCATACACTCCACTCCATATACTTTCTGCAACTTCGCATAGGTATGCAGAGACCTATCATGTCTCTGTATATGTATCATGTCTCAGGTATCATGCCAAGCTTTTGGAAAAATTTGATGTTGATTCTCTGCTCAACTTTGTCATGGTCAATGCGATGACCATACTCTACACATGTTCCTTTCAAGCACTGCTGTAAAGAGAGAAAGTGAGCTGGCACGCTAAAACTTACTGTGCATATATGGTTTGGGTCAAGGTCAACCTGTACCAAGTGGCTTCACTCTGCGTATTTTAGCTTCTTTACTATGGCACCAGCTCCTGATATTGATCACGCATATTGGTTCTCAAAAAAAGTGGGCAATAGAGTGGCTAAGTGGGTACAAGGTGTAGTAATTGCACTAGGCAACATGCCAAGTTTTTTTAGGGGACAACAAGCTGTGTTTGGCACTGGTAGCCAAAACTGTGAAAACGTTAGTATGTATGAATAATCCTATCATATTATACATCATTGGGAAGTTGATGTAGGCTGCAATCCTAAAGACACTTTCCTGGGAGTAAGACCCATTGAACACAATGGGGCTTACTTTTGAGTAGATGTGGTTAGGATTGTGCTCGTAATGTTGAATGAAATGGAACAAACTGCTTTGGAATATGGATATTCTATCAAATGTTTTGGCCAATAAATGAGAATACAGTTAATAATAAGAAAAAAATAATATTTTAAAGGTCAGAAAACAGCACAAGCATTGGGTGGGATGGGGGAGGATGGACACAATCCAGAGTAACTATGGGGAATCCTTGCTCCGGTGTAAGAACAATTTACTCTGGATTGCAATATGAATTTCCCACAAGTTTTCACTAGGTGATGCAGTAACTACTAGTACATGTAATGTCTCTTATGTGCTCCCGTAGTTACTCTGGATTGTAGGGTAAGTTGTGCTGCTTTTCTTCATTCACGTAGCTAGCAATATTTCATAGTTTCATATTGCCTCCCAGTAGTAATAGATGTGTTATCACAGGGAATAATACATTGCCACATACAAAATGTAATGTATCTGCTATTGGGAAATGTGATAACACTAAAACAAATGTACAGCGTTGTTGGAAGACATGTGGACTGCGAACTACATACAGATAGCCATGGTGCATTTGTTGCCCTGAAATAGAATCCTTGTAAAGTTGATTAGGAGTTAACCAAGAAAAGGGGACTCTACTTTCATGTGTTAGTCTAGTCTCTGAATTATCACTTCCCAATAACAAAGTGTCACACACTATTATCTCTCCTAAGCAGATCTCACCCCATTAACTACTCTAAACTTAAGTCATCAATAACACTGGGGAATGCACATTTTGTTGACTTAGATTTGGCACTTGTTTTTGACTAATTATTGGCCTCTGAATAAAAAAATGACCCCAGTTTTTTTCTATCACGTCAACTTTTTAAGCTACAGGATACCCAAAAAAATCATACAAAATGTGCATATAAAGGAAAATAAAGGAAAAACTTCCTAATATACTATTCACAGATAATAAATTTTATTCATACAATGTCTATATATAGTTATTATAAGTTAAATTGTGTTCATACCAGTAGTGAAGTTCCTTTACCAAACAGCAAACATACATATTAAGGTAAAAAATTCATTTGTAGCTTTTCCTGGAATGTTCAATCTGTGGACAATCTCACTTGATGCTCCAACAACAGTCAGCCATCATATGCTTATCCCATCTACCTTGATACCGTTCCTCCATGTGCTTCAAATCTTGGTGGAATCGCTCACTCTGCTCATCACTGACTGCACCAAGGTTTTTTGGGAAGTGAGCAAGATGGCTATGCAGAAAATGAAGGAATACTGGTATTCCTATATTTCGAAAGAGGGTATTTCTTTGAAAACTGGCACAGGGATTTCAGCTCAATTAGGCACTGGGTGTATAGTTGATGATAAACTAGGATACGCTATGTGATCTTTGTCTTGTTAAGCACTTACGATGTGAAATAGCAGAGGCAGACATGATTTTAAGGGAAGGAACAAAGCAAGCAAACTACAACCAAGAACTTGGACTCCACTTAAGAAAGCACTTCACTATAAAGAGCGACACTCAGTGTCTCACTGCACTACATCAGGTGTAACTGAATAGCCTAGAGAACAGGGTGACCAGATGCCAAACCCAAACTTCCTGAACCCTAAGGCCAAAATTCCTACCCCCAAGCCAAAATTCCTGCTTAAAAAAATGCCAAAAAATGGGTTTTTTTGTTTTTATATTTTTTTGTTTTGTTTTTTGACCATAACTTTTGATAGGAAGGAGATATCTCAAAACCGATTTTTGCATTGGATTCTGCTCTTCAGTACAAATCCAACGACATATGATGGGGTACTATGCACCACTGCGACGTTAAAAAATGAAGCCAAAATGTAGGACAATGAAGCCAAAATGTAGGACACCCAGTCATATGGTCACAATGCTAGAGAAGTCTGAAGCTGTCCTTGGTCTCTTATGGCGTCATTCACCCCTCCCCAATCAAAGAAGGTTTACTTCAGCCAATAGGAGAGCACTAGTGCTTCCTATGACTCACGCTCAATTCAGCAGAGAGCAGTCACATTAAGATACCGTAAGCTGTAGAGAAAAAAATTGACGTGTTAGAAGAAAACTAACTACAGTTTCGAAATCAGCACACCTATTTAATTTTAAAACAGCTGCAAAATCAAAATCAACAGAAAGTATGTTAAAAGTTGTTCCCCAGAGTAATATTTCTACACAGATGCTGCCTTTGAGACCTGGATTTTTCTATTGAAAATTATTGTATTTCCTTATCTAGTCAGGATTAGACCATTGGAATGTAAATTGCAAGGTTAATGCAGTAACAACACTGTTGTTAATTTTTATTTACCATTAATTTTCTTATTTTCTTTTCAGATTAAAAGTGAGTCTTTTCTTGAGGATATCAACAATCTGCTGAATTCAGGAGATATTCCCAACCTGTATGCTCCTGATGAACAGGACCAAATTTTGACCAGTATGAAACCTATTGTTCAGGACATGGGCCTTCAACCTACCAAGGCCAACTTGATGGCTGCATTCGCAGGGAGAGTGCGCATGAATATCCATACAGTCTTATGCATGAGGTACCATATCTCATAAGATCAGATAGCAAGAGAAGCTCTCCAATCTAGCAATATCTTTCTGTCATGGCTGATTCACTCCTGACTCTAAATATTGCTGATCATGAACTAGATTCACCCTAGAGCAGGGGCGGCAAACCTATGGCACACATGCCCAAAGGTGGCGCATGGAAAAATTTTGATTCTTTGAACCGCATCTAAGACAGACAATGTTTATACCAAAGTAGTAAATTGGATGGCTAAACAAACTTCATTAATTAAGAATACTTTAAAGCATTTTATTCCCTGGTATAGGAAAGGAAGATTCCAAATGGAATGGGAATGACCGGCATGCAGCTTGATGCAGGGTCAGCTGGATAAAGGAATCTGGTGCTGGGGCTGTTTGTTAGCTCAAGTTTTGTCCCTACTTTGCTACAGTGAGGATGCCTGCTGTGGTTATGCCACCTTAAATTATAAATACAATTATTCATATTAAATTATCAGCCTCTTAAAATTCCCATGGGTATGTAAGATAAATTTTTTAGAAGTTTGTTGCCAATTAGGGCACATTTCTCAAAAATGTTTGTCCCTCCTTCCTGAGAAGTACCTAGAATGACGTATAAGTCTCCTTGTTACTCATTTGCATATATGTCAGCCTGCTGCATCAAAAATTTAGGAGCCAGTGCTATCTCCTCCATTTTTCAAATCAAACCAAGATTTTACTCATGAAATACTTCATATTCATTGAGCTACTGGAGGAAAGGTGCAATCCTAACCAATTTAGGCTGGCATAACTCACCTGGCATATCTTCCTGTGGTGGTCTGGGGAGGCTGGCACATGTCTGTACACTGGTCTAACCTCCCCAGAAGTGGCACAGAAGTGCTTTACGTCATTTTTGTCACATCCCTAGGTCAGCAGAGGATGGCAGGGCTTATGCTGGCCTACCTGGAGGTTAGGTTTTGTTGGACTGCTGTGTATAGTGGTGTCACTAGAGTTTGCATCACGTTTCCAGCCCTGGCATATCTATGCCAGAGGGACATGTGCTGCAGTTGGAGGGCAGTCATGGAGGCTTCTTCAAGGTAAGGCAGAGTTTGTTCCCTTACCTTGGAGTTGCATTGCCCAAACCTTGGAGCTGGAATATTGGTTAGGATTTGGCCCATAGTACATCACCACCATTATGGACCTGCTCCCATGTAGTATGTGGGGCAAAATCCTGGGGAGTGGGCATGGTAATGTACTATTCCTAACACCTGGTTTTTTTAACTTTTAGTAGAATTTAGATATTCCAACAGGGATTGTTTCACTGCATTTTGCAAGAAAATACATGTTAACTGATATACAACAAGATGGCATAATTTTAAAAAATACCACAATTATAAAAATTTTGGCCAGTAAGGTGGCCCTACTTTTGTGTGTGACCCAGAATAACCTGCGCCTCTTAGAATCCGCACTGCGTGCATATTTTCCTTTTCATATTCAAAGTACATCTCTAGTTGCACTGTTTGCTAAGTTTATAAGGGAAATACTGACCCTGCCGTAGTGCTGGAAAAAATGCTCAGAAGAAGACTGTTGAAATAATTATCGACAAAGCCAATAGTACAATATCATAGGATTTAGGATTTGAATTCTCATAATTTCAGGCTCATCTCATACTTTTAAAGAGAAGAATTTTAATTTAAGCATTTGGGATTACTCATTGCATGTGTTAACTTTAATTAATGGGGAATGTCAGCTTGTGAGATGAGAGTTGTCTGTTCCTGTTATTTAATTAAATGCCTATTCCAGGACCTTTTTGCTTCTAAATAAATTGCCCGCTATGCAGTCAAATGGGAGAGGAAAACCTTGGTCACCATCTTCTCTAAAAAGGTCCTTCTCTGTTCATTACTGATTCTTCATTCTTCAGCCCTGTAGGAGAAGTGTTCCGAACACGGCTCAGACAGTTCCCATCCCTTGTGAACTGCTGTACCATTGACTGGTTTAACGAGTGGCCAGCAGAAGCCCTGGAATCAGTGGCTGCTTCCTTCTTGTATGGGATGCCAGACAATGAATCCACTGCTGAAGAAATTGAAGGAATGGTAGGTGCTTTAGTTAAAACATTTAAGTCCAGAGTTTAAAGCATTCATTTGGGGAGATACATGAAATAGATCATCAACTTCCTGATAATTGAATATGGTCTTAATTGGAATTCAGATTGTTTGATCCACCCGGTTAAATGTTAACTAGTACTGCTTCTCCTTTTTCTATTCCTTTCCTTCTTGGAAAGAATGTTCAGTTCATAAGCAGACAAATTCCTTCTGGCCAGATTTTATCTTAGGCACAGCGCATCTCATATGTAGATTGTCATGTCCATTCACTTTCTTAAGAGTTGAAAAATATTGATCAGCATGTGCTTTGTGCTCCTATCAGATTGAGATGTGTGTTGAAATCCATCAAAGCGTATCACATAAATGCAAGGACTATCTGGCAGAATTGGCAAGACATAATTATGTCACACCCAAGAGCTACCTGGAGCTGCTTGGCATCTTCATCACTTTAATAGCAAAAAAGAAACAAGAGCTCAAAGATGCCAAAGAAAGAATGAAGAGTGGATTGGACAAGGTGGGTTCCTTCTGATCTTGGTGTTTGTCACTGATGCTTCATGGAGCAAAACAACTCCACATTGGTCCCTCTTTAACAGAGGGCTCCTAGACATGAGCCTACTCCCTTTCAGAAAATGTATCTGAGGGACTTTGAAGCTACATTAACTGGGTTGGGAAAATACTTGCATCCACAGACACCCAAATCTTGGCTCTAGCAGCACTGATCTTGGGAAGATGTCTGGTATGATAATAGACATTATTGCTGTGTAAGCCAATATTTAGAAGTACTCCAAACTCATATCCTACAATCCAGAGTAACTACAGGAGCTAATAAGAGACATTATGTGCACCTGTAACTACGATACCACATAATGAAAACCCATGGGAAATTCATACTGCAATCCAGAGTAAATTGTTCTTACACTGGAGCAAGGACTCCCCGTAGTTACTCTAGATTGTGCCCATAGACAGCTCCTCCGTTAGAGTTAGGTTACCTGATAGAAGAGTCCATATTCAAGATAGAAGATATTCAAGACAGAAGAGCCTTTTCAGAGTCTCAAATTCATGTTCTCATTCTGAGACTTTGTTTCCGCTCTGGAGATGGACAAACCTATGATCTTTCATGTCATAGTCATGTTAATTTCTGTGATTAAAACCAGGTTGTTTCTCTGGATTAAGGAATATTGCTTCACAATAATCAAGATACTGTTATGTAATTTCTGGTACTAGCAGCTGAATACACTGGACAATTTTGGGGGGAATTGTCCTGGAATGCATCCTGCAGGGAAGGCTGCATACTTTGTTCTGCTGTTCTCATCCCCATTCAGCTCCAGTCCCTCAAGCAGGCAGAGAGTGAAGAGGAAGCCATGATACTTCTGGGATTGCAGCGCAACTGGGCAGCAGGCTCAGGACCACCAGACTGGAGAGAGCAGGCATTCTCCTAGAGAGCGTAGAGGGTGAAAGGAAAGCTGTAGATGCCCCACAGCCAGCCCCTCAGCTAAGCTAGGAAAATGGTGGTGCCCAGCACCAGATTCCAAAATGATGGCACCCAACTTCTTGCAATCCCCCTGAAATGAAGTTGTGACCCTCCCAAGGGGTCTTGTCCCCCACTTTTTAAACCACTGCCATAGAAGGTATTAACAGCAATCCCCTCATCCTTACCATTACTCAAAAGTTCTGTACCTTACTAGGACCTCACCCCTGAGCATATCCTGCAGTGCTCACTTTACAGTTAAAATACGCATGCTGAATTTGATCTACGCTATATAATTTTGTTTTCTGGTAAATATATTACTCTCTTGGCTTTCTTTTTGGTTTTGCTGTGGGAATTAATGGGCCTTGCTTGCTGTCAGAGGAAGCATCTTTTTAAAAAAAACATTAAATGAACATCTGCTTGCTACATTTTCTGCTATATGGTACAATATATACAAAACTGGAGGTATGATCCACCTGAATTACAGTACCTTTACATGCTATTTAGAAAATATCTCTTTACCCAGCATGTAGTTGGTCTTTGGAACTCCTGCCTTGGGATGTGTTGATGGCATCTAACCTCAATACCTTTAAGAAGGGATTGGACAAATTCCTAGAGGAAAGGACCATCACAGGTTACAAGCCATGAGGGGTATGTGTGAGTGTGTGTGTGTGTGTGCGTGCGCACGCCCATGCATAGATAGAAGTAGATGTAGGTAACCTCAAAATGCCAAATGCATGGGAGGACACCTGGATGCAAGTGTCTTATATGCTCCCTGAGGCTTCTGGTGGGCTGCTGTGTGATACAGGAAGCTGGATTAGATGGGCCTTCAGTGCCTACAGTGGAGGCTCTTCTTATGTTTTTAGAATGGCAGAATTTTAATATGTTTAAACACTATGATTGAATTGAACCAACTTTGAAATGCTTAATTTGAGCAAGATTATGGTCAAAATACCTATAATCTTGCAGTTCATTGGAGGCTGCCTTCTCTCAAAGGCAGTCTCTGTCATACAATGTGAAGCATATGTCGGATTTTACCACATTAAATATTGCACCAACATTACTTTTCACTAAGGGAAGCAAATAAAGACTTATCTTGTTTTGTTTCTACTCTCTAGCTTTTACGAACAGCAGAAGATGTTGCAAAAATGCAAGAAGAGCTAGAAATGGCACGTCCCCTGCTGGCTGAAGCTGCAAAAGACACATTGCTAACCATGGAAAAAATACAGGTAAGCAGCATATATTCAGAAATTGATGCAAAAGAGGCCAATCATGCCGGGTTAGAATGTGAAGGAGCAGAACCTGAGCCCTGTGGTTACTCCTTTGCTTTGCCCAATATACGGTTAACAAAGAGCACAATCCTAACCATGTCTATTCAAAAGTAAGCCCCATTGTGTTCAATGGGTCTTACTCGCAGGAAAATGTCTTTTGGATTGCAGTCAAGGTCACACCTGTGTTGTTTCTCTTCCTAGATTCTCATACCAATAGCCATACAATTAAGGGAGTGAATTTTGACTATCATTAAATGACAGTGAATTGTGGTTCATCTCTATATACAGTGGTACCTTGATTTAAGAGTGACTTGAATTAAGAGCGTTTTGTAGTAATAGTGAAATTTTGACTTGATTTAAGAGCATTGGCTTAAAAGAAGAACACTTCTGAGGAAGTTTGCAAGAGGCTTCCATGGCCAGGGAACTCACAGGGAGGGAGGATCTGGGGAAGGCAGCCTGAGCCACGTGTGTGTGGGGGAGCTGTGTGTGGCAGAGACGAAGGCATGCTTCATCAATGTGACAGTGGTGCTTCCCATCAGCAGCAGGGGAATGTTAAAGCTTCACAAAAAGACAAAAATTCCATTGAGTCTATGGGAAAGTATCCTAAAAAATCCCTCCTCTCGTCTCCCTCGCACCAGCCATGACGGTTTTCAGAGGTAAAGTACAGTTCAGTTCAGTACTGTACAGTATTTTCTTTATTATTGTATATTAGTGTTTGTGAAGGCTGTGGGTGACACAAGTGGTTAAGGCGCTGTGCCTGTTAACCAGCAGGCCAGGGTTCGAGACCCGGGTCGGCCCCACAAGACAGGGTGAGCTCCTGTCCTTAGCCCAGCTCTGCGATGCCAGCTGCATCCAATTGTATTGGCTCTGCCTTTCTATTGGACTAATTCAGTGGTGTGGAGAGGGGGGATTTGCTGCTTGGGTAACAGCCTATACTCCATAACAATCCAACCCAGGCTTTCATGCTTTGCATGAAGCGTATGCAGTGCCGAGCACGATACCATAGTTTTCCAAGACTGATGGAGGCCTGCTTTTTTTAGTGTTTTGTATTAGATTACATTGGTCTGTATTATATTACAGTGTTTCATAATCAATTTTACATACAACAAATATTTTTATATAAATATTTTTGTTGTGGACCCAATTGTCTGAATTCCCATTGTTTCCTATGGGAAAATTGGCTTTGTATTACAAACGTTGAGAATTACAAACATGCTTTGAGAAAGACTTATGCTCTTAAATCAAGGCACCACTGTATATAAAATTGAAGTCATTGACTGACTCAACAATGCCCATCCAAAACTGCTGGACCTAGAAGCTTGAAATTTTGGGGAGGATAAGACACCCACTAGGAACCAATTTTTAGAAATTCAGACTGAAAGTGGATGAAAAGAAGAGCAACGTGTTTTTGTCCCTATATTAACACTGAAGAATCACTGAAACCCAGAATAAAGTTTGACAAGAAGGAGCTATTTCAAACGGATTCTGCATTGAATTCCACTTTAAATTTTGCATCTATGATATATGACATGATGGGGTACTGTGCATAGTTCCGATTTTGGGGGGCTACAGTTCCCCAGAGTGCATCATGCCCATGGGTGCATCACCTGGTTCAGGCTGCACCACCGGCACAGGCTGTGCTGTTGATGCAGCCTTTGCTGTTGGACTTGGGCAAAAAGTGTAAGATTCTGGTTTTTAAAAATCTGTATCCAATCATTAACTCGGCTTCCACTTACAGAAAAAGTGTAAGTAGGGCAGAATAAGTGTCCACAAGAAGGGCAACCAGCTGCAGTCCTCAAACCGTTCTCAGGACCTTGAGACAAAGCCTTCGAAGTGAACAGACATGGGAAAACAGGCCAAAAAAAGAGATAACAGATTTTCATCACTACTTCAAAAAGCAGGCTTGTAATTCTAGACGGTTTTTGGTTGTGTTACAGACAGACACAGCTGTGGCTGAGACAACACGAAATAGCGTACAGGCAGAGGAGATGAAAGCAAAGGTGAAAGCTCAGGCAGCTCAGGCTATCGCTGATGATGCCCAGAAGGACCTGGCAGAAGCCCTTCCTGCATTGGATGCTGCCCTTGCAAGCCTGAGAAACCTCAACAAAAATGATGTTACTGAGGTAATTGAATGGAAGGAGGGCACGATTCTGATGTGAACAACACTTTCCTTGCATTACTCCCTATAAGTGATAGAGTCAGCAATGAGAGCCCCCAGATAACACAAACATTTCAGCTTCCCAACCATTTTGTTCTGTCGGTTGCCATTGGACTTCAGCAGCTTTATTCAGTACTATTCTTTGGTTGCTGAAAGCTGTAGAATAAAATGGTTTCATAACAGTCCTTAAATGCAGCCCTATTGCACTAGACAAGATGAACGAAAGCAGGATCTCTACCTCATGTAGTGCAGTTTTGCTTTGTCTCATTGTCCAAACAAATTCAGCTAAGTAACAACCATTAACACAAAGATAAGGGCATGTTTTTGAATTGCATATTTATTCTGAAAAAAACTCCAGCTTGACTATAACCTACACTATCAGAAACAGTTGATAGTGATATAACCTACCCTGTTGGCCTTCGCCTCAAGTTCTTCTACCATTTTTTTCAGCTGGGTTGGGTTGTTGAAAAAGTGCATGTAGAGGTTGCGCTCATGTTGAACATGGCTCCACAAGTTGTGTTTGACCCTCAGATCGTTCTGTATGTCCATTAACATTTGGTGGAGTTTCGTTTGCATGGTGCTGAGCTGCTCCAGAGATTCTGATAGATCCTGTAAGGCACATAGTAAAACAGTCTCAGTCTCAACAACAACAAAAAAGGGACTGGAAACTGAACACTTCTTCTGACTTGTGTGAAAAGTTCAAAAGGACAACAATGAATCTTAGGGATACATTAACAACTTGAATATACAACCAAACAAGAACAACTGTAATTTTAAACATACCTGAGCATGAAGCATTAACAGATTGGAATCACCATACATCATGGAGTATAGTATCTTCTGATCCGACTCAAGTTTAGGAAGCTGAGAGAACGGTGTGACCAGCTGCACTTGTAACATCTTGATTTCTTGACACAACTGTGAGCCCCAGCCTGCCAACATTTCATAGGTACGGAAAAGTTGCTTCTCTTGACCATGTGGGTCCAGCATTTTCCACACCCTAGAAGGAAAACAGTAAGACATCTAGCATAGGGGACTGCATTAATAGGAATTTGTCCTTGTAATTGTGAGCAAAAGAGATGGACCACAAAAATATTTGCATGCATAAATATTCATAGAACCATAGAATCTTAGAGTTGGAAGTACACAGTAGGTCATCTAGTCCAACCCCTGCCTGCAGAAGGAAATCCACTTAGAGCATCTCCGATAGGTGCTCATTGAGCCTCCGCTTGAAGATCCCCAGCGAGGGAGAGTCCACCACCTCCCTTGGCAATCTGTTCCACTGCCAAACCGCCCTCACCGTCAGGAATTTTTTTCGGATATCCAACCGGAATCTCCTTTCTTGCAGTTTGTACCCATTGGTTCTAGTTCTGCTTTCAGAAGCAGCTATGAACAAATGAGCCCCTTCCTCCCTATGACAGCCCTTCAGGTATCTGAAGAGGGCAATCATGTCTCCTCTCAGCCTTCTCTTCTCCAGGCTGAACATCCCAAGTTCCCCCAACCTTTCCTCGTAGGGCTTCCTTCCATCCCACTGATCATTCTTGTCACTCTCCTCTGAACTTGCTCCAGTTTGGCTGTGTCCTTCATAAAGTGAGGTGCCCAAAACTGAGCACAGTACTCAAGGTAAGGTCTAACCAATGCAGAATAAAGAGGAACTAGAACTTCTCACGACTTGGAAGCTACAGTCCTCTTAATGCAGCCTAAAATGGCATTTGCCTTCTTTGCAGACACCCCTAATTTTATTCTGTTCATAAAAAATGTGTTGAGTGGTAAGAAGTTTGCAGCAGACCAATATTGTGGTTCCCATGGTTCTGCCAGTGAGCGAAAATCTGGTTTCATGGAGAGTAAGTACAAGCAAAGTCTACTTACAAACCAGCAAGGTACTGTACAATAGTTCTGTATAGACCAATGGTTTGTACCATTCTAGAGACAAACAATATCTAGATATCCAGATAAATATCCAGATAAATAGCAGATGGTACCAAATTGGCTATATTAAAATTCACCATGTACAGAACTACTAAGGCCATTTCCCCACCATCTCATTTAATGGTTCTACAAAAAGGTAAAAGCAAAGTTTCTGGCCAGAGTATTGCCTTCTCTAGGGAGGAAATTAGTTATATATGGACTTGCAATTTAGAAAAGGAAATTATCTTCCTTTCAAGCAAATCTGAACAATTAAATGTTGGACAAACATCATCCTTCCCTTTCTCTAATATTTACCGTAAAGTGGTGAGATCACTGGGGTCAATCAGTTTTTGTGGGCTTTGCATAACAGAGAATGTGGAAGCCTCTAAATAGGATTGCAGTTGCTGTAATTTAGCCTCAGATTCATTCACAATAGCCCGCATGTCAGTGTTCATTCGGTGCAGATTCTTCTCTTCCAACAGCAACAAGAGCTTTAACACCTCCAGTTGACTCATTTGACCCATCAGCTGCGCAACAGCTTCTTCCTGCATTGATTCAGTATGCCCAAGTCGGATGGCTTCCAAGTCTAGTTCCCCACGTATCACAGGCAAGCGAAGGAGGCGGGCATTGCCTTGAAGCAAGGGCATAAGCTGTTGACTCATGATCTGATCCACCTCATTTTGGAGGACAGACCGCTGCTCCTGGCAGGCAGCTATGTGAAAGCGCAATTCATCCTCCTTTTCTTCCTTTATCTGTGGAATGCAAGGATATTCAATACTGTTTACACTCAGATATTGTAGGCCTGTCTGCCTAAAAAAGACAACAAATTATCTCTGGATCCTAGAACAAGGAAAGTGACCCATAAAATCAGGAATAGTGCAGAACATAATGAATGCAGAATATAATGAAGAAGCCACTTGTGGTTTGCTCCACCAGACCAAATCCTGAATTTTAATGTTTCATGGTGTATAAACATTGATTGTTATTCACCCCAGAACCCCTAATGTAAATTAAGATAAAGTTATAAATGCATTGAATAAATAGCACAATCAGAAACAGATTGCCAAGGGAGATGGTGGACTCTTCCCCACTGGGCATCTTCAAGCAGAAGCTTGATGAATACCTGTCGGAGATGCTCTAGGAGGATTTCCTGTTACAGACAGGGGATTTGATTAATGACCTATTGGGTCCCTTCCAACTCTGATTCAACTCTAACTTGGGCCGGACAGGCAAGACTGTTTCTGCTGTATTCAGCACAAGTTTTGAGCAGCCAGTGGCTCACCCAAAGGAAAAAGGAAACCTTTCCCCTTTCCTTGGTATGAACTACTGCAGACCTCTTCACTCAGCAGCACAAATCTGAGCAGCCCAACACTACCTGGGAATAGGGTTAGGATCAGGCACAAGTGCCAGATACAGACCCCGTCTTCCACTCCCCACCCGCTGCCCACCCTCCCTGAAACTTTTATTTTCCACCTCCTCCTCATCTGGCCCATTCCTCCCTACATCCACTCACTAGCCTGGAAAGGCTGGAACGAACCTATCCCATCCTGGCTGGATCCAGTATGGGGAGAGCAGCACAAGTCCCTTGTGAAGAACTCCCTGTTTTCAGTGTGAAAGTGCACTTTGCTGTGATGTTTGGCTGGCACAAGGGAGTTATGCCAGCCTAATGGTACCTTAGGATTATGTCCTAAATCAGTTGGGTCTATTGACCAGCAGATTGAGATGGTGGAACTGGATGTACCACTTTCAGCTGAGTAGTGGTTACCATTTTTTAGTGTTCTTTCCTGTAAAGAACTGTTGCCACACATATAAGCTAGCAGTTAGGGAGAAGAGTTCTTGTCCAGTTTCGTCTCTGGTGCCAATTTTCACATTCATATCAGAATGTGCAGAATATACCACCTACAATCTGCAGAAATACTGACCAGCCTTTCAAATTCTTCTGCATGTGTAAACCAGGTCTCAGTCTTCTAGCATTTGTGCCAGCAAATCTGCTATTTGAAGCACACTCACCATAGGAAAAATAAGTGAATAGCAATGTCAATAAATTATAAAGTACGTTTTTGCTTCAGAGACACTCATGTCCCACAAAGCCTCTGCTCATTAGGCTTCAGCCTAGTGACCCACCTACCTTGTTCTCTTTGGCAGCATTCAAGGCCTTCCTTGCCCTTTGCAAAGCAGATGACATTCCTTCAATTTCTGCAGAAGTCATAACTAGCAATCTCTGGCTGCATAGGTAACTTAACTCCATATGCCCTAGTTCTTCCTGGTTGTTGCCCAGATTACCATCTTTACAATTCCCCACTTGGGTAGCTGATGCCTGTGTCTTCAGTCTTCTTTGACTACCATAAGGAAGATCCAGTGCCTCAGTCCAAAGCTTCTCTGTTTTAGGATGTTCAGTTTCTTTTGGTTCAATTGTATGAGCAAATTCTAGCTCATCCTTAATTATCATGTGCTCCCAGTAAAAACCTTGTCCTCCTGCAGAGCCATTGCAATCATCACTACAAGTTGAACTTTTGTTTTCTAGAGGAACTTTCTGAGCTTGTCTTGCAATATTCTCTGTACTCAGCTCTTTCTGAGAGCCTATCCATTCTTTCTTTACCAGAATTTCATTCTCAGCCTCCATACCATAGGTAATACTTTTGAGGACCTTTGGCAAGAACCCCAGCAAATCCTCTGTGGATTTTTCTTCCAATTCCAAATAATGCTTCAGATTCATCATTGCCACCAAGGGTTCTATGTGTTCATTTCCAGGTTCTCTGTGCCATTGCACCAGTTCCTTTGCTAACTTACAGGCCTGGCTGAAAACATCATTACTCTGAAAATTATCTACCTCCAACTGTAAATATGCCTTATTCAACTGCTTCCTTGCTTTCTCCACCTTCTCTTCCAGATAGCAAGATTTCTGTTTCATGCTAATTATATGAATCTCAAGTTTGTTGCGCCACTTTATCCGACAGGCATATTGCCTCTTCAACATCTGCATCTCTTCTTCAAGGATCTCACTGGGCAGAGTTTCATTCTCCATTGTCATAAAGGATTGGTGGCAGGTCTTCAGCACCTGCTCCAGTGCTTCTTCCTCCAGCATAGACTTTCCAGAGATTAGAAGGTTCTCGTAGGCCTCCACTTCTATTGGTTTTAATACATTCTCCTCTCCCACTGTGTTACAGAACCATTCTAGAAAGTGCTCCAGCTCAGGATAGTCAAAGAGCCAATCAAAGTCCTTCTGATTAAGCTTACACGCCTTGGGGTAGACAATTTTCAGAGTCTCCACAAAGTCAGCTCCTCCATCAACTATATCCATTAAGAAAGCGCTGGACCGTCTCCTGTTGAACATATTTGGGTTGTTCTTTTAAAGCTAAGGAAAGGAGACAAAACTAGATGATAATAAGGCATGGTAGGGCAAAACTTGATAATAGGACATGGGAAAAGGTGATTTTTGTCTATGGTATGACTATGCACACATGGAATTATTAAAGAATCTACACACAGTTTCTCAATTTTAAAAGCCTATGAGCAATATTTGGTTAGATCCCAGAATATAAAGGAACATCAAACAGGATTCCCAATGGTCAGGTGACTAGGCTTCAAAGCCTTATTCATTTTACCCCATGAACACTATTCTCTGGTCCCTGCCACACTCATATTCACATCACACCCATATTCTTCCCTCCTCGTTTCCCCATTCTTGCCAACTTCCAAATTCCTATAAAAGGCAGACTTTAGAAACAATATGAATAATTCAATGAATTTACATACTTTGATGCAGAACATAGATCTGAATTGTACATCATTAGTATCCCACTTTTGTTACCTCCTATAACCAACTATTGGCAGTTGTTTCACACCTCTAGCCACCATGAACACTGAGTCTGAATCTGGTTCCATTTTTATTATATTGACAAGAACATTTCATGAATATGATCGTGGGTAGCAAGACTTATTGAGCAAGTGTGTTCCAATTTATCTTTCCTAGAAACACTTTGCCATCATACACAGATTCACTTCTGCAGTGATAAAGGTTATTATTATGAACACTATTTATATAATGCTTTTCAACAAGACATTCACAAAGTGGTTTATAGAGAAAATAACTAGTGGTTCTAATTGGTTAACATTACAACTGGGGTGTCCAAACTTTTAATTTTAGAGCTCCTGGACCTTTAACAATTGAAGAGGGAATTTTAGCAGGTACAGCTTTTGATATGTGAGGTAAAAAGCAGCAGCTGCTGAAATTCCCTCCTTTACACATTTGTTAAAGAGCCCTGAAGTTAGACTAAGGCATTAGGCTAGACACCCTTGCATTAGACTACATGGGTTACAGAATTGCTCCTCTCACTTTAAACATGAGAAAAAGAAACAGTGATTCTTAGAACTCTGTTTGCACTTTTCTCATTACAGTAAACAAGTTCACTATATTTCCTTTCTATGTAGTGTATATTTCTAGTAGGCCATAACCTCAGTCTAGCCTTACATTGCTTTAATAATAACTTGGCCTGGAGAAATTAACAGAGGTCTCGCAACACAAAGATAAAATATCACCCATTAACTTCTGAAAGCAAGGTGGTGTTAAAGCTGCAGCCACAGAGGATATTAAGAAGTTGATAACCCAGTTTTCATCCAGTCTTGTATTCTTGTCCCAAGACTGGATCCCAATTAGGCTATAGTCTTATGCATACTTTAACATGCCAACTGAATTCAATGAATCTGACTCTCAAACAGCCAATAACATTGTAAGACTATTTCCTTTCAACCCATTCTGTCTACCACAGAGCTTTGTATTCTGCTATGCAACCAACACCTGCTCACCTACCTGTATAATGTAGTTCAACCCACTGTTTGGGGATATATGACGTTGATTCAGTTGGTGGAGCCCTAAACCTATTTCCTAGGAATTAAATCCCAAGTGAACATTTGTTGGCATTATGTTGTAAACACCCTGAATAATTGCCACAGCACCACAGTTGCAGTACAGACACTTGGTAAAAAGGCACAGGCTTCAGTCATTTGTGCGTTTATAAAATCCTTTGAATCCAGACTTATTTCTAGGTAAACCTGCTTAGAATGGCACTGTTTAAAGATAAAGCCTTACGCTTTGAAGTGATGGCACTGTTGTTGTTCTCTGGTGTTTTGCTGTTCTGAAATAAGAGTCCTTATTTTTGGTGCACAAGACTGAGGGCGCAATCCTAACCAATTTAGGCCAGCATAACTCACCCATTCTCTGTTCACATGGTGGCTATCCACTGGCCTAACCCCTTCCCCCCAAAAGTGATGCAGAAATGCCTAATGACACTTTTGTGACACCCCCAGGTCATCACAGGACTTGTGCTGGGACTTAAGCCAGCCTAACTAAAGCAGGCCTCCATCAGTCTTGAAAGACTATGGTATCGTGCTCTGCACTGCATATGAAGCACGAAAGCCTGGGTTGGATTGTTATGGAGGATAGGCTGTTACCCAAGCAGCAAATCCCCCCTCTCCACGCCACTGAATTAGTCCAATGGAAAGGCAGAGCCAATACAATTGGATCCAGCTGGCATCGCAGAGCTAGGCTAAGGACAGGAGCTCACCCTGTCTTGTGGGGCCGACCCAGGTCTCGAACCCTGGCCTGCTGGTTAACAGGCACAGCGCCTTAACCGCTTGCGCCACCCACAGCCCTTGGCTAAGAGTATAGCCTTAGCATTGCCAAACCTTCAATTTCAACTTGAAGTCTCTGAGATACAGCATCAATTTTTAGGAAACTACAGAAAGGAAACCTGGAAGTTTTAGCCAAGGCTCCCTGGCTAAATGACATTATATTAAACAAAATATCTCCTGGAATAGCTTCAGTCAAAGGTGGCAATCCTGCTGGGGACCAACTATGATATTCTGAAAGAAGAGAAAAGCAAACCTTTAGCTTGGCTGCTCCCAGTTGGAACTAATAGCAAGAGCTCAGATTTCACTTGGCTGCTCCCAGGGGAGATCAAAGACAAATATACTATATACTGCTAGGCAGTCAGCCTATTACCTAATCAGAGTTAGCCTACCACTGATATATAAGATCCAACAGCTCAATTCACATGTCTTCTGCATACATGTGTACTTACCAGCCCATTTACAAATATTTGAATATATCAGCCTTTGTTAGCATCAGGTGTATTCAATTAAAGCTGCAGTTTCCTGGAAGTAAGCATAGTGGGGTTTCTGAATAAACACCTTTATGAACATTTCAAGTAAAACTTGTATCATTCCTTTTTCTTACTCCTACCACTTTCATTTTCTAGGTGTTTGTATATATGTTTGATGAACATTTGTCAATATATTTTTCATATGATTTTGTTTCATGGTATGAAAAATAAGTGGGATTATTGGGGAAAGTGGGTGAGAAGTCTCTTCTTTTTCAGGGAATTATTTATGGCTTTGTATATATCTTGAACATCAAATGTTCAGTTTCCACAAAACACGAGATCAGTACACACAGACAAAACACAGCTTTGTATCTATACCAGATACAAAGGGGACAGAGTGTCTATATCTTTAACCATTGTGCAGAAGAGGGAATATGAGCAGGTGTAGCTCAACATGGAAGGGTTTAAAAAGCTGCACCTGTCTAAATTCCTCCTTCAGTACAATGGTTAAAGATATGAACTATCTGTCCCACATATCTGGTAAACCCAGGGCTTTTTTCTGAGGGTACTCCTACTCAGAACCAGCATCTTTTTACACATTCCCCCCAGTAGCTAATTAATAATATGGGAATGACCTGTGGGGAGTACCAGCATTTTTCCCCCAGAAAAAAGCACTTGGTAAAACTAAACCTTAAAAGAAAAATGTGCATGTTCCAATGTGCTTGAGCCCAATCCTATGCATGTCTACTCAGAAGTCCCATTATAAATTATAAATTTATAATTATTTATAATGATATAATAAATTATAGCTCCATTATAGTCAATGAGGCTTAGAACACAATCTTAACCATGTCTACTCAAAAGTAAGCCCCACTGTATTCAATGGGTCTTACTCCCAGGAGTGTGTCTTTAGGATTGCAGTCTTACTCCCAGGTAAGTTAGGATAGGATTGTAGCCTCTGTGACTCTGATACTGAACAATGAATTACAAATTAAAATGATCAAAAGTCACACACTATAGTCAGAGCAACCATTTCAAATGTAATTATAAGTGAGATATAAAGCAAATCAGAAAGAGGCACCTCAGATGTGTAGAAGGGAAAATTTTGATAATTACAGCTTTTTTGCAAGGAAAGAAAAAGGTTTTTCCTCCTGAAATTGTCTCTTCTCTACAACTATTAAGGGTAAATGAAACCTGTTCTCCAATGCCTTTGGCCACCCTATAAATAGTAAAGAACAGATTCTTCTTTGGAGAAGCTGTAACTGCACCTTCAAAGTCAGTTAGAAACCTAGCAGAAGACTATTCATAAAATAATACTGGCTTTATTTTGCTAATTGGCCTGAATCCAGAAAAGGCCTGGATACAAGTGGCCAACGTTTATGTAAGAGTGGTTGGTGTTTAAGGCTTAAGAGGATCAGGCTCTTTGTTCAAGTCCATTGAGACAAGTTCTTCTCCAAAGGGTCACATAAATGAGGATTGGGAAGCGGGTCCTTCAGAAGAGTAATATTCAATGAAAATCCCTCCATGGTAAAAGTAGATCATAGATGCCCAGAGTACCTGCTTATCAGTAAGATGCACAGAAACTAAAAGCGTAATCCTAACCCCAAGTTAGGCTGGCATAAGTCCTAGCACAAACCCTGCACTGGCCTAGGGGTGCTGCAAAAGTGCTATAAGGCACTTCTGTGCCACTCCTGGGGAGAGGTTAGGCTAGTGCACAGGAATACACTGGCCTCCCCACTCCACTGCAGGAATGGAGAGATGGGTGAGTTGTGCTGTCCTAAATTGGTTAGGATTGCACCCTGAGAATACATTCATTCCTAGACACTTTCCTGGAAGGAAGTCCATTGAACATAATGGGATTTACTTACATTGGAGTAGATCCACTTAAGATTGGGCTGTGAAGCTTAAAGATCTCAAAAAATAAAAGCTTTCCTGAATGTCAGGGAGGGGGCCTTTTAACGAGATTGTACTTACTGGTACCTCAGTGATGGAAATTTAGTTAGGTTTGCACCCGGTCACCAGATTAATCATGTCACTGTGTTGAGTTTTTAGTTCATAAGATAGTGGTTCCTTTTTACCTTTGTAAGCCTAAATCCTCCAAGTTGTATTTAGAAGACAGTTTATTCATTTTTAAATATTGGAAGGTATTTTGGTGTCTTATTAGTCTGGAGACTGAAATTTCCCATATTCAACTATTGACCAAAGCATTCAGTTCCTAAACTGAACAGAGTGCTGTGATTGGGAAATAATGCACATTAAGCTTAATGTGGAGAGCAGTTGTCCTTACGAGTACACCCTGTATGGTTTTTGACTAGGTGCGTGGAATGCAACGGCCTCCAGTTGGAGTCAAAATGGTGATTGAGGCAGTCTGCATTATGAAAGGAGTCAAGCCCAAGAAAGTGGCAGGAGAGAAGCCAGGCTCTAAGATAGATGACTACTGGGAGCCTGGCAAAGGTCTTCTCCAGGACCCAGGAAAATTTCTTGAAAGTCTGTTTAAATACGATAAGGTAAGTAAAATGCTTATTTGACTGAATCTACAAGTACTACAGAAATCATTACCTCTCTTTCCACTCTTCATGACCATGTCTAATCCTTGAGTGGAATGCAAGCCCTCGTTTCTCTCTTCCATTTCCTACACCTGCTCCCTACTTCACCAGCAGTCAGAGTTAGCCTGGCTAACTGGCTATGAAGCAAAATGTGGTGTCCTGTTAACTATTTAAGGGTTGTGTGATGGAACGATGTCTGGTGATCCCTCCGTGGAAGTTATTTGGCATCAATCACTACGCAGGTTAATAATTGATGCCCAGCCACTGGTTTTTGCCCAAAACTAGCTGGTCAAAATGAGGGGGTGGCCTTTGGGAATGGAGAAAGCTCAGGTTGCATTTGGTATGTGACAAGTAGGGCCCAAGGTGAAAAGATTCACAGATATTAAAGTCTGTATTGTCCTTTTACCAAAATGTCATGATTCTAAAGCCTTCTTGAAGGAATGAACAATCACACCCAAGCTTGGCTTCAGGCACAGAGAAGAGTAAGTATAATGTAACTGAATCTTTCATTATATCTCTCTTATATTTTTCCCATGGGATTTTGCTTGGTCTCACAGCTTTCCCTTCACATCTTATCCTTTCAAGCCCCCAGCATTCACAGTCTCTTTTTTCATTCTTTTCAGGATAACATTGCAGACACAGTGATTAAATCCATCCAGCCCTATATTGACAGTGATGAATTTCAGCCGGCAGCCATTGCCAAAGTATCCAAAGCTTGCACCTCTATCTGCCAATGGGTCAGAGCCATGCACAAGTACCATTTTGTGGCAAAAGCTGTGGAGCCAAAGCGGGTAAGTACTTCAGAAATGCTGCTTCAAAGTTTCTTGACATATACTAAAAAAGAGCTCATTTGAATAGAGGTTTCCTAACAAGAGCCTGAGCAAAACCTATGGCAGCTGAAAGCTACTTAAAACGTTATATAAACATTAAAGTCACATCACATAAAATCTCAGCTTGCCAGACATGACTATAATTGAACACAGTAATTCAAATGAGACAATGAAATGTATTTGGAGGGTAAAGCTCAGGTTGTCATAATTTTGTTCCACCAAAATGGGAAGGGACCAACCCCTGTCAGATTTGCTGGGAGGTGAATGTGATGTCATGACCAGAAGTGACATCACTGTCACATCTTGGCAAATGTGACAAAATCAGAGCCATCTCCATGTCTACTCTGAAGTAAGTCCCATTATATTCAATGAGATTTACTCCCAGGAAAGTGAGGCTAAAATCCTATCCATACTTTCCTGGGAGTAAGCTCCATTGACTATAATGGGACTTACTTTTGAGTTGGCATCCTCTGAGTTAATACTCTACCAAAAAAACTATTATTGTTTCCAGCGCTGGTCCTGGTAGCTATAATTGTAAATGTTACAGTATGATCTTTCCACAGTGATCATGAGATGGTTAAGAAGATCAACATATTATTCTAAAGGAATATCACAATTAACATTTGCTTTAATAGAAGGCTAATCACCATGAGTTATGCAGTTTCTACTCTAGTTCACCGTAAGATATACACCCTGCAGTTGTTGTTGTTGTTTTTTTTTTTGGGGGGGGGGCTGTTATACCAAAGCCAACTTTGCCTCTCCCCCCATTTTTTCCCATATTGTATCACTAGATTTGTATTATTAATGTACCATAGTTTTTGGCTGCAGACTTTAAGTTTGCAGATATTCCTGCTTTCAATAGCAAGCCCTGAGAGAGGCTGAAGAAGACCTACAGGCTACACAGAGAGTCCTGGATGAGGCCAAGGAGCGTCTGAGAGAAGTTGAGGAGGGCATTGCCCAACTTCAAGCCAAGTACCAAGGCACCTTAGCCACAAAAGAAGAACTGGAGTTGAAGTGTGAACAGTGTGAGCAGAGGTTGAGCCGGGCTGACAAGGTAACAATGAACAATGGCAAAGTTGAGCACACAGGTGTGACTTGCAACTAGTAGATCCTGGACTTGTGAGATCTAATAGCAAATACATTGCCTCATTCTAATGACAGTGTGTAAACCCCAAATTAATCTTTGGGTTTCAGATTTAATATATCCCAAAGACAGAAAGCTCATTATAGTCTCAGTATCTCAACTCCTTAGTATATATCCCTTTCTGAAGGAAATATCTATTGAAATAGGTATTTACGGTCTATGGAAACTATTTTATGGAAACTGTTTTTATGGAAATAGGTACCTATGGAAATAAGTCCTTTTAATGTCATTTCTTCAACTTCATCTCCTTTTATTTTTTTCAAATATAAGACTCTGTGTGTAGTGCTGCCTTCATGTTCTGTAAACTGCCTCATTTTGTTGGTGATTTCTACATGCAGTATAATGTTATTATTACCATGACAGTCCTCGCCTTTCCTAGTCACTGATGCCCCAGAATATTTTCAGCAGGGTTTTAGTGGCTGGATTAGACATTCCAAGGAAGAAGCTAAATGGTTATTTGGATATTTTTTTTCTCCAGTTAATTAATGGCCTGGCAGATGAAAAGGTACGCTGGCAGGACACAGTCCAAAACCTAGATTATATGATCAGCAACATAGCAGGAGATGTGCTGGCCTCAGCTGGCTTCGTGGCATATCTGGGTGCATTTACGGTAAGCTAAAGATAGATTGCCTTTCCCAAAATATCTGAACTGTCATTTTAACTGAAGTGTCATCAAGGATTAACTTGCTGGAGGGAAGATTTGTATCTAAATAAAATTTTTCTTCTAATAGATCAGTGCTTCTCAAAGTGAGGTGTAGGACCCCCTTGTATTTTACTGCCAAACAGTAAAATACAAAAAAAACCAGTTTACATTGAATGAGAAATTGTCCCTGACATGGATTTAACATAATTTTAACATAACATCTAGTAAATTTATCATCTAGTATAATTTACAGTTATCCAATTTGGTTAATAATAAGGCTCTCAAAGAAACATTGGTTAGACTTCTGGTCTAATCTGATTCTCTGCTATAGGAGGGCTGGTGGCCCACATGGTGCCTTGGCAATGGCATGTTGCAGCACCTGAGGCCCCCTTCAGACAGCTGATAGGAGCTCTAAGTGGGTGGCCTCCATGCAGTGGGGAGGCATTTCTGGATTTGAGGAAGGGGAGGCAAGGAGGGGATGAAACTGGGCATGGGGAGGGCAGGCTGGGGATGGTTCAAGTCTGAGAAGGGGCAGGGATGGCAGTATAGGCTGCCACTGAATCCAATCCTCTGTCTTGTACCTGAAAACCCAACAGGAACTTCTTGAATCTGCACCAGCTATTTCACTAATGCAGATCCAAGTAGATCTATACAGGCTGTGGGGGCAGTACACATGATTAGGGGACCAGTGTTCCCTTACCCTGAGGAGACTTCTGGCTGCTTCTCTTGCTCTGTTGGATATAGCAGTAGCATTTCTGACATTGCTATACTACAGGGCAGGCAAGAAGCATAGGACTGGACAGCCCAATCTACCGTATTTATGTAACACTTTTCAACTAAAAAGTTCACAAAGCTATTTACAAAGAAAATTAATTAATAGCTAATGGGTCTCTGTCCCAATAAGGGCTCACAATCTAAAATGCAAAAGAACATTTGCCACTAGAACAGACATTGCTGGGGTAAAAAGGACCAGATACTCTCTCAGATTGGGCTGCTTCTTTTCCCAGTGCTTAGAAACTAAAAGAGGGTTTTTGCGGCCAAAGGGTGGTGGTGGGGGGAATCATGAATTCAAGTTACCAGCATCCTTTCATCTGTTTTGCACAAAGATGCTCCCTTCATGCCTATAGTTTGTTGCTTTGAATTGGAACCACTATGATTAGCAAACCCAATCTTTGGTTGCAAATTCACTTTGAAAAATGTGAGTAGTTTCTAGTGAGTGGTAATCATAGTCACCTCTTATTTGGATGTATTAAGGAGCTACTGTATGATTATGGCAAACTGTGGAAGGGGGAAAGCTGTACTCAAAAGGAATGGAAGTAAGAATGATGTGATGTTATAAGACATGTGATGTCTACCTTTAGCCATGCATGAAACATCATCAAACACTCTACGTAAGGACTAAGGATGGTGTAGTGACTCTGATGTTGAACTTAGACCTGGACGTTCCAGGTTTTAATCCCTATAGAGCCATGAACCTTCCTGAGTTACTATGAGCCAGTCACCATTTCTCGGTCCATTCTACTTCAGAGGATTTTATGAGGCTAAAAGGAGGAACTATGCACATCACCCTAAATTCCTTGAAAGAAGGCTCATATAAAAATGTGAAAAATTGAATGAATGAATGGCCATATGTGTCTCAAGGCTTCTTTCATGAAGAATTCCATTAAGATACAGAGGGTAATGAGGTTAAACATAAATAGAGAACTGTTGAATTTCACTAATTCTCAGTAACAGTGAAGTCATATTAATGGTGCATAGTTTCCTTAATAGGGCAAATATCGCATGTCGCTTTTTGAGGAATGGTTAGAAAAACTAGAAGTATTCAAAGTGCCACACACCAAAGAACCAAGTCTGATATCCACTCTTGGAGACCCAGTGAAAATCCGATCCTGGCAGGTATGTGTAACATTGGAAAAATATTAAATTGTGCATTCTAACCGATGCTTTTTCAGTAATTATGTTTTGAATAAATGTGATTTTTTAAAACTCAGCAAGGCAAGTGCATCCTAGAGGCTGGGAGGGACCATTTCTGATCAGGAAAAGACAGAATAGGGGCAGACTGGATCTGGGAGGGGTAGGAACTGGCATAACAGGACCCTGCTCTATTCTGTCCTCCCCTATCACTGTGCCCTGTATTAAAATCACTCTTCCCAGATTGGCAGTTCTAGAGGCTCTAGAAACATGGCTTCCCTAGAAACATAGTTCTAGGGACTCTAGAAACATGGCTCCCAGGCGTAACTGAAGAACACCTGCAGTTGCATCCAAAAGCTCAGGTATGGCTTCCATCACAGGTTTGGAACCCACAGAATTCCAAAACTATGAGTCTCAAATCCTTATACACAGAGGTGGGAACTGTAGTTCACAAAATGGTTTACATAGTAAATGAATTAGTAAATGCTTCTCTGTCCCTAAATGGCTTACAAACGTTGAAAAATATAGTAGAGAATCATTTACTATAAACATTTTACATTTCTTCTTATTTTATACAGATTGCTGGACTACCCAATGACACTTTGTCTGTGGAGAATGGAATGATAACGGCGTTCTCTCAGCGTTGGTGTCTATTCATAGATCCCCAAGGGCAAGCCAACAAATGGGTAAAAAACTTGGTAAGACGGTTTAGACAAAATATTATCCAAATTCATGAATAGCAAAGGAATTTTTCTGTCTGTGGGCTTAAAATTATTAGATTTTAAATTATTTAGATTTTAAATTAAAATCTAAAAGTTTAGATTTTAAATTTTTAAATTTAAATTTAAAAAAAATTAAATTAAATTTTAATTTGAAAAAAATTAGATTTAAATTTTTTAAAATGTCCATCTTTTAACATTTTTTCCCCAAATTTCCAAATTTAGGAAGTGGCTGTAATCAATGAGCAGGAATCAGATCACAGGGGAGGGGGAGTGGCAGGGTCTCTCTCTTTATTCAGAAGACAGCATAAAAAGAAGGTGGCCATTCTGAACATGCCTGAATTAATTATGAGTGATGTCATCACATCAACACAATTACTTCTAGGGTCAGGGATGACATTTGCATTCCCAGTCCTGGGGCAGCAGAAGGGCTGGGAATAAAACTGAATTGAAATTCCTTAAAATCCTATGAATATGTACTGTCTCTTTAAGAACTAGAAGCACAGTACAAGGGATAGGTAGGAACTAAGATGATTGAGGGAAGAGCAGCTTCATTATCTCATGTTGGGCTCACTCCAAGCATAAATGTGGCATGAATGGAATGGTAGGTGAAATCCCTTCTGCATTTTTATGTGAGTGAGTGTATTACAGCTGAGTGTATATTACACATAATTTCTTTTCCTCATTATTTTTTGCCTCTCTTCTGAACTGAAGATATATATTGTAACCCTTAGATGCCCATCCGGATCCAGAGTCCGGAAATGCAAATTTATGCAAATTGGACTATTTTTAGATGGGCATCAAAGGGCAGAAGACCAAATCCCATCCCTTAGCGAGTATTGAGGGGACAGTTATCCAGCTTCCTTAATGTAGTTTCATGATCCTGAATACAACAGGTCACTTTGGAAGCTGCCTTATACCAAAGTCAGATCATTGGTCAGTCTAGCTGAGTAGGCTATACTAAGCTCCTACACTACAGTCAGCATCTATGGTGGAAGGTAATGGCTCTACAGGGTTTGTGATGAGGTCTTTCCCAGTTTCGCCTGCAGTTGCGAAGAGAAGAATCTGGGTAATCTGCATGCTGATTATACACGCCCCCCTAATGAACTATGGTCCCTCCCTGACAGCTTACCTGTTATTGGCTCCTCAAACTTGATGCCAGTGAATTTCACCATACAGTGTTTCCTGTCTGCTATTTTTTAGCACGCTGATTAAGAAAAACCTGTTTTCTCACTCTGGTTTCCACATTCACATGGAGTGGACATCTCATTGCAATATTTCTTCCCATCTTGCTATTTTTCAGGAGAAAGAAAATGGGTTAGATTCAGCTAAGCTCAGTGACCGGGATTTCCTGCGCAGCTTGGAGAATGCAATACGCTTTGGAAAGCCATTTCTCCTAGAGAATGTATGGGAAGAGCTTGACCCAGCTCTTGAACCTGTCCTACTGAAACAGGTGCCTTTTCTGTTGTGTATGTCTGGAGGGGAGGGTTTGTAGGCTATAAGATGAGTGGGCATTGTCAATCTTTCTGCTGCCAGGACTGGTATGGAGCTATATTAGTGTTGGAATTAGAACAGAATTGCACATTTTGTCTTAGCATTTTGTTAAAAAACACAACCTCCATTACTTCTCTGCAAATACAGACCAGGAGGACACAGTTTGCAGTGGAAAAATTTTGAGGGTCTTGACCCTTTCCCATCTGTCGACTCCCCCATAACAGTCCTCCTACAACTTGCTTTTTTAAAAACCCATCAGGATTAAGCGCTGGTTTCCATCATGTGGTCCAGGTTTCCACAGGTGGTCTGTAAGACCCTAAGAAGTGGTATCTGAGAAGAAAATTAGTGGTCTTCAAAGAAAATAGCTTTGATCCAGTAACTTGCCAAGGAAGCGCTCCCTCATGTACCTACTACCAGAGAGGAAGAAGAACACACCAGCCACATCTGAAGTGAGCACTGAAGTGTCAGCTGCAGCTGGGGATGGTCCATTCTTTGCCCTCTCTGGTAGTCCACAGGAGAGTGCTCACTTGAGAAACACTCCACATGGACCACAAAGGAGGATGAAGAATGGACTGTCTACAGCAAAGTATGTGATCCACAGTGATTCAATTTTTTTTACCTCAGGGGTTTGTGGGCGCCTAAAAGTTGGGAACCACTGAGATAAGGGAAAGGCAGATTTTAGCTGCAATCCTAAAGACACTTTACTGTGGCTTACACAATGGGACTTACTTTTGAGTACACATGGTTAGGATTGTGCTCTGAAAGTGCAGTCCTAACCATGTCAACCCAAAAGTAAGTCCCATTGTGTTCAGTGGGTCTCATTCCCAGGAAAGTGTCTTTAGGATTGCAGCCTGTCATTTGGTTATGGGGCCAGAATGGGGAAGTCAACAAAGGATACCAGAAATTCTGCAGAAACCCAGTGTTTTTGCATTACTATATACCTCCTCATCACTACTGCAACTCAGTTTTGTCCATACATGAATTTTAAAAAATGAATTTGTCAAACAGAGTTAGCTATGGAAATGATAGACTAAATAGTTTCTCCATTCCTTTCCTCATAAGTAGAGATGATGATACTTGTCTGATTAAACTTTTTCTGGCATAGGCATTTCTGTATGTGTATGTGGTTTTTTTTTTTTTACTTATTTCCTTGTTCGTACAGACCTTCAAACAGCAAGGCAGCCTAGTACTGAAGCTGGGAGACACCGTGATTCCATATCATGAGGATTTCAAGTTGTATATCACCACCAAGCTACCAAATCCCCACTATTCACCAGAGCTATCCACCAAGCTTACACTGATAAACTTCACCCTTTCTCCCAGGTAAACAGTCTTCTTTCTGAAATTTTATTACTATCCCATAGCAAGCATTTGACATCTTCTGACCCTTCTTAAATTGTGGGAGTCAAAAATACTGAGGTGCAATCCTAACCTCATCTACATAAAAGCTTTAACCTGTGTGTTAGTGTGTCCAATGCTATGCCGCATTACTGATAGGGTCAATAATGGAATCTAATGGGCAGAAGTTCTGGTCTAGAGGGTTGAGCCATAGTTAATTGCCTTAAGATAACATCTGAAGGTCACTGGCTCAGTGTTTTTTGGGGGAGAGACCTTGATAATGGGCAGTGTGACTGTGTGTGAGAATATAAGAAAAAGCCAGCAGAGTCTCCCATGAGGCAAAAAAAAGGCCAGAAAAGAAGAGATCAGATGTTAAAGGAGCCATCTCAGAATATAGAAAGTTCTTGAAAGATAGAACCTCTTTGTTAATTGTAATACCCTCTCAAGGGTTAGAAAGCCTGCCCATATAAACTGTTTTGCATTAAAGTCCGATGAGAAATCCAATGACCAGGAAGGAAGTATATAAATACCTGCATTTAAAAAAATGGAATCTCAATTGTGAAGAAGGCCAGGCTAAGAAGAAACCATTTAGGAGAAACGTGACAAAAGGGCAGATGAGATTCTAGAAACAGGATGATTTTTTACTGATGAGTATTTTGTATTGTACCTCTTCAAGCAACAGCTGCATATTGTTACTGTGTGTTTGCATTTAATTATTGTATTGTGTGTGTGTGTGTGTGTGTGTGTGTGTGTGTGTGTGTGTGTGTGTATATATATGTATATATATATATATATATATATGTATATATATATATATATATATATATATATATATATATATATATATATATATATATATATATATATATATATATATATAAAGATCTATGACACCTGATATATTACATGGTGTATTTTTTCTTACAGTGGCTTAGAGGACCAGTTGCTTGGCCAAGTAGTTGCTGAAGAGAGGCCTGACTTAGAAGATGCCAAAAACCAGCTGATTATAAGCAATGCCAAGATGCGACAGGAGCTAAAGGAGATAGAGGATCAAATCCTGTACCGCCTGAGCTCCTCTGAAGGAAATCCTGTTGATGATCTGGAGCTCATAAAAGTGTTAGAGGCATCCAAGTTAAAAGCGGGTGAGATCCAGGTGAGTGGCCAATTTCCACTTCCTCTTGAGTCAGTTGTTCCTTTCAATTACTATTCAATTACTAAATGTCCATCTTGCTATGACCTTGAATCTCCTGCAGACCAAAGTGAAGATAGCTGAGCAAACAGAGAAGGATATTGATATAACCCGACTAGAATATGTGCCTGTTGCTGTCCGCACCCAGATCTTGTTCTTCTGTGTCTCAGACTTGTCCAACGTTGACCCCATGTACCAGTATTCATTAGAATGGTTCCTCAACATATTTCTGTCAGGAATTACAAACTCCGAGAGTGCAGGTACCTACAGTAGCTTCATAGCCAGGACCCCTCAGTCCTTCACATTCTCTAATAAATCTTCAGCCCTGTTGAAAGGTTCAGACTTAGAAAGAATGATATATGAAGTTACTAGCAGTAAAACTTAAGTCTATGCAGGATTTCATCTTTAGCCACTTGGCTTACCCCGCATTGAAAGACTAGAAAGAGTTAACTTAAGCAAAAGGATGAAAGCAACCAGTTCATCTGGAACGTATCTGGGATCCAAATTAAAAATCCATACTGTACAAAATGGATTGCAATCCAAATATTATTGCTGTCTAGACTACTATAATCCATCCTTCAAAAGCCCTTGCTTTTGAGGTGATGCTCAGACTTTGGCTTTGACCTTCAGAATTGGAAAATCTGCTGTGTATAATCCTTGACTTTTAAAAATCCAATATAAATTTTCTGGATTACACCAAAATAAGCATAAAATCAGTGATGGGCAGAGGGCGGTTTGGGCCGGATTCCTCTTCCTCTTTCTGACCCCCCGCCACCGATACGCCCCTCGCCCCGGCCCCACCCCCTGACCCCGGCCCCGCCCCTGACCCCGGCCTGTCCCCTCCCACTTCCGGGAAACCGGTTGTTGGGCCAGGCCGGGCCCACCCCTGAGCATAACCATATTAGAATGGAAGCTTGCAAAATACTGCCATAAACCCTATTCTGGTGGCACAAAAACAATGCTTAAATTGTGCACTTCAGAGCCAATGGTGCAAATAGCTGAAGGCTCTGCATGTGGCAGCAATTCCTGGACACCCCGCCAGAGCAGATAAAGTGGGAGTAGGGGAGGATTGGAGTGGGGACCAGACCAAACAAAGCGTGGGGGGAGTTATTGGTGGCAGCAGAACACACCAAAATCCTTTCCTTATCAAAGGGTTGCATGTCCCTGCTGGCCTCAGTCCTCTTTGGTTTGCACTCTCCAAGGGAAAGGTTTGTTAAAGAGCGTGGCACTGTTGTCAGTATTTCCTTCTCTGTGATGCTATATGTTGATGTGTGATTTTCAGACACACTGAAGAAGCGGATAGCAAATATCAACAAGTACCTCACCTTCAGCCTCTACAGCAATGTGTGTCGCAGTCTCTTTGAGAAGCACAAGCTGATGTTTGCATTTCTTGTGTGTATCCGGATCATGATGAATGAAGGCAAGATTGATTTGGTGAGTGAGCAGTAACTTCAGTCCTTTCAGGCAAGGAACTGTGTGTAGGCAAACTCCACTGTACATTTCACAACATGTAGCCCCACATGTTGGCATTGCTTGAGGGAATGCCAATGGTATCCATTGATGTTCCCTCAGCACCTGCTGGTCCTGCTGTTATATAATTCTTTTCAGCTTGTGCAACCACCAGTGTCATTAAAACAAGCTGTAGTAGGTTCTCCTCCTGAAGAAATTCTCCCTGATATCCACCGTGATGGGGAATTACTGGACAGTCTCCAGGCGGCAGCCAGTTATGGGCAAGATGATATAGTGGGTGGTGAGATCTCTGCTTCAGATAGTTTTGAATGAAACAGATTGTCTAGATCCTTTTTCAGTCTGGCTTCTGGCTTGAATCTGTTGTTTGTCCTGGTAGTTGATTTATGCCAGAGACCAGATACAAGAGTAAGACTGCAATCCTACAAACACTTTCCTGGGAAAAAGACCCATTGAAAACAATGGGACTTACATTTGAGGAGAAATGCTTAGGATTGCACTGTTAGTCCTTTTATTTCTGCAAGGGTATGTCTTTTTTTATCATGGTATCCGTCCGGGATACCAGGCCTACTTGGCAAATAGAAAAGAGAACTTCAATTTGGCGCCCTAGCCCTTTAGTATACATGGTGCTGTAGTGTTCCATCTTGTTTAATATATATATTAAAGTTGGATGGCATCAATGTGCAGATGTAACTGTGTTTAATGTTAGTGTTATGAATTAGGATTCGTTTTGATAACTATACTTTGTATTTGGTTTTATAATTTACTGTATTTTTACTATATTGTAAATTTCCTTGATCACTCCAGTATTTTTGGGGGGAGGAGGGTAAGTGGGAATATAAATTACTTCAATAATAAATTTCCTTAATGTTATCTGATCTCAACATACAGGACGAATGGCGATACCTTATCTCTGGTGGTGCTGTCAAGGTCATGCGAGAGAATCCAGCTCCTGAGTGGCTATATGAGAGAGCATGGAATGATATCTTGGCTTTAAGCAATTTGCACAATTTTTCCAGCTTTGCAGATGAGTTTGAGGCAAATTCAGAATCTTTTCGAGAAATTTTTGACAGCACTGAACCTCACAGGTGAGTTCTGTTTCCTTCTCCATATGGTTGTGCTTGCTGACCTTTTGCTGCACTGAGTTCCGCACATGTGTTCCGTATACATTAAAAAGTATATATCAATATGTATGCAGATAATACTGCCAATTGATAATACAGATTAAAAATAACAATTCTGCCCATAAAATGGTTAGATGTTGTTGAGCTTGGCTTCACCCATCTTGAAGGCATCTTTCAGTCCTGACAATCATACCTGACTTTCTCTCTTGCAGGGAGCCCCTCCCTGGCATATGGGAGGAGAAACTTGATGCCTTCCAGAAGTTGTTGGTCTTGCGTTGTTTACGAGGTGACAAAGTCACTAATGCAATGCAAGATTTTGTGGCTGCAAACTTGGGGCAAAGCTTTATCGAACCACAGGTACATAGCAACTGTTGACTGTTGTGTATTGTGCTTTAGGGAGGCAGTAGATTTGTGTATATTTTCATTGTGGTGGCTGTGAGCTGGGGTGGTTTACCATTTTGGCAAAAAGTGTGGTTAAGAATAAATGATGATAGATGTGAAACTATTATTTTTAATTGTTTTTGGCAAGTTGGTCATAGGGTTGTATCCTAAGGTATCCTTCTATCTAGCAGAAAGGGGAGTGCCTACTTGAAAATGATATCATGAGTTTGTTGCACGCAAAACCCAAGCATAATCCTGCTTTGGCCTTGCATGTGTGCAGTGTGCCCCACAGTTTACTGCACAATGGGTTCACATCATATCATTTTAGTAGGCATAAAAGTGTGAGGAAAAATGTGATGGGCATTGACGGTGAGCAAACACCCTTTACATTGTTGGCCATCATTAACTGAAATTTTTTTCTCTTTTTTTCAGACTGCAAATCTTGCCCTGGTGTTCAAGGAGTCTGCTCCAACTACTCCCTTAATATTTGTCCTCTCCCCAGGCACAGATCCAGCTGCTGATCTCTACAAATTTGCTGAAGAAATGAAGTTCTCTAAAAAGCTCTCTGCCATTTCTCTTGGTCAAGGACAAGTAAGAGCCCAGTGCTCTTTAAACAAAAACTTACCACATTACCCTCACTCAAGAATTAGTACTTTTGTACTATTATTATTATTATTAATTATTAACTTTATTTATATCCCACCTTATTCTTAAAACATGCAATTGTCTGAAGAATGCTGTGAAATAGATCTCTGCTACTGCCATCTTACAAGCGGGAAACTAAATTTAATGTCATGCTAAAATTCACATAATTGTTTACATTTACCAAATTGTTTACATGCCTGAGCAGGGAGTTTGACCCGGGTGGATTTGAATCCAGTTATTTCACCTATCACTTTGTTTCAGTAGTGCTGCCTACCTACTATGTAGACATTGGGCACAATCCTAAACATGTCTACTCAAAATGTCTTTAGGATTGCAGCCATTGTCTCCAAAAACTTGCACTGTTTGCCTGTTTCTTTCACATCCCCGACTTTCAGAAATTCTGACCAATGCTGTTTGATTTACTGCCCCAGTCTCAAAAGCTGATATTCCCACAAGGGAGCTTTCGTCCATTGGCATGTGGGATAACTTCCCTCTCAAGGTTAATATTTGCTTCTTGACAGCCATTATCACTGGGACTATGGTGTGAAGGGGAGTTAAATTCTCAACACGTTTCACCTCCCAGTCTTGATCAACCTTCCTTCAAGCTGCTGTTTTGCTGAAAACATGTCAGTTTGCATGTTTGCATGCACATGCATTGAGTCAAATGACACATATAACATGGTTTGGGCCACAGATTCAAGCATCTCATAACTCTTAGTGATGTATACCGGTAACTCCGTTGTTTCTTAGGGTCCCCGTGCAGAAGCCATGATGCGTGGTGCTATGGAGCGAGGAAAGTGGGTGTTCTTCCAGAATTGCCACCTGGCCCCAAGCTGGATGCCTTCTTTGGAGAGACTCATTGAAGGAATCAACCCTGACAAGGTGATATCTTTTAGGCATCCTCCTAAGCTATCAGAACACCACATTTTCATTGCAAAATTTCTCAAGGATAAGTAAACATAGATGTTTTTATAAAGAAAGAAAATTGTGTAGGTTGAAGAATCCAGGAGCTTCATAATGGTGTAGGATTACAAGATGAAATGGGAGCTCTTGTGTTGTACCTTAAACAAGAGTGTTCAGAAGAACTCCTGTAAATAAACCCAATTTTTTAAATGGAAGATGTTTTATGAAAGCTCACAATAGAAAGCAGGACATGTTCTGCACAAGTAATTTTGCTTTTTACTGATAGAAACTCTTTGGTGTTTTAATGATAGCAGTAATTGCCTGGTGGAAGAACACAAGGGAAAAAAGATTTTCAGGATTAAGTCCTAACAAATTTAGGCTGGCCTAACTTACCTGGCATAACTTCATGTCGGGGGGAGGTTAGTGTATGCCTGTGAGGTGGCCTAATCCCCCCAGGAGTGGAGCATTAGCACCTTACGGCACTTTTGTAACACCTCAGGGCAGCACAGGACATGCCGGGGCTTAAGCTAGCCTAACTGGACATTAGGATTGGAGCCTCAGTGTGCTAAAATCTTTCCCTCTGGTTTCATATGGGTCATGTTTTGCTTACCCAGGTACACCGAGATTTCAGACTTTGGCTCACAAGTTTGCCTAGTAACAAGTTTCCAGTGTCCATCTTGCAGAATGGATCCAAGATGACCATTGAACCCCCACGAGGAGTAAAGGCCAATCTCCTGAAGTCTTACATTAGCCTGAGCAGTGACTTCTTGAACTCCTGCTCTAAGGTAAAAGATCCTTTATTTCAAGTCTTCATTCCACCTGCAGCACCCAATAAGCTTTGGTCCGTTAGCCTTCCACTTTTACTTTCTGCCATCCCATGACAGGCCTCCACATTTCTCTTCAGTTCTATTGTCCATGGCTTTCTTGATCACTGGAAGGAATATTTTTAATCATTGTTTTCTGTCACTTTCCTTGGCAAACAGTTTTCAATAATAATTACAATAGTCACTGGTATTTTTATACCACCTTTCTAGCTCACTGGACTTCATTCAAAGTGGGCAGGCTTTCTGTAAATCCCTGAGGGGGTTTTTTACAGTCCACAAAGAAGTTCTGTCTTTCCAGAGCACCCTACATTCCAGTCCAGATAAATCTTTTTTCTTTCTGGTAAATCATTCTGGCCGTTCTTCACATTCTGACAAAATGGCTTCTTCTTGTCTGCCATTCAAAACAGCTCAGCCAATCATCTTTTCAAGGTCTCACCACTTGGGTGGTCTTGAACTGGTGACCTTCAGGTGTTATCTTTGGGCTTAAGAGAAGCTCTGCCCTCTAGTCCAGATCTTCTGCAGTCAGAAGGTGTATTCCCCTCACTGAATAGGTACACATATGTTGTGTGTGTGCCACCATCTACCAGCACTCTGATTGCACTATATAAATTACTGTATAAATGATGACAGCAGGGAAGAGACAATTCCCATTTTAGACTTGGAAGCAGAACCTCATTGGAAATCAAACAGCAGGTATTTGCATTATTTCCATGTCCAACAGGTTAATGAGTTCAAATCTTTGCTACTGTCCCTTTGCCTCTTCCATGGGAATGCTCTGGAAAGGAGGAAGTTTGGGCCACTGGGCTTCAACATTCCATATGAGTTCACTGATGGAGACCTGCGTATCTGCATCAGCCAGCTGAAGATGTTCCTGGATGAGTATGAAGATATCCCCTACAAGGTAAAATACCAATACTTGCTAAGTTTAAATTGTAAAATGGATGTATAAAGATGGAAAAGCCTGCATGCAAGGCGGAGGAAGGATTTAGAAGGGACTGGAAAGATGGGAAAGAGGCAGGATATCTTACTTGGCATATTCTTAAATGCCTTGGAGTTTAATTGCTGTTTGACTAAACATGTTCATGTTGCGTTGTGTATTGATACTCTCCTCTCTTCTGGAGTGGCATGTCCAAAGGCTGCAAGAAGTTGCTCATGGAAAAAGCCCTGGGCCCTTTGTAGGAATGTGTTCCTCATCTGTATCAGGATTTTGGGGATTTATCCTCAAGTCCCTGAAGGGATGTCGGTGTTGTGGTTCTTTGCAGGTTTTGAAGTACACTGCTGGGGAGATCAACTATGGAGGCCGAGTGACTGATGACTGGGACAGACGCTGCATCATGAACATTTTAGAAGATTTCTACAACCCAAAAGTTTTAGAACCAGAATTTTCTTACTCAGAATCTGGAATTTACAAGCAGATTAGTACTGCTTATGATCTTAATGTAAGTCGAATAAAATAGGAAACAAGCACCAGTTGTGCCTTTATTGTAAACACACACTAACTGATGAAGACTGTTGTGAGTTGCTTTGTTGGCAAAAAAGCTGAAAGACCAGAACTGAAGCTGCTGAGAACTGCTGTTCTCCTTCTGAAACTAAATCCCAAGTCTAAAAGTTAATTGCCTTCTGGGAAGTGTGTTTAGGATTGTTAAGATCTCCCCTAAGTGAGACTCTTTCTGAAGTAAAGTTCATGATACTTGCAAAATTTGGTTAAAGCCTAGAGCAGGATGGACCAAAGTATGGCCCTGAGGGACAAATCTAAGGTTTGGTCAAAGCCTTCCTACACCCCCCCACCCCGCCACTGTAATCAGCTCTCACTTATCCCAGAGCTCAAGATGATTTCATGTCCCAAAATTGGAACGATGGGATCACAGTCCCTCTGGGGCATTGCCTCCAGATGTATGAGAAGATGCAACTGGCCAGAGTGTTGTATTGTCCCAATCATGGAATATAAAGTCCCCAGTGCTCCAGAATGGTAAGGGTTTGTCATCCTGGGGAAAATGTTCCTAGTGTTCAGTGACTGCTACGTTTTGGGGACATGTCAATGATAAAGTATATTATTGATGCTTCCTTCTCTGCTATTGGGACAAGAGCATGTGCTGTTGCTGGTACAGGAACTTTCTCCTTTCTTTTTGGACTTCTCTACAGGCAGTCTGTGGCTAAGAGATTCCTCTTCATTCTCCTGCTTGCTGTTTTTGCAACAGGGCTACCTCCAGTACATCAAGAGCCTGCCGCTTAATGACATGCCAGAGATATTTGGATTGCACGACAATGCGAATATCACCTTCGCTCAGAACGAGACCTATGCGCTACTTGGAGCCATTATTCAGCTACAGCCCAAGACCTCTACTAAGGGAGGACGAAGTAGAGAGGAGGTTTGTAAGCCTATGAAACCCTCCAGTCCAAATCCAGAAAATAGACAGGACAGTGGTATGCTGCCCTGTCACAGGAGTGAAAAATGTGAGGAGGTGCCAGAGACTCTCTCCTTTCATTCAAGCATTCATAATGACATACGTCTGAAGTGTGGGTATTGCTTTCTATTAGAGGTCAAGAATGTGGGCCAAGGATCTATGTTCAATGAAGGGGCCACCTCACCATTGCCTTTGAAGCCACATAACCCAGTAGTGAAACAGAAGATGAGGGAAACCTGGCTGGATTTATCCCAGGACTCACATTCTGGCAGCTTCACTGCCTGCTGGAATTTCAGAAAGACACACAGTCCAGTTGTATTTTCCTTCTGCATGTAAAAGAGTCCTTTCCCTCCATTTTCTAGATTGTGGAGGAGACCTCCAAGGATATATTGGAGAAGTTGCCTTCTCCCATCAACCTTAATGAAGTCATGCGGAAGTACCCAGTTCTGTATGAGGAGTCCATGAACACTGTTCTGGTACAGGAGGTGATCAGGTACAGCTTCTTGAACAAAACGTAGCTCTGTGTTTCAAACCATGATGTGTAAAGTTCAAACCACCAACTCCCAGCTGACATGCAGAATGGGAAGATAAATGGAGATAGCTGTAAACTTTTTAATCAGTAACTTAGCAAAGTTACTTTTTAATCAGATGCAGTTTAAAATGCTGCAGCTAGTTGACCCTCTTAATCTTTCATTAAAGTGTATGCCTAACTTATAGAAAATTATCCATAATTGCCCCTCTGTTGAAAGACAACAAGCAGTTTTCTGACAATGTAGTCCTTGATTGGAAATGAATGGGCTCCAGTCTGGGTCTTCCCCCAGTTCCCTCACTACATATCCAGTCCTCTTGATCTCCACTTCCTAGCACCAGTGAGAGGAAATATTGCTTACTTTATGGGGTTGATCATAAGGACTATAGCTGTCAAAATGCATGTAAGGGCTACATCAAAATCATTACATGTGAAGTAATATATACATGCAAAAGTTCTCATGGGCTATTTTATTACAAGCTGCCCTGAAGTCTAACAAGGATTATAACCTTGAGTATTTGTGATTACAGTGACATGAATGTGCCATTTTCTCCACATGTTTACATCTGGAGAAGCTTACAGTAGCAGTGCTCTAGAGAAGGTGATGGGGAACTGAGTTTGTAGGCATTCTGAACACTCCAGAAAGTCTCTTTTTTAGTTGATGCTCAAATTGTAGACCTGAAAATTAGGTTGTGTAATCTAATTTTTTTTAAGAGTTTTATTTAGAACTTTTGGGGAAACCTCCAATTAGGATGAAAACATGTCTTTTCCTACAGAATTTATTACTTTAGCCCCAAAATATCAAAAAACACTAATTTAGCAAGAATTGCTGGTAGCAGCCCTTTGACCTCTAGAACAGTGGTACTCCGGCGTTTCAGCCCAGGACTCCTTTTCAAACTTATCTATCCAGGACCCCGTCAAACTTGCAAGGATGTGACATCATTGTGATGCCAGAGCTCTCCTTGTCTTCTCAGAAGAAAGTCCCAATGTGTTCCATGAGGCTTACTCCCAGGAAAATCCAGTGCCCGCTTCCATGACAGTGGATCCCATTCTCTCATAACCCCCCTGACCCAAGGTCACTACCCCCCAAGGTGGTCACTACATCCCAAGGTGGTCCCAACCCCCACTTTGAGTACCAGTGCACTATAATAAGCTCTGCTGGTCCACATCAAGAAGGGACTCCGAAAACTGCCTTAAGAAACCCTTCAACAAAGATCATCAATGATATTTATAAATTTATATAATTTTGAAAGATACGAGCCATGAACTTCTAGAGGTACAGGTTTTACAGTATTATATTGCTGATTTATTTTTTGATTTTGCACAGGTACAATCGCCTGCTGAAAGCAATTGCAGAGAGTTTAAAAGACCTACTGAAAGCAATCAAAGGCCTTGTAGTGATGTCATCCCAACTGGATCTGATGTTCATCAGCTTGTACAACAATATGGTCCCAGAGACATGGAAGAAGAAGGTATTGCCAACTCATCATCTTCTTAGCATTGATGGATGAAACATGGGGAAACCTGACTGGCTTGTAGCATCGCTTTTCCCACAGAGTTTTTTATCTACTTGCGTCTGCATGCTTTCTGACTGCTAGGTGGCTTTCTGACTGCTAGGTGGTAGAAGCCCACTCCATCATGCAGCACCCGGGTCTCAAACCGCTGACCTGCCAATCTTCAAATCTACAGGAACAGCACCTTTAACCACAGAGCCATAGCAGTCTTGCCAACTGATGCAGTGTTTTCATAATCATAACAGAGCAGATTATCTTGACTCCCATCCTATCTTGCATGTGTATTAAAGAAATACTTCTAACTGTAGTAGGCTACTGTACCTGATCAATCATTTCCTAAGGCACACCAAAATATGCAAGAACACCAAGATGGCTCTTAGGCAAGGACCACCTTGGTGTTCTTAGATTGCCTTAGGACAGAAATCCTAAGTTTCAGTTAGACAGATGCAGAAATCTAGACCTATGCATTTGGAGTTATCCATTCCCCAATCAACCAGAGTATTAGAAATAACTTTCCTTATAAATCTAGTTCTTCATCAAGTTTATGAATACTTAACAAACCTTGTGCAGAGGCCAATCCACCAGGAAAGAACTATTTGTGTGTGTTCTCTCTCATAGGCATACCCTTCACTGAAGCCTTTGGCATCCTGGGTGAATGACCTGTTGCTCCGCATTGACTTTTTGCATAAGTGGATCAGTAATGGGATACCCCCCGTGTTCTGGATCAGTGGCTTCTTCTTCCCCCAGGCATTTTTAACAGGGACTCTGCAGAACTTTGCCAGAAAGAGCATCATATCCATAGATACCATCTCTTTTGACTTTATAGTAAGTCTGCAATACTTGTACATATTAAGCTGGATGTAAGGCCTAGTAAACTCTGAACAACTTACCGCTGTGTTGATATACATAGGATTACATTGTAAGTCAGGTTCTATTGAAATTTGGATTTCAATTCAGTTCAAATTCATGCCATGTCCTCTGTCTACTTTTACATCTCAGACCACCCCTTATCTTTGTCCTTTGTGTGAACTGGGTGATACCTGCAATTGCCATACTATAGCAATCTATACCAAGTGTATCTACTGGTTGAACCTCCCCATTTGTGACATTTGGGTCCAAGAAACTGCATTATTAACCATTTTCACATTATACAAAGGCAATTAGTTATCATGGTAACAAATCAAACAGCGAGTCATTAACTGCTCCATAAGCTTATCTTTCAACTTAAAGAGCCAGTGCCAGTCACTTTGCGATAAAAATTGCATATAATTAAGCTACATCTGTATTTTATTTTCTTTTATGAGAAAATAACAAAAAGCATATCCGCATGGTGGGAATAAAATTCCCCGTTATGCCATCCCCCACTGAGTATCAACCCCCCATGCACATCAACCCCCATGCTCATAAACCCGTAAGTGCAACAACCTCCCATGCAGAACATTCCCCATGTTCATCCACCCCCATGTGCATCATCCACCCCATCTGCATCATCCGGCCATCCGGTCCCTCATGCACATCACATGAGCAACATTCCCCCATGCACATCACACCCCAGTGCACATGAACCCACATGCGTAACATCTCTGCATGTGCATCAATACCCATGCACAGGATCCCTCCATGTACAACAATCCTCCATATGCATCATCCCCATGCACATCACCTCCCCAATGTGCATCACCCCTTATGCACAACATCCTCTCATGCGCATCCACCCCTCATGCGCATCGGTCCCCCATGGCTGATGCACATTAACCCACCATGCTCACAAACCCCATGCACAACATCCCCCTTGCGCAACATCTATGCATGTGCATCAACCCTCATGTGCATCAATCCCCCATGTGCATCCTCCCCATGTGCAACATCCCCTCATGCGCATCCACCACCATGCGCATCAGTCCCCCTTGCACATCATCTGCCCATGTGCAGCATCCACACATGCACATCATCTCTCTATGCACATCACCTCCACATGTGCAACAGCCCCCCATGCACAACATCCTCCCCAGTGCAACCCTTCCCTCCGAACAACATCTCCCCCAGTGCACCAGGCACTGAGCACCAAATCGGATGGACGTTGGATAGTCTTCCATGTTAAGTGTAGGACAAAAATACATTGCACCCCTTTTCAGCCCCATCAGGGTTAAATTTCTCCACATCTGTTCTTGGTGGGTGTTGATGTGACAGAAGGAACACCCTCTCCAAATTTCACACTTCTAGGTGCAGGGGTTGGGGCAGAGCATCCATCAGTCACTGAGTCTTCAATGCAAATTATAGGGAAGAAAACATGTTGCACCCCATGTCACCCCCTTCCGGTTGGAATTTCCAAAAACTGGTTCTTAGTGACTCCCTCCATCACAGAAGGAACACCCTCCCCAAATTTCACACTTCTAGACCTGGCGGTTTTGGCAGGGCGTTGATCAGTCAGTAATAAGGATGAAGATTAGTTTTATAGAACGCATTGCGCCCCTTTTCACCCCCTTTTGGTTGGAATTTCCAAAAACTGGTTCTTAGTGGATCCCTCCATCATGGAAGGAACACCCTCATCAAATTTCATGCTTATAGGCCTGGCGGTTTTGGCTGGGTGTTGATGAGTCAGTGATGATGATGAAGATGCCTTTTATATATATAGATGTGAGTTATGCTATTCTTACATTTTGGTGAAGCCTGCTTTTCCCTTTCCTTCTCAATTCAGGTGATGAAGGAGTCTGTGCAAGAACTCACTCGTCGCCCTATTGAGGGATGTTATATCCATGGCTTATATCTGGAAGGGGCTCGGTGGGACCCTTTACTTTTTCAGCTTGCAGAGTCACGTCCTAAGGAGTTATATACAGAAATGGCAGTCATCTGGTTAGTTCCTGTGCCTAATCGCAAAGCTCCATCCATAGGCTTCTATCTATGCCCCATCTATAAAACACTCACTCGTGCAGGTATGTATTTTTGGGTTTTATGGGGTTTTGGGGAGGGAAGTAGTTGATGAGCAGGACTTCTATCAATTTAAAAAACCAAACCAGAAAAATTCCCACAAGTTCTCTAATGCGCAGATGAACAGAATGAAGATCATTCTGAATAATAGTGTGGGAATCTAGAAAAAGCATGCACTTCCCTCTCAAATCAAGAGATCACATAATACTAGATTCATGGAGTTGGAAGGGACCTAATAGGTCATCTACTCCAACCCCTGGCCGGTAGCAGGAAGTCCTCCTAGAGCAGGTGTGTCCAGATATGGCTCACAGAGCCTCAATTCATCCGTGGCAAAATCCCTCCTCCTGGCAAGTTTTGTAATCTTACAGATCTGTCTCCAAACCCTTATATGTAAATTTATTCAAATTTGAAATATAAATCATTTTTATGGCCCCCGCCAATACAGTGTCAGAGAGAAAATGTGGTCCTCCTGCCAAAATGTTTGGACACCATGTCCTAGAGCCTCTCCAGCAGGTGTTTGCTGTCAAGCCTTAGTTGAAGATCCCCAGTGAGTAGAATTCACCACTTACCTTGGCAATCTATTCCACTGCCAACTGGCTTCAATGTCAGAAATTTTTTTAAAATATCAAAACACAAGTTCATTTTACAGGTTCATTTTAGTTCTACTTTCAGAGGCCATTGAGAACAAATGTCTCTTACATGACAACTTGCACTACTTTAGTGTAGTGACACTACTTGCACATGGGCAAGTGTAGACTTGTGCTTTTACGTGCTGAAAACAGGGTCCCCTCTGTCTACCGCACTCCCCTTTCTCCTCTAAATTTTGCACGTGGTGGGAAAATGAGGCATGAGGATCACTGACTCTCTAGCTGCCAGATACCTTGGAAGCCACTGTTCTACTTTCAAAATATCAGTTCTGTTCAATGATGTATTCAACCAAAAAGCAGAACATGTGTTGAATGAAAGGGTTTTAGTACAATTGAAAGGTGTTGAACAATCAGATCCTCAGAAAGCGACAATGACAACCCATGTAGGCAACCCAAAATTTACTGAGATTGGGAAAAATCATTTTGTCCCACTTCAGACTATAACTATTTTCCATTTTACTCATTCTAGGGACATTATCAACAACAGGTCATTCTACGAACTATGTAATTGCTGTAGAAATCCCTACCAGGAAGCCTCAGAAGCACTGGATCAAACGAGGGGTTGCCTTGATCTGCGCTTTGGACTTCTAGGCCTTGATTCAGTGGACGTAAAGCATTCAATGGACATGAACTGGAGTTTTCACTGCTCCACATCAGTGGACTTGCTGACTTCTCAACTGCATGAAATCTTTATAAAACTGCAGAAGGATATATTCCTGTTGAGTTTTGTAATGCTAACAGGTTTTATTAAAGTCAACTGTATTTTTTAAAATTTCATAAGTGATTGTAAGAATTAATGGGAGTTCTTGACAGATTGCTTTAGAAAGAAGGGAGAAGTGGTGACAAAGCCAGTTAGGAGTGCATAAGACCGAGAATGCGCAAGGAGAAGGTATCAGGGGAGCACTAGCTCTATATTTGTGGCATTTCACTTATAGCAAGACACACTCTAGGTATTCCCCTGCTTTCTGACAATCTGCTCTTTCAGCAATACCCAGAACTCATTCATTCAATGCAGTTCAGTGCTTTCAGTCTCTGCTGTTCCAAAGGCAAAAACTGCCCTCCTCCCTGAATTTATTTGCAAATTCAGATTGTTCTGGCCTGACAGAGAGAACATACCTGGTCACTTTCCTGGAATGGGAACAGGCCAGGAGCTAAAGTGACCAGGTGTGCTCCTCCTTGCACGTAAGAATCCATGTGCAGAAATCTGGATGCGACAGCCGGAATTTGAAAGATAAAAAGGGCGTTTGCAATTTGCTAGCAAAAAGCATCAAAAGCAACATTTGCAAACTAAAAAGACCCCAGGTTCCACTTGTCAAACATTTCCACTATTCACCACAGCTGACTGCTAACCTGTCATAAGCAGGGGTTGACTGTATTCTGTACTAATTATAGCCTCTGAGGACTTTAAGAGTACTCCCATAGGATTTCAGGTTAGGAATAAGTACTCTGTGCAGAAACCCAGTCTATAATTCCGTCTCTTCACTTAATGACACGGACAGGGATAACTGGCATACACCCTTTATTACCGACCCAGAAGTGATATATACAGCATTTGAAATTGATAAAGCAAGGAACAGATGATTCTGTCAATATATATAAAAAGAATAATTCAAAAGTTAGCTTCTATACATGTTTGTAGAGGGAAGATAATGTTGTTCTGCTTTCAGCAGCATTACAATCTCTTCAGAATCCACTGTTATCTTTGCAGCCTCAAGTTTTCATTGGAATTCCACTATTAAATAGTTTCAGCTCACAGGTGTTCTCCCATTTGAGCACAAAATAAAACTCTTTCCATATTTGCCAAGTAGAAGTAGAGATAAGGTGGGTTGAGGAAGGCAAAAGATAAAACATTCTGATTTCAAAGATGATGGTGCCCTATGGCCATTGGCTACTGTAATGAGAGCAAACTTACATTGTGCATCCGGCTATTTAACATGCTCAAAATGCCATTATATTATCAGATAGCAAGTATATTAATTTTCATAATGTGAAACCTTTCTGCACATGGAGAGGGAGCAGGTAGAGGGCACAAAAGAGCTGTGGTGATGGAGTTGGTATGTCAGCAATTTAAAGCTGATCTTACTTTTCAGTCTCCTGTGGAAGCAGGAGAAACAAGAATGTGCTTTGGAACCCAAGAGAGTGCCAGAGGCAATGAACACCTACAGCAGTATAGTGAAGGTGCCTGGTTGTTACTTACAAGAGACTGGAAGGGATTAGCCCACAATAAACAGGGATGACCAGACCAGAGCCACATCCTTGAAGCTAAGTGTGTCAACCAAATTTGGGGGGTGGAGGTAACTGCCACATCTATCACCACAGCAAGAGATTTAACAAATTAAATCAACTTCTGTCCAATACTTTAATCATGTGCAAGTGTGAAAAACCCAACATTTTATTTAGGATACTTACACACTGTTTTTCAGTAAGGAAAAAAATTCTGAAAAACCAACCGTTACTTGAATGTTTTTGTGAGGAATGCTCCTGCTCCAGCCATTTACAGCTGTCCCTCAGCATTGTCTGCCCTCCACAAAAAAGATGATTTTTATGCAGTATGATTTAAACAAAAGCAGGACCGTTATCACTCTCTCAACCCATTTGTACCCTTTCGTTTCGGCAGCTCCTCTAACTGTACAATATAATGCAACAAAGTAGCACTTGTTTGCTAGGCCTCTGCCACTGGAATTACAGGCAACACTGTTACTTTGTACACAAGCACCCTTCAATGGAAATCCCCCTCCCTCGCTCCTGCCACAGCAGCAGAGAGGAACATCTGGGAAGAAGAGGACCGATACTGAGCTGGAAACTAGTCTGCAAAGGAGAAATGGCAGAGCAGCCAGACTGGAGTGGACTGCATCCCCTCCAATGCATAGGACAGCAGATTCCTGATCTAAAAAGGGACAGGGACCACCTGTACTCATTACAATGGCTCAGGAGAAAGATATGCATTTTAATACAGCAAACAGAAATTGACCTCCTAGCTAAATGTATAGCCAAAAGCACTGGTAGGGAATTCTAATCAACTTCCATTACCTCTCTGGGAAAACAGAACACTGCACTAATTGCTGGTGATCTGGCCCTTCCAGAACAGAGCAGAGGGTTGACTTATCCCTTTCAAAGTGCCCATTCGAAACAGTACACGTGATTGCCAAACACACCAATGGCTTTGGGACACAGATTGCCAAGTGTGGCGTTACTACGTCCGTCAGTCGAGTGTAGGACTTCTAAAGATACGTTGCAACGTCCCCATGGCACTGGGCAAATATTTAAAGCCCCACTGAACATAGGTAGACTGATGTGTAACATTACACTAACACTGATGACTTGCACAAAGGAGTCCATGGCAAAGCTTTACTCCTCACCATTGCCTAACTGGTACAGAAGTGCCTGGAACCTGTACAAGACAGTCATAGGCATAAGCCGCTCAGAGACAGCACCGTCCTCGCGCCAAGGCTACTGGCGCTTGGCTTTATATGGCCGGGAACGTTTCCGTCGGTCAGGCTTCCGTTGCTTGTGCAGACGCCCAATACTGACCCCTTGTCGTCTACGAACAGAGATGTTTTGCTCGACGAGGCTAGCCAGCATTCCTGCAGGAGGACAGATTTAGTTCAAGTAAAAGAAGGATCTTTCCACCCACTTCAGCGCTCAAATACCAATGCTAGACTGTGACAAGTACAAAAAGAAGCCTTGTGGCAGCTTTACAATGAAAAGGTTTGTTGTGGCACCAACTTTCCTGTACTAGGTTTATCATAATTCTAGACCAGTGATTTTCAACCTTTTTAAAAAAAATCCCACAGCATACTGACAAGACACTAAAAATGTCAAGGTACACATGAGGTTTTTTGACCATAGATAAAGCATGCCATGCTGCTAATTAATGGGGGCTCTCATCCCCTACTGGGCCTACAAATAAATTATCTTCCCCAAAATTCATTTGGCACACTTGTGGACCACTTGCAACATGGCTGTACTCAACCAACACAATATAGACCTAAGAAGTCATAATTGTGCCACAAAAAGCCTTTTTGTTTCACCAAATACACGGTATCTATAAAATGCCATTGGCAGAATATCAGAAATTCTGCACTGAGCAAGATAACTTTAGTAAAGTCAGAGCTATCAGTAGAAGATCATGATCAGGCAACATAAATATTCCCTTAAAAAGATTTATCTTCATGGACACACCTCCAGTGAATACCAAAGAATTAGAATAGAAGATTCCAGAAGGTACAGTATAGCCCAGTGGTGGGCAACCCCCAGCACTAGTGCTGAGCTCGGCACTTGGAATGGTACTTGGCGGCACCCCAAGGCACCCCAGCGCACACAGCTAGGAGACGTTGCCATTGCTGCTGTTGAAATTCCCCACAGGCAGCTGCCTGTCACCATCACTGGTGCCCAGAACTGGACCATCTCTCCCCACCCTTACCCCACACTGCCACTATCAGAATGGAAAGGGTGGAGAAGAGTGCATGCTTAGAACTCAATCCTGCACTTTTCTACTCAGAGGTAAGCCCCTTTGCAGTCAATGGAGCCTACTCCATTGTAGGAGTGGAGCAAAGGGCATTCTTAGAGTATCTTAGGATAAACCTGAGTATCTCTGCTGAGAAGTAAGCCTCTTTGGAAGAGGCATGACAAGGATAGGATCAGGCTATTCTTCAGCTCCCACAGCACCATACTGATGGAGAAGCCCCGGGGGGGGGGGGGTTCAGAGGGAGCCATGTGTTGGCTGGAGATCAGAAAAGCCCCAGGAGATGACTGCCTATATATGCATTCAAATTATATAAATATAATTAATACAAATATATATTATGTATTATAATTTATATTCACATACACATATATATGTGTATATAGAAGAAAAGGAGGAATTAGAAAAGATGTGGAAAGCGAATAGTGATTGGAGCACTAGGGGCTGTGACACCCAAGCTGGAAGAATGGCTCCAACAGATCCCGGGAAGTACATCAGAACACTCAATCTAGAAAAGCGCATTGCTAGGAACAGCTAACATACTGCGCAGAACCCTCAAACTCCCAGACCTCTGGTAGAGGACGTGAAATTGAGGATAACATATATACCACCCATGAAGGGTGAGAAAACAATTTTTTATATATAAAATTGTTGGCACACAGAGTAACATTGTAACGTAAGTTTGGCACTGCAATTCTGAAAGGTTATTGACACCTGGTATAGCCAAAACAGGCTCTGGTGGGTTCAAAACCTTTTTCCAAAGTGAAAGTGTAGACAAAGTAGAAGAAAATGCCTTCATCTTGTCCCAGCAATTACCTAAGAAAGCAGACCACTGAGCCATGAATACTAAGAGTCTGGTGGCAACTGCCATTTCAAAGCTTTGGTTTTACAATACAGGAAAGAAGCCAGCAGGCATATGGTTATTTAGTGATTTCATTTTCTCTGTAAACTGCTTTGTGATTTTTTGATGAAAAGCGAAACATGATTTTTAAAACGTAATACAAGAGTCCATTCTATGTATTTAAGGATCTAATCCTAAACATATGCCAATTTAAATAAAAATAACTTCTGACCAAATAGTTTAAGATCACAGGATTGATATGAATTAGAAGCATTTGTCCAGCAGGTTTTTGCTGGTACTCCCTCAGAATAGACTTCAACCCTTATTTTGCCCAACCGTCTTTTTTTTCCTGGTGTCACAACTATGTACTCAACAAGCATCATACCTTCTTGTGCCAGCATGGAGATAAAGGTGCAAATAAACTCATCATAATTATGTGTTCTTCTCTGGTCATCAATCTAAAGGGACAAAGAAATGAAAGTGGTGTATCTGTTCAGCAGATGTGTTCAAGCAGTTTAAGGATCCATCACATTAAGGATCCATCACAATCCATCACATCAGAAATGTGTCTCACCCACTAACATACCTTAAACTTTTTCCTTTTCTCTACCTCCTCCTTCAAACAGGCCTCATAGTTTGCTATTTCAGCCTCCACGCACTTCAACAGTGCTAGCAGCTCCTGCCAGAGCCAAACAGAGACAACATGAGCCCTTCCATTCCCCAAGGGTGTCCCTCACAAGCAACAGGCTAAGCCACTGCTAGAAAAGTTATTGCAGCCTAAGTTTGAAGCACCACATAGATCTTATTAAAGCTTCAGCAAAAGCCTGGCCCGTTCTGTGAAAAATTACCGTATTTCCCGGCTTAATACACGCACCGGACCATGAGACGCACCAACGTTTAGAGGAGCAAAACAAGAAAAAAATATTCTGAACCAAATGGTGTACCAATATATTTAATAAAATATAGGAGAATAATATTTCAATCATGTAAAGTCAACAATGGTATTAAGAACCATTATCACCATCATTTACAAATGAGGAAAAACTTTAAGCTTCAAGCACTCTTCTAATTTTCTGGAAACCCCAAAAACTCATCATCTCTAGAGTCAGTGATTTGTGACTTTTGCACAAATCTCACTGCAAATGATCAGACACCAACATTTTGCACACATCTCATTGCTAATGGTCCAGGAAGGCAGGTAAGTTGGGGGAGGGGGTTTTTTGGGGGTGGGGGATCCAGGTAGGTAGGGAAAGGTGAGGGGATCTAGATAGATAGGGAAGAGTGAGGGATGTACAGGCATGGAGCAGCAGGGACCAGGTCATGTGCATGTCAACTTTGGAGCAAGTTTCCAAGCCAGGGAAGGCTGCTTAGGATTGCAACTGTGCATGTTTACTTTGGAGCAAATCTCCAATCCAGGGAGGGATGCAGAGGCATGCAGAAGTAGGGACCAGGTCTTGTGCATATCTACTTTGGAGCAAATCTTCAAGCCAGGGAAGGCTGCTTAGGATTGCAACTGTGTCAGGGTGACCAGATGCCAAACCCAAAATTCCTGAACCCCAAGGCCAAAATTCCTACCCACTTAAAAAAATGGCCAAAAATGTGTTTTTTAATCATTTGGGTTTTTGGCCATAACATTTGATAGGAAGGAGATATTTCAAAACTGATTTTTGCATTGGATTCTGCTCTTCAATACGAATCCAACGACATATGACATGATGACATTATGGGGTAAGATGCTCCAGGATTGGCCCTATCACTCTATAAAATGGATAGACATTTCCCCACCTTTGGGGAGAAAAAAAGTGTGTCTTATAAGCCGGGAAATATGGTAAGTGGGAAAAAAATTCATGTAGGATTAGTGAATCTGCAGGATTAAGAGACACTACCAGAGAAAAATAGTGTTAGCAAGTAGCGTTTAAAAGGGTCATTTGATCAACTCCCCTCTCCATGCCTCCCCACTGTTAAACCTGAAAGTTCAGTCTTAAGCTCATAGACAATGCACTCTTTTAGAGCCCAATCCTATGCATGCATAGTCAATAGGTCTTACTCCCAGGTAAGTGTGGATAGGATTGCAGCCTCAATCTGTCATCCAACGTAAGTTTAATAGGACCACCAGTGATACAAACATAAAAGCAGTGTCAACTTGTTTCTTGCATCAAGCAGACTGCACATTTCTATGGTGAGCCATTACTATAGCATTCCTGGCAAAGTTGAATTAATTTAAAAACCAGGCTACTCCCAGTTATTACACTGAGGTTTGAGTTCATTATAGTTACTCTATGAATTAGGTGATATATGAAGGTGTCAATCGTGTAGTGCTCATCTAAAAATAATCTTGGTCCAACATGTGAAAATAGGAAGTGCCATCACAATGATGCCAGAATTCCTCCACATCTACTTGGAAATTCCCCATTAGGCTCAATGAGACTTACTCCCAGGAAAGCAGCCTGCCCCATTCCAAAATGGCAGAACCCAACTTGTCATGACCCCCCTGAAATGAAGTCACAATCCCCTAATGGGGTCCCAATCCCTACTTTGAGAATCACTAATCTAAATAATGGCTTGCTTGGTGGGAGTTCTGAACATCTACATTTAAATATGCTCCTTCAGTAGAAATGCTTAATTATTAATAAAATGAATTAAAATGAAATACACAATTACTTAATTTAAATCTTCAGGTGGGGCACTACTTTTACTGTTTTGTTCCATGCTCGGAGAAAATGTTTTCTAATGCTGAACAAATGCGGAATGAAGAGGCATGTGGGGAAAAGAGCTGCGCCAAACTACTCGTAAGAACTCGCTCCAACTAAACCCAACATCTTGATTTCTCAGTTATAAACAAAATCTGTTTCTTCAGGTTTCTCATAACTACAGGTCTCATTCATAACATTTCATTACTACAAGTTTAAGCACATGTACATGCTCCTGAAGTCCCACCCCTGCTTCCAACAAAGTATACCATAATCTAAGATTAAGGTAGATTCAGATGTCCATGTGTACACCTAGCACTGTCTCCCAAGAGATACTAACTTTAGGAGAATACTTTTCCCCACAATGGTGATCACTAGAATGGCTAGGTCCTGCCTTCTCCTTTCTTTCATTCGATTCACTTAAATCTCTCTCTTCTTTGGCAGTAGACTGGACTTCTTCACTTGATTTGATAGAAGAGGAGCCTTTCCCACCATCTAATATCAGTGAAGAGGACATAAAAGAAAAACACCAAAAGATATATCCATATTATCACAGAGAAACAGAATGGAGTATATTTGTACTGTTTAAATTCATTCAGACAATAGAGTACATGATGATGCTCCCTCCCAGATCTGCACACTGAAGTCAAAATCTTTCCATCAAAAAAGAGCCCCAAACCTACACCAAGTAGGCATCATTGTACATAATAACGAAAAAGCTGTGAGGAAGTGCTTCACGGGCTGCGCTGAAACACAAATTCTAAATACTTCAAGAGCTTGCTTAATACAGAGCCTACTAATAAGGACACGTCTAACTTTACAGCGTTCATGTGTGCTTTAAGAACAGGACCACGTAGCACTGCTTTGTTTCTCTGTAGGACTCTTCACTCCACATGAAGTCAGCACAGAGTTCTTTCGGGCGTTGCTTCAAACATTTTAAGAAGTTACTCTCAAAGTTATATCCTGGGAAGGGCATGCACATTGTTAGTAATATTTTTACCAAAATTACTTCTCTCCAGAAAAATATATACTAGCTCTTTTGACACTTGGTCTCTTCTCTCAATCTGAAGTGCAGGACTTAAAATAACACAAATTAATCTCAAGTTACTGGGTGTGTGACTCTGGCCAAAGATATATGTATCAGACTTACTAGCATTGGCTTTGTATAAGAAGTTTAAATCTATGAGTTTTTTGTCAACACTTGTCACATCTAACTGGAAACTGCTAGCCATTGTCTCACTGTGCTGCAAGGACCATCTTGCTAGTGTCCCCTGATCAGTCCATAGTTAACAGAACAGGGAGATTCCACAGTCAATCATCACAGAATAGGGAGATTCCAGGGATGCAGGGGACATGGCATCTCTCCTGAGCCTTACCTGTGATAGTCATAGGGGAGAAAACACCATCCTCTGTGAGGTGTAGCAAGCCTGTGCTTATGGTGGGCCCCAAGTCCCTCACAGCTCGATTATAACGCATACAGTCCACACGCATCAGGCTGTCTTCTTCCCCAAATAGCACCTTCGAGATATGTGAGGTAACAGGACTAGAAGGACGGGTAGGGTTAGCCGAACGAATGGGTGAGCGGAGTGGGGAGTTGAAAGCACTCCCAATCTCAGAGGCAGTGTCTGTGCTCTCATTGCTGGGTGTAGGAGATGGCTGAGAATGGCCTACGACAGCAACTGCAGTGCCTCCGCTGCTGGTCTTGATAGACAAAGGAATGGAGAGGTCTTTCTGTGTTTCCTTGAGCTTCTCAGCCAGGACATTGATGGTGTTGGGCTGAAGTATGGAGAGCTGACCATCTGCGGTCCCCACCAGGTGCTCCTGAGCTGCCTGCCCCTTCCTCTTGTATCTGTTCAGTATCAGGAAACAGAAAAGAAAGATCAAGCAGAAAGACAATGGAAACAACAAACCCAGGACGTAGTGGGTAACACTCATTCATAGTCATTAGAACTCAAATTAAAAAATTAATATATACATTATTTGCCTAAACCTGTAAAAATAAGAGTGCTTTTCTAGAATCATAGGATATTTTTATATCTTGAGATACCAGGTGATTTTAGGCCATTCTATTTTGTAGTTGTAACAACAAAAGACGATCCCTCCCTTAAATAATTCCCAAGTGTCAAAACCTCAGTTGAAGTTATTAACTGGCACTACCCCTTGCATGCCGTACCCAATCCTGACAGTGCCAAATGCTTAGAAAGGATCACGTAATAGTCCTCTCGGCTATTTTGCCTAGCCTGTCAATGAGAAGTTAAATAAAATAAATGTAGCTTTCTGTTTAAAGCTATCCACCCTGCAAGCTCAGAGATGGGTTTGATAAGATCAATAAGGTGCCAAATATTATATAATCTTTGTTCGCTGTTTCAAAGGACACCCAACTAGGACCCCTCCTGCAATCATCCTTTCACAAGAACATATGCATCATGATCAAAGTCAAGTACCCAGGGCTCAGATTTTTTTAAAAAGAGCTATGACATGTCTTTTGCACTGACCAATAAATTTGGCTATTTTCTATCCACACAGAAATTTTCTACTGTCTATTTCTAATCCATCAGTGGAGACCTGATACCCAAAAGCCACTACCTCATGGCAGGATTAGCACTGCAAACTTCCTCCTCATCCTCGTCATCATAATCATCCTCATCATCCGAGTATGGCTGGTGCTGCCGCACTGGGACCCGGCCAACTCCTGCTGCAAGGTCCTCTTCCTCCTGCAACACAGACATGGCTGCCTACAGAACATGTCTTAGAAAATATACCAGAGAAATTTGCTGACCTTCCAAACCCATCTTGAAACAACAGTCTTCAGCAGAGAAATCACTGTGGGTGCAGCATATTCTGAGCCTTCCCTACAGTTTGCTTCTTTCCACCACATCTGGGGCTTATCCCACAAGGACAACCTGGTATCATATGGATAAGGTCAGGGGTGTCCAGCCTTTCAACTTCAGGGGTCCAGGACCTTTAACAAGTATGCAGGAGGAAATTTCAGAAGGTGCAGCTTTTCATCCCACAGATCACAAGCTACATCTGCTGAAATTTCCTCTTTTACAAGCTTGTTAAAGGTCCAGGAGCCATGAAGTTAAAAGGTTGGACACTACTGGATTAGGTCATGACATCTCTCATTATTTCCAAGATGCTCTTCCTTGAGATCCTTGAAGCTTGGAAGATCAGCAGAGTCAGGCCTGCTTAGTACTTGGATGAGAGACCACTTGGGAAAACCAGGACTTATGCAAAAGGACAGGGGTTAAAGACTCTGTGCCTGTCTACCTGAAGGGTGGTAGGTCAGCAGAGTTCAAGACCTAAGTGCTGGATGAGGGAGTAAGATCCCACTACACGTCCCAGCTCCTGTCAACCTAGCAGTTCAAAAGCATGAAAATGCAAGGAGATAAATAGGTTACAACCCAGTAACAGGCCCCATGATAGGCCAACTGGTTTGCTCAATATCGCATCTAAACATGGATCAGTCATATATTTAAGAAGAGCAGATCCTGCCACAGCATGGGAAAAAACAACAGGAAGAAGGGACTAAAGCAAAAGAGCAGTAATATTCAATTCTTTCCCTACTGAGAAAAGTTTCCTACCATTTCCTCTGGAGAGGCAGAACTCTCATTACATTGAAGACAGCACAGTTCAAGCTATTTGTACTCTCCCAAAGAGGAAAAGCCACATTACTCAACACCTCACTGACCTGCATGGGTGACTTAGCATAGTTGTGGTTATCCAAGAAAGCCGGAAGTCTTGGCACAATGGGATTGGGGTTTGCCAGTGCCCCATTGATACTGCTGACAGGAGGTTTAGCACTCAACTTGGACTTGCTTGGGAGATTCTGTGTCAAGGCTGGTTGATCCTGGCCTGTGGAATCCGTAATACACTCTGCAAAGAACAATTTTATGGTCAACTCATCCAACTATAGAGACTATGGGCACAATCCAGAGTTAGGGCAGTGAGGAGTGCCCAGGCTGGGCTGCCCAAACTTATCTGAATCCAGAGCAGAAAGTTATATGGCATCCAGATAGTCAGGAAGCCTGAGCTGCCCCAAATGCTCCAGAGCATGCTCAGTATGCACCGTCAGTGACACCTGGGGAGGGCTTGCTCCCGAGGAGAACCCCCTCAGATCACACTGAACAAGGAACAGCTGTGGTGCCTGCCTTAGAAGGAGTCCCTGGTGAGATGCCAGTACAGTCTACAATGAATTCAAGAAGCTTCTTGGAGTGGCCTGCTATATCCCCAGGTTAGTGGGTTGCCGTAGTTGTGCCATATCCTGAAGTTGAGAGGCAGGGGTTGCAGCTAGACTGGCCAAGAACTCAGATTTTTGGTCAACGCTGCCATTCTTACTCTGGCTTATCATGGACTCCTATGGGTCTCCTCATTACTATACCTGCTCCTGAGGTGGTATAACTCTGAGGGGCTGAAAGAGGGCATTTCTGGCCTGGAATCAGGCTCTGGATACAGAGTAACTGCATTGACCTAGGCAATGCTAAACATGCCCTCTTGAACTGCCAGGCTGCCCCAGGTAGGGTAGCCCAGGTCCACCTGTCTTGGGGCAGCCTATGTTGCCTTACTCTGCCTCAAGTCTTTTCCAGAACAACCAAGGTGGCCCATCTTGCAGTTGGGTCAGTCCAGTGATAGACAGGGTAACCCAAGTGCACTTATGGATTGTGCCCTATGTAGTTTTGTTAAGTCAACAATTACTTCTCCACAGGCACTCTCATAGATATATCACTGGACACTGTGATTCAGTACTCCATACAAGCAGAAAAGCATTTGCTTTAGTGTTAGGTGCCTACAGTTTGCAAGATATGCTTCCATATAAAAATAGAAAAGGTAACTCCTTTTAGCAATAAATCGAAACCTTCAGCCACAATGGCTAATACTTAACAGATCGCTTTTTTAATGTCAAGTACTAAACCCAATTTTTTGTTTCTACAGTTTTGCAGTCTGACTCTGCTTCATCCTACATAGCAACACTGCCTGTGTTTTCTTACCTTAATAGACTGGAAGTAAGTCCCATACCTGCCTGTGATTTCTCAGGAGCTGGCTGTACTCTTCCCAGTTCCAGGCTGACTGGGGCCTTGCTATTAACCGACTTGGGCTCTTCAGGAGTCTGGGAGTCCTGGGTCTTCTGGGTATGAACGAGTTCTGGTTGAGTTACTCGGATTAGCTGATGTGGAAAAAGCAAAAATGAAGCTGTACAATTAACAAATGAAATGGTAACTATGAAAGAAGATAAATGCCTTATATTTCAAATACATTTCCATTAAGTCTCCTTGCAAACTGAAAGGGACTAAGGGCAAAATCCAGAGTAACTACGGGGAGTCCTTGCTCCGGTGTAAGAACAACTTACTCTGGATTCTAATATGAATTTCCCATAGGTTTTCACTAGGTGGTGCAGTAACTACGGGTGCACGTAAGTCTCTTATGTGCTCCTGTAGTTACTCTGGATTTTGGGGTTAGGCTGCAATCCTAAGCACGCTTTCCTGGAAGTACTATTGAACTAAATGGGACTGGACTTAGGACTGCACTGTTATTTATATTGAAGTTATAGAGTGCTGCAGTAGCATATGAATTACATTTCTTCCTACTGCTACTAATTAATACAGATACTCAAGCAAGTGCTTTTAGAAGATTCCTAATTGTAATTGTGTGTTGGATTGTGCTAGGCAATCCAACTACTGTCATATTAACTTGCATCATGCAAGTTAATCATCACGCAAGTTAACAAAACCCAGTTTTTGGGTTTTGTTCTATTGAATTATGTTGGGATACAGTTGCTGTTGCCAGGAAAATCTTCAAGAAACTAAGTATGTCTACTCAGAAATATGTTTAGGATTGCAGCCTTCACCATCTAATCAGGTTTTCTTCTTTTCAAGTTCACACTAAAGAAAACTTTCTATTCCTCAAATCACCTGTGAGTGATACACCACTTCAAAAAAGCGGTTCCCAAACCCAATGAACTTTTCTAGCAGCTATAAACCATGTGGTGAATAGTTCCTGGCCCAGCAAACTAAAGTTGTTTTTGCCCAGGTAATAAAATAATGTTGTCGTTTTGCTTTTCTTATCTGGGTGTAGATAATAATGCTCCAACAGATGAATACAACATCTGAGGCCAAAAATGTGCTGTCAAGTTCTATCTGCAGAACTGGCCTAAGAATTTCTTTCGCTTTCATAGTTAATGGTTATGTTCTGCAGGTGTTAGTTAAGTGTTAAGAGATGGGAATATCCAGACACTGGCTTTATTCCACTCCCTTACCTGCTGCAAAGCTTCTAAGACAGTTTGCCTGTTCATCTTTAAGATATGCAGTTTGGATTCATATTTCACCCTCCTGTCAGGAACCACTGCCATCAAGTTAAAGCGGATGTCATGATAAGGCTCCCTGTAGAAAATACGCGCCAGATGTAAATAACTCAATTCTAAAGACTTTCCCTTACTACTATATTGTTATTTCCAAACTGGAATAGCATGACGAAGCGTGGCACAGGGCTAACGAACCTGTGCTCATCTTTCACTCCAGGTTCTTTTGCAGGTCAATTTTAAGCCTCAACATACAAATACTACTATTATACTAAAGTAGGAAAGGATTTATAGAACACGGTATCCCAAGCAAACACTTTTCCTCTTTACAAGTACATCTACAAACCTATCACACAATGTTTACACCAGAATGAACTAGGCATGTACCCTGCTGTGGCAAGTCCAATCCTTTCCATTATGACTCTCCTGGCTTTGTCTGTCCACTCCTCATCGTCTGCCCAAGGACCTGAAAAAGCAAGATAAGAAATGTGGAGGTATACAGAGATATAGTCCTTGATAATAGCATAACTCACTGATGAGGCATCAACTGCAGCTGAGTAGTTGGGAGAGTGTAAAGGCACTAACAGAGGTTGAACACAAGCTCCCCATTACAGACCAACATATACTTTACTACTACAGTGGCGCCTTACGTAAAGAACACCTCATGTAAAGTATGTTTCACGTAACAAACAAAAATTTCTCCAGGATTCTGCTTCACATAAAGAAAACATTTGTTGGCAGTTGGCAGCCTGTTTATAAAGCATCAGGGCTGCCTAGCACACCTGCCCATAGTGAAAGCAACACTTCTGCGCTGTTCCTCCTGTGGCCGGGCGTCTGCTGGGCAGAGGGAGAGAAGAGCAGTGGAGAAGAGGGAAGCAGCTCAGGGCTAGCCAGAAGGGAGCAGGGGAGAGAGGTTCAGGATGGAGAGGAGAAAGTGGGGAGACACTTTGAAGGTGTCTCGGATTGCAGCCTCCTCACCATGTCTACCCAGAAGTAAGCCCCATTGTGTTAAATGGGTCTTACTCCCAGGAAAGTGTCTTTAGGACTGCAGCCTAAGTAGACTTCATAAGATCATGCACATTGAATGCATGTTTTGAATTCAATTCAGTGTTTTGTCATCATTTTTACATCCAGTTAATATTTTTATATGAATATTTTGGGGGTTGTGGAACCAATCATCTGAGTTTCCATTATTTCCTATGGGAAAATCCGCTTTAAGTAAAGAAAGTTTCACGTAAAGAAACTGCCTCCTGAACGAATTAATTCTGTTACGTGAGGCGCCACTGTATTTGCAACAGGATACCCTGAACTGCCCCCAGGGACCATGGTTAGATTTTAAACTACATGTATATGCAAGATCAATTCATAACAATTCATCTCCAAAAAGTTATGAAATTATAAAGTTAAGATGCTTATATTGACCTAATTTTGGCTGTGTTTGTTCACTGTTGTGGTCGAACCAGAACAATGAAAAGAGCACAGCCAAATTCTGAGACACAACATTAGTATTAAAAATATAGCCCTTGCCCTACCTCTTCCACTAAATTCACACACAAATGCTTGGAATCACAAGCAGCACTCTCCAAAATCTGTCTTATATTATTATGAACTTATGGGGAGATTAAGACTGACTGTTGTTACTGCAAAGCAGTAAAATATGTTAACCTGCAGCAACATTTGCTATGTGACAGGCAGTACAGAGCCACTGACAAGCTCTAATTGTTTTGTTTTGTTAAGAATAACCGATTATAAAACAGGCAATCATCACAGCAAAGTAAGAATAGTGATGTGAATCACAAGGCCAACTACTGAAAAACAAGATCAGAATAATAACACGCTTTGCGTATTTGCTAAGATCTCTTGAAACAGGAAATAAAAAGTATTTCCTTTATACACTCTAAAGATGGAAGTGAATAACAGCTGGTTGTTCCAGAAAAGCTAAAACACATGTGGAGAGGTCCCTTACCATGGTCAATGGGATAAACTTTCAGCCCATCCAGCTCAAAGAGCCGCCCTTTGATTGGAACATAGCTAACGAAGTGAAATGCCTCCATGGTTCGTACAGCACTGATCCCATTCTGCTTTTCTGGCAAGTGGCGGGGCTCTGGTCTGAAAATGAGAGTAAGTCTTAAGAGGTAGAACAGATGTGCTGTACTGTGCCCATCAAACAGCATTCTGTCATTATCCCACTTACCGAGCATGGCTGTTATGTGCCTTGGCCAGTTCCGGGGCATTTCCAATTGCATAGCCTTTGCTCTGGAAAAGTGATAATGGAAGGGAAAATTTGGTACAATGCACACATGGCTTTATCTTCACCATCACACCCACCCTCCCAGAGGACATCTCTCTTCCTGTTCAGAAGGCTAAGAACAGCCTTCAGTATAGTCTACACAGAGGCACAGCTAGGGTGCCATAGTGTTTATCTATAAACCTGGAGTACAGATAAACCTTATAGTGTTTATCTATAAACCAGGAGTACAGAATTTTGCTTAGAGATCACCACCAAAATTTCATCCAACAACCTAGAGACAGGTGGTCCCCTTAAAGTAGATACCATTACAGAAGCAATTTTACAAAAATACTTAGGAAGCTCTGTAGTAGTCTCAGTATGTTCCCCCCAGCACACTACTGCACCATACCTCTGGACTAAACCCTTTGGTGAACTCCTTCATTCGGCTCAGAGTTGGCCCCAGGTCCACACTGCTGCAATTCAGGAGGACACTCAACAAGGCATGTGTAGCACAAGAATTGGGAATCAGCTAAACAAAACACAAAAATATTTGCACAGGACGTGAGAATCAATCCACCACCAACCAGGCTAACCAGAGGCTACCCCACCAGTCAGAAATACAAGTCTAGGCAGCCAAACTACATTTTTTTCTTTCTTCTTTCCATGTACCCCCTGCCTCCCTCATAACCTAAAATTCTACTTTGTTAATGGAAAGCCACCTTCCATAAGTGCCTGCATTTTCAGTTTAGGTTGGTGTTTTATTAGCTTGATGAGTTCTTCCATTGCACAGCCTATGCTTTTTCCGTTTTATGATAGCATTTTACAGCATTTCTGCTGCAGATGGAAGTTCTGCAGAGGAATATGCAGCTGAACCTACTTGTTGGAGATGGACATCATCTTTTAGTCAGCTCCACAGACTGTCCTGTTTTCTCACAGTTGAATTATTCTAAATACGCTCCTTTAAATAAGGAACTGCTTTCTAATTTTACCTTCTTGCATGATTTTCATTCATTGTTCAACATGACTGCTGAACAGAAAGTGGACAGAAAGAGTCAACTCAGTGTGTGTAAGCAATACTGCTTGCATGACTTTTTGTGTTCAGACAACCCAATCCTAAGATCTGGGGCTGCTGAAAGAAAGAGCAACACAAAAACGGTCATTGCTGTATCCTGTGGAGCTGAACTAGCTGCTGGAGCCTCGTTGTGGTAAGAGAACAAATACTGAGTTTTCCTGCTGCCAGTGGGTCACCCTGGATCTGCACCTACTATTTATCATAGAACCCAAGAGACCCATGATGGGCAGATTCCATGGCAGCCTCTGCTGCAGTTCCTGCCCTCCTCAGGCCCTCCCGATCTTGTTCAGTTCCACCCTCCCTATGTCTTCCCTTACCACTGGGAAACTTACTGCTGGCCATTTCAGCAATGCATCATCCTGGCACTGAGCCAGGCTACCAAGGCTTAGGATTGGGCCCTTAAGTTATCTTCCTCCAGAAAACCTACTCTGACAATAGTGTAATGCTGTCTTTCATATGCTCTGACCTGTACTGAACCTTGCAGAGTTGGTGGGTTCAAGGGCCTTACAGCAAGGAAATGAGCTCTGTGGCTTTTGATTCTTTCTATTTCAAAGTCTGCCACATCTGAACATTACTGAGCACCATGAACAGATGTTATAAAAAGGACACGGGGATGAATGAATGACTTACCCACAGCCAGCTGTGACCCTGAATATATGCAAAACGGTGCTCCCCTACTCTGATTATGAAGATGCTCTGCTTTGGCCCTAAACTCCGAAATGAGAAGTGTTGGACATCAAGTTTGCCTAGTGTTACTCAAAGATGACAAAAAAGCATTTTCCATCTACTCAATAATCTTTACAATACACATATTATGGAACAGACTCTAGAAATATAGTATAGATGAGATTGGCTAACAGGTCCCTGCTGTATATGTATAACATAGGGCAGAAATGCTTTAAGCACTGGTTCTGCCTCACTGTGTCCCTCATCTTCTTTATTTATCCATACCTGATGAGCAAAAAACATGTTATTGACAATGTCATCATCAATCACTGATGTCTCATCAACTAGTGTAGAAACTTTCCGTCTTGACCGGCGCTCTTCAATCCATTTGAAAAGGAAAATGAATCCATAGACTGGCCTGAAGAAAAGGATAAAGACTTCAGGGTAATGTTTGCAACTGTATCCATTTTCAAGTATAACAATATCTCCCAAAATGAAAGAATCAATTTCCAAGAAATTGGGCACTCTGTGAAATAGTACTGTAAGAGACCTCCACCTATCTAATCTATCTATGCTATCTCTCTCTATCCATCTATCTATCCATATCTGTCTGTCTGTCTGTCTGTCTGGGGCCAGCCAAAACTGCTGGGCCTAGAAGCATGACATTTGGGGAGGATGTTCCTTCCATCGTGGAGTCACCCACTAAGAACCAATTTTCATAAATTCCCACAGAAAGAGGGTGAAAAGGGGCGCAACACGTTTTCCTTCCTGTACTTTACATTGAAGAATCCCTGAATGATCACTGACCTGCCCCAACCCCTGGACCTAGAAGCTTGACAATTGGGGAGGATGTTTCTTCTGTGACATCAACATACACCAAGAACTGATATTGATAAATTTAACCTTTAAGGGGCTAAAAAGGGGAGCAATGTGTTTTTGTCCTATACTTAACATTGAAGACTGACTGATTAACATCCAGCTGATGCAAAGGGGGTGATGGTGTGCAAGGGGGATGGTGCGCATGGGGAGAAGGTGCGCATGCAGAATTTCAATCCTGCAGCGTGGGAACGTTTTTGCTAGTTAAAGATAAAGCAGGGAAGATGTGCTAATTAACCCAGTAATTCCCAGAATGCATTGATCATATTGGCAACAATAGCTACCTGTCACACTAGGACAAAGAGAACTGTAACATAACAACATAACAAGTGCTTAATGGAACAACATTATGGGTAGGATTACTTTACTTCTCAACTTTCTGATATTCATCCTGAGGGTTTCATACATTTGCACCAAGTTCATAGGAACAGAGGAAACATCAAACTGAGCTCTACTATTTTATAAATATCCATTATAATTTCCCTTGCCAACACCTTTTTAGATGTTCCCAAACTTCTGACAGCTGAATGCTCAATCCAAACATGATGTGCAATTTAATGCAGATTAATTTCACTCATTATCTTTGTGGTACTCTATTCTTTGACATACAAGTTTTGGAGTGCAGCCTATGCTATAGCGACTTGAGTGTAATAGAAGTGGATCTTTATTCCATCATTACATATTCTTCCTAACTGTCAGAACATAGCTGTCTTGGGAACAGTCATATTGTATACTCAGTTCCACTATGGTACAATTCACAGTCATCTAGTCCATGAAGCTTCATAGCTTCAGACAGACCTATAACAGTTACGTAAACTTCAATAATGTGATTATTCACAAATATCAGGATTAAACACTAGAAGGATAACTTTTTTCTAATCATTAACTCACCCTTGGCATTTGCTTTGTAAATCATAAATTTCTTCAACTTGCACCCCCTTAACACCTTCAAAAAGAGACAGTAGGAGTTAGAACATGGGAAATTCTGTAGGAGGTGTGACAGTAGATTTACAGATTTCTATACTTACCAAAATCCTCTACCAAGAGCGTGAACAGACCTGCAAAGGAACACCAGATAAATTACTTGCTTAACAGAATGTGTATTATACAGAAAATAACTTTTTCCCATCATTTCAATGTAGCCGACTCTTTGCTAAACATTTTGGATTTGTTTATGTTAGACAATTTGAAATTTGAAATTCTGCAGTCAGCAAATATTGTTTGAAACCTTCATGCAGAATTCAGATGCATAAAAACTAAACAAATTTAGTTTTCAGTAGATTTCAGTCCCATAATCCCTGGTCTTTATCGCGATCGATAAAGAACAAGCAGGCAGTTGTCCTTATATGTCAATCACCCATGAACTCAGCAGAGAGTCCTGACCACTGACATAGGACGCAATCCAGAGTAACTACGGGGAGTCCTTGCTCCGGTGTAAGAACAATTTACTCTGGATTGCAGTATGAATTTCCCATAGGTTTTCACTAGATGGTGCAGTAAGTACGGGTGCACGTAAAGTCTCTTACGTGCACCCGTAGTTACTCTGGATTGTAGGGTTAGCTAAATTCTAGTCTCAGCAGCTTGTGCTCATTCTGTGAATGGGCACAGAGAAGCAGAAGTAGATGACCTTGGAAGAAACATGTCTCTCTCTCCTTCTGTCTCAGCATGTGAAAAGAGATGAAAGAAGTGTGGAAAGATCATGGCAAAAGTTACCAGTATCTGAAATAAGAGGAAGCTATCAGGCTTAAAAATTAGCTACAAGCACACACTGAACTGTCCATTTGGGATGCATGCGGAGGAGCTGGCTTGGGGATGTCTGGAGTGCACAAGTGGTAAGGAAGCCTAGAAGATCTCACCCCTCTTTCTTCTAGTCATTTGATCCAGCAAATACAAGGCCTTTGTCTGAAAGCTCCGTTTACTCCAAAATATTATAAACGTCTATACATACATTAAATTAGTAACAATCTCCCCAGGAAAGCAAGAACAACTCCTGACATCAGAAGGAGAATTACAGCCCAACCCAAAAGTTTTTATCCAGAAGCAAATTCCACTAACTTAAGTAACTTTCATTTTTAGGTATAATGAGAAGGGCTGCATCCTTAAGTGGATAAATAGGGCAGTGGTATTTCAGCCCAGAACCTCTTTCAAACTTAAAAATCTGGCCAGGAACCCCTGCCAAACTTGCTGGGATGTGACATCACCGTGATGCCAGAGCTCCTCCATGTCTACCTGGAAATATGTCCCATTGTGTTTGAGAATTGAGAATTACTCACAGGAAAGACCCTCTTGTGACCCTTCTGACTCAAGGTTGTGGCCAAGCAAAGGGGTCCCGAACCCTACTGTGAGTACCACAGAAATGGGGCTCGGATATCTCCCTTTTTTCCCCTAGAAATTAGATATATAGAATGATGCAAATTCTTCTACAGCTTCTCACATCATGATTGTAAGGAAATGGGGTCTTGATACTTGTGATCAGAGACAGGTATTTAAAAAGCATGATAATCAACCACAAAATTCTCCAAATTTGGTGGTAAAATCCTACCATGGAAGACAGGCAGAATATCAATGTGAATAAAGTTAAATCTGTATATTACAGTAATTTTTTAAGGAAAGCACCTAGTGCAAGAGCACTGACACTTAGTATTGTAGCTTTGTAAGAGAGTAATATGTTCAGTGTAGGTGTACATGTTCAAAGTAATATCCTACAACCTGACATGGTGTTTCTCAAAACATTTTGGCATTCAACATGTTTGTGAATCCCAATTTCAAATTTTCACATGAAATATCTGGAGTTTCTTACATGAATTATGACACAGAGACTAGTAGACAAACACATGGAAAAACATGCTGTTGCAGTGAGGGCAAGACTGTAATCTGAAGAATAATCAACATGTGCACAGATCAGTGGGAACCTGAAAACTGATAGCAATGTCTCCAAATCCAAAACCACCCAGCACTCAACAGTACTGCCAAAATCATATAAGAGAGCCCCGCTGGATCACAACAAAGGACCATCTAGTTCAGCTCCCTATGTGACCCATCAGATGCTTCTGGGAGCACACAAGAAAACAAGAGACCCGCGTTCAGGTGCCCTCTCCTGCATCTGGCATTAGATAGCCTACATCTAAAATACTGAGGCTGCACATACACATCATGGCTCATAACCTGTGACTGACTTTCCATAAAGGAATTTGGCCATTCTCTGCCTGGATGCATTTAGGTCTAATGTCACCATCACATCCTGCGGCAAGGAGTTCCACAAACTCAAGTGCCCTCTTCACATCCCACGGCAATGACTCGTGTGGCCTCTCTGCATTCTGCGGCAAGAAGTTCCATAGGCTCAGTTGCCCTCTCGCACCCTGTGGCAAGGTATTTCACAGGTTTTGGTGCCCTCTCTGTGATAATGAGTTCTACAGGTTCAAGTACTGCTCCCATATCCTGTGGCAAGGAGTTCCACAGGATCAATTGCCCTCTCGCACCCTGTGGCAAGGAGTTTCACAGATTTAGGTGCCCTCTCAGTGGCAATGAGTTCTACAGGCTCAAATGCTGCTCCCACACCCTGTGGCATGGAGTTTCACAGGCTCAGTTGCCCTCTCTATACTCTGTGGCAAGGAGTTTCACAGGCTCAAGTGCTGCTCCTACAACCTGTGGCATGGAGTTCCAAGGGCTCAGCTGCCCTCAATGCATGCATCCTGTGGCGAGGAGTTTCACAGGCTCAAGTGCTGCTCCTACAACCTGTGGCATGGAGTTCCAAGGGCTCAGCTGCCCTCAATGCATGCATCCTGTGGCGAGGAGTTTCACAGGCTCAGGCGCCCTTGTACCCAACTGATGGGCTCCTTCCTAGAAACCCCTTAAGTGGGGGTGCCTGCTTAGGGCCTCTCCTCCACCCCAGGCCCCTGGACTCACCAGGGTCGCTCTCCAGCTCCAGCCAGCCCTTATTCATCTTCCCCCCATGACCGGCCCAGCCGCCTCTGCCTCAGTCTCCAGGACCACAGCGCCCCCCCCCGCTCACAGCCACGCATACGTCATATCCGCGCGACCTCTCAGAACAAAGACCGTCAATGTGACGCATGCGCAGTCAACGCATATGAAGCCTTGGAAAAGAATTGGCGTCGGAAAAGTCGCTTCGGAAGTTTCCGGTCCTTTCCGCGTTCCCTTGTGGGCGGGGCCTGGGGAGTTTTGTTGCCTCGTTCTGTTGCCTCGGCGCGCGCTCTCTCTGATTGGTCGATTCGCGTTATGCTTATTTAGCGCGCGCTCTCTCTGATTGGCTGCGGCGCGACTGAGGATGAAACTGCTCTGAGCAGAAGAGTTGGGAATTCGCAGGTGGAATTCCTTGGCGTCTGCTGCCCCCTTCTCTATATAAGATCTAGCACTGCAACCCTCTCCACACTTTCCTGGGAGTAAGCCCCATTGACTGTCATAGGACTTACTTCTGAGTAGACCTGCATTGGTTAAGACTCTGAAAATGCAACCCTATCCACACTTTCCTGGGAGTAAGCCCCATTGACTGTCATAGGACTTACTTCTGAGTAGACCTGCATTGGTTAAGACTCTGAAAATGCAACCCTATCCACACTTTCCTGGGAGTAAGCCCCGTTCACTGTCATGGGACTTACTTCTGAGTAGACCTACATTGGACTGGCCTCTGAGGATGCAATCCTAGCCACACTTTCCTGAGGGTAAGCTCTACTGAAGTCAATGGGACCTACATCTGAGTAGACAACCATAGACTTGTTCTCTAACTCAGCTGAATGTACTTAATTAGTACATTAAGGGTGTGCAATCTTACAGACACTTTCTTGGGAGTAAGACCCATTGAACACAATGGGGCTTACTTTTGAGTAGGCATGGTTCAATTTTTGAATCACAAGTCAAAAGTCAAGTCCGATCACTTTTATTTGTTTGTTTGTTTATTTGAATGACTGTCGAAATGTTTGCCTGCCCCAGTAATAAATTTATCCCATTGACCACATGATGGCAGCCTCTCCAAAGACAAAAAGGTTGATATTCACTAGCAAAAGAGTTTTGGGATCCCCCCTGGCAATTCCCTGTATGTTTTACAAGATTTGCACCTATTTCTCTGGGATAAATGAACATGGAATAATTTACAAAACAGCAGCAAAAATAATAGCATCGGTTTTGACAGCGGCAAAAGGTTAAGAGCACAATCCTAACTATGTCTACTCAAAAGTAAGCCCTATTGTGTTCAATGGGTTTTACTCCCAGGAAAGTTTCTTTAGGATTAGAGTCTAAATTCAACCCTCTGAAGGCAAGACAATTAGGAGCCTCTGTATGTCAATCTGTGTCAATCTACACATTCTCCAGTCTTTGGGCCATTCGGTTGCCAACTAGATGCTCATTCAATCTTCCGTACGGCAGAGGTTTTCAATCTTTTTCATATCATGGCACACTAACAAGACACTACAACTGTCAAGGCACACGCACAGCATGGCATACCATGCGGCTCGTAGAAGACTCAAATTCTACACTTGCTCTACTAAAATTTATTGAGCTTATGGCAAATACAATTTCCTAGGATTTCCTTGTGAAGTCCCGTATCCAGTAAGTAGCTCATTTATAACTGGGATGCAGGCTAGTCTGTGTTGTTCTACAGACTCTTTTCAGGTGGAAATCTTCACAGCATGGTCATCATCACAAATGTCTATAAATAAATCTATATATATCACTGAAAACTCACTGACTCATCAATGCCCAGCCAAAACTGCTTGACCTGGAAGCATGAAATTATGGGAGAGTGTTACTTCTGTTATGGAGGTACCCACTAGAAATTTAACCCCTAAGGGGCTGAAAAGGGGTGCAATGCATTTTCAGCCTATACTTAACATTGAAGACTGATCAACAATCCAAATCCTGCACTTGCTGAGTAGGATGGGTGTCCACAGCATGGAGTGTGTGTGTGTGGGAGGATGATGTTCATGGGATTTGATGCGTATGGGAGGATGATATGCAGGCGGAGTTGATGTGCAGCAGGGATGTTGCACTTGGGGTATGTTGCACATGGGGGTGTTCTGCATGGGAGGTGTTGCGCAATGGGAGATGGCACATAGGGTGGATGGCACATGAAGGGTATTTAATCCTGCAACGTGGGTGGGCACATTTTGCAAATAAATAAATAAACAAATGGAGCTTCTTCTAATAAAAGGCCTTCCTCAAAGACCCAAAGCACATATGCAGCCCATCCATGGCACACTAGTGTGCCATGGCACAGTGGCTGAAAATCACTGCCGTAGGGCCAAATCAAATTTGGGCCAGTATTGACTCATAAATACCAAGTACTGTAATTGTTTTTAAGGTATATGTTTGCAGTCTATAAAGCCTCAAGACACTGCTGGTTAAAAGCTTGGATTGCAACTAAGGACACAATCCAGAGCAAATTCAGCCTGCTCTGACCTAACTGTACTCTCCTAACTATTCTGTATCCAGAGCAGAAAGTTATGCTGAATCCAGAGAGTCAGGAAGCCTGGGCTGCCCTAACTGCTCCAGAGCATGCTAAGTAATTGACACAAGGGGAAGACTTGCTCCGGAGGAGACACCTCTCAGATCACACTGAACAAGGAACAGCTGTGGTGCCTACAGTGGTGACATGACTCTGCACATCACCTGGTGCGGAAGTCTGTGCGTCATCCCTGGGATGCGCCCCCCCACCTGGACTGCACAGTCACCAAAGTTGGCGCCTGCGCAGTTGTTTCTGAAGCCAACTGGCTTCAGAAAGAGTACTGCGCAGGCACCATCTCTGACACCTGCGCAGTACTTTTCTGAAGCCTTTTGGCTTCGGGAGAGACTGTGCAGGCGTCAGAGTTGGTGCCTGTGCAGTACTCTTTCTGAAGCCATTCGGCTGCCGCTCCGCCTCCTGAGTGAGGCCGAATGGCTGTGCAGAGGCGCGGACTTTCTCTGCTCTAAGGAAGTCTCCTCTGAAGCTGTTCGCCATGCTCAGTGTGTTTCTGCGCAGTGCACCTCAGATGGCCGTTCAGGCCAGCTCCTCAGACAAGTGGCAGCTTCTGGCTGATTCTCCGCCTTGGAGCAGGCCTGAATGGGTGTGCTGACGCCCGGGACCTGCCAAAGGACAGTCAAACTCCTCCGGCACATCACCCCATACGGAGCGCATCCCCAATGCAGCCCACACCAGCCGCACCAGTCTGGTGACGCCACTGGGTGCCTGCCTTATAAGGAGTCCCTGATGAGATGCCAGTACATTCTACAGTGAATACAAGGGGCTTCTTGGAGTGCCTGCTGTATCCTGAGGTTTGTGGGCAGCCGTAGTTTGTTCCATATCCTGAGGTTGAGAGGAAGGGGTTGCAGCTAGGCTGGCCAAGAACTCAGATTTTTGGTCAACACTGCCATTCTTACTCGGGCCTTATCATGGACCCCTATGGGTCTACTCATTACTATACCTGCTCCTGAGGTGGTATAACTCTGAGGGCTGGAAGAGGGCATTTCTGCCTTGGAAACAGGCTTTGGATACAGAGTAACTGCTCTGCCCTAGGCAATGCTAAACATGCCCTCAACTTGCCTCTCCTGAGCTGCTTAGGCTGCCCCAGTTAGGGCAGAGCAGGTCCACCTCTCTTAGGGCACCCTATCTTGGCTTGCTCTGCCCTAAGCCTCCTTCAGAGTAACTGGGCTGGAGCATCTTGCAGTTGCTCCAACCTAGTGTTAGATAGGGCAACCTAAGGGCTCTTATGTGGACAGATTAGTTGCTCTGGATTGTCCTGCCTATTAAAAAAGATCAGCTTTCTTCTTTTTAAAGTAATACTAGGCTTTTATGGCAGTCTTGGATTTTGATTTGCATACAGTATTTGGATCATGGAGCTCTCAAATGGGAGGATCTACACTCACATTCTAAGCTGGATTTCCAAGTTGCAGTGTAGTTGTTTTTTTACAAGGATCATTAAAATGATGAAGTATTCTGCTCCTCCCATCCCAGGAAGTCTTGATATGTGGCTCTTGCTCATGGTGACAGATATATTTGAGGCTTGGGAATGGACTGTAAGGCCACATTTGGGGTGTGTGCAGGATATTAACCAATAGCAGCTACATGCTTCATGAGTTTAGAACTACTGGCACCTCTCAATTTATACAGGGACTGTAATCTTGCACGTATATTAAAACTACATTTCATAAGAACCAGTGTAAATGGTGTGTGGTTTAGGGAACAATTATTGAATATGAGGTTTGATGAGTTTTGCTTTCCCAAGATAGCATAGGACAGTGATAGAAAATCTATATGACACATGTCAAAGATGACACCATGACATTTGGGGTAACTTCCCAGCGATCAGCAACAGAGTTTGTTTTACTTAAATTTCGTTTTTGCATTTCTTGTTTCTTAATACATTGCAACACACATTATTGGATTATAAAAATGAATACAGGAAGGATCACTTCTCTTGTTTAGGTGAGATGATATACTAGAAGAATCATTAGATATTTTAATTAATTTTATTTATTTAAGGTATTTAAAAAATACTCTGCCTTTCTCATGCCAAATCAAATATGCAAGGTGGCTTACATAGCCTTTATCCTTTTGTCTTCACAACAACCCTATAAGGTAGGTAGTTGCTCTACAGGGAGCTTCATACAACTCTTCTATATGGAATCTTACATGGCACGGTCATCACATCTGGCATCAAGGAATGCCTTCCAAGCTTCCAGCAAAAGCAGTTTCAGGGGACAACGTGTAGAACAGTGATTATGGTCTCCCATCCAAAATTCATCCCAGTCTGTTCCTGCCTAGCAGTCTTTTAGAAACTTTGCTCAATCACCATACTGCACCTACTGCCGAGCCCAAAAGGTTTACTGTCACTGGTGTAGCAATAGGATTGAGAGGAAGACTGCTGGGACTGGGTTGGGCTACTGCTATCTCTGGCTCAGAAACCAATGAAAACAAAAGTGCCAGTAAGGAAAGTGAGAAAGTAGTGTACTGAGTGGCAGATCTATGAACTCATTTATTTTATCGTTTATCTTCTGGTTTTTAGAGGAAACCCCCCTCCGCCCCAAGAGGCAGCTGCCAGCATCTTATGGAATTGGCTCATCAGTAGCTAATTTAGGGCCAGTCCTATTCTACTTACCAGCCAACAGGGTTCGTGCTGCATCCTGTGACAGAGGCCTCCTCAAGGAAAGTATTATTCCACTGTCTTGGGGCTGCATTGCTGCTGCTTTTGTAAGAGAAAGCTGGATAGGAATGGATCCTAACCTGCTAATTAATTCCATTTCAAAGCTGGAAAATGTACAAACATTTGCAAAGATTTCTATATCTTGGCAAAGCAACGATTGACCACATTATTCCCAAAATGGTCCACATAAATTCAATATTAAGTATTAATTTGCAAATTGCACTATTTCAAAAACATGTAAATCAAGACCCCATAAATCAAGAGTTGACTGTATCCTGATACAGGAAAGCACCATTTGTCCTATCTGGACAACGTCCTATCATGGACAATGTCCTATCATGACCAATGTGGCTGTGGTGTCCACTTTATTTAGTGTCATGACAGTTGCTCCCAGCAAGTCACAATCAGGACTTCTCTAAAATAAGGGGCAGCAAATAAAAAAAAATGGGGAGTCTTAGAAAACAAGGAACAGCTGGTAGCTTTAAGGATGGAAAATCTGTCTGACAGATATGCACTTACGAGTAAGCTAGTGATTACAACCAAGATATTGGAATTACACATCATACTACAGCTTATATTTCCCCCCATCTCTATTGCAGATTTCCATTAAATCCTAGTAAAGCTACAAGCAAATGCTCCTCCATGAATAAATATTATTTGTGCAATCATTACATTTGGGTTAGTGTGCCAGGAATTACACATAAAACTATTGTGAAATACACAGGCAGTTGCTTAACCTACAGGGGAAGAATTCAGTTCTGGTCACTTCTTGGCATGGGAATTAAGCGGTGATCCCATTTTCCAAGTATGGTAACTGGAAGCCTCACTTGGAGCAAACAGCTGCTGGGGTTTTGTTGAATCACATCTTTTCAACAAGCAGCTGCTTAAGGAAATCCCAAGAGAGTCATTTTAAGTGCTTGAGAAGCATCACTGTATTCTGTGATGTACGGCACAATATCCCAGTCTGAAAGACATCACAATATTGGGCTTCGCTTAGTATAAACTCATCACACCAGGCATATTCTCCAGGAAGCTAAACGCAATTGGATTCCCTTAAACCGCCTTCTTGTTCAGATGTTGAGGTTGCAACCCTAAAGACACTTTCCTGGAAGTAAGACCCAATGAACACAATTGGGGCTTAATTTTGAGTAGGCATTGTTAAGATTGAGCTCTTTTAAGAGAAGCAGGTATATTTTACTTGCCCAGTTCAGGTCTTTAGTGGGTTTTGGTACCTTTCTTGGTTGTGTGAGTGGAAAAATAGAGCTTCTCCTGGAAAAGAATTCAAGGAAGCAGAGTATAGGCTGATATATAAGTATCTTATATATTATAATATATATGTTACATATGTATAATACAAGTTATATATGTTTATATTTTTTAATTTCTTTTATTATAGAAAGGCAGGCCATAAGGTGGACTTTTCAACTAACCCAGCTTGGCACATTGACAGCATAATCTTAACCCCTTGTTTAGCCGGCACAAGTCCTATGCTGGCCTGGGAATGTTGCAAAAGTGCCATAAGTCACATCTGCACCACTCCTCAGGGGTTAGGCCAGTCCACAGACATGCACTGGCCTCCACTCCCCATTGCGGGCATGGGAGATGGATGAGTTGTGCTGGCCTAAACTGGTTCGAATTGTTCCCTGACTCTTCTTTCAAAATTATTTTTCTGCACTGTGGGAACTCCATTGCCCAACCTCTTGTATTGCTGCCTGGTTGTATCTTCCTTCAGAAACAGGAGGCGGAACGTGAGGACAGGAGGCGGCACAATGATTAATGCTTTGTTTATTTCACTAGCACATGGGGAAATGATCCTCACTCCCCATAGTTTTCCTCTCCTAGTCAGGAGAGAAACAGCCTGCTCCTGACCATCCATACAAACATCGTGCAGCATTTGGAAGAGAAAGGCCTCTCTCTTCCTCTCTGGGGGCAGCTCATCAAAACAGCATGTCACCCTCTGTTTGCACAGCTCTTGCTGCACTGTTAATTCATGGGGTTGCAAATGCGAGGATGAAATATGGCCTTACATGGGATTGTGTAATGCTCTAGATTACAAAGTGACCCAATATATTCCTTGTCATTATCAGTTACCAATTCTACCCCTCTTTCCTCCAGATCCATGTGCTTATTTCAGATGGGAACATGCTGAGGTTCTTTATATTTATGAACCCTACTGCATCCTTTTCTTTAAGCACCAGTATGGTGTCTGCTATATTCCATGGGGACGTTTAGGCTTATTGATGCCCTCTAAGGCAATGGAACACTTGGATGTAGTGTACCTCAGAGAGATCAGATAGACTGAGGGCCCAATACTATCTGCACAACCCTGACCGATGCAGCCATTGTAAAGGATGCACTCCTTTACAATGGCTGCATCGGTCAGGGTTGTGCAGATAGTATTGGGCCCTCAGTCTATCCGATCTCTCTGAGGTACAGTGAGGATAAAATAGGAAAGTGATAACAGTACTGTACACTTCCTGCTGCTCCTCAAAGGAAACTTGGCACAAAATTGTAATGAACATACAATATAATAAGAAGCAAACCTTTAATTCAGGACATATGCGAACTATGAATCAACCCTGAATTTTTTAACTCCACTCATCAATGCTGATGCCAGGTCCTTCAAAGGAGAATACTTTCCATTCATATCAGAAGATGTGCATCTTAGTAAGTTCCGGGAAAAGCAAGCAGCCGTACATCTCAAATATGTGTTTGGCAAACCCCAACGTTGCTGGCCCGCCAGTTTAGTGTCTGAGACGTGCATCCGACTCTTCCCAAGCTGTTATTTTGTTATTGATAATTCTATGGATGATAACAATAGAAGCAGCATACAAAGAATTCTGTCTGACCCACTGGTGGGCTCCAGCAGGTTCGCACCACTCTATAGAACCGGTTGTTAACGAGAGATAGGACATATAAAGTTTAAAAATAGCCATTTAAAAGTGGCTGCCGGATGGGCTGAGAACCAGTTGTTAATTTCTTTGAATCCCATCACTGGTCTGACCATGAAATCATCAAAATATATATTAATGCTCTGTATTATTCAAAACAAATACATGGATATATAAGTCATATCAACCTTTTAGGCTCAGAAGTAAATAAACATTACCATACTATGTAAAAAAAACCATGCAAAAGAAGAAAGTCATGGGGGGACCAACAGATACACAAAAAAGCATTCATAACAGCCTCTGTTAGGACCCAAATCACACATAAGCCCAGCACAAATCCTGTGCTGACCAGGGGGTGTCACAGAAATGCTATAAGTCATTTTTGACTTACAACCTTTTGCCTCGTGCTGTCCTGTTGTATGTTAAATCCTGTTGTATGTATAGAACATCCTGTTGTATGTTAAATGGTTCAGTTGAGGTGCTGATGATCAACCCAACTGCTCTGCAACCACCTCTTGCAGCATGCATGCTGTCTGCTAGAAATATGTAATGTACATTGTCATTTGTCAGGCATATACTTGGTGGAGAGTGTTATTTTTTCACAGGGCTGTGGAATGGATGACCTTTCGAGGCTAGATTGTCACTGAATGCATTGTTGCCACTCTGGTAGTAGGCTGATTCCATAACAGGCCAAAAATTTGGGATGTATACAAGTCCCCTATACACATTAGTCTGCATGAATCATCAGAGTTTTCATAGTTGTGGATCAGCTAGTTGTGGAATATACAACAGCACTGCTATCTTTATGGCATCAGTTTAAGTTAACTTTTGTGGGGGCTGTTTAATTTTCAACAAAAGTTGCCATGAACAGCCTGAGCTGGTTTTTAATTGAATTTTTCTACCAGAGGTTTGGCACGTTGCATGTGTTTTTGCTTTTCAATTGAACTGTTGCAATTTTATGCCTTTATGTGCCTCACTTTGGGTATTGTAAAAGAGCGCAACCAACAGCTTTTCTAAATCAGTAGATAATGAGTGCTTTTTCTAGTGCTCCTTCCTGCAGCAAACATTAGTTTAACTCCATTTAATTAAACTCAACACAAACAAGCCTCTTGACAGCATTTTCACTCTGTTTGCCCACTTGAATAATGAGGGAGATTCCATTGAGTCGCTTGGCTACATTCACTTTCCCCTATGGAAATAATTCCAGGCAAAGCATTTTATTGTGTTGATGGAAGGCACCATTTAGTTCCCTTTAGATCTGGAGCGAGAGAAGGGGAATCACTCACTTTCACTTACATCCAAGGAAATGTGGATCCAAACCCTTGAGAGTAGCAATGCAATCTGACATGCTTTTTGACCAAGAAGCAAATCCCCCTTGGGTTTCAGGAGGTCTCCCTCCTTACTAAATGTGTTAGTAAATGTGTTCAGGCTTTCCGCCAAAGAGTGCAAGAGTCATGTCTAGGTAATTACAGTTGTTAATTGGCCAAATGCTTCCTATGGCATTTATCTTTATCTGGGGACAAAACACAGAAATGCACTTTGAATTTCTGCTAAGCCACTGGTGCTTGGGCATTGTTGACATTTTCCATCTTGGCCGTGACATGGGAACATAGAAACACAGCCCCCGGAAGATTCTCTCCTTCATTTCTTCAGTCACATATAAAATTGTAAGTGCAACTTCCAGTGCAACTATCTCATCTGTCATCACACAACACAACCATGGGAAGGCTCTTGCGCTCTGTTAAATAGTGATTTTCAAGCATTTTAGACTAGGACGCCCTTCTGAGAATGACAATCTCTCTGGGACCCCTGGGAAGTGATGTCATCAACTTGGAAGTGATGTCATGGCTGACACAGGGTGACCATATCGAATGGAGGACAGAGTGCCTCTACCTTCAAGCATTGCACAGAAGAGGGAACTGAAGTGGGCAGGTGCTGCTTTTTAAACTCCTTTATGAGGAGCTATACCTGCCTCAATTCCACTCTGTCCTCCATTCAATATGGTCACCCTGTGCTGATATCAAACAAGAGGGGACATCACTGGGATGCCAGAGCTCCTCCATGTCTCCTGTTAAATGGGGCTTACTCTCAGGAAAGTGTCTTTAGGATCATGCACACTGAATGCATGTTTTGAATTTAATTACAGTGTTTTGTCATCATTTTTACATCCAGTTAATATTTTTATATGAATATTTTGGGGGTTGTGGAACCAATCGCCCGAGTTTCCATTATTTCCTATGGAAAAATCTGCTTCACTTAAAGAGCATTTCACTTAAAGTGCATGCCTCTGGAACGAATTAAGCTCTTTATATGCGGCACCACTGTATAGTGAGGAAAACGCGTTGTGCCCCATTTTACCCCCTTCCGGTTGGAATTTCCAAAAACCGGTTCTTAGTGCACCCCAAATTTCACGCTTCTAGGCCTGGTGGTTTTGGCAGGGCGGTGATAAGTCATTGACTCAGTCATTCAGTCAGTGAGTGAGTGACTTTTCTCTTTTATATATAAATAGATATAGATATAGATATATATATAGATATATATAGATATATAGATATAGATATAGATAGATGAATATGGAGGAGCCCATAGGAAACCTTGTACATCTTGATAAAATTCCTCACAGATTCCCTGGTTTCTTCAGACACAGAAGTTCAGCACATCCCATTTGATTTGGAGCTCCTTCACATGTGCAGTCCCTTTAAATAAAATTAGAAGTCCTGCACTTCTGTATTTGAAGAAGAATCCATACCAGTAGCAAAATAGAAAGGTTGATGATTGATGAAACTACACCAGTAATGTAGTGACAGGTTTAAAAATGTAGAGGCAGCAAAACCAAGGCAGTATCCTCGGTTGTGCTACCTCAAATCACATCAGAGTAAACTTAAATAAAATCTACAAATAAGTATTGTGCATACAGATATGAATACAGTGTACACACAGATCCATCTATCTCTTAGGTCTGTTCTTTGGGACAAAGATTATCTCTTGTCTTTAGCAAGATTCCGGCACATGATGAGTGCTCCCAATCACTAGAAAGGGCAGGAGGACTCCCTCTTTTGTGGATAAAGGAGTTAAGAGCAAAACTAATCCCAAAAGGCACCACAGGCTGCAACAAGTATTTGCAAAACACAACTATTTCTCAGAAGCATCTCAGTTGCTTTCCAGCCTCATAGAAAGAAATTTACCCCACCTTAATGGCATTTGACACATATCCAAAGCCAACAGATATGCACCATTTCATGCTTTCAGGTACTCTGGTATTATTGGTATTTGTCTTCTAGAGTGAGGAAACAGGGACATTTCAGTGGAAAGAATTTAGCTTGTGGTGTCTTGCAAGAAAATGGATTTAGGAGCTGGCAGAAATCAGCTGTATCCAGAATGCACCAAAATTGTGGTATAAGGTAGCCAAATATTAAAATCGGAAATCATGCCAGCAGCATAGCTTTGATTTGAGGAGGCTATCTCGGTTGGGAAAGGGTGTCTCTTTTTGGCCTATAGAACAGATCATGTTTATAACTTCCCACACAATAGGACTTATTTCTGACTTGGCATGCTTAGCCATAACTAGGTACTTCAGTGCTGTAAATAACTGGACAAAGACCCAGAGCAAGAACTGTATATATACTATGTGGGTGTAGTTTCTAGCAAAATGGAGATACCGTAGTTTGGGCCTTCATCACAAGTTATCTATTGTTCTCTCTCACAAGATGACCGACTGATAACTAAGCAGCATCCCTTCTGGCTCTGCAATGAAAAAGTGAGATTGTTTGATGTCATTAACGAGATCCTCACATCTCGTTAGAGATTAGATACATGTAAACATGGAACAAAACTTCATCGTCCCATCCTTTTTCTCAGTGTGTATGTTCGCTTGAAAGTAGTGGGTCCATAAATACCCTCTGGTATTTATACCCTCTAGTGCGTGGGCAATGCTGGGCATGTGTGGGTGCGTGTGTGATTTTCTGTTTTTCTTTCATTAACAATGTTGTTCCCAGCACGGCCAGTGGTTCACACTATTGTGTGAGGTTTGATGGGCTACAGGAAGAAGCGAGATCCTTATCAAGGCTAGAGAGTTCACAAACAAGTGAGCTCATGCGGTCCCCATAAAAGCAGGCTTGCCTTTTCCAGGCAGAACTGCTGCTGGCTAAAGCAGAACTCATTTCCCGTCCATCGCCTGACAGCAGAAATGCCCGTCAGAACTTTACTCTCAATTCCACAAACAGGCTCAAGTGCAACTAACACAAACTGTGCCGAAGGAGGTTCATACACTTGATTCTGTATGTGGGAGCTACCAGCTTATCCACACATTATCCAACACAGATTCCTGTATAAAACTATATGAAAGACAGTAATATCTTTTCTAAGAGTGCTTCCCATAACACTGATTCATTCTTGCGCTCTTTGTCCTCTGTGTAATTTTCACAGTATTATAAAAAATAAAAAGGTAAAGGTTAAAAATCAGCAACAGCTGTAGCCAGTGGAAGCTACATATTCTGGTTAGAACTGCACCAATAATAAAGCATGGAGCTAATTGCTTCCTATTCTTTTATTAATTTAAGGGATTTATAAACCGCCTTTCCATGCCCAAGTAAGTTTTCAATGCTTTAATCCTTTTGTCCTCACAAAAACCTTGTGAGGTAGGTGGAGACGTGAGTGAGTGACTCAAGGTCACCCAGGAAGCTTCATGACTGAAGGGGGATTTGAACCTGGATCTTCCAATCTAACTCTGCGACAACTACACCGTCCTGGCTCTCCTACAAAGAAATGGTTTTGGAGAGGAACCAGCAGGCAAGGCAATCTAGCCAAAATGCCTTCTTCATCTTGAAGCTACTACAAGAAGCCTAAGCCCTGGCACAAGTCTTGTGCTGACCTGGGGGTGTCACAAAAGTGCTGTATCCCTACAATCCAGAGTAACTACGGGTGCACGTAAGAGACTTTACATGCACCCGTAGTTACTGCACCATCTAGTGAAAACCTATGGGAAATTCATATTGCAATCCAGAATAAATTGTTCTTACACCGGAGCAAGGACCCCACTTAGTTACTCTGGATTGCACCCTAAGACACTTATGCACCACTCCTGGGGGAAGGTTGAGCCAGTGCACAGACATGCACTTGCCTCGCTTCATCACCACAGAAAGGGAAAGACCAATAAGTAGTGCCGGCATAGATTAGGATTGCACCCTAAGTCACACAGCACAGGCTGGGTGGCAGTCTGGCAGGCCAATCCTATGCATGTTGGAAGCATGTTTTACTGAGTTAGTTTTTCCCCTCTTTCTTAACTGTGGCATCTGGAGCACTCAGTGCCAAAGAAAGGTCTACTGCCTGCACTTACTCGTGCTCCAAAACCCCTCTCCCCAGCTCTCCCACAGTCTTTGTTATTTTACCTCATGTCATGCTCATTTTCCTCTTTATAGGCATTTTGCAAAAATAAACTGTGGGTAATTAGAATTTAACAGATGCAGGAAAGAAGTTCATTGTCCTCCTGTCTTCTCCCTTGATCCCTTCACACACTCCACTTCAAAGACCTGCCTGCACATGAGCTCATGAGGCTGGAGAAGGCAAAGATCACAAAGGATACCTCTTCAGAGGGAGCTCTTGACATGTTGTACACACAAGGCTTACATTCCCATCCCTTCTCTGACAAATATAATAACTGTAGTCGTTCCTATCACTCGCGTTGCTGCCTGGAAATATTTACATTGCACAGCTTGATTTTCTCTAGCACCTCAAAGGGCTCAAATCAATAAACAGAACAATCTAGGAAATCTGTCTAATGCAAAAGGGGAAATTCTCTTTTTCCTATGGCCTCAAAACTGCTGCATGTGCTAAGGAGCCATTTGGCGGCACTTTAAGCCATTTCTGCCCAATGCTGCATATACGCAACATGCGTCTAATGTCTACATCTTTGATCATGGCAGAAATGAGTTGCAATTGAAGTGAAATAGTATGAAGTGGTTAGTCAGTGGAAGGACAGACCTCAGTGATTGGGCTAAGCAAATTTATTTACCCTAGTTATTTCAACATCTGAAAGCCAAAATTTGACTCACAGATGGTCTAACTAGTTCTTATTTTTAGCATCATAAAAGTGGCGCATCATATCTCCCTATGTTAAACCCCATCCCTAAATATCTGCCTCATAGCAGCAGCCAGGACTGTAGACAATAAGTGAAACCACAGTATTGTACATAGACATTGGCTGCAATCCTCAAGACACTTTCCTGGGAGTAAGACCCATTGAACACAATGGGGCTTACTTTTGAGTAGACACGTTTAGGATTGTGCTCATTGGGTGCAATCCAGAGTAACTATGGGGAGTCCTTGCTCTGATACAAGAGCAATTTACTGTGGATTGCAATATGAATTTCCCATAGGTTTTCACTAGGTGGTGCCGTAACTACATTGACGTAAATGTCTCTTACGTGCTTCCATAGTTACTCTGGATTGTAGGGATAGTGTCAAATGCAGGGTTGTGAAGGTACCCTCTTTGTACATCTTCATAAGCCTCAGATTGGGAAATGGATTATTACCAGTGACAGTCAGGAATATATTAGCTCCTTGTTCACACAAAACAAAACGTATCTATTGTACAGTATTAGACTCTATATAACAAGTTTTACCCTATCACCTTGCACAGTAATGTATTAACATGTAATCATGTGTATGAACTCAGCCTCAGAAAAATGATCGCCATTCCTGAGATGTTTCCAACCACAATTACAGTATGCATCTGGAGACATGTGTCCCCTTATCTTAACCCAATACCTCTACCAGTCAGATAATTCCTTTGAGACATACTGTTAACCACACCAGTGCTGTGACATTATCTTTTGAACATTTAACTTGGATTGGGCCATTAGAGAACTGATTTATTGTTACTAGACAATCGGTTCATCTTTTTGTTGCATTATTTTTGCCTTTTACTGTTATTTCCTCCACAGTGACATCTGGAGTAAGGCAGGGATGTGTACTATCACCATTGTTATTTATCACATATTTAGACAGCATAAGTAAGAAAGCCAAGCCCAAGAATGGAAACATTAACAAATTGCTCTTTCCAGAGATCAAATTTTGATAGCGGACACAGCTAAGGAACTTCAGAAACACCTTCAGTCCATGAATCACGAACCTAAGATCAAAAATATGAGAACCAGTACAGAAAAAAGTGAAGTAATGGGAATTGGAAGAGAAATACATTCCCTAACATCACAATAGAGGAAACAAGGATAAAACAATTGTCAGATTTTAATAGGTCTCATGTGGGAAGAAACTCATATTGCATGAATAGGTACTTTGGAAGCCTCCAGGAAAGGTATTTGCAGACCTAGTCACTTTAACAGTAACATTTCATCTTTCAGTTGGGAAAAGCTGATGCAATTGTACTGAATACCAAATTGTGAGGAATCCCTTTTGATGTGAAGGCAATGTTAGAAAAAAAAATAGAAAGCTTAACATAAAATAAATTAATCTGCAGTATCAGCAAGTGCTGGTTGCCTGAAGGAAGTTGATCTGGTTTTCAAAGTTGCTCTCACATCAGGTGATCTCTCTGACTAAAGAGCAGTTAAAGAACTGAGGCTTTTGAGAAGCAACACTGAGTTCTTCAATCTACAGATTAGGAGCCAAATAGGGTCATGAAGCCTTATTTTGGGGGTTACAGCAAACTTTCAGAACCTGTACAAAAGAGCGTTTAGATCCAATCCAATAATGGACTTGTCAAAACTAAGTTCTTGATTTAATCTTGCAAAGCCTTTTCTTGCTGTCTTGCAAGGCAGGTAATGCTTAAGCTGCTACCTCAAAGGGTTGTTGTGAAGAAACAATAGATTGAGAGAAATGGGGCAAATGGGAACAGGGAATTGGCAGTGATGGGGGCAGATCAAATACCAGGAAGGGAGTGCAATACATAGTGGGCTAGCAGTTTCATACATCAGTTTCATACATTATTTATTTATTGGGACACAAAAAGGTTGATAACTTAAAAGAGAGTTGTCCAGCTGAGCTCATTGCTAAAAGGAACAAATAATCATTGGCTTAGATGAGTTCATTAATAACTCCACCAGTGTCCAAATATGGAAGCACTAGTTTGGTTGCAATCGTAAGAGCACTTTCCTGCGAGTAAGCCCCATTGAACTCAATGGAACCTACTTCTGAGTAGACACTAACAGGATTGCAGTCAGCTTATTTGGACAAATTCCAGGATTATTATTTTGCCTGTTCCTAAATTTCTTTTCCAAATTCATTAAAATAGACTGAGCACACAATTTTACCTTCCTGGCTAGTGGGTGCACAAGAGTGGAAAGTTTTCATATCTGAGCATGAACATTGTCATGGCATTTAATGATCCTATACTCCCCATATTGGTTTGTATTGTATTTGCCATTGATTTTATTGGAAGGTTCATGTTGGATACTTCAGTATATGAAGTTGGATAGTTTGGAAAGTCAACCAAAAGTAGGGTGATAAAGCAATTCAGAGAATAGTTTCATCAGTAAATAGTAATATAAGGTCCTAGAGCACATTAGAAGGAGGTTTCCTTCCATTTGTCGGTATCTTTGTCAGAGCCTGCATAAAATTGCAATTTTTATATGAGATTCTAAATGAACATTGGGGTTTATGATTATTTATGGTAATCCTAGAGTGTTTCACAATGAATGCCATACCAACAGGTCACATAGGGACAGCACAAGTTGATTCCAATGCTCAGTCAGATGAGCAGTGGTTGTGTATACTTAGTACTGAAAATACTCACTGGGATTTGGGAGGGATTGTAATTTTACATTAGGGATGTAAAAAAAAAAATAAAAAAAAATTTTACATTAGGGATGTAAAATAGGGATGTAATTTTACATTAGGGATTTGGGAGGGATTGTAATTTTACATTAGGGAACGATCATGAGAGAGGCCTAATGCAACCATTCCAGCACCAGTATGGCTTTGAATACCAGCCGCAGGGAACTACTGGGAAGAGAAAGGGAGGCCTTTCTATCCTGCTTGTGCATTTTCCAAGGTAACTTGTGGGCCACTGTGGGGAAAAAGTTTGATTACTGAGGCGAGCAGAAGTGACATAGTCCTGGTGAGAGAGACTTCAGAACTTCTGCCAAATTCTCACTCCACTTGCACTTCTTTTGGGGAAGAGGTTTACTGCTTCTGTGAGCTGTGCATCCAATTCTGAGTTGCTGAACTCATAAGGCAGGAAGCCTGTGCTGAAAGTAATACTCTCTTGAGGCAAAGAACAATAGTCTCTTCTGGCTCAATTTAAGTCATTACAGAACTGATTGGGATTGGCAACTAACTGAAGAATCACCTGAAGGATCTCTTATTTCAGGAGAAAATAAGTACATACCTAGTCTTCTCTCCACCAAATTGTCAAGAGTTTCAATTTTATTCTTATGCTGCTGGACACATGCAGTGTTCTATAAGTGTTTGGGGAAAACAATCAACTGCAGGGACATTGTAGGAAGAGGTTTTAGCAATAAATCCGAATCCCAGGCACAGCTTGCTATGAGACCATTCATTGTGCTGATGAATGCCAAATCATTGCAAACAAAGATGAAACTCACCCCAAGCCTGAGCTTGCTGCATAAGGGTTTAATTTATTTGTTGAGCAAACTGATGGTTTTCATTCAGCTGTTGGTGTTTAATCAATTTCATCTAAGAGTTCAACACAGCTTCAGAGACACAGAACAAAAGATGGAGCTCAGTTAAAGGTAAATAGCTGCCTTATGGGGCTCTGACACCAGGTCATAGAAATGTCACCCAGCCTGATGAATGCTGCTAAGAATGGATGAAGGATGTGGACTGGAAGGAGGCTGCATGTATATAAAAGTCTAAAGCTGTCCTGGTTATGCTGCTCAAGGATTTTCACATATTCAGCCAGCCAAGGACCAAACTAGATGTTACATTGAAGCCTCTAGGTTCCCCCACCCCAACCAATGGCCTTAGTAATGGAGGGAAGTGGGATCTTCTGCCAACTATTCCTTCTCCTCCTAGTTTCCAATGCTGACTCCAGACTGCCAACTGCAATTTCTCCTCATCATCAGTCTGCCTCCTTCCCTCATATAATGCACATCACAGATGATGTGCATTAGGAACCTGGTCTTCATAAAGCGCCCTTGCTGGAACAGCTGGCTTCAGTCTAGAGGTATGGCAGCACCAAATATCTGGGGCAAACTCACTGCTGCTCACTGGTATCCCCTGACTTGGAACAGCAATCAGTATTGTACCATGCCACTCCTTTGCAAGGCTTACTAGTGGCAAGATGCCTGGAAGCGTCAATCAGAAGACTCCTGGACACACAGCAGCCATGTGTAATGTTAGCCTGGTTGGTCTTTCTCTGTTGTAAAGCACTGACATGGAGGCATGTTGTAGTGAAAAGGGAAAGGAAGAATATTTCATTCCTGTCCTGCCTCTTGTTTTCCCCCCTGAAATTAATCCTATCCCAATGCTACAAATGAGAAGAATTCATATTGCCAATATTAAAAGCAGCTTAAATGTAACATGAAGTTTGGCCCTTAATTACCTTAGTGCTCCTCTTGTACTATTTACGTTTCCATGTGATCATGGTGCACATGGAAAACAAAGTAGGAGGATTAAACACACACCCTGAACAATGTAAATTCACATTACAATATGAGTAGAGCAAGAAGCACCATGTGTTAAAGTCTCATCACCACATGCCTCACGCCCCTTGTAAGAATTCTTCCACTCTGGACCCACACCATTTACTATACTTTCTGCCTGCTAGTCAGAGGCAAGGTAAGTTTGGGTGAATGAGGTTCTTTAGATCTACAAACAGTATTCTCTCTCAGACCATTTCATCCATAGCTCGAGATTCACATCCATTTATTCCCTCAGACTATATTCTACAAGGAACTCCACTAGAATTGAGTGTTACTTCTTTTCAACTGCATAAGATTGTCAGTTGGTGACACACTGATGGTTCCACCACTTGTCAGTTTCAAGGTGTCTCTGCCTCTAACACATGTCCGTTCCTTAGCAGAAACTCCTCTCAGTTCCCACCAAGTCTTTTAGGCAAGGAATTGGTTTATATCTCTATTGCAGATAGTCTCCCTTTGCCTTTAATCGGTCCAACACTACCACACCTGCATCATGTGGCTCTGTCATATTAAGTATCATACCCACTCAGGATAGCACTGGATCTACATAACTGGATGATCATGGTTTCCATGAGTTCCAGGCCCAATACAACAACCATCAACATGAAGTATGAAGGCTCTAGCTCTGGTGTGTCTTCTGAGTCCTTGTCTCCAATGCTAGAAGCTGAATGATGTGATGTGCTCCGAGCAAGAAATGTCTACAGGCTCAGCTGGTCAGAAAGTTGGTCCATCCAATCTGGACAAGTCCTATCTGAAGGACAGTTCCCAGAGAGGTTGGTTCTCATTCACGAGAAGGAAGGTTAGTCCATAATGATCTTCCTTCTCTCATGTTCTCTTCTGGCCTTGTATTGTCTCATCTTCCTATGTGGCTGTTGCTTGCCTAGGCACTCGGTTCCTCTCACTGTGCTGCTTCCCCCTTCCCTTTTTGCCACCGTCCAACAGGTTCTTGTTTTTAGAGGGCTTGCCTTTGTGCCGAGGGTGGCGGTCTCCACACCACACACGCTCACAGTACTCCTCCACCCTCTGCAAGTTGGCATAGCCAATGAGGTGCATGATATCTTTGAACCACACTCTTTGTCCATGAAGCAGGCGGGGATCAGGCACCAGGCAAGGTGAGCGAGGCACCTCCTCCTCCTGCTGCTCCCGCTGGAAAACCTGCTCCAGTTGCTCACTCTCAATCACCTCCAACATGATTTTGGTGATGGTCTGGGTGAAGCCATGTTCTTGAGCCTTGCAGTAATAAGTCCCAGCATCTTGGCGGAAGACCTTCCGGAACAGCAGCCCTTGCTCTGTCTTCATGATCCGATCATCAGTTTTCACCTGGAAGAAGAAATAATATGGGCAAAACTAGATAACATTTTAGTGGTGCACTACAACTTTCTCAAGACATTGTAGGAATCAAGGGCATGGGTGGGTTGCCAAGGAAGGAATAACAAGCTGGCAAGTGTTCCCTACAAACAGATCACACGGAGTAAATTGAGCACCCTAATTCTTGCTGATAGATATGAAGATATGCTTGTGCAATCAGTGCTTGATGACATTTCAGAAATGCGTGCAACTTGAATACACTATCCAGCTTTCCCCATAACTAGAATAAATTATATGAGGTGAATAAAAACAAATTTGCTTATGCTATATAATATATAAATCCAATCCACCAAATTCAATGTTTTCTAGGAGCAAAATTTTTTTTAATGGAAAATACATTTTGAAGTAATAAAGACATTGCAGAAAATTAGAGAAGGAAAACAGTGGATGCCAGGCAGACTGGAACCCCAAATAAATCCAAAAGATAAGAATAGTTTCACTGGTGGTTTCCGTTATCACAAGCAAAACTTCATTTAGTTCCATATTTAAGCTCCCAAAACACCAGAGCAAGCTATAGGCTCCCTTGATTTATAAGCACTATATAAATAGCATTTATATAGTACTTCCTGCACGTGTAAAGCACTTCACAGTCATTAGCTTGATATAGTCCTTGCAATTCCCCGTCTTTGCATTTAGTCTGTGAACTTCTGTTGGTGCCTCACTCCTACTTGCAATCCTCCTCAACACAGGAAGGATATTTCCAGGCACTTGCCTGAGCGAACAGCTCCACCCAGGATGGCCACCCAAATTGCTCAGTGCTGCTAGCTTTGTTTTTAAAAAAGTGCAGGGCGCAACAGGCTCCATCCTGAAGGAGGCTTTGTTCCCCTGCTAACACCTTCCACCTGTAAAAATCCCTTCCAGTCAGGTCTTATAAGAAAGAGAGCACAAGCCACATTTCTTAAACAAAAGCTGCTGCTGACAAATTCTAAATACCAATAGTGGGAGCACATGGGAATTCTTTTACATGTATTATTTTTGATGAATGACTTGTATTTATTTGTCTTACATATGAAAGAAGAGAGTCCAGCAAAAACGGCACATTCCATTGCCCTGTGTGGTCTTTTAGAAAGCCGCAGGGGTTGGAGGAGGATATGGGAGAGAGGTCTGACACCCCCCTCCACTCTCCCTGTGACACCAGTGCTGTCCTTAATAGTTACCAACTTATTAGACCAGAACTAAACAGCTGTGTTTACTGGTCCTTCTCACCTTCTATGTCCCTTTTGCACCAGGGATTTCTACTCAGATGATACAGTATTAGCACCCTCTTCAGAACCCACCTTCCTAAGAAATGAACTGTCCTGTTAGCTCTAGGGGGAAAGGGAAGTGAGACCTCACACAGAAGGAGCACACAATTCTTCATTTTAGTTACATTCAAGAATTCTTAGTGGAGAAGGGAAATCTTTGCCATGGAGAAGGGAAAGCTAAGAAAGTAAATGATAGGAGAGGAAGCTAAGAGTCTCAATAGTACCTTGCAAACCACCAGAAATGGATTTGAAAAACAGACAATAGTGTACAAAACTCTTGGATATAATGGGCTGACAATGATTTTATCTGGATTCTCCAACAAAAAGAGAATGCTTCAGGAAGGCCATTGGACTAGATGACCTTGTAAATCCCTTCCAACTCTGTGACCCTATGATTCTATGAAGCAACTTCAGCCTATATGGCCAGCATGGACGTTACCACAATGAGAAACATTACAAACATCTTCTAAATATATTTTCCAGGGCATTTATTGGACAGGTGAAACAAAAGAAAAAGATTCTCGATTCATCTTCAGCAGCATTCTATAGTTATTTCATTCATTTAGAGCACGGGTCTCCAAAACCTGGCCCATGGCAAGCATCCATCTGACCAGTGGCAAGCTTGTCTCCTGCAAGCTTTTGGCCCTCTTGACAGAACACAGTCAGACCTGTGCTTTGGTCATTTCTGGAGGATGTTCTGAAGGCATAAAAATCACTTCCTGGTTTTCCCCAAATCCAGAAGTAACTTTTTGTGCCCTCCGAAGGCCTTAGAATGTGCTGGGGAGGTGGGGAAATGGAGGAATTCTACATTTGACTATGTGTCCCCATGTCATTAAAGGCACCAAAGCCCTGCCAGAAAAAAAAGAGCAAACAAAAGAAGTGGAAACAAGTTAGATCTGATAGTTGGCATCTACATGGAGATGATGAGAAAAAAATGTTTTCACTATTGGAAAGAAAACAAAAGAACTGAGAAAGTGGGGAATGGTAGCCACCTCACCTCATCTCGTAACTCCTCTGAAGACCTGTGCATGAACCATTGCACTGTAGCCTGAGGAGACTTGGGAATGCACTCCAAGAAGGTGCTGTTGTGCTCTGTCCCATATACCACCTTTTCCTCTGTTCTGTCGAAGTCATCCACTATGGAAAAAATGAATGCCTACATCAGAGAACTATAGTTCAACAGAAACTACCTGGTTTTGTGATTGGGGGTCAGAGATACCCAGCAAACAGAATATTAATGCTGATGGTAACTCCTCAGAACTTGAGAGACTATCATCATGTACAAATAAAAAGCCCATGCTCAGTTTTACAAATTACTTACACCTCAGATTATGAAAAAGAGAACAATGTGTGAAAGAGAACAATGTGTTTCTGTATACCTCAAAACATTCTTATATTCTGCATTTTCCCATACTCAAGACTACCTACCACATAGTGGATATAACCCATGGAATTCTATCACATTTTCAGATCCCAAAATAGACTCTATTCCAAGCAGGTTTGCCACATGTACCTGGAATCTCTGAGAATTACATTTTGAGGGATACAAACTTTCAAGATACAAGGTGTCCCTGTGGCACATCAAAAATGTAATTATATTTATTGTTATAATTTTTATCCTTGAATAAAAATTGAATTCCATGTTGAATTCCATGTTGAATTTAAAACAGCATATGTGGTGTTACCAGCCAGCCTGCCATCCAAGCACTTACCAGACCCAAATTTACTTAACTTCAGCAACACTTCCATGCTTTCAAACCAGATGTGGAACCAATATAATTGAAAATTTCAGTTGATACTAGTTGATCCAGTTGTTTTCCATTTACCTTTCCTGTATTTCAAGAGTTATGAGCCATACTTATGAAAGGTCTTTCCACTGATAGTCAGCTGCCTTATTCCTCTCATATCCATAACATTAAATTTCCTCACCTGTCAAATTTTGATCCAGGCATTGATGCATGGGATTTCCATTACGAATGTCCTGCCGGCGGAAACGACGCTTGGCCAATGCCTGAAACCTGGTGCAGGAGAGACCGTCCCAGGCACAGTAAGGGTCGCGTGCCAGGCAACACTCAGCACAGGCTGTGCCATAGGTCTCACACTGATGCAGTCTCACTTGGGCAACACCCACCCGGGAGCCCACATAAAGCATTTGCTGTCAAAGTGAAAGTGGCAGACTTTAATGGATGATAGTCAGCAGTTGACACTACATTTCCCAACATTTTCAATATCATTCCCATGAAAACTAGAAAAGGTAATCAATACACTCCTTTTTCCACTGAACTGGTCCTACTGGTCAGTATAAATGGCTTTCCAATCTTAACAGACCCAAGTGTCTAAAGACTAGTCATCCTCCGTAATAGTTACTATTTTGTCCAAGTTGAACTATATTCCAAATTCAAAACAGTGAGCAAAGGCGCAACCGTAATGAGGATCCACAGCCATTGGCCCAGTATTGGCCTATTAATTGGGAGCCACCAATCAATAAAGTTTGGGAACAACTGCACTAAAGGATTGGTAGTCACTGAATTAAATAGGATTTGTGGAAACTAAATCAAGACTATTATGTGTGTAGCAAAATGTGCTAACAGATATACTGTATGTTAGGAATCCAGTTGGGACAGTTAAAAAGGATTATGTCAGGCCATAGCAGAAGTCTAGCAAAAGAGCTTTATGTAAATCTAGGAGAAAAGGGAGTATTTCATTCAGGAAGGGCGAAGGGGGTGTTGCATGTCAGTACTGAGATGTAGCATAAGTGTGATTTGAGACAATTGTTAAAGGACACAAATACCTAACCAGTTCTGCTAGATATCCTGGGGAGTGAAGGACAGATAATTAATAAAGTTATTTATTAAACCTAGACAAATATATTATAGAAGGAGGAAGTTTCATTGGTTTGAATGGAAAATAATCAGGTGGTGAAGAAGAGCAAAGAACACAATAGATAAGTAATATAAGTTACTGGGTTTCCACATTTAGGAATGTATGAAAAATAGGATTTCCCACGTGAAATAATCATAAGCTGTTTCTTGGGACAATGTTCAGTTAGAATTAGTTTCATAGCATCACAGAATTGGAGGATGCCTTGAAGGCCATTTATTCTAAGTCTAACCCTTTCTTCATAAATCCAGAAACAAAGCATCCACCTAGCAGTCTCAAACCAGGAGCTATTTTTGTAATGAAATCCAGCCCACCACCACAGACTTCTGATATTGATGGATCTTGGGCATCTACCTAATTAACAAGAATCCAGGAGATACCTTTACAAATTCTGTTCCCCACATTACCTTTACATATATGTTATGTCAAGAAACTTTCATGGAGTTGTGAACTGGATTACCAGCTACACCCTTTGCTAGAAAAGCAAAGGCAGCCCTATGAACTGACATCATTGAAGGTGTTAATATTCCTGTTAAGGGGTCCTGTTCAATAAGTGAACAGACCTTTCACTCATTGCGCTGTAGGTCCTTGGCACCTCTGGATACATGATGATGATGTCAAAGTCATCACTGGACTTCCAGGAACACCAAGCTCCAAGCTACACAAACTTAGCTTCAGAGGAGTTTAAGCCATGCAGCTTAATGATAAAAGTGCTGCTCTCTCCCTGGATTGTTATTGACAGAGATATGAACAAGGATCTTCTACTTACATCTGCTATAATGTAGGGATTTGAGGAAGCTACATATATGGTCATACGAAACTGTAATTTATCAATCAGTCTTGCTGCACATGACTGTCAGTCAATCAATCAGTCTTGCTGCACATGACTGTCAGTCAATCAATCAGTCTTGCTGCACATGACTACTACAGGCTACAGTAGCGCTACCACCAGTCATCCTCTTCCTACAGTGGATTATCTACCACTATACTTGTCTTGTAAATACGCCATTCATTACTCACCCGTTTGACAGAGATTTCAATCTCAGTGATGGGGATTGGAGCCTAAAGGGGAAAAAGAGGAATTTCAGCTAAAATGTTTCACAAAATGACCCCTGCCCCATTCCACAGCTGCACATTTCTGCCCTGCATTTTTACAGCCATTATAAGGTCATTCAGCTCCCAGCTATCTTTACATCAAAAACAAAAGGCACAAACATGAACACATAGAGATCACACACACACACATGACTGGGAGAAGAACTTTGTCTGGGTCAGAGCTTTACTAATACTGGAAAGAAAGAAGTGCCCTCTGGAGAAACTTCCCTGGACTACTGAATGGTAGACACTAACTATGGCTTGTTCTTCAGAGATCCAACTCTTTAAAATATGGGAGAAACTTATGACTTGATGGACAGAGAGCTAGACTTGTGACCTGAGAGACTGATATTCAAAGTCTTTGGTATTCAAAATGTGGAAGCATTGAACAACATCATCTTGTGAGAATGACCAATGATCCTAAAACAGCTTCTACGTTAGAGGTGCTATGAAAATAATATTCCATTTCCACATAGATTCAAACATATGCAATTATCCCTGCAATGGATGGGAGTGGTGGGCATTATTTCATTAAGCCTGAACAACCATTTTTATCCACTGTAAAAGTTGTGGATAGCCATGCTGGTACATTTGAAAATATTTTCAATAAAAAAGCAGGCTCTGGGAGCAGGTGTGTTACACTGACCAAGCTCAGCCTGTGCAGGGTACAGGGGTGTGGTGGGGAGGAAGTGGGCAGGAGGTGATTGGGGTGGAGAAGTCAGGCCATGGGCTGCAGTGTGGACAGGGGACCAGGAAGCTGGAGCTGGGGGTGGGATCCAGCACTTGTGTCAAATCCAAGTTCCTTTACCTAGCAGCCTCCGACAGTCCAATGCTGCTCAGATTTGTGCCACCAAAACTGATGGCACAGATTAAAGTAGACCCACTGGAGTTGCTGCTGGAGTAAAGAAAAACGTTTCCCCTTTCCCTGGAGTTAGAGCAGCAGCAACCCCAAACTTATAGTGGATGTAGCACAGGCATGCCAGCCTGCCTACTCCAGCACAAGTTAAGATTGCACTGCCCAATTCTCATGTCAATGCAGTCATTACATCCCATGAGTCATGAATGCTCTGACTGTATGACACCCATCAGTTTGCACGCATGTTGCCTTTTCATCTCACCTTAAACACCTGCAGCTCTTCCAAAGTGACTTCTTCAGCAGCTGCCAAGTTTCCTCTCTGAAGAGCTATGACCTTCAGTACTGAGCCAGCATCTAGAAGGCAAGAAAGAAAGAAAATACACCTTGAAATAAAAAAGAATATCCCTGCAGTCATTTGAAATCCTGAGAGGGGCAAACCTGCACTTATTTTTACAGGCACATTTGGAGATCATGAAATGCCCCAAAATAAACACTCAAGGACACAAGGTGCTCTCTTGGAAGTTAAGGAACTTGGGTTTTGACTAATTATTCATCATTATATGCATGCATGGGCTTCTTTATTATTTATTCTGCCATTAAGTCCTTTTAATTATAAGCTATTGGGTGGAAAACTCAATGACAAAATATAACTCTGGATAGAGATCTTGTTGTCCAATCTCCAATACAAAGAAAAATGGAGATGCAATTTCATTGACTCCTTGACCAAAACTGAAGAGTTCCTTCAATATGGACTCTTAAAAGTAGTTTGATTTTTTGTGCACCTGGCTGAACACACATACCTTCTCTTATCACAGAATGAAGTGCATTTGCCAATAAAAGGAGGAAAGAATAACATGGGTTATGAACAAAAATTATCAATTGGACAGAGAAAAATTAAGAGAAAAATGAAGGATTTAATATCCATTTAAGACCCAGCCCAGCCACTGATGAGTGGTGGCAAGGCTACAGGTGGATGAGGAAGCCAGTTAGCCAAAAGCCACAACTAAGGAGAAGGAAAGAGGTGATGCAACCCCTTCTCCCATAGCCTGAGGCCTGTAGCCTGAGCCAGGTGGATGAGTCTGGTCCCAATGCAGCAACTAAGTTTTTGTCCTTTTATCCTGCCAATCACTTTTGTTGGACGACCCCTAGTTCTATTATCACCAAGGAAAATCTTTCTCAACTTCATACATAATTTTATATATCTCAGTCATGTCCCTCATTAATTAACTTTTTATATTCTAAAAAGTCCCACAAGTTGTGACATTTCCTTATAAGGAACGTGCTCAAAACTTTTAATTATTTGGTTGCCTTCTTCTGCACCTTTTCTACAATATCCTTTTGCAGTGCAGTTTTAAGAACCATGATCCAAATGTGGCCCTACCTTAGATTTGTAAACATCATTTCAGCAGGCTTCTGGATCCTGTTCTAGTGATTCCTAGTTCGTTATTTAGCCCTACATAGCCCAAAACTCTTTTGTATACCATGGCCCCACCTTGTAAAATCTAAAATAATGCTAAACAAAATATTGGTTCGAAATATACTGAGTTCTTTTCCTTAATAACCATTAGCCTACTACATATCTAAGATTAGAAAGAAATTGTCCAAGTTCAGATCATGCTACGCTTGAGAGTTTTCCTAACACTTGTCACTGTCACCATAAAACACTGCACCTGTGCCAATGAACATGACATCGTACTGTCCATCTTCAGCATCAACACGGTCAACCACAATCTGTCGCAGGCGGTATGGCAGGTTGGTTTTCACAAGTACAGGTTGGTGATGTTGTGGATGCACAGATTTGCTCATCAATGGATGGGCACGTGCAAAATGAAGGACATCGTCAGGGTAATCCTTCGTGGAGGAATATTGCCGGCTTGGTTGATTGGTAGTTTTGCTGGGACACTGGTTAGGGAGGAAAAAGCCCAGTGTTTCAATCAAACAGTGGTAATCTATTTGGGAACAAGATCATTGGGACCAAGAAAAATCCATGAATGAAAAAATGAGTTCTGCTTTGCAAAACAAGGTTAGCTAGAGCTTAGGAGAATGAAAAAATGGCCTTGGTGGATCAAGCTGAAATATCAACCTTATTCTTTCCCAACTCCACCACCAGCAGCAAGAAGTCCCTGGGAAAATACTTGCATTTTAAGTTAGCCAAACAGCACAGGTCCCAAAAGAAATTCTTTGGAGAACCTCATTGTTTACTTGTTACATTCTAGAAAATTATCTACTCACTACAATGGACAACTAAGAATGCCATGCATGGGATTGCTAGTCAGGTAAAAAATTAGCACCTGGAAATGAAACCAATTGCAAATTTTCAACTTGAGCTAATGTATTGGCATGAGCCCTGACTCTGATCTGCCAGAAGTACTTAGTTTGCATATGTTTACTGTGTAATAAAATGTCTTAATACCATACATCTACCTGGAAATCTGTGGAATAGTTTTACTATTACTAGTTTTACTATTTACTAGTTCAGTTCTTCATTTTGAATTTGAATTATGAAATTCCCAGTTTACCTCACATTCCCTAAACAAGGGGTTCTCAACCCCCAATCCTTGCCACAGTACCAGTATGCAAGTTCTTGGGGACATGCCATGCCAGGACTGGAGGACTGACCACTCTGGCTGGAAGCAGCTGCAACTTCACTCCACCCCAACCTGGCAGAACTACCGGGATGTTAACAAACTGAACATGTGTACCATAGGGGCGCACATCTGTACTTCGTTCCTAGACCAATAGTTCTGCCAGACTAGAGATAAACTGTGCAGGCACATCCAGCTGCCTAGTTCTGCCAGTAGCTACTAGTTTTCCAGTAGTTTTTCCAAACTGGAGGTGAACTGCACAGGCATGCTAAGCTGCTGGATGAATCTCCATAGTTTGCCCCCAGCCTGGTCCTTCTGCTGAGCTGGGAGCAAACTGTGCCTCAAGCCTCTCATGTCTCCAAAGATCACCCCAGCTTAGTAGTTCTGTCGAACTTGGGATGAACTGCACAAGCATGACCAGCTGCTGGGCTGTGCAAGCATAGTTTGCCCCAAGCTTGGCAGAACTACTGGGCTGAGGTGAACTGCACAGGTGTGTCCAGCTGCTGGGACACACGTGCATTTTGTCCGCAGCCCAGTAGTTCTGCTGAGCTGGGGGCAAACTGCGCAGGTGTACCCCAGCTACCAAGAGGCTCTTCAATACTAAAGAATTTTTTATTTTTTTTTTTTTTGCTATGGCAACTTGATACTTAATGCCAAGGAACAAACTGTAATCCAGAACAGGAATTGTATTATAATTCAGACTGGGCTTTCTTACCTTTTTAAACCAAACTTGGTTGAAGCACTATCAAAGGAAGAATGGGTAAGCCTTTGATAGTGCTTCAACCAAGTTTGGTTTAAAATCAAAGGAAGAATGGGTAAGCCTTGTGAAAGGGTTAAATTACAGCTGTTTACAGATTTTTCCCCTTTTTTTGAACTCAAAGTAGGGCTTAATTTTGAAGAGGAGAGAGAACTAATTTTCCAAGTTTAGCATTTTGGAATGTGTGATGAACATGAAAAAGAAGTGAAAAGTAAAACCATGTGGAAGGCCACTAGATAGTCAAAAGTACTGTGCTCCAAATTCAAGAATAGCAATGCCCTATAACTGTGAGTCATCAAGACATTTTGACTGCAATCCTATGCATATTTTCCTGGGAGTAAGTCTCAGTGAACACTATGGGACATGCTTCTGAATAAACAAACATGTACAGAATTGGAGCTGTTCTTCATTTATTTTCTCTAGCCACTTGTGAATGCTTTTCAAAATACAGCTGTGAGTTACTTACTACTCCTGGCCTCGGATAAGGCACCTTGCCCTCATAAGCTGCCCACTGGTGGTCAGGGCCATCTTTATGTGCAAACGGTCCATTAAAAACCTCCCAGATGTCTGCCATGCGATATACACAGACAGCAAAGCCTTGGAAGACATTGCTGAAATGAGAGAGTTAGTTATTAGCCAATTAGACCCTATTTGTAGAAAAGTATTTTAGAAACACCTACATAACATTGCCAAAGTATTGCTTTGATGTGCACCAGAATGCACATGTTCAAAATATGGTGAAGCAAAATATACTGAAGCTTCACCAGTATTCATCTATATTGAATATTCAGTATTCATCTATACTGAATATAGATGGTGAAGCAAAATATACTGTGAAATTCCCAGCTACAAATGTGATCAACTTAATTACTTGGTGATCTAGGAGGCCTCTGCCTGTTAAAATATTCAGAATCCCAAATCACAAATATTCTCGGACATTCAATTTAACATTATAAATACTAAAAACCAGCAGTTATCATAACTTATTTCCCGACAAATGAAGCACAGATACCAAGACAGCACTGAATAATTTTTAAAGCATTGCTCTGCTAACTTTGTAAGTCACTTTGTAAGTCAATTGAAACATAATTCAGTGAGCAGATAGGATTGTTAAAGTCAACATTTAGAAATAAGAACCAGACAAAATTAAATGACAACGAAAAAATCTTACCTGATGGTGCTAAATAGTGCATAGACCTCAGGGCTCCTCCCATCTTTAGTTCTCAGGAGAAAGACATCCTCTGTTAAGGAGAAGTTATAAGTTGTATCATGTGATGGTCTCTCACCTTCTGCAGACTACATGCACCTATAATGGCCATTGGAATACACTTTCCAAGAAACGTAGTCTAAGACTATTGATTCCTTTTCCCCTGAGAAGTGGCTTAGCGGACGTGCAGGCTACTAAGCTGATGAGTTGTGATACCAGAGACAACTATCAAGATGAGGAAAAACTTTTTAACTTTGTTATAGCGACTACCCAGAATTACACTAACGGGCGCAATCCTAACCAACTTTCCAGGAAAGCAAGGTCAATGCAGCTCTAAGGTAAGGGAACAAACATTGCCTTACCTTGAAGCAATGTTTAAATACCTATGTCATTTGTTTCTCTTTACACCACTCCACAAATTTACCCAACAAGACTGCCATGCTTCATCTTCATCAAATTACTGAGATCAAGATTAATGGTTCTGCTGATGTCCAAAACATTGCACCATTGGTCCTTGTTGATAACCTTTTACTTTGATTGCTCTAGGAACTGGTGTAATACTGGGAAGAGAGGCCACATTTTTTTCCTAAGAGGAGTCCTAATATATGCTTGGCAGTATTTATATCTAGGCTTTGCTGGTCCTTTTCATGAGCAAAGTCAAATGCATGCCTATATATAAGTTTAAAATTTGTAAGCTTGTTTAATAAAGACCGTACCTATTTGATAATAATAATTTAATAAAAATAATAAATAAATAAATAAATAAATAAATAAATAAATAAATAAATAAATTATTATCCATAAATACACAGCGAACAATTTCATGCTGGTTTCATTCACATCACCAGTTGGACCCTTGGGAAGGGTCCAACTGGTGATGTGAATGAAACCAGCACGAAATTGTTCGCTGTGTATTTATGGATGATAATAATAATAATAATTTCGTTTGAATACAACAAAATTCATAAGACATCCAGAGACCAGTCCCAACAAACCCCCCGCCCAACAACACCCCCACCCAAGATGCTCTTTAAACACACACCACTGCACAGCACACCAAGTAATAGCATTCAGCTGTTCACTCATGTTAGTCCTTAAAATTACTATTGAATGCAGATATGGCTTTAGGGTAAAAGCCCTAATTGATTGCCCTAATTTGATTGCCCCCCCCCCCCACCAGTTGTAAGATGCAGCACATGCTTCACTTTCACTGGGCTGGAAAGTTGGTTAGGATTTGGGCCTCGAGGAACTCCCTGATCTAGGAGCTCAGTTTCCCCACACTATTCACAGAAACCACTCCTTGCAATCTGGTGGCGTGTGTGTGTGTATATGTGTGTAGGCTACTATGTGTGTGTGCGTGCGTGCATGTGCGTGCGTAAATTCCCAGACCATTCCACGGGGTCTTATAAAGGAAATGCCAATACTTAATTGACTGCTAATTAAGATAATGAGGCTTTGACCTACTAAGCACAATCCTAACCATGTCTACTCAAAAGTAAGCCCTACTGTGTTCTATGGGTGTTACTCCCAGGAAAGTGCGTTTAGGATTGCAGCCTAAGCCTAGCCATGCAATCCTATTCATGTCTACTCAGAAGAATGTCCCTTGTATTCAATGGGGCTTACTCTCAGGAAAGGATGGATAGGATTACAGCCTACGTTCATGTGGGGAGGATGGATTACGAGTTCCTCTTACCCAGTTCATCGAAGTATGTGTCAATGCCATCTGGTCCTGGGACGGAGCACACCAGCCGGGCCTTGTTGAAAGTGCTCCACTTGTTGACTAGCACTCGCTGTCCCCCAGCGTCATTCTGAAAGCAGAGGAGTAAACATTGCTCAGAAGTAGAGGCAGTTGATATTTCTGATTAGAGACCTTACAAATAAACAAACAAGACAGTTAATATGTTAAAGCTGTGCTTTGGGAACCTTTCCAGAGAGATCAAAACCGAGAACTGGGGAACCAGATGGGAGATGATTTTTTTTTTGGCTGACATTCAGATCATTCTAGTTTCCGCTCTTCAGATTGGTTATTGTCAAACATTCTACCATCACTCTAAGTTGTCTGGTAAGGAACCCCTGCATATAGGTCATAAGGGTCACCCCTCTGCATTGCACAGGACTGGGTGGGGGGAGAGGCAAGTTATGCAGACCCAGTCATATCCTCTGGACCTTGCCATTGCTCCATGCTAACCAAGACCATGCCCTGGAATACAATCAGCACCCCCGCAGTGTGTGTGTCAATCAGAGGTGGGGAAGGGGAAGAGACTGGTAGCATGGTGGGTTGGCTGCCTTTCAGGGAAGCGTTTCTGTCATGACTGATATTGTTTTTGAGGAACCCTGACAGGCCTACCTAAGTATGAAAACCACTGCTTGGATTGCGAGCTCATCTGGCAATGAGTATACATTGCTGGGGACAACAGTGAGAGGGGCCTACTGTATGCCTGCCAGCAGCCATATGCCTCTATTTTCGTGCCAGCTGTGGGGGAGCAATGGCAGGGGAAAAGGAGGCTTTCTGTCCTGTTTGTGGGTTTTCCAGAGGCAGCTAGTCGTTCATTATGAGAAAAGGATGTGGAGTAGATGGGCCAATGTCCTCAAACAGACACTTTATACGCTCTCAAGAGGCCCACATACAAGTGCCATGTAGATAGGTTTCAAAGGCAAATTAAAACAGAATTTGTCCTAAGAGGCACTGCTGCTACTAATTCCTCAACGAACCTCCCTTCAACCAACAGTTGAATGTTTAACCAACAGTTGAACAGTTTCACTGGGATGTATATGTGTGAGCACATGACACATCCATACAGAGCTTAAATTTCAACTTTGTGATTGTGTTACCAACCCTTTTCACTGGAATTTTTTTTTTAAAAAATTGTCTGAGTTTTCTCTGCTGTTGGCTGCTGAAATTTTATAGCTGCTTTTTTATTGCTGTAATTTTATTTGAATTGTTTTGCTTTTAAGAGTGTTGCATTTTTACGGTATATTTGTTTAATGTTGTTAGCCACCTTGGGGGTCCTGTGGGCTGAAAAACTGCCTGGAAATAAATATTAACAGAAGGATGCGGCAATGAGGCAATGAAGCATGCTAGTTTTGGAAAGTGAAATGTAGAATTATACCCTGAAAGTTCACATCAAATTTCATGGCTATCAATGCTGAATTACAATTCTATCAATGCTGAAATTACAAAAAAGACCAAATTACAACACTGACAGTGAGTCGCCTTATATGTCTTGTAGCTTTAATGGGTAAGGCAACAACATATAGTTTAAACCCTTGTACCCACGCACTCATCTATACCCTCAGATCAATCTCTATGGCTGTAATCCTTATTTCACTTACTTGGTAGTCTGCTCCATTAACTACAATGTCCTGAGTAGATAGGGATAGTATCATTAGAGTTCCCTTAAAGTTTTCTTAGTTACATTACATTAATGTACATTAAAGTTACATTACATTAATATAACTTTAATGTTCCCTTAAAGTTATCTTAGTTACATTACAGCCCCTGGTAATGCTGCTCCTAGCACCAAACATTCATGAAGTTTTATGAGTTATGATGAGTTATTATAAGGAAAAGGAGAATTAAAATATCTTTAATCTGGTGAATGATCAGTGTACTCTTGAGAGCACAATCCTAATGAACTTTCCAGGACTGCCTAGCTGGCCTAGCCCCAGGATAAGAAGACAAGCTGGCCCTAACCTAGAGGAGGCTGCCTCCCCACTTCAGGACATAATGCATGTCACATTGGCAGGGCTATGTCAGTGTTTGAAAGCGGGTTAGGATTGTACCCTTGGCAAAAGAAAGAAAGAAAGAAAGAAAGAAAGAAAGAAAGAAAGAAAGAAAGAAAGGAAAGAAAGAAAGAAAGAAAGAAAGAAAGAAAAGAAAGAAAAGAAAGAAGAAGAAAGAAGAGAAAGAAAGAAAGAAAGAAAGAAAGAGAAAGAAAGAAAGAAAGAAAGAAAGAAAGAAAGAAAGAAAGAAAGAAAGATAAGAAAGAAAGAAAGAAAGAAAGAAAGAAAGGAAAGAAAGAAGAAAGAAAGAAAGAAAGAAAGAAAGAAAGAAAGAAAGAAAGAAAGAAAGAAAGAAAGAAAGAAAGAAAGAAAGAAAGAAAGAAAGAAAGAAAGAAAGGAAAGAAAGAAAGAGAAAGAAAGAAAGAAAGAAAGAAAGAAAAGAAGAAAGAGAAAGAAAGAAAGAAAGAAAAGAAGAAAGAAAGAAAGAAAGAAAGAAAGAAAGAAAGAAGAAGAAAGAAAGAAAGAAAGAAAGAAAGAAAGAAAGAAATAAATATTGGCCTCAGTAAAAGAGTGGGAAATTTTAGAACTGTGGTTCATGCAGGAGATAGACTCCTTTCATCACCATAGGCAAGCAGCATTCAGTGTGCTTGCTGAGGTTTGAAGTAACATCATTAAGCAGATGATGGCCAGAAATAAGCTTACAGGAAATAAACTGACTTTTCAATTGAAAGACAGATACTGAAGTTCAAATATTTTGGCCACCTCTTAAGAAGGGAGTACTCTTTAGAAAAGACTCTGATATCTTGGGAAAAACTGAAAGCAAAAAGAGAAGGGGACTGACAGAGGATGAGATGGTTAGATAGTGTCAGGTGAAGCAATGAAACAAACTTGGACAAACTTCCAGAAGTAGTGGAAGATAAGGGTGAGCCTAGTGTGCTGTGGGTCCATGGTGTCATAAAGAGTCAGACATAATGACTGAGCGAAAAAAGCCAGAAATAAGCAGTTTGTTCTCATTTAGAAACTCATTAGCTTCAAATGAAGCATTATTTTTTTCAAAGTATGGGACATACCATTTACCACATGGGCCTAATAAAGAGATTCTGTGGGCCATATCTGTCCAGTAGGCCTTACATAAGGCCTTGGGTTGGTAGGTTTTGTCCTTTGGGCCACTAGAACCCTGTTTACTTAACCAAAATACATTATCAATCAATGCTCAACCCTTGGCTATGGAGGCTGATTAATATTTACGGGTGGGTGAAAGGTGAATAATTCATTTTAAATCCTGAGAACAGTTATTTTCCTTTTTGGCTCTTTCTGTTGTTTATTGTCCATTCTTTTAGAGTTGCACTGCCCTTCCAAACAATAACCAATAGTTGCTCTTGCTCCAACCAGATCTGGTATAGGCTATTGGTGATGTGTGCTTGTGGGCTGCGGGTAGCGCAAGTGGTTAAGGCGCTTTGCCTGTTATCCAGCAGGCCAGGGTTCAAGACCCAGGTTGACCCCACAAGACAGGGTGAGCTCCTGTCCTTAGCCCAGCTCTGCGATGCCAGCTGGATCCAATCGTATTGGCTCTGCCTTTCCATTGGACTAATTCAGTGGTGTGGAGAGGGGGGATTTGCTGCTTGGGTAACAGCATATCCTCCTTAACAATCCAATCCAGGCTTTCGTGCTTCGCATGCAGCGTATGCAGCGCCGAGCACGATACCATAGTCTTCCAAGACTGACGGAGGCCTGATGTGTGCTTGCACCTTTTTCTAGATGTGCACACACTAATGATGCTTCTGAAAGTGAGGCTGCTACCTTAGAGCATGCAGCACCAGCATGTGCATGTACTCATGCATGGAAAAGGGATGCAAGGGCTAAATTGTTAGCTATGGCCAGAGCTAGATTTGAAGCTCTTGTGGGCTGGAGCCTGTACATTACTCTGCACCTCTGCAATAAAACCATCTCCCTCACCCCATTCCATTAAGCAAGGAAGGAAAACCAGATCCATCTGCATTTCAACAGTCACAGGCCACCAGGTTGCATTGATAGTACTAATCTCAGGGATTATAAGAAATATGCCAGAGAAAGATGTTTATTTTCCTTAGACAAAGCCCTAGGAGATGCAAGTGGAACACAGCTGCTAATTGAGCACTGAACCCCTCTGGGCACATGTTTATTGTGAGCTAATGCTTCTGAGAGATCAAGGGGGTTGTACAACTTAACCTGTTCATTGTGTGTATTTTATGCCTGCCAAGGACACTGGAGAAAATAACAGATTGTTTTGGCTTCACCGAACAGATCATCTCCTTTGACTCATTTGGCAACAGGACAATTCTGGAAGTCAGATTGAATCCCACTCCTGCCTTTCAAACACACAGAATCCCTCTTTGTGCAGGATTGATGAATCCAATAAATAACTGTTTCAGTTCTGTGTCTTAATGTTTATTTTTAAGATTAGGGGGAGAGAGAGGAATTCACAGCCAACAGAAGTTTTCTGCTAGTGTGGAAATTTGCCATCTCCTTCTCTCTTTCCCTAGCGTGGTGCATAATGCCTGGAGCTTGTTCCCAAGAAAGTGAGTTATTGCAGGCAGGCGCCACCACGATCATTTTCAGTTGGCACATGCTTCTCACCAGTATCTCTCTAGCCTATGAGGTTGTGCATGTGAATGACAGAACTGAATCCAGATCTTAGGTGTTTGGGTCCAGTAGGCTATCTCTCAGGTTTCCCAGAGGCCAAAACATACGGATTTAATGGGGGAATGGGTTTGGAAAAATTCTTAGAGGAAAGGACCATAATGGGTTACAAGCCATAAGGAGTGTGTATAGAGGTGGACAACCTCCAAATGCCAAATGCTGGGAAGGGCACCTGAACACTGTTCTCTTGTGTGCTTTCTGAGGCATCTGGTGGGCCGCTGTGATACAGGGAGCTGGACTAGATGGGCCTTTGGCCTGATCTAGTGGAGGGTTTTCTTATGCTCTTATGATGATTCAGTTCTGATGGGCATTCAAACCACTCTAATGTGCTTTTGAAATGCCAACTTTACCATCTTGTTTGGTGTAATATGGCTCAATCTTTCCCTTACCACCCAGTGGCTGTGAGGCTCCTCCAAAAATGCTGCTGTATAAAGCAGACAGCACCTGTCACAAAAGACGCTGATAACACATGAATGAGCACCTTCCCCAACAGCAAGGGGAATAGCCACTTGCTAGAGGAGGTAGGATGATGGGGGAGGCAAGAGGGCAGAACTAGGCAGGGAAGGAAGTGTAACAGTGTGAAGAGGCATGGGAGGGGGCCTTCTCATCCCTTCTGGCAGCAATCTCCCTTGCCTCATTTTCCATTTCTTCCCACTTGAACCTGCTTATCCTTCCTGATAGTTCATAGAATCTGTTACCTAATCCTTGTTGCTACTACTTTGCTCCACCTTCCAAGGAAACTGTCACAGTAGATAAAAGAGAGGTATAGCTGGCAACAAAGGAATATCTGATCTTCGCTTCCTAATCACCAGTACGCTACTGCTGAGGTGGTTTATCATTCTTCATTTGGATTTGAGTAAGCTCCTCTCTTCCCAGAACCTTATCTAAAAATCTGTGCGATACTTATGTGTTTGCATGTGCATGGTGGCTGTTCCATTGCGTTTTCCATTTATTTCCCCCTCTGTTACTGTACATTTATCCTTACAATAAATAAATACCTTTGTCTAACAAAATATCTTTGATTAACAATACATATTGTATATAAGGTAAAGTACAAATAACAGGGTGACCATAGGACATAGGCTGCAATCCAAACAAGGACAAAGAAGTTTATTCTGATTAGGATATGTAATAAACCATAGTCTACACACATCTGTTCCCCCACGTGTGCAGGTTATTACATATGCTTCTGAACATATCTGGTAACATGTCAACAACTATAAGGTCCGATAAACTTCAGCATATTTGTTGAGATTTTAACAAGGCAGTGGCCCTCAAAACAGTGAATGCAACAGCTGTGAGATCCCTGGAGACCAAAAGAGGGGAAAGAAAGAATAAGAACATTTTGCAATTCATTATCCCAAAGTACTGGAATAATCCCAACCAAATGGCATTATAGAAGAGGGAAAGCTAGGCAGGGGGTAGATCTTCACTGTTCCATATGGTGGAGATTCTCATCAACATTCCAAATGTATGATGCAGATATGATGCATATCCAGTATACATCTAGTGACAGGGGCCTCTCTCAACATGCAAGTATCTCTAACATCCTCACGTCCTCTGCACATTCCTCAATATTCCCTAGTAGTCAGACTCCCATTCATCCACTAATATCAGTCTATCCATCTTTCATGCTTTTTCTTGCACAACTACATCCATTTAAATTTTGGATCCAATTTTCTTGTGTAACAAAATAGGTTTTGTTATCAGCAACCTTAAATTTCAGCAGAGAAAACAATTCTCTCTCATGTTCAGAACAAACAAATGCTAGCAGCCCAAGAAAACAGTCGCTGACTGTTATTTTATATTTTTAATAGCTGTAAGCTGCCTCAGGTATTACATATTACAGTTACAACTTTTTTAAAGCTAAAAACACACAGAACTCTTTTTCACCATATGAGTCAGCCCTTCGCTGGCAATGTTGGTAGCAAGTGCCCTGCTCTTTTGTAGTTATACTGATTGAGGCTTTCTTGGCTGCAATGCTAGCCCTGCAATCCAGAGTAACTACGGGAGTACGTAAGAGACATTACGTGTACCCGTAGTTACTGCATCACCTAGTGAAAACCTATGGGGAATTCATATTGCAATCCAGAGCAAATTGTTCTTACACTGGAGGAAGGACTCTCCGTAGTTACTCTGGATTGCGCCCTAGGTCTCTAATGTGATTTTATAATGAAGTTGTGGTTTATGAGTTTCAAAATCATGAAGAGCCCTGCTGGATGAGGCCATCTAGTCCATCTTGCTATATCTCAGACACATCTGGGAACCCACAAAACATAGTTATACTTTGTTGCCATTTTCATGCACCTTGCTTTCAGAGACAGACAACCTCAAAAACCAGCAAGCTGCATGCAGTCATCATGATCTGCAACTTTTGATAGACCTTCCCTCCGTAAATCTGTTCAATTCCCTTTTAAGTGCAGGTTAAGTGCAATTCCCTCTAGTGCAGGTTAATTGGTCAGATGTATATTTTGTACTTTAAACCAAGTGTTTTACTGCAATAGTGACTTCTTGAACTGACTGTTACATTCCTTTGAAATGAAAATATACATTTCAGAAATAAAGTATAAATTGACATATTGTATATAGGGGCTGTGGGTGGCACAAGCGGTTAAGACGCTGTGCCTGTTAACCAGCAGATTCGAGACCCGGGTCGGCCCCACAAGACAGAGTGAGCTCCTGTCCTTAGCCCAGTTCTGCGACGCCAGCTGGATCCAATTGTATTGGCTCTGCCTTTCCACTGGAGTAATTCAGTGGCATGGAGAGGGGGGATTTGCTGCTTGGGTAACAGCCTATCCTCCATAACAATCCAACCCAGGCTTTCGTGCTTCGCATGCAGCATATGCAGCGCCGAGCATGATACCATAGTCTCTCAAGACTGATGGAGGCCTGCTTTATATAAGGTACAGTGCAAATAACAGGGTGAGGACATAGGCTGCAATCCTAAAGACACTTTCCTGGGAGTAAAATCCATTGAACACAATGGAGCTTACTTTAGAGTAGACATGGTTAGGATTGTACTCAGTGTCCCATCCCTTTAAACACTGCAAGGAAGGTGGAATTTAGGCAGGTGCTGCTTTTTATACCCTTGTGTGTGGAGTTAAACCTGCCTAAATTCCCTCTTCTATGAAATCTGTCCTCCATTCTATATGGTCACCCTGACAAAGAACCAAGAAATATTCAGCCAGTATTAGTGGTAATAACAGTGTATATGTTACAGTGAATGTCCAAATTCTGTTTAATGTCAACATTCATATATAAATGCAGGCATTTAGGCCAGATGGATTTTGTAAATAGATTAGCATTTCCCCCACTTTTTATACATGTGAGTGCTGACAATATTTATGTACTGTCAATATTTAGCAACATATCCCAACAACAATAGTTGTCTAGAATTGTTAAAATTCTGATGAATATCAACAGACATCACCTTTTGGACAAATCTTCATTTACATATCTTATAGATGAAGTAGCCTTCAGACCATTGCACTTTCTAGATCTTTCTACTCTGGCTGTTGATGACTCTCACAGGTTTCCAGCAAAGGACTTCCCCAACACTGCTATTGAAAATCCTTGGGCACAATCCAGAGTGACTACAGGACCTTTTACCCCAACATAGTTTGGTGCCACCTATGGGAAACCTATGGGAAATGCATACGGCAATCCAGAGTAAGTGCCTCTTATGTGGTCCCGTAGTTACTCTGGATTGTAGGGCTTGTTAAATGTAGGTCCTATCACAGAGCTAGGCAGGGCCACCTCCTTGCAGCTTGAGAAAGATGCATAGCATATGTTCCTTGTATAAGCCTTCTGTTTATTGAACTCTTTTGCTTAGCCCTCAGTCACATCTATAAAGTGAAGTTGTTAAACATCAGGTTAGCTTTATGAAAACAAGCACCTAATCACTCAGCACTGAAAGAGAATCACTACTGGAGGCTTGTTTAAACAAGGCCTACTTAAATCTCAATTACAAAAGTTGACTTTGCCTACAAGAAAATCAATTGTTTTAAGTGGAAGAGGCATTTATGCATGCAGTGAGTGGTTTTAAATTTCAGGTTTTAAATTTAAGTGGTTGTAATTAGTTGTGACTTTCCAAACACAAGGTAGAAGCAGAATACTGGTCAATGGCTAACAAAAAGGTGGGAAGACTAAGAGCTCAATCCAGAGTAACTACGTGGAGTCTTTGCTCCGGTGTAAGAACAATTTGCTCTGGATTGCAATATGAATTTCCCATAGCTTTTCACTGGGTAGTGCAGTAACTATGGGTACCCATAATGACTCTTACGTGCTCCCGTAGTTACTCTGGATTGTAGGGTAAGTCCACATGAAACAGATTTAAAATGGAATATGAGGCAGGAGATAAAGCTCAAAACATGAAGGAATATTTAGAGGTACTGTAAGTCCTCAGAATCCCTGGAATTAAATATCCACAAATTTTCAGTACATGGCTGGAAGACCTCAAGAGGTCCTTATGGAAATGCCTTTGTTCAGGACATCTGAGATGCAGAGAGGTCAAGGGCAGCCTTTCCCCACCTCATAAGGCATCCCTGATGCAATGTGAACTCACTTTTAGTTTGCCAGTGCAAGCCTCCCCTGTGTATTTCATTTTTGCAGAATTTGGTATTACTCGGGGGGGGGGGGTGTCTGGGTCCTAGAACAAATCCCCCTTGGATTCTGAGCACCCAATGTAATTGTTTTTAATGTAGCAAAGGAAGAGTGGGAATAACTTTTTGCCATTGATTTTATACCATACACATTGATTGTGTTTCTGGCACTGTGCAAACTGGTCACCGGTACACAGAACACTTGGAAGCATTATGTAGTGTTACTGTAATGTTGGGTACTGCTATAGTGCGTTCTTACTTCATGCATTCATTCATTTACTTAATAAGTGCACATGGTTTTCTTCAAAATAAAATCTTTCAAATAAAAAATTTGCAGGGTGTTCAAAAGCCTTGCCCTATTCCACTTTCCAGCTGTGATATTGCTGTGCCAACTGGGCATGTTCTGCACCATGCAGTGGGAAAGGGCAATCATGGAGACCTTCTCAAGGTAAAGGAACATTTATTCCTTTGCCCTGGGGCTCATTGTGGCTGCATCAGTGCTGCAAAGCTGGATAGGATCAGGCTTTAACAAACAGAAACAAACAGAATAAATGAATGAAATTTACATATAATTTACATATAATTTACAAATTACAAGGAATTATGTGCTGCTTACAGGGGTTTGCTTACAGAGAAAAGGAGAATATCTGTTCTTTTCCAGGGCTCAAAGCCTGAAAAAAGACATGTCCTAAAGAAGAGGACTTCTGACCACCCTGTTTCAGAATCAGCTCCTTCATTATTTTATCAGCTGGTCCATTTCCCTGCAACTGAAGTTTTCAGTTCAGTTGAGATACACAGCTCATGTAGAGGAATGTAATAGAGAAGTGAAACTGGTGTCAAGGACCTTTGATAGAATATTTTGAAAACAAGGCAACACTCGCAAAACTCACAAAACATCTGTGGAGAGAGAAAAAGAGGTCTGGGATGGAAGAAAAGAAATGCGAAATTAGAAGTACGGAAAATGGGAGATTCCATTTTTATGGAAGACAGATTAATCCAAAACTGACATTTAAAGGCTAGAGGGGATTGCTGTCTCTTTTCTCCCTGTTTTGCCAACCACATGAAAGAAAGTCACCAAAAAGAAAAATGTGATATTTCTAACTTTGGCAAGAAAAGAAACACGGATTTGAGAGATTTATATAATCATTACAGGCCAGGCATTACTGGTGATGAAGTCTCGACTGAAACATGCTATATGCCAAACAGACTTCCTATGCTGTGCTTATTGTGCATCAGGAACCAAAGGCAATGGGGAAACAGATTTGATTTCAAAACTCAGTTCAGGGCAAAATAGAGCTAAATTAAAATGAGGGCATTTTGACATTAGCTGTAATCCTAAATACACTTTCCTGGGAGTAACACCAATAGAACACAATGGGGCTTACTTTTGAGCAGATACGGTCAGGATAGTGCTCTTAGTAAAATGAATATATTAGTGATGGAACTTGTGAATGAGTGAATGAATGAATGAATTAATTCAAATCAGTTCATAAACACTTTCCAACACACACACAGAGAGTAATCTTCAAATCAGTTCATAAGTACTCTCAAGCACAGAGAGAGGAGGTGTATGCAGCCTCCACAGCCCTCAGATTACCCTGTAGAGGAGTACAGGGCTTGCCTAAGGGCTGGATGAAGGGAACTTGCTGAGTCTGGATGGAGGGTCGCCAAAGGCCACATCTGGCCCCAGGTTGGAAGACCCCTAAACTAACACAGTTATTATTCATAGGAAGCATGTTAGTTTTGAAATCCAAGAATCAAGGGCTAGGTTTTGGACGCTACCCACAATCCAACAACTGGTTCAGATATAATTAGGATTCCAAAGGAAACAACAGAGTAAGGCAAAAATGAAACAGAGTCTGATGTTGCAGCAAAAAGCTTCCTGGTGGCACCAGCATGCTCATGTTTCTTTCAAAATCATAATACAGTATGAAATCTGTCCCTGGGTGGACCACCCACCATGAAAACTTTTGTTGCATTCTCTGACTTCAGTACACATTCCTGATGAGAGTGCATGTGAATGCATGTATATGCATCCTAACTGATTCAGAAGGTATGTACAGATGGGCCTCATATCCACAAGGGATCTATTCTTGGACCTCCTGTGGATACTGAAAACAATGGATTGAGACACCTGTGTTGTGCATCACCTCTGGAGGGCTTTCTGTAACCCACAGAAGCCACTGGTGTCCACCCACATCCTCTGTAGGCTTCAGAATGACCAAAAAGCTGGGAAAAATACTAATTTTTATTTTCCAAAGGGAAACCAGAAGTGGGGTTTTAATGCCTTATAACATATGCAAATGTTTTTTAATGGATGAAAAGGCCTATTTAGTCTTTTCATTCATTCTGAAGCCCACAGAGGTCACGGGTGGATGCGCATGACATCTGCAAACTTCAGAAACCTACAGAGAACTCTGGATGCCACCAGAGCTGGGCACAAGTTTCCTCCCAAGGATTCAGCAGGGCCAAATTCAGATCAATGCAGGTCTGGGTACCTGCATTCAGCAAGATCTGCAGATATAAAATCTACAAATAAATATGCTCCATCTGTAGGGTGAGGACATGTACTTACTAATGGGTCTGCATGTTCTTTAGTCTGGCTCCTGCCCAACAATTTTCAGTATGACTCTATTGAGATACCTCATAAAGCACAATGAGCCTCATAAAGGACATAAGGACCTCATTGTCCACCTATCAGTTGAATCTTCTTCAAGAGCTGTAGAACTGCTTAGCTAGTTCATAGTGGTCATGATCACCCTGGATGAATACCCTGAATGTTCACATATCTGCATACTTTTCAAAAACATTTTCACCAAAGGAATTCTTAATTTCACAAATGTTAAGGAATCAATTGTTAAGGAATTCAGTCACTCACAAACTAAACATAAAGAGACATTTCTAAGGCAATCTAGGTAAATTTCCATACTTTTGATTCCCAATGCTCCCTAATTCTGCACTTGAAAAATATAGACCCGTCAGCTCACCACACAGATCCTCCCAACGCGGCTAAAGATGGCACGTCCTTTGCTGTCCGCTTCTGCTGCTTTCTCAGTGAAGAAAAAGTAGACCTTGTCATTGTCTCGATCATCATTGTCTGGGATTGGATAAGCAGCAACAAATTTTGGAGCTATAAAAAAGATTGCAGAACATGTTAGAAGGCAATGACCAGAAGCAGCTTACAACCTGGCACAATTGAAAAAATACAACTAGCTGATTTTCTTTTGCCACAGTTGGGTGGCACAACTGCTAATGGAGATACTGGGGTAAAATAATTTTAATAAACTTAATAAGGAAAGGATAAAATATTCAAAGAAGCTTTGTCCTCAAAACTCCCTCATCTTATCAGTATAAGTACAAATGACCATGACCTCTATTCTACCACTTCTCATTCCATTCTTAACTGTGTTACCAAACACTTCCTTTTTCATTCACCATTGTGTGGAATATATGCATGTTATTCATTCACCTTTCCTGTATCTTCTTCCCATCAGGTTCATGTTTCAGAAACCAAGAATTATGAAAGGCATGTGTTATTTCCTTTCCTGTCTAAATGAGAGGAAAATTCTTCCTACTCAGGTTGTAGATTAGTATGTGCATAACATGCCCTTTGGGCTATATTAATTAATTATAACTTATATCTCCATCAGTTACATAATTTTAACAGAAAACACACAAATGGGTTATGAAGCCATAGCTCAGTGGCAGAACCTATGCGTTGCTGGGAAAAAGTCCCAGCATCACATCCCTGGCATTACAGAATAGCCCTTCCCCCCTCCAAAAAAAAAAACCCATGTCTAAGACCCTGAAAATTCACTGCCAGCAAGGTAGACAATACTGAGATAGATGGAAAATTTGACTTAATATAAGGAAATATTATTTTTTCAGATTTATTTGTAGAAGGATGGGTCATCTGGAGTGCTGTTCACTATGAGGCTGCCATCATTTCCCTCTAGCCTACCACTGACAGAGGTGCATTGATGTGCTTTCTTACTATGATCCTTGCTAATCAGTGGTGGGCTCTAGCAGGTTCGCACCTACCCTATAGAACCGGTTCTTAACAAGAGATAGTACATATAAAGTTTAAAAATAGCCATTTAAAAGTGGCTGTCAGATGGACAGAGAACCGGTTCTTAATTTCTTTGAAGCCCTTCACTGTTGCTAATGCAAGATTCTTCTTCCTTTCCTTGTTGTTTAAAGGGACCACTTGAGAAAGAAAGCTCAGCCCTTTAAATAAAACAGGAAGTTCCACCACAAGGAAAAACAGCAGGAATCCCATGCAAGGAAGGAGCAAATTAAGGCAAGGTATTCTTCCTCCTGAATTATATGCTAACACTATGGCAGTGGATGAGGGGTGGTATCAGACAACAGATCTATTTTGGCCACCCCTGCATACTTATAATACTCAACTACCATTAAGCAGACGCTGGTCCATCTCCGTGCGTAAAGAAGAGCGGTGTCCCATAGTTCGGAAAATTACAGAGTCCCTGCCCAAAAAATCTGCTGTCAAACCTGTATACAAATCTCCACCTAGGAAAGAAGTATAATAAAATAAACCAATAAAACCTTGTACGACAGTTCAATGCATGCAAATAACCAGAATAATTGGGTTGGGATATTGTATTTAGAAAAATGTAAAGATGATAGATGGCAACCCAAAATAAACATATCCCAATAGAAAAAAATCATTAGGGGAACTATTCTGACCCGCAGATGGGCCAACATATATCTCTTATGCTGGCCGATTGTCATTCAGAAAGTGCTTAAAACACAAGAGGCAGGCATTTCAAGGCAGGAATGGATGGGCAGCAGGTGGGACTGTGGATAGGCGGGCAAGTAGTGGGAGGTGGGTCTAAGATCCTGCACAAGCGCTAGATCCTAACTCTGTTCCTTTGTAGCCTGGGACAGTCTTGGGCTGCTCAGATCTGTGTTGCTGACTGAGGTGATGCAAAGCCAAGTAATCCCAATGGGACTGCAGTGGTTCAGGGTAAGTGGAAAGGTCCTCCCTTGCCTCGGGGTGAACCATTCGCTGCTTGAAGCTTGCACTGGATACAGTGCAGGAACACTGGCCTGCCTGTTCCAGCACAAATTAGGACTGCACCCTAAAACAAAGAACCCTAGTCTAAAATAATTCCTAGATAATACATTTACACTAAACACTAGAACAAAAATACTAAAGAACTAAATAAATTGTGATGGCACTTTAGCCTGCTGGGAAACATTTCCCACAGCTCCAGCATAGATATTCTTTCTCAATTTTTCAGATATAACACATGTTAATTTGTTTGTCATCCCACAGATGCAACTTCCACAAAAGCTCCACTGTTTCTGGGTAGTACAATAACACTATGTTTTCACTCAAAGCTTGATTTTCCTCTGCCTTTACCACCATGACCACTTTTACCCGGTGGTTTACACTTGGGAGGCATATTTATGGGTGAAACAGAAGTACAGTACTGTAAACACTTAAAAACAACATGGTGAAAAATGCAGGGATAAGGCTGCCCAAGCTTCCCACACTGTGTGTTGCCTCTTGGAAGCAATGAAAATGTGAAATGCTTCAGGGTAATATATATCATATGTATTCTCTGTGAAACAGCCTCACAATAAGCCTCACAACTGTACATTGGGAGGCTGCCCACCAAGATTCAAAATTGCAAAAGCTTAACCCACAATTCCTGGAGGTCTACTGTACACTGACTTTAGGTACAGGGTTATGTTAAACTGGTTTGATACTTACCAACAAAAGTGCTTGCAAATGGTCTATTGGGTTCATGAGGACATCTGCCCCGGCCACTTTCTATACTTGTAGGATCCAAGCTGAACACATGCTGGAAAGAAAATGTCACAAAGGATAAATGCAGGAATGATGAGTTTTGAATTTGTTTCATTTAGAGACCATTTAGCTCTGGTGGATACCGCAATGAAGCATATACAGTACCTTATTTCACTCTTGGTGACAAAGAAAATTAAGCAGGGGTCTGAATGGCATTAATCTATTTATGTTGCTCCTGTCAGGGACTGTTTCAAAGCCTTGATGCTGCTCACTCAGGATAGAGCCTAACAAAGAAAATTTTGCTAGGTGATCCTTTCAAGTCAGACTGTTTTGCAGGATAGTTCTATTTAGCTGCTATTTCTCCAGCTCCCCAAAGGCATGCTACTTCTATGCATTGGAAAGCTCATGCTGTAAGTCTCTTTCACATGGATTGTTGTGCCCTGCAGGCCAGCTGAGGATAGGATTAGGCTGCAAGCCAGGGTTTCCATGCCTAGAATTCAACCTTTTTTCCTTTTAACTAAAGAAATAGACCTGTATAGTAGAAATCTAGCATCTGACTTTCATTAAAGGGGCATGCATGAGAATATGGACCTAATGATGTTGGGAATCCCTATTATTTGTCTCCTGCGTTGTAATCCCAATACAGCATGTGCAGCTCTTGACATCTATTTGTCTGCTTGCCAGTTATCCACTCAATCAAACAAAGCAACCTCTTCAAACTGCCTAATTATGAACTTACTTCAGACCCACTTGACTGTCCGCCTACACCCAGGCCTAATACTATTCCCAATGCTGCTTGAATGCCAAGATAAGGCCAAGGAGAGACTTTGTTAAAATTTCTGAGCAATATAAACAGGGCCCTGATTGTGTTTTCCTGCAGATCCCATTGCCAGGGTTAAATCATTGTGAACATGTACTGTGGGATGCGGGTGGCAACACAGGATTATGGTGCGAGAGGTCAGGGGGACAATCTGTGATCATCCTTTTCACTCACTCATGATAAACAGCTGTGCTGAAAGGCCTCTTTCTCTCTCACACTCAATAAAACCTTCTGAGCCCTGAATCCTCAAGAGTGAGAGAGGTTACAGGGTGATGTTGGACGACCTTCTGACTAAGGCCAGCTTGATTTATGAGTAACAACTTGGAGAGAAAGCAAAAGGTTGAGAGGGAAAAAAGAAATGCCACCCACAAACATGTATATTCTCCTCCAGCAGGCAGTGAACATTGGCTAAATCCCCCAAAACTGTAGGACTTTAGGGTTCCATCAAAAATGAATCACACAGGAGTTAGGCTAGGAAATGAGCTCCATGTCAAGCAAATGGAACTCTTGGGCTGGGTGGCCATATAGAATGGAGGACAGAATATCCCTGCCAACTGGGCAAGAGGCACTCTTTTATTTAGCAGGGGAAAGAGTAACTGGCCCTCCTCTACCCAGCAAAGTCTGTTATAGTGGCTTCTGCTGATGTTCTTTTGCATTTTAGACTGTGAGCCCTTTTGGGACAGGGACCCAAAAGACATTAATTTTATTTCATCTTAGTAAACCATCCTGGAGTCAGGCCCCTGCAACAGGCCAGTCAGGTTTCCCCATGTCGCATCCATCGTGGATTTGATGAAACTGCAATCCATAACAAGCAGACACCATCACCACATGGTACAAACACTGAAATCCCTTTGGGGGGACTTCAGTGCTCTGTGATTAGAACACTGGGACTAGAACACTGCTTGACCGGAATTCTGCTCAGCAGTTCAAAACTCAAGAACTGCAAGGGGTAAGCTCCCATCCTTACCCCAACCTAGCAGTTTGAAAGTTTGAAAGCATGAAAATGCAAGTGGATAAATAGATACCACCTCAGTGGGGAAGGCAACATCCAGGCAACTGGCCCCTGTGGCAGGCTGGCTAGGTTTCCCCCAAGTCGTGTCCATTGTGGATTGGATGAAACTCCAATCAAAAACAAGCAGAAACTTGTGACCATACGGTACAAACACTGAAGAAGTTGCCTATTTTCTTTGTAAACCACTGTGAACTTTTTAGTTGAAAAGCGGTGTATAAATACTATAGATAAATACTGCAGATAGAATGCCTGTATCTTTAAACATTGTATAGAAGAGGGAATTTTGGCAGGATCAGCTCAACGTGGAAGGGTTTAAAAAGCAGCACCTGCCAAAATTCCCTCTTCTATACAATGCTTAAAGGTAGAGGCACTCTGTCCTCCATTCTGTATGGTCACTCTGCTCTTATACTGGCCATTCCCAATCAGTGCAGAGGGGTTTGGGGAGGGTGGGGGGTTGGGCCTGTGGTGAGTAGGAGGCATGCAAGACAGATCACATGCAGCCACAGCCACATAAATTATAGACACATGTACGTTTTTGTACTTAGCCTTGTCTTGACAGACTGTGGTAAATCCTACTGAGACAGTGAATTTAAACCAGAGTGTTGTTGTATACAGGTGTGCTGCAGGATTTGGAGGAAAGATCATTGGGGGATATGAGCCTCCCATTGGCAATGCAGTGTCAATTGTCAAAAGTGAAGGTATACCTTGACAATTTTAGCAATTTGTCAGCAAGTAGAGAAATGAAAAAGTTTTTAAATCACTGCTGACCCCATCCCCAAGTTCTTCATGTGCTCTTCCTTACCTCTCCTCGGTGTCCCACGTAGATGAAAGCACAGATGGGATGGAAAGCTCCAGTTCCACAGGCCAGCAAGTGGGTCCGGTTTAAAGGATAAAGCATTCTGATGTAGTTGGCACATTCCGTCTGGTAAGGACAGACAGAGAGGTATTTGTGTGTGATGGTTTATTGGCTCCTCAGAAAAGCTCTATAACATAGCAGCCAATGATATGGAGGAGGAAGGATGGTTGAGCATGTAGGCAGACATAACAAGTTGGGGACAAAGCAGGCAGTGTAGCCAAACTGACACATGATAAATTGCTAAACTCGCACCTGAATTTGTGAATATTTGGCCCCTAGATCAATATCCATAAGTATGGAGTGCCACAGTTCGGAACCTTAGTATCTGAACCTTCTTCCCTCTCCTGAGTATCAAAGTAGTAAGAAGCGATGCAAGTAAGATGAATTTTTTTCACCTTTCAGAAACCAGCACCAGTCAAGGATTCTTTTGGTTTCTATGCAAGTATGTATAACAATTCCAATAAGGCATATGTTTCAACTATCGCCCTGAGTCATAGAATTCCCTGCTTTCTGATGGTTTGTTTTATGATGATCTGCTCTTTCAACACCTTTCATTTATACCCAGAAGTCATTCTTTCATGTTCCACTCTTTCAGCCTCTCTTTCAAAGGCTAAAATTGGCCTCCCTGTGTTGATTCAGTCAGTTTTGGTATATGTGTGAAAGAAACAGCACACACGGTCCTTTTAGCTCCTGGTCTGTTTCTGTTCCTGAATGAGTGAATCTCATTTGCTGAAATGAGAATCCATTTGCAGAAATCTTGCAGCAGGAATTCCCCCCCCCCCCAAAAAAAAAAACCTTAAAAAGCATCGGAATCAACATTTGTAAGTTAAAAAAGGCCAAGTCCCACTTTTCAGCCATTTCAGATTTTCAGCACAGCTACATTCCCATTTCCTAATGTGTCAGATAAGCAGGGGATGCCATTACATGTAATGCGATCAATCCCTACTATATTGTCTCCAGCAAGGCAATGAGTTTTTGTGTTATTGCAGAAGCAGGCAGCAAATTCCTGCTCACTTCTGGGCCGTTTGGCACGTATCCCACGTCCCCTGCAATTCCAGTGTAACCAATGTACGTCTTTCCCCTCATCAGGCTATACATGTCAAACCTTTTTAAAATCTAATTGTACTATTATCTCAGGCCAGGAAGTGAGGTCTTCATATTGCCTTGTGCAGCGATTTCCTGTATTAGTCAAGATGCAGGCAACGTAATCTATTCTCTTTCCACAGTATTGATGGGTCAGTAGAAAACAGGAAGAAACCACTACAATGGGACTAAAAATAGCATTTTTCCTTAAAAATTCCAAGAAGTAGAGTTGGCAATGTTTCACTTTAAAAATAATTAGTAAGAATCCTCAGTTTTAAAGAGCATGATACTATGTGCTTTTAAAAAAAATTGATATCCTTTTCTTATGTATGGTCACTGTTACAGTTATTTGCTTTTTTGAAATGCTATAACTATTAGAAATTAAGTTATCTAAATTCTAATAAAATCATGATTGTTGGAAACTCTGCCCAAAGAAGGATTGGATAACCATCTTCAGAAAGAACAGGAAGCCATTTATCATTTTCCCTTTCCAAACACATTAAAAAAGAGCATTAATCAGTTTAAAGGAAAAGCAGAAAACACATTAATTAATGAGTGCTGGAACAAACTGTTTGGGAACACAAATGCTGCCCCTGTGCAGATTGTTGGAATATATGATGCCAAGGTTGTTTCCAATAACATTATGGAAGGAGAATAATTTAGATCCTGTGCCAGCGTCCCAAACTATTAGGATCAGATATAGCGATTCAAGACAATCAGAAACCCCAGTGAAGTTATTATCCATTATTTATGATTATTTATAAAACAAGCAGCAATGGACCTGTTCTGCCACCCTGGAGCTCTATGCCGCCAACCCCCAAATAATGCTATCCCCATACTTAGAGCCTCGTCCAATCCCAGAACCAACCAGGGGAAGTGTTCCGAGTTTTCTCTACTAGCTTTCTGGAAAAATGGAAACACAAGTTTCCATACCACCAGGAGCCTCAGTAAGACTTCTTGCACAGTCCTAAGCTTAGTGCCTAAGAAATTTGCCCCATGCCAGGCCCAACACAGAGGTTCCAACTCTTTCTGCCAGTTTACAGAAGCACTGATAGGTATTTGACTCCAAATGAATGTGTGGTGGTGCCAGCTTCTTTAGCACCTAAGCACTTGTCTGTTTTTCCATCCAAATATTTACAAAGGAAATATTCCTCCATTTTACTTTGACCACAATCCTAACCATGTCTATGCAAAAGTAAGTCCCATTGTGTTCAATGGGTCTGACTCCCAGCAAAGTGTCTTTAGAATTGCAGCCTATCCCTACAATCCAGAGTAGGGAGTAGCACATAAGAGACATTTATGCTGATGTAGTTATGGCACCACCTAGTGAAAACCTATGGGAAATTCATATTGCAATCCAGAGTAAATTGTTTTTATGTCGGAGTGAGTTCTCCTGGTAGTTACTCTGGATTGCGCCCTTTATCTCTCAAGATAAGAGTGCTAGATTAAAACAAAACCCAGATGGGTCAGCTGCCCTCCTGATTAAGATATATGGGTGGGAATAATGGCAGGAAGTGAAGGAGACATACAAGCTTGGTCAGGACAAAGTAGGCATTTAGAAAGGAAGTTTAACTAGTTACACAGCAGAGTGACAAATAATCATTCAAGAATTTGACCTGAATTAATTGCTCCCTTTTCCGGAGCAGTGATCAGTGGCAGATAAGCATAGAGATATCAGGCAGAGTCTGTTAGATCCTCCTCCAGTTCTGATGGTCTCTGAAGATATATCCATCTCACAGTAGACCAAAGGAAGGATATATTGCTGTTGAAAAAGAGGCCCTTAGTCACTTCCGCAGCTATTATGACTCTCTTGCTTCAGCCTCTCCCTGTACATCACCTTATTAAATTGGACATACTATATCCGAAAACTGATTCCATCTTAGTCAAACTGTTTTTCTTTGACAAATTGTATGCTTCTTAGGGAATGAATAATGGGGTACGTAACCCTATGCTGTTAGCACATGGGTTCAAATTCTGGCCACACTTGGGACCCACTGAAACCTACACAAGGATTAATATATAGTAAGAAAGTAAGTCTTGTTTATAGTAGGGTCTGACACATCACTAACAAGAGCAGGCCTCCATCAGTCTTGAAAGACTATGGTATCATGCTCAGCGCTGCATACGCTGCATGCGAAGCATGAAAGCCTGGGTTGGATTGTTATGGAGGATAGGCTGTTATCCAAGCAGCAGATCCCCCCCTCTCCACGCCACTGAATTAGTCCAATGGAAAGGCAGAGCCGATACTATTGGATCTAGCTGGTGTCGCAGAGCTGGGCTAAGGACAGGAGCTCACCCTGTCTTGTGCGGCCGACCCGGGTCTTGAACCCTGGCCTGCTGGTTAACAGGCACAGCGTCTTAACCGCTTGTGCCACCCACAGCCCATAACTCAAGTGCACAACTCAGAAAAAAGATTCAGACTTGATATGCCCCAAATCAATAAATTATTCCTAAAAGTGTGCCAGAAGGCAACCAAGAAGGCACATCGTAGGCCAGAGGACTATGGCTCTAAAGCTTTCCATATATGGATCCTGCCCAAGGGCATCTAACAGCCTCAGCTGTTATGAGATATTATTACCAACACAGAGCCATTTCAAGTTTTCCAATTCCACCCCAAACTGCTACCCTCACTGACAGACTAGGTTTGTGAAGACCACCCTTTTCCAATTTCTCACACTGAAGACAGGAGACATCTAAGCTTCTCAAAAGGGAATACTTCACTTCCAAAATGTACTAGAAGCAGCCAATTTCTCCCCAAGAAACCAAATGTTTCTGTTTCAGTCAAGCTTCTCTTGCTTTGAAAGCTGAAAAACTTGGAATTATTGTGGAACTGAATGAAACTTCCATCAGTTTCATTGCTTTTGGTTTGATTCTCCCCATCTGCAAACAGTGGATTAACTGTTCTGTGGATTAACAGTTAATACTGTTAATAACAATGGATTAACAGTTAATACTGCAAAACAGTGGATTCAGTGGCAGAGGGATAACTGTGAGTTTTTTTTTTTACTTGAAAAGGTTATTTTCCCCCAAGAACACTACATATATATATATATATATATATATAGTTTGCATTTTCAAACAATTTCCCAAAAACATTAGAAATTCAGATTATGGCATCTCTTGTTATACCCTATTAATACAGAAATTTAAAATTATTTTTAGATCGCAAATACAGAAAGAAACATCCATATTTTGATCCATATTGTCACATACAGATTTTTTTAGAGGAAGATAAAATCTTTTTCTCCCAAGGATGATTTCTTTATTATTTTGATTTCATTAATTGTGACTTATTGCAGCTTTAATTTAGTACTATAATAATTTTGACAGTGAACAAGAAATTTCTTCTTGGATGATGATGTTTTCTGACATATTGGATGAAAAAGCAATCTTGGACATACTGGCAGATTGTTTCCAATTTAAAAATACACTTTTCATGGTGTAGTTTATGAAGACTTACAAAGACAGTTTTACCCTTATATGCTCACTGACTGTTTTTGAAACTTAAGATTGGCAACAGCAGCTCCCTCCGCCACAGAGAAGAGGGATGCTGCCGCCAGGATCCTCACCTAATTTGCTCTCAGCTAGAGGCACGTTACCCTACAATCCAGAGTAACTACAGGAGCACATAAGAGACATTACGTGTACCCGTAGTTACTGCACCACCTAGTGAAAACCTATGGGAAATTCATATTGCAATCCAGAGCAAATTGTTCTTACACCGGAGCAAGGACTCCCCGTAGTTACTCTGGATTGCACCCTTAGTTGGATGCCCTTCCAAGGATGCTGCTCCAAGCAACCATTTCAGGTTGCTTCATGGCATTGCTGGTCCTGAATACTAGAAGGCTTCTCTAATACAATCTAGAAAGTCATAGAAAGGACTTTAATCCTTTCTAATAATCTAGAAAGTCCTTTTCTAATATACCTATTGCTATGTGAAGTTAAACCAAAGCAGAACAGTTAAGTATCAAGTTACTTAGGTCTATAGTCCAGATAAACAACCATTGCTCCTTGCCAATAATCTAATTGCTTCCATTTCTCTTTCCTAAATTTAAAGAAAGTTGGCCCTGAAGTACTTGCTTCCATTTCTTTAGCATTTAACAGTGTTGTTTTTCTAGTGGTACGAGGAGTTATAATGAGTCCATTTAATCCTGTCAACCATGATTAATCTTTGTTTTCATTTGGCTGAATTATATCGTTTAGAGAAGACTTCTGACACTACTAGTCTTGCAAACATACTTCAGGAGCAACTGTTTTTTCTCAGCAAGAGGACAAAGAGTATTATATGGGGGAAAACTCAACTGCAGCACCTGAAAACAAAGAACGCTAATTCTAATGCATACATCTCATTTCCACCTCTTTCCCTTTATTATCGGAGTTAGTTACTAAACATGTGGAACATTACATCCATGAGACAGCCATGTTTGATATCATTCACTTGCCAGTTGGCTCAACCTCTCTGTCTTCTCAGTGTCCAACGAACTGTCTTGGGAAAAAAGCCAGCCAACAGTTATAAAATGAAGGCCTCATGTCTGGGCATCATATTAGCTCAAAAGCAGTAATAAATAATTCAAGGAGAGCAACAAAGAATAAATAGTGTAGTGAAAATACACCATGAAATTTAAGGGATGCGCACAATCTACAGTCTGCTCAAGAAGAGACAACTGACATTGGGAAGATCATAATCAAAGTTTTTTTTAACTGATTTACATATACTTATCTACTATGCAAAACAGTAGCTATATTAAAACAGTAGCAAAACAAAAATAAGCTATATTTTTAGCTTAACTTTAAACTACATTTTCTTCTGAGGAATCTTACTGTGGCATGAATCTTCTAATGCAGCGTTTCTCAAAGTGGGGGTCGCCTAGAGCTTTCCTGGGGATCACCTAAAGACCCCTGGTGCAGGGGGCCAGATCAGGCTTGCCAGACCTCCAGCTGTAGCTGCGTGTGCACTGGGGCTGACTGACAGCCTCAGGGCCCAATCTTATGCATGCCTACTCTGAAATAAATCCCATTATAGCCAGGGGGCCTTTACTCCCATGTAAATGTGGCTAGGATTGCAGCCTCAGGGCCCAATCCTATGCATGCCTACTCTGAAATAAATCCCACTGTGTTCAATGTGTGCACAGAACACACATTTCATTTGTAACAATGAAAATAATCCTGCATATCGGATATTTACATTACGATTCATAACAGTAGCAAAATTACAGTTATAAAGTAGCAAAGAAAATAATTTTATGGTTGGGGGTCCCCACAACATGAGGAACTTATAAAGGGGTCACAGCGTTAGGAAGATTGAGAACCACTGTTCTAATGGAACATGGTTTCACTGAAGAAGTGGAAACCTCCAAAAGGACTTGTATGGGGAGGAAGAGGGGATAGATACTTCATTTCCTTGCCAACATTTTTTCCCTACAACAAAACCAATCTTTGCAAAGATTAGGCTGGCTGGACAAAGCTCTGAAACAAACAACCTGTGATTGCATATGGCCTCTATGCATTGGCAACATGAGGGAAGCACTGACATGCAACCATTTACCAGTTTGGAAGAAGGGAAAGGTTTTCCAGCCTCCAGAATTTTACTGAAAAGGGGCCTCTACCAGGAAGTCTCTATTCACTCACTCACTCACTATGTTCATTATAAATGGGCATTATAATGTTCATTATAAATGCTTCAGTAGTTCCAGATAGAATTGCTTAATCCCTCCATAAAGAACTCTACCTCATCTATCTTTTCCCAGAGGTAGGCCCAGTGGTGGGCTTCATGGGGTTCTCACAGGTTCTACAGAACCCTTTGTTAATGAGCGCCTGGTTCTGAAAACCAGTTACTGATGGGACATAGAACCTGTTGTTAATTTAGGTTATTAGGACATAGAACCTGTTGTTAATTTATTTAAATCCCACCATTGGGTAGGTCTATGTCAAATGAGGTAGGATAGGACACAGAGGGAGTTTGCTTGAGTCAAGAGACCATGCTAAGTCAGACAATTCTCTGACTATTAAGGAATGTATTAAGTCACATTGTTAAAGGATCCATACAGTATCCCCTAACCAACACTCATTCAATCACTCCCTCCTCCCATATATCCACTGGACCTCAGTCATGTAGATTGAAGAAATCCAGTTGGCACTGTATATCTGAATTTGAGAAAGTGTTCAACAACCCTCGAGTAAACGTAGCAGTCAGAATAACACAACAGATTCTGTTACTGACTCATTAAAGAACAGGAAACAGACAGGAGGAATAAATGTATAATTTTCACAGTGAAGAAAAGTAAGTACCACCCCTTCCCCATGAATCCATATTGGGACCAATTTTTCATCTCTGATATATTTATGATATAGTCACGACACCATGTGTCATAACCACCACCCATTACAGCTGATCCCAACCATAGAATTGAAGAAGAGTAAGGGCACAATCCTAACCATGTCTACTCAAAAGTAAGCCCCATTGTGTTCAGTAGGTCTTACTCCCAGGAAAGTGTCCATAGGATTGCAGCTCTAAATCTGAATGTGATAACTCTACTCAATCATGTTTTTTCTTACTATCTTAATGCTTTTTTAATGTATGCAAGTAACATTTATTACAGTGCTTTGTTTTACAGAAGGGGATGAATCATATTCTAAAGTTAGGGGGTCACTAGTAATATTTTAATATGATAATTTAATAATAAAAATAACAATTAAATAGGTCAGCAGAAAGACTTAACAGCACCACAAATCCAGTAAAAAAAATTGAGATTTCACTGTCAGCTCTATAAATCCTTAGAATAAAGAAGAAGGAGGACATAAGACAAAATGGATGTTAACTAACTCAGATTGGCAGATTGTGACCAGTACAAGCACTTATTCAAATGCACTGTTCCAGAATGACACTGGTTAACCCTACAATCCAGAGTAACTACGGGAGCATGTAAGAGACTTTATGTGTACCCATAGTTGCTGCACTACCTAGTGAAAACCTATGGGAAATTCATATTGCAATCCAGAGCAAATTGTTATTACACCGGAGCAAGGACTCCACAGTTACTCTGGATTGCGCCCTAAGTTCCCTGTGCTCTTATGAGCAGGGACCCCCTAAAGCATTTCCTGTCTTTATTGATTTTCTATTTTTCTTCTGTAAATGGAAGGCTCTTTATAAAAATCCCTAAAATAGCAAGGAACAGGAACTGAAACAGGCTACCCCAAAGCCGCCAGCCATTGGTGAGAGATGGCAAAATAAACAAGTGGAGGTAGAACTGAGTGATGGCCACTCTTGGGAGCAATTACTTTGAGATGGACTGTCAACAAGGAGATCGCTTCCCCTCTCATCCCCCCCCCACAATTTCCCCATTGTCTCAGATTATGTGTTTTTTTAAATAACTGCTTGCATGACTGTTAAATAATATTTATAGACTAAGCATCACATGACTGGTAAAGAACCATAAAATGTGCAACAGCACTTATTGCACTGGCTTTCACCTTTTCATAAAACAGGATGAGCACTGTTTTATCTTTTGCATTGTTAGTGGGAACAGTGCTAGTAGGAGGAGGAATTGTGCAAAGGGAAGTAGAATGAGTTGCCCAAGATGGGATCAGAAAGAATGTAATCTGCCACTTTTAAGAAGCAGCAAATTAATTTCAAAACAGAACATAAGAAGAGTCCTGCTGGATCAGGCCAAAAACCCATCTAGTCTGGCTTCCGGCATCTCACACTGCCTACCAAATATTTCAAGGAGTATGCAAGACATCAAGAGACCTACATCCCAGTGACCTCCCCTGCAACTGGCATTCTGAGGCAGCCCATATGTCAAACAAACAAACAAATAAAAAGACAGGGTTTGAACATCTGCATCATGCTTATAACCCATAATAGTTTTTCTCCAGAAATTTGTCCAATCCTCTCCAGGTTATATGCCATCATCACATCTGGTGGCAAGACAAGCAAACCAGGTTCTCTTACAAGCAATGGAGTGGCTTACCACTGGATCTTTTCCTTTTCGAAAACATTCTTCCTTCCGTCCAGGTAGAGGTGGCCAGTAAATCTGTAATATGAGGCAGAAACATGAGTGAAAAACATTCTGATGGCAGGATTATAGTAGGGTGTAGGAAATTACACTTGCAGGCTTCCTCACTGTGGTTTTGAAAACATTTAAAATTCTTGGTTATGTTGATTCCTATAAATAAATTGTTTTTCATTTGGAAGTTTTCTAAGATGATGTTAGTTAGTACACATAGACGTTGCCTTGAACATCATAGAAATGAGCAATTAATATGAGTGGTTAGAATTGAGTGAACAGGCAGAGCTCAACTTGCTCTCTGTTGTACCCACCAATATGCTCTCCTCTATTCCGGCATAATCCTGTTCTACCACCTAGAAACTCCCACTGACTTCTGATCTTTCACTAAAGATAATTAAACTCATTTATTTCACTTTTGGATGATTTTACTGCTCCACCTTTGGCACATGTTTGAAACAATAACTTATTAAAAAGTTCCTGAAAAAACTTGGTGCTGTATAATAATTACATTAAAAAGAAACAATCTTGCCTGCAGGTCTGTGGCCTGTATCTAGACAAAACTATTAGGGACACAACAGGAAGAAAAGGAAGAGAAGCAAAGATGAAAGGTTAGGTGCTTAGAAGAAAATTGTGTTGTGTTGATCTTTCTTGGCAACATAACAGAGTAATTTCCAGATCCCTGGCAGGGTGCAAAGGAAAGTGTGCAGCAGGGTTTCTTCTAATTCAAAGAGTGTGGGGAGCCTGGAGGCTACACTCTGTCTAAAGAAGCATGGCCTGGATGCAGCACTAATCATTTTCAGATACTTCTTAAACATCTGCAAAGAGAGATAGAGGTGCAGGTGCCAGGAGAAAGTTGGCTTTGGAGAAAATGGTCAACAAGAGTAAAAGAAGAGAGTTGTGAAACAGTGGCCATAATCCAAGGTTTCAGGAAAAGAAGAATGGAGATGATATTAAGAAAAAGAGAGATTTAAAGAGATTTAAGAGAGAGATTTAAAAGGAACCAGAAATGAGACTTTATACAAAATAATAGCAACAATCTAGGTTTGAAAAAGTAGAAGCCAGAGAAGGACAGCAACAACAAGCAAAATAAGTATACAGCTCAATGCAGAAAAACAATATGGGCAGAGGATACAAAAGGAGAGAAAAGAAACTAAAGGTGCTTTCCTAACTTAAGCTGGCACAACTCATCAGTCTTCCTGTTTCCATATAGTGATGTAGGCACGCAAGCGCACGTCTGCACTGGCCTAGTGACACTTTTGTGACACTTCCAGGGCAGCATGTGCTGGGCCTTATGCAAGCCTAAGTGGGGTTTAGGATTGTAAACTAAGGCTACAATCCTAAAGACACTTTCCTGGGAGTAAGACCCATTGAAAACAATGGAGCTTACATTTGAGTAGACATGGTTAGGATTGTGCTCTAAGAAGAAAATCAGAAGTATGGTAATCAACCTGACAATGAATTAGATAAAAAACTATTTTCTTTGCAGTTGTTGGGAACAAAAATGAACAAAACTCATTCTGGTAGCAATGATCAAGAAGTTAGAAACAACAAGTTTTGTGGTAGCTTGAGGAAAGATTCTGTATTTCCTCACCTAGCCTCGTAGCCTCACAGGGTTGCTTAGGAGGAAAAAAATCTAAGGTTTTCATGACTCATAGGTTTGTTGTGAGGAGAGCAAAAGAAGAGGAACTAAAGTTTTGTAAGCCACCTTGGATATTTATGTTAGAAACATTACAAGGAAGAAAGACAAACCAAGGGCTCAATTTTCAACCATTTCAATTTTCAACCATTTCAACAGAAAGGCAAAAGAAGACAGAAATAGCAACCAAAGTTGAGATACAATCATAAGAGAGAAATAAATTAGAGGGGGGAAAAGCAGACTTGCAAATTTTTAGCATTGAAACAATAATGAATATTAAAAGAAATGGCTAAAAAGAATTAAAGAGGAACAAGAGGTTCACTTTCATTAAGACTACAAAGGAAGAAAGCAGACAAATAGCATGAAAGGTAGAGAGCAGAAGTGATAGATTTAAATATATGATATGAGAAGGAAAACAGCAGACAAAACAGTTAGTAATAAATAGATTAAAAAAAGATCAAAGAAATTCATTAGAAGTTGAGAGATTATAAAAAAGAACATCAACAGAAATGGGAGTTAGGAACATGGTGAAGCAAATCCATTGCCAGGGAAGTGACAAAGTACATAAAAAAGAAGCAGGAATATTAAAAGGTTAATCCATAAAAATAAAATAACTTGAGAAGAAAAGAAAAAGAGAACATGGACAAGAAGATGGGAAGAAATATGAATGAAAAAGAAAAATAGGCAAAAGAGAGAAAGAATCTGAAAACAAATTGAGAAAGAATGAATGACTATCCACACTTACCAGGGAGTAAGCCTCATTGACTATAATGGGATTTCTGAGTCGATATGAATCCTTCTATACCACCTGCCTGTACTCTCTCTGCCCGGGAATGCCTCTCCCCATGCCCCCGCAAACCTATCCACCATCCAGCAGCTGGGGCAACATCTGGGCATCATAATACTGTGGCGCTGGGCAGGTGTAATGGTTACAGATGTGACTTACAGCACGTTTGTGACACTCACCACTGGTGGAAGACCAGAGCCAAGAGCTCCAGCCTGGGTCCTGAGAATAGTATCATATAAGAAGAGAAGGAATCCATTTTTAATTGATAGAAAAATTGATAATCAAAATTTAATGACTATATATAGCAAAAACTGATAATCACAAAAAGAAAGGAAATGAAAGGGGGAGAGAGAGACACTAAACTGGAACAACAGAGATCCAAGAGACAAATTCAATAAGGTCAAGAGTTATTTGTTCAAAATGGAAAGAAAAAGTTGAAACAGTGAAGGAACTAATAAATGAATATAAACACTAAGAAGAATCATAAAAATAGTAAAATCACACAAGAAGATATAATAGACATAGATGAAAGAGAAAGTTCTTTTGTAAGAGACAAAACAAAATCTGATTCTGGTGTCTTTAATAGATGTTTCACTCCATTTACTCTAATATGCCAAATATTAGACACATTAGATTAATGTTCCAGAAATAAGACATTCTGAAGTTTGTTTTGTTTTTTCCTTAAACAAGAGATATCCATGCTACAACACTACATAGCAGTTTCCAGAATCAAGAGAGATTCTTTGAAATAAGGGACATCTGGTTAACCCTAACCTGGCCCTACAACTTGGCTCTTTATTCATAACCCTAGCAACTGTTTATGGAAGCCAAGGACTGACTTATAGAGTTTGTTTTACAGACTGATGTGCTGGCAGAAAATTCTGGAGAAACATTCTCTCTTTTAAAAAGAGAGATTGGGGAAAGAGACTTCTCTGATCTTCCATATCCCCTTATGTGGTCATACACCCCCAAGGACATAGAAATGCACAGTTTGATCTTCTCACTCTGTCTAAATAAAAATAAAAAATAAAAACCAAAGCTGCTCTCAGCAGTACCTACTGTAAAATCTGCCTTTCAAATGGCCTCAAGAATTTCCTATAGAACATTTCATAGGAATACGTGGGATTGTTTTATCAGTTAAATATAATGGTGGGTGAAATATTTCAGAACAGTAAGGTAGCAATGTCTGCAAATATGCTTGGCAGAACCAAAGTTGTTCTCCAAGTTGCTATTTTATAAACCTAATACCCAACATCAAGGGGCAATGAAACATACTTTTTAATGTAAATTGCAATAGGATTAATGGAGAGGTTTCCTTTGTATGAACGAACTAGAATGCCTTTCCAAAACAGTTTTGAACTGGCATTCTTGTTAAAATGATGTATTTCAAAGAGGGGAGTTGGCTTATCAAACACCATTCTTCCACATCTGTTAGAAGGAGATCCAGCCACAAGTCAAAGGACAGAATTACAGATCCATACAAAAAGCCTCCAGGCCATTTAAGTTTAATAGGAGTGGAGGTGATAATATAGCTCAGATTTATTTGCTTAATGAAACGTTTATTTATTTAGCGTTTAGCAATTACAATTGCTGGAAAACCCTTTGTGATGTTCAGTTGAACACAGCTAGATTAAACTAGATTAAACTGCTGAACACAGCTAGATTAGTACAATCAAACATCTGTTATTCCCACTAACTAAATATTTGTTGGCTACTTTCTCCTAGACCATAGAAAGACAAATTGATGCAATTCAATTATAAATACTTCCCTTAGCAGATTCCCTGATATGGAAAATAGGAATGGGAAAAGAGTAGCTAGCAACAGATGGCTGTGAATTCATAGTGGCTCATAGAGTTGCAAATCTTATTCACAGATTTCCAGAAAGATTTCCCCCAATTTTCTTTAGCAAAAACCAGAGACGATATCACTTCTGGTTGTGACATCACTTCCAGGCACATTTTAAGCTTTGCACCAGGCTACCTGATCATTAGCTACATCTCTGAACAGAAGTGCTAAGGTAATTGTAAAATTATCCAGTTGGATAAATCCATGACATCATTAACTGTAGGTTTTGTATGATTTTGTGACATCACCGTGCACAAGAACACTTGTGTGTTTCTAAGTTAGACATTAAAAGCAGCTACTGTTTTTTTCAGAAGGCGCACCCTTATGGAGTGAGAACAGGAACCATACCCCCAGAACCAGATCCTCTTAGGCTGCAATCTTAAACAAACTTTCCTGGGAGTAAGACTCACTGAACACAATGGGGCTTACTTTTGAGTAGACATGGTTAGGATTGTTGGTAAGGTACCAACTCTGTTGGTAAAGAAGAGTAAGAGGAAAGTAGTCATTTATATCAGGGATTTGTTGCTTGCATTTTTCTCTCTTTGTCACCTTATATCAAAAAACCGTCTTTGACTTTCTTGCCTATTTTTGATACATTGTCTTGCATTGATTTTTTTATCCTCTCCCTTTGGTTATTGAATCCTTCATAAAGCCCTTTATTTAAAGTCTTTGGTTATTTTCCTGGCCTCAATTCACAGATAAGCAGATTAATAAGCATATCCCAGAGTCTCAGCTCTACAACTGTTTGGCTCTCAGATTCTAATCAGGAAGTGTTGATAGATAGCCTTTTCCAAGGTTGCCTCTTTTTATCTCTGCTTCCAAGCCTTGGATGGTAACAGCAAATACTACCAATTCCTCACTAAATCTAGTCAGACTTGTACAAGAACAAGAAGGTTAGAGAGAAACACCTGTCTTGCTCTTCCAAACATTCTTGCTTTCACTTCATGAAGTATTTATTGGAGTGATTAACACAAACTACAGTTCAAAAATGTACATTCAAGAAGGGCATTATGTCAAGTATTGATTATTTCAAATGTTAATATAACTCAACATATATACTACAAAATCACACACACACACACACACACACACACACACACCCCTAAAATTGTGCCTGTCGGCTTTTCCCTCCTGCAACTGATAAGAGCAATTTGGATTGGGGCTTCAATACAAGATGAAGCATTTTGCAGCACCTCTTCTCTCCCTCCACTTCCCTGAGCCAAAAGAAACCAACCCCCTCATAGCTGCTTACAAGAAGAAAACTATACTCGGGAGTTCCAGAGTAATGTGTTGTTTGGCACTTAATAGCCTCTTACAGAAGGCTCTTACATTGCTGTGACAATGAATGGGATAATTACTGTAAAACAATTTGTTTATTAAAATGAAGGACTTGAGACATCTGTTCAATCTAGCATCTCATTTCCCATCACAATGTTTGCTGGGTTTTGACCCAGCAGTTAGTTGAATCACTTCATATCTATGACAGACAGACCCTCTTGAAACAACATATTAATTGCTCATAACCTGATCACATGTCCAGACTTCCCATGCTTCTGACTGTATTTAATTGTAAGATAATCTTCTTTGGGCTAGAAACCTGCATAAACAGCCCTTTTTCCCCATTTGACTGGTGTCATATTTCTGGCTTCTTTTTAATAAATTTTCTGCCCTGGGCTTTAAACACTCTGAAAGTCTAGCTTTACTCAGCTCGTTTTGTTCATCTCAAGTTTCTGCTTCCAATGGCAGAAGAGTTCCTCTGAGGGATAGTGAGTGCATTTTTGGAGTCCGCATGCAGGCCACTGAAACATGTTTACCCATGCTGGCACACCATTCTATCTATTCTATACATTCTATTCTATACATTCTATCTATACAGGCTCAGAAGCGTGAAGAGTCCATGCAGTAGCATGGAGGGCCAGTAGATGCCTTTAAAATGTTGCATCCACATGTGGATGTAACCAGTGCTTTTTATCTAGAAATAAAGGTGGGGGTACTCACCATGAAGATATTTGTAATCAGAGGTATGTGTACTTGGGGGCCACAGAGGTGCCAGTACTCACCGCAGACATGCCATTACTTAGTACTGGTGAGTACTCCATCAAAAGACCAACTATCATATAATACTTTATGGCAGTGTCCTGCATGAAGACCATAAACATGTAAACTGACCCCAAATGGGAAAGCATACAGCTTAAAATGCTAAAAGTGGAATATGTGGGTTCGATACTTGGGATTTAAGACAACACAGCAAAAAGAGCCATGCATAACAGAGATTTAAGTACTTTCAATTGCGGGTAATAACATTTCATGCTTGTAGAACCAAAACAAAATAAGCTTTTTAATAAGAGTTGATTCTGCAGTCAGTTGTCTTCAACAAAAGCTTGAACTGTCTCTCTGCTATCCTAACCACCATTAGGCTCAACATATCCCCATCTAAGACATGCCTCTCTCTTTTCTAAGTCATTCAAGAACGACCTTCATCCACTAATAAGATGTGCCTATCCTGAATATAATGAAAAGCAGAGCACTGTTGAATAAGGCCAAAGGTCTATCAAAGCTACCTGTCCCCTATGGTGGCCAGGTTACAATTTATGGAATGTTATCTATATGCAAGGCATGAAGGCAAAAGCCCTCTCCCACACCCCTTTCCCAGCAATTAATATAAAAAGCTGAACTCCCTGGGATGATTTTTCGATAACGTTATGCCGAAATGGACCCCATTTTGCCACCAACTTGCAAGAGTGAAGCAAAATTAAAGGGTGCTGCAGCCAGTGACAACTGTGATATGCCTTTCCTTGAATCCCTCTGAAACTTCCTGGATTCTAGGAAAATTATGATGGCTGGCAGTTACCTAGAAAAACATTTACCTTGAGCACCTCTTTAATAGGAGGGGAAAATGTGGGATATAAATCTCTCAAGGAAATAAAAATTAGGTGGCAGAGTCTGCCACTGTCTTTGCCCCCCTGCTGGGTCTAATCCTTCCTCTGGCCCACTCTCCTCCCCGGCTTGATTTGTCCCTTCCCTGCCTCCCGGCCACTCTGCCTCACTGCCAGTTGGTGGGAGCACTTATCGCCAACCACTCCATATTGTTGTCTTCTTGGAACTGAGGCCCGGCACCAGCTAGAACTGGCCTCAGCACCTACACCTTGTCCCCTCCACTGGTGTAGGAGTGCCTTATGACAGTTTTGTAGCAACAATTGCCAGGGTAGCATGGTGGCAACCAGCACTGCCCCAACTCAGGATTGGGCCCTAAGAAAATATATGTAACACACCAAGCATTTGAAAAATGCAGTATGAACATTACCCAATCATACACCTGTATGATTGCTATTGTGATTATTAAGAATATTTAAGAGTATACCACCTTTCAAGTCCACAGTTTACAGAGAAAAAAACAACAACAAATAACTGAATGGTGCCTTGTAACAAAGGGCTCGAAGTCTAAAAAGATGGTGAAGATCACCAGCAACAGCCACTTAAAAAATACTGTGATGGGGTGAAGTGGGACCGTTATCCTTCCCCTCCTAAATATAAGAGGAGCATCACTTCAAAAAGTGACTCTTTGCCTTGTTAGCAGGGTATCAGCATAAATAACTATATTTTAAGAGCATTACCTCCTTGGCATCCATGTTGGTTTGATCCAGCCGAAGAGAGTACAGGGTGTCTTTTCCTCCAATGAATAGTCGGTCACGGTATTCATCCAGATATAAAGAACGGAAGTCTAAAATTCCCCGGTGGCCAAGAAACAGGACTGAGCGATTAGTGGTCAAAAGATCTAAAAGGTAGGATTGAAATGGAAAAATGTCAGACATCTTCAACAGAAAGAGTAAAGAACTTGCTCCCCGTCAAAAACAATTTATAGTTCATTCATCTACTAGATTGGACATCTCAGAAATTTCTTTAGAAACAGAGGACAATCCATAATTCAGCAAAAAATGATGCTTAACATTTATGTAGCATTTTCTGAGTGTGCAAAGCACTTCGTGTGTACATTTTCTCCTTACTAAAACTCTGTAATGTAAATACTACATTATCTTTGTATTACAACTGGGTAGTAGAGGCAATGTGTGTGGGGTTTGCCTAAGTCCTCCTAGTGAATTAACAGTAAAGGAAAGATCTGAACTAAAGTCCTGATTCTCAGTTTAGTTTCTTACTAAAAGTTAATAAGAATGGAGTGTCACTGAAAGTAATAAGATGGTAGCTTTGTTATAAAAAATACTTTTAGTTATATCAAAGGCCAAAACTACCGTATATACTGTACAATGTTAAACACAGTATGTCTAGTTTAAGGCTTATTTTAATTTTAAAGAGTATAGAATTAGTGGGTCGAGTTCTTTAAATATTTTTTAAAGGACTTTTTAAAGTCCTTCTCTCATTACTCTCATTACCATTCTCATATTAATTGACCTCTGTTGGGTTGTTCTAGAATCAAATTGCCAACTTCTTTAAAGAGCAGTCAGTCACAAAGGCTAAAATAGAGACAGATCTGAACCTCAGCTCCAGTTTCCTCCTAACTCTGAGTTACAAGAAAGCAACTTTTCTTGCAGCCAGGAAGCACTCATGACAAAAAGCAATGCTTTATCCTGGTTTACATAGTGCATGTAGAATCATTCTAATCCATAAGAATTAATCTTAGCTTGTGAGGCTCATCCTCTTACACCCAGTTAGGGAGCAACCCTGGTCATCAAGCAATTTCTAAAATTAGGAATATTCATTGCTTTGTCGGAAGGGCTGGAAGGAGCTGTCGCTGCTTGGGAGTGAAGACAGAAGGGCTCTTTAGTGCTGATAAAAAAAGCTAAAGATAAATGCCCTATTTTAAAAAAGAGTCTTTCAGTGTGAAAGGGCTAATTCCCTAAAAAGACTTTTATCAAAGTTCATAAGACTTGAGGTCTTCTAGCAAAAGATATGGTGAGGAAAAACATAAATGTATCAGTGAAGTGGGAAAGGGAAAAAAAAATTCCTTGTGGCCTTGGAAAGAGGAAATGTAGAGATGAATTGCCCAATTTAATTAATCTGTATGATAGCTTTTTTTAATCTCTCACTGCCAGGATTTAAGACATTTCACTGCCCAAAAATCCTCACGGCACTTTAAAGCAATGCACATTTTTATATCAGAACCTCCAGGATTGGAGGAAAAATACTCTAAGAGATTGGAAAATACTCCAAGAAAAGTATTCCAAAAGATCCAGGTTGGAATGAGAAAAGTACTGATTCAGGATCATGTCTTTCTTTTGGGAAAGGGTGTACAGGATTGCAGCCTCAAGAAATAATAAACTAGAAAGTCAAAAGTGGTCCCATCAAAGCTGTGTCAGCAGTTAAATAATTGGTCACTAGCGTTTGGATATTAGTATGAAAAGTTCTTTGAAAATAAAGCAGCATCTAATTTAAAAAGAAAAAGTGTTCCTTTGTGCAGTCTTTTGCAGTAAGGTTTTGGTATAAACTAGCTGCTAAGTATTTTATGATATGTAACTGATGCCCCAAAGCTATTGGCATGCTCAATGACTGGAAATCCTTATAGATATTGGACAAAGGAATAAAGTAAGGCTCAGTCCTGATATTGCTGTATAATTAAAACCATCTCAAATGCATTTCTCCTGCCCCCTACCTCCTTCCAGATCTTTTGTTCCATTGTCTCACAACAACACCAGCACTCAATTCCTTTTGAGAGTATATAAGCATATTTCCTACAATGAGATGCACTTTTGACATTTTGAGCCAGGAGATTCTTGGAAGGGCTACTCCTATTAAAACCTCATCAATAAATTTCATGGAAGAACAACTATTTTGCCAAATGGGGAGTAAAGAATATTAGCTGGTGGGTACGCATTACACCCCATGTCACAATTTCAAAACTTGATTTCAAAAAAACAAGTGATGTTTGATCATCTGATCTTTTGATTAAAGCAAGACCTGCTATTTCATTATTTCTTATCTAGATTCTGTGCACCACAACAAACGACTAATGTTCTAATACAGTGATCTTCAAAGTGGGGGCCAGGACCCCCTTGGGGATCATGATCTTGGGTCTGGGAGTTGCAAGAGGGTGGGATCAACCAGCTCGGAATCTGGCACTGGGCTTTCCTGGGAGTAAGTCTCATTGAGCACAATGGGACTAACTTCCAAATAGACATGAAAGAACATCCCAGTAGGTTTGACAGGAACATAATTTTAAATTTGAAATGGGCTGAAATTTCAAATTTGAAAAGGCTGAAATGCCTGTTCTAATAAATGCAGGAAAGTCATGGCTGGGATCTGCAAACACAATGATGCTTGTCCAGTGGTGGGCACCAGCAGGTTCGCACCTACTCTATAGAACCGGTTCTTAACAAGAGATAGTACATATAAAGTTTAAAAATAGCCATTTAAAAGTGGCTGCCAGATGGACAGAGAACCGGTTCTTAATTTCTTTGAAGCCCATCACTGTGCTTGTCCCTCTCAATGCATACTCATTTGACGCCACTGAATGTCTGCAGGAGTTTGAGCCTGTAGCCATCACCACACTCTGAAGTACCATGAATTACTTAAGCACAATATAAGTTACTGTAGTACTTCTTTTATCTGCACTATTGATCAACTTCATTGGGGCCCCCAAGTTGCAGTGTTAGGAGAGAAGGAAAGATAAATCTGTTCTCCCTGTTTTCTTGTTCCTGCTGCTTTAGGCAACATAAATGGAATATTTGGGAGCTCAGTAATGTGCTGAGATCTGCCTCCCTTGCCTGATGTACAACCAGAAAGAAAGAAGGAGAAATAGTTCAAAAGGAAGTACAGAACGACTCTGACATTCTAGCCCACCACTTCCTTTTCTTCTACCCGTTACCACTCCTTTCCCTTCTTCCTTTGTCGATAGAGTGGAAGGTGAATAAGTAGTGGCAACAAGTGGGAACCATCAGTCAATCTGTTGCCTGTCACAACCACTTCACTCAGCCTCACAGATAGGCTGGTCCTGCAAAGCTGTAATTCATTTGTCCTGTGCAACCAAATATAACTGACAGTTCTGAATGAAATAGCATTAGTGCATGCGAATCATTTAAAAAAAATTTTGAAAAAAATATTTATCAGTGCTATGGAAGTCCTAAGAATAATGAACAGCTCTTATTGTTCTATACAGTCTATATAAAACAAATCAGAAGCTATTCAAAAACTAATTCAAAGTGACTATAACAGTTGCAAAGGCTTTAAAAAAACTGAATGCCTGAGCCAGAACACCACCACAGAGTTAATAAATACTAATGAACCTCAACTGGATCTAAACCCAAATATTTATGATTCCGTTCCCTCGGGTTGACTGCTGGGGCTTTAAAAACCATGTGTTTTGACTTGATTTACACAAAATGGTAAGTGGTTCACCAGCACTCCCTTGTAGTAGCTAAAAAATATTTTTAGGAAAACGTTTGGAAGAGACACATCCGTACTAAGAAGAGGTCCATGTGTGGGTGAGAAAGATGCGGAAAGTCACAAGACCTCATATAATCAGCTGGTCTCCACCACGTCAGATAGTTTGTGTCAACCCTGCAATACATTAGTTCTGTTGTATAAAAATGATAAAATATGAGCCTAGGGTAGATAAATTCCCAAATAAATGGTATGCCTGGTACATATGTAAGACACCACATTTTCCCTATTACAACTGCCTATTCTAGCTTGCAGGATGCTGGACATTTTATTAATACTGTACATAAAGGATTCTGGAGAAAGCTAGCTTTCCAATTTGTTCCCTAAGCATTTACCAGCCAATTCCCAGTTCTACTAGGGAGGCTGCAGCTACTAGTATTTCTAATTATGATTTCTCATGAAGCATAACATATTTTAGTCAGCACTGACTACAATTGTCTAGCCACTAAATATTTTATTTCAAATATTATTTTCAAAGCATTCTCTGTGAAGTCCTAAGATTACTGACCAAATCTGACAATACTAATTTCCTAACACAGAAGAGTGATGTTTAATTCAATGCTGTTTTTCTGCACCACCTTCCAAGACCAATTCTTTCTCAGCAACGGTTTCTTTTTTCATAGCAGTATTCCCAAAATAATCAAAAATATATAAATCAGAGGTGGAGTGGAAGAAAAAGAGAACGGCATGTGGGAGATGTTGCTGAGCAATTATGTGCTGGATGGACAGCCAGCCAAAGTAAAAAACAATAAATCCTGACCTGCACATATTCCTCCCATTCCAGATTCAGCTGTGGATGAGTTGATTTCTTTCCCACTATCTTGGCTCAGCTCTCGGTAATTTGACACACCTCCCTGTCTGGTCCTGTAGCAATGAGGCAGCAACTAGCCAAATCAAAACCCAGTTCTGGAGAATGAGTTGCCCTTAATTTGCTTATACTACATAGAGATTACAGCTGCCAAATACTCAAGACTCCTTGTCATTCAAAAGCAACATAAGACTAGGAATGAACTGCTGGACATTTGGGAGAAGAACATGAAAATGTTCTGCAAATGGTGGTTTGGAACATACCGGTAGTTTACAAAAATAGATGAAGAAGTCACTCAAACAAACCTCATCTCCATTCCATGGGTGCCTATAAAATAGTAGGCTTCAACAGGCAGATTTGAGCCATAAGCAGCAGCAAGCAGGGGGTTGCATTACAGATAATCATACTGATCCTCTATTCAAGGGAAATGAAGACAGATGGATGAAGAAGGAGCTCCAGAAGAATCTTTACGAACTGCGGAAAGGGCAGCAGAATGGCAGATGTGCTTTAAAGGGTGCAATCTTATTACTGTCTACTCAGAAATAAACTCTATTGTGTTCAATGGGTCTTACTCCCAGGAAAGTGTGCTTAGGATTGCAGACTTGGATAAAGTATTAAGTGATGCAGTATTGGTGCAAGAAAGAAACCAAAATTTCACATTTATATTGTTGGAACAGAAATCATGGGATGCTGGTGGATAGTTCATTTGAAGTGTTGATCTAATCTGTGATCTAAACTGTAAAGATGGGCCAATTTCGTTGCTTGGGATAGTTCACAAAAGGGATTGAGAATTTTAAAAAGGCAATATTATAATGCCAATGCACAAACTGATGCTAAGGTCACATCTGGCAGAGTGACTCCAGCTCTGGTCACCTAATTTCAAAGTGGAGCTGAACAGTGTGCAAAAAAGAGCAACCAAAATTATTAGAGGGTTAGGGCATCTCTCTTATGAGAAAAGGCTACAGTGTTTGGGGGTCTTCAATGTAGAAAGAAGGTACTGAGGGTAGAGATAATTGAGATATGAAAAATTATGAATGGGGAAGAATGGATAGAAAGAAATTCTTTTCCCTCTCACACAACAAAACCAGGAGACATCAACTAAAACGGAGAGAGAAGAGACAAAAGGAATTTTTGTGCAGTGTGCTATTAATTTGTGGTACTCCTTGCCACTGGTGGACAGATTTTATGGAGAAATAGTTCATCACAGGTTTGCATTTTAGATTGTGAGCCCTTTTTGGGACAGAGACCCATTAGCTATTAATTAACTATTATTTTTTCATTTTCTTTGTAAACCAATTTGTGAATTTTTTAGTTGAAAAGCGATAGGATAGGATTAGATAGATGATGGATGGATGGATGGATGGATAGACGGACAGATGGAGTGCCTGACAATTCAAGAGGGATAAAGTGGCATGGATTTTATTCTGTTCCTGCAAGCTGCCCAAATGCTTACCCAATTACTGAAAACACATGTACCTGCATATTCAGATCCCACAGCATCATTCTGAACTCACTGATCAGGCTTCTATTCTACAAATTTAAAATTACGAATTTAATAATAATTTATTTGCAAATAAAATTGCAAATTTAAAATTGCAAACTTCAAACTGGGGCTAAAGTCTATGCAGTGGGAAAACCATTCTATAGGAGAAAGCTATGATAATTGAACAAGATTAGTCTTGGCATACCGTGGACAAAGACCTTTGGTGTTCTGCCCTAACTTTAATTACCAGAAAGTTATGTGAATAGTGGGCTCATCGTTAGGACAGAATCCATTTGTGGAACTGAAACACCATATGTGGAACTCCTGTTCTCTCACATTCATGAAATGTTTAACTGCACTGATAGACAGGAGATCTCATTCTATATAGGCTAGTTGGGACAGAGCTCTACTGTACTGATCTCCGAGATGTCACACCAGTGCCTACAAATGCAGCAGCTGCTCCTGCTTCTCAACTTGTTCCTTTTTGAGTTTCATTTTTTTGCTGAATAAAAATACAGAAAGCAAAGATTGTCATTCTGCCCTTCTCCATCCTTCAATCCAATGGAATGTCTTCCCTCACCCAAGCATGACTATATGTGGGCTTCTGTCTCTCTGAACTCCCCAGTTGTGCAGCCTCTTTTGCGGTAAAAGCCCTTCTTCATCACACATCTGGAATGGGTTTTGATAGTCTCCGCATTCTAATTCCAATAAAAGGGGAGATATGTCATGCTTCACTGCCAAGCCTTGTAAGACACACTGCTCTTCTTTCTCTCCATGGCTGTCAAGCTCAAATTAGGATATCACAGGAAAGAAGGCTATTAAAATGGCAAAGCCGGAGGGCTCACAATTAAGTGGGAATAGAAACTTGGCTGTCAACCCTCCCCCCCAAAGAAACATTACTACTTTCTTAATCAAAGATGGCAAAATCCCTCTGCAGATTGAACACGGGTAGGAAAGTCACATGCTGCCAAGAGAGGGCTGGGCTGGCAGCATGTGAAGCACGAGGAAGACAACCCTGTCTGATAGCATGATGGGTGTTTGCCGGATCTGGTCTCCCACTGACAAATGAACCAATATTGCACATGCCTCTGCTGCTGACCAAACATGTGAAAACACAGGAAGCTTCACTATACTATTTCTAAAATGAGGCCATGCAAACTGCACTTTTGGTCTTAATTTGTAAATCCTCCTATTTCAGAAACATGCAAATGATGACTTTGTAAAGCAAGAGGTGCCAGTATTAATAAAAGTTCAACAACTAGCATTGCCGACTTCCACTTTCCTCTGCCTGTTTTGCTTCCAACCTACTTCAGCCTCTCACTCAGTCATCTTCATCCCCTCTCAAATCCTCCCGTTCATATTCTCTTCTTCTTAGCTTTTGATGGGAGTTTATTTTAAAAGCTCAACATTCCCCCCACATCCCACTATTGTTTTCTTTAGCGGTGTCATTTATTTCTAGTTGACTCTTTGCTTATTTGCATTGGGCTGTGTAATTATTTCTCAAGAGAAGCTGGCTGGGCTCTGACAGGGCCCAAGTCACCCGATCCTGTGAGAGACCAGAGACACAGAAAACCGTTTAAAACCCAGTCGGGGATCTCAGCAAGCATCCTGTCAACAGCATGGAGAGCAGGCAGTACAGGGCTGGGGGGGAAGGGAAGGAAGAGAGGAGCATAAACAAGAAATGTGTGAAGGAGAAGGAAAAGCAATGAAAACAATTCCCAGAGACAGGGTGAGACACTGCTCCTGAGAGGTTATAAATTAATTGAAGAGTGTGATGACATCAAGGGGAGACAAAAAGCAGTAAAAGTGGCAGCTCAGTTGAAACAAATAGCCTTCTCTTTTCTTGTTCTTAGAAAGAGCCCCAGATCCCCACACCAGATGAAGTAGATCCACCTTCACTGGTTTCAGAGAGCCCATGACTGCTCCACAATACCATCTGGCCAGAATGAACGGTTGGACAATTTCTTGATGTTCAGAACTGTACAGGGAAGAAGGTAAAGGGAGAATCATTGACATCCTTCAGTCTCGAAAGACTATACTATCATGCTCTGAATGGAGGACCTAAAACAGCATCTAGTATGGCTAAAAAGGCCAATTCGAGAGTAGCAATCCCTTCCACACGGAGGACAGATGCAGTGTGGAAGGGACTGCCGTTCTCAGGAAGAGAACTGTACAGGGAACGAGGTAAAAGGAGAACCAACCAAAGGAAATAACAATGCAATCCTAATAAAGGACAAACATTTCCTTACCTTGAAGAGGCTTCTCAACTGCAGAATGCAGCACATGCTGCGTTGGGACAGCTATGCCAGTGCTGGAAAGCTCATTGGGATTGCACCCTGAGTGTTGTCATTCATACTTGGAAAGGAAACGAGGATGATGATGTTCTATGACCCTATTCTCCTGAGTGGTAGGACATTCCAGGAGCTGTGTTCCTATGACTCATCTCTTTTGGGATTAGTGTGAGTGTATACACACATTGGACACTTATGGTATTGTAATCCACACTTATAAAAAGTTGTATATGTATAGAACTTAATAGAAACAAACAAGCACTGCTAGAACAGGGAGAAACAAGGAGCTAACGCTGTATCATTGCCTACCCTCCAGAATTGGACTGAAATCTCCAGCAAACAGCATCAAATCTCCAGGTGAATATTGAAAGCAAACCTGGAGATTATTAACAGGATCTCAAGAATCTCCAGCTAGAACGTAGGCTCTCTGCCTTTGCCATTTCAAACTTCAAAACTTATTTTGCTATCTATGATTTTTGAATGCCTAATGGTTATCACATTGTCATCCAGGTTGCCTGTCAACCATTTTGGTAGGCATGAGACTATAGCTGCCCTAAAGAGATAGGTATCCATCTCTTTTGCCTTTTTTAACTCCTAAAAACCCAACTGGATCAATCATCACCTGCCTGGAAGTTTGTGTTGTGTTTTTACTGGAATTTATTATTATTACCTGACAAGACTTTCTGACTTTTTTCCTGCTAATTAGACAGTCACAATACCAAAAACATGAAGTTGAATTTACAGTTTTTCTGTAAAATCCAGTTTATACAAATTGTAGTTTAGTGGGTCATATTGGACCCATGTTGCCTTTTATTGGTTATTAAATATTTTGCTAGCTAAAATTGTACTAAAAATCATTATACTAATTATAATCATAATTATTATTCATTATATGTACATTATGGCTCCATTCCTAAAGACACTTTCCTGGGAGTAAGACCCATTGAACACAATGGGCTTACTTTTGAGTAGACATGGTTAGGATTGTGCTCTATGTGTACATTATATGAACATTGTATGTACAGGGTCGCACGGGTCAAAATTGGCCCGTGCAGTCTTAGGTGATAAAACTGTACTAAAAAAATCATTATTTCACAATAAAAATAATTATCCTAAAACTTGACACATTTATTCATTATATGTATATGTATATTATGTGTACATCATATGTACATTATATGTACCTAACTATAGTACAGGGTGGTATGGGTCAAAATTCACCCATGTGGTCTTAGGTGTGAAAAAAAATCCCAGGTTTTTAAGAGTTAAGGGGTGTGAGAAGGTTGATTTTGAACATAAGGATAGAGAGCAGAGAAAAGAATAAGCAGCACACACTCTTCTGATACCCTTTCCTCCATTCCTGAATGCATGCATGCATATTATATATGCATATGCTGATATGCATATATGGGCTGTGGGTAGCGCAAGTGGCTAAGACACTGTGCCTGTTAACCAGCAGGCCAGGGTTCGATTCCTGGGTTGGCCGCACAAGACAGGATAAGCTCCTGTCCTTAGCCCAGCTCTGCGACGCCAGTCTGGATCCAGTCGTATCGGCTCTGCCTTTCCATTGGACTAATTCAGTGGCGTGGAGAGGAGGGATTTGCTGCTTGGGTAACAGCCTATCCTCCATAACAATCCAACCCAGGCTTTCATGCTTTGCATGCAGCGTATGCAGCGCTAAGCACGACACCATAGTCTTTCAAGACTGACGGAGGCCTGCTTTTTTAATATGCATATGCTAATATGCATCTCTAATATGCATGTTTTTTTTTATTTAAACAAAAGGTTAAGGGGGGAAAGTCCAAAGTTTAGACTGCTTTACAATACAATAGTAGGGTGGGAACATGTGCCCAACATGTTCTAACAATGAAGAACAGAGTACTCCCCTGTCACATAACTGTCCTTGCTTTGGAACCATATAAAAAATTGGCACCTTCTGACAATCTTCTTATTACCTGTGGACAGACATTAGGATCCTACTCTTTTGTTATACTCTTTGACTGACTTCTGCATCCACTCAAGGGAGAAAGTCTGGGCACAGTGCCCCTGTTTTTATAACAAAGTTTTATAGTTAGAACACCCAAAAGGCTATAAGCAATCAGATGAATATCTGCAAATTTAAAAGGGAAGTTATATTGTTCTAGTTCCAGATGTGGCATTGCTGGAAAATCCCTGCGCAGAATAGTGTGTCTCTTTGCCTTCATGACTCTCTCTCTCTCTCTCCTTCTCTCTCCGGCTTGTAAGAACTTTACAGCACTGAAATGAATTTTATTACCAGGATGTCCTTTTCAAGTGGTTTATAACATGCCTTTGTGCTCTTTATGATATTATTGGGCTACATCTTACTCCCAAAGTCTTAAAGCTCGTCTGTCTGTCTTATGTTTACTCCTCAGAGATTGCATCCATACAATGGCTCATTCACACCATTATTACATAAAAAGTCATCACTGTTTTATATATCTACATCACTTGGAATATCTTTATGTGTGGTGTTGCTCTGACACTCATCTAAAGTGGAAGAACAGCTTGCCGACTATTTATCTTAAAGACATGTTGTCTCTGCCTTCACACCGAAGCTTTTTTATCCTCTGTATAAGAAGCCAGACCTCAAACACTCTCAAAAGTTGTATTCAGGGCATTTGGGAAGGAAATGCTGGTAATGTACAGCAAATGTTGCTCTAAGCCCCAAAGATTAGTTATGGCAGCTTAACTTTTATTGCATGCAAGTATGTGAAAATGATATATCCTTTAACATGCTCTAAATCATGTAAGATGCAGTGGAAGCCAAGAAAAAGACCATATGTAAGGATACCCTCTTGGTGCCATTTATCCTGTATACCACTGTTTCTCAATTCCACAATTCATGTGGGTTCCCATTCATTTGGGGAGGCCAACGCAGGGTAGTCTTACAACACATTTGCAACACTTGGAGGCTGGCACACGTGATTTGTACGAGCCTAGGGGGCACTGTGGATTGCACCCTTAATTACTCACCATATCAGTGTTGCTAAGCATTCTGTTATCTTCACATTATAGATGTGAAACAGATTTACACTGACCAGATTTAGGAATCCTTACAAAAAAATTATAATTATGTGAAGTGCACTGGACACTCAGCACAATCCTAACCAAATTAGGCCAGCACATGTCTGTGCAATGGGCTAACCTGTCCCCTCATGAATTGTGCAGAAGTGCCTTACAACACTTTAGCAACATCCCAGGCCAGCACAGTCCTTGTGCCAGCCTAAATAAATGTTAGGACTGCTGAGTCAGAGTGCAATATACTGTAGTTGCTTATTCTGTTATTTATTAGTAACAAAATTAAAATCAGAAGACACTGAAATTTTGGCAAAAGCAGCTGTTTCTTCCACGTATGATGTTTGTATTTAGTACATCTGTTCAAAGCAAGAAGCACCTGTTGTCAGTTCAAAAAACCAAATCAGTTCACATGGAAAGATACATACCACATACAGAGTGACATTTAATATACTTCCATCTGAACAAGTGTATTAAAAGAAACCAAAAAGAAACCATTAAAAGAACAACTGGAATGGCATACTAGGGCAATAACCAGGTTGGCATAATAATGGCATAATAAGGCAATAACCATGCTAAGGCAATAATAGCTTGGTGGAGAACCAATGGGAATTCCTATGTAAGAGGAGTGAAGATCAGGGTCACAGTACTGCTAAACTAGTGAGAGATAAAGCACATTAGCCCCACTTCCCCATCTGATGAGCAGGGAAAAGTCTTCTGGGAAAGACAATTTCCTTCTCTTTGAGGATTCCAGTTCCCACTGTCAGGAATAGATGCCCAAATCATAACTCTTCTTCTTATGTGAGAGGCTAATCCCATGGATTCTCAGCAAGTATTGCTGGCTGACAGCTGCCACCCTCCTTGTCCAGTCCCATTTCTCCTACTGTGTGTATGGCATCCAGTCCCCTTCTTCCCTACATCAGTACAGGAAGGATTGTTATTGAAGGGCAATGGACCAGCACAGGGGTCTTGCAGCTGTTTTGTAAGAGGCAGACCCTTGCCCTTCTTTCTCATTCCCATGGATTCCAACAGAACACACACATGCACAAATGAAGGGCATAAAATTGGAAATAAAAACTCTAATAATAAGGAGATGAATCTGGAACATAAACCTTAGCTGGAAACCCTAGCTAGTATCGCTAAATCCAGGATACAAATGACCCACTTTTTTCCTAAGAACCATGACAGACAAAGCACTGTGCTAGGCAGAACGGACAGCAATTTGAAGTGGGCTAGGTTTAAAAGACTATGAGCACAATCCTAACCATGTCTACTCAAAAGTAAGTCCCATTGTGTTCAACGGGTCTTCTAGGAAAGTGTCTTTAGGATTGCAGCATCAGGCTGCAATCCTACAGAAACTATCGTAAGACCCATTAAACACAATTGGGCTTACTTTTGAGTAGACATGGTTAGAATTGTGCTCTTTACTGGAAGTACAGAAAGTAAACCAGTCCCCATGTAACATGTTCTCGTTTTGGTTATTGCAAACTTTCCACTCCAACAACCTGAAAATTGGTTTGAATATGATTGTATGGAATTTGTGTGTAACATCTTGATCTTCTGGGACAATTCCAAACTCTGGAGCGCCTTCTGCACATCTCCTATCTCTCCCCTTTTAAGGCAACAAAATATATAATTATTCCATTACACCCTCCAACTGCATTTTACTAGCATGTGATCCTAAAATTCCTCCATATTTTGAAATCTATTGCTTTGTGAAAGGACTAGCTTTGCTGCTATTTTCTACCCTTAAAAATAATCAAATATTAACCATTCCAGCACAACCTGGAGAATGGAAGCTTACAGCCAATGGAAAAAGGTGAAGAGGAGCCCACTTACAGACTGATCAGCAGCATACTTGTATGATAAAAGTGTGGGGGGGGGAGAGAATTCAGAAAATATTTTTAAACCTTCCGTTCAAAATGTTTTGCTAAACATGACCAGAGGTGGAGGAGGGGAGATCTGTGTTCTAATTATTATTCATGTCACACCAACACACATTTTTCTTGCATATGATACATACCAAACATTTTGGAAGGACATTACAAAAGTCAGATGAGGACTGAAATAAGGTTAGATATGCACTCTTGTCTACTCCTATAGCTGGAGGACGGTGGGGGTGGGGGGTGGTTCTCTCAAGCAATACAAGTGCCAAAGTGGCCACTTGAGATAGAACCATCTATTTTTCTATTATTCAACGGAAATAATATTTTCCCATCTCAGAATAGCATTGGCACAGTCTCTCAGTCTTTTGTTGTTTCAGAAAACTTCCCCTAGCAAATTCCTCCTTGAGGAGGGAGCTTTTATATTTATGTTAATCTGGCAAGACTTTAGTTGTGCTCAAGTGTTGTAGCCATATAGGAAGAAAGAGATTAATGGTGAAAAGCAGAGGGTAAAAAGATGCGGGTCAACTGCAATGGTGAAGTTCAGGGACTATGCCTGATCCCCTTGAAAGAGCATGATGAAATCTATTCTCTTGGGCAGCAGAATGATGGATTTTGCAAGATCATGGAGTGTGGAATATTTCAGTCACAATGTGCATCAAAAGGACCCATTTATAAGGAATCTTTTACTGCAGTTCTGCACCAGAACTCTTGACAGCTCCTTGATCTTCATTACTTAGGTCACATTCAGAAAGCGTTTCTCATGCCTGAAGCCTTTGGTTGTCAAGTTTCCAAAAATTTCTTCAATTTCTGGAGCACTAATGTCTCCATTAAGAAATACTTTAAGGTATGTAGTAACCACAATATAGAAGAAAGGCAGGATATAAATGTCATAGAATAAATATGAATTGATATCATACCCTTCGATCCAGAGTAACTACGGGGGCACGTAAGAGACATTACGTGTACCCGTAGTTACTGCACCATCTAATGAAAACCTATGGGAAATTCATACTGCAATCCACAGCAAATTGTTCTTACACCGGAGCAAGGACTCCCCACAGTTACTCTGGATTGTGCCCTTAGCAGCTTTATTAACTACCTTCTGCTGTTCACTAGAATTCCTTAGTGACTCACCAATATAAATTTTAACCCTGGCCGTGAACCTTGGGGTTATATATGACCCAAATCCTCATGGACAAATATTTTTTTGTTTGTTTTGTTTTCAAAACTATTATGAGTAGTCACCTAACCTCTCATGCATTCTTCAATTAGGCCCTTCTAACAATGTGACTCACTGTCATTTCCAGTTTTGTTGTTGTGTTTATTTTTTAATAATTTTTATTTTTGTGTTGACAAGCATATGATACCATGGTAACTGCCATGTAATATAGTTTATACATACATATATACATTTGTTCCAGATCTAAGGACAAGACAACCCAATTCCTCTGTGCAACCAATCCCACCTTAAAAGCCAATGCCAGAAGTAAAAGTTGGCCCTACAGCAGGGTCCAGAGTGTTGTGCTGTGATGTATTTTTGCTTGTCAGACATAGTAAAATGAATTTGCTGCATGGGAAAGCACTTGTGTAAAATTTATGAACCATCTTATGCATGTCTACTCAGTGAATGGGGCTTACTCCCAGGAAAGTGTGGATAGGATTGGGCTGTAAATGTGACAGCAAGCAGAGCTCTTCAGCCTAATGAATGGCTATGTGAAAATGTCTGTGTATGATACTGTTTAAGTTATTTGAAGCTTTCTAAGACAAATATGCACCATCTAATCAATATTTTTAAACAAATTTCTAAAGTACAATCTTATTTTAAAAAAAGGCTTTTACAATGGGATCAAATTAACCGATTGATTCCATTGGTTTTTACAATGGGGTGAAAATTGACCTGATGGTAACCTTGAGGAGACTGCTCATGGTATCCAGCCAGGGCTAGACAAGATTATTCGTTCTATGGAAATTTCAGATTATTGTATCTCAAGTAGGGCTTCAGAGTTTAGTTCTGTCAAATAAGGTATACTGTATTTGGCAATAAGTATACTGTATTTGGCAACAGGAAATAATATGTGCTCCAAGAAGCAGATAATAGTCAACAACAGAGGACAGAATAGAACATTATGTTTTATATTTAGAAGTGCTAGTTAGCACAAAGGAACTTATAATGGGTGAGAAGAGGTGAATGAGGTTGTAGAACACGACCCGCCAGAATACTGACTCAGTGGTTTTTTCACATCAGGGATATTCATAGGCTGATCTATAAAATAGGATTCTAAAATAGGATTCAACTATGGCAGAGTTGCAAAAAGTTCATAATTCCATCTATTTCACATTGAGTTGTATAACTCTTTCTGTTCAAGGTCTGCTGTTTCAAAACTGTTCTCTGCCTTTTTTGTTACAGTCAAAATAATGGTTTCTTTCTTCATCACCTAATTTACCACTAAGTGAAGAGAGCCTGGGCTCTGTTCCAAGAGCTCCTCCACATGCAGAGAGTGCCGGTACCCCCCGTTCACCTCCCAACCAGGGCCTGCTGTTGTCAGGTCTCCCCAAACCTGAGCAAGCTAAGCAAAGTGCCACTTCTTCCAGCTCAGTGTGCTGTTGACACAGCTCTTCTGTAAAATTTCTACTTGGCTTATGACAAGACCTCATGCCGCCCCTCTCCCTGCCACATTATCGTGTCTCCATGGTACTTTGGAAAAAAAGACAGAAACCTGGCTCTGCTTAAACAACCTCTTTTTCATCTAACATAACCACAAACTGATCAGAGTCTGCTGTTGGCATGACAGATGGGTGATTGCCAGAGGTAGGGCCCCACTTGGTCTGGGAAACCATAGTCTGGGCATGGTTGTTGGGAGTATGGGAACTGGTAATCCAACCTCTCCTACACTATCACTGCATTCCATCCTTGGGCAATCATTTTCACTTTGAAACAGCTCCAAAAAGATTACTGATCCCCTCCTACAATCTTTGTTGCATGCCAAACAAAACTTCAGGTGCCCCCCCCCCCCAAAGGCAAAGTTCTTTCCTTTCTTGTTCATAATTTTTTAACTATATAAACTTTCTTTTAAGTGAAAGAAAATCATGGGAATAGGAGGAATATATGTAGATACAATCCCTATCAAAATACTTAAACACATGGCCGTGGAAAGCCATGCCTTCATTTCTTAGTATCAGCATATCTGCAAACATAAAGGATGGTATCAGAAAATTGGCCAGCTTGTTTCTCTCACCTGTAATAATGGATGAAACCAATCTAGGTTTCATTCATAAGACACTTCACTCTGGGATTGGCTCTTCCTTCAGTGGCTCAAATCAAATCAGAACATGCTTGGAAAAGTGCAATATTGGTGCAGAGCTCACCCAATTGGCAGTTTAGTAGGTTGCTTCAATTTGGAGTGCCAAATCCTATCTCCCCAAGTTTGCCTTGGGTCTATTACCTTGACTGCAAAGCGACTTTTCATCTTCTAAGATCAGTGGGTACCCTATATCACCTAGATTGATCAGGGGGTACCCTACATTACCTATACTGCTCATCTCCCCTCTTCTCCTTTGTCTTCCTCTTTCTCCACTCCCATCTCTTTTTCTCCACTCCCATCTCTTTTGCCCTAGCCATCCCATCTCTTCCTCCTGACTGTACTCCTCTTGCTTTCTTCTGCCCCTCCACCTTCCCCCTTTTCCTTTCAATTTCCATAATAATAAACTGGTTCAGCTTATTCTGAAGACTGATACAAGCTACACAGGGCTCCTCATGGCTGATCCCTATCTGTTTAGGAGCTGGCCACCTTTGACAAACACAAAAATTTGGGAAACCAAAATACAGGGAGTCCAAAGGCAAGAGACAATTCTAAAGAGATCAGGAAGAGTCCAGAGAAGAGTGAAAAATAGGTGGCTCTGAAAAAAACAGTGGCCATGCGGTTTTCCAGTTGTTCTGGCTTCCAATTATTTTAGATCTCCCTATACTTATAGAAAGTTTTGCACACAGGGCTACATAGCCTTTGCACAGGAGTTTTGATTTGGTATCTTCATGTTATAGGCTCAGTTGAGAAGAACAGAGGAAGCATGCATTTTTTGACACAGAGCGCATCACAGCATAGCAGCATCTCCACAAAGCAACCAGAAACTTAACTCCAGCTACATTCATTCAAGCACTGCAACTACTCTGCTTGTCCAGCTGCTTGTTTTAATTTTTTTTGCCACAACAAAGCCCTTAATTTCCCAAGTGTTCCAAGTTTGCTTGGAAAGCAAATTAAATGTAGAGCATTTTTAATGTGGAGCAGTTTTTTTGCTTCTTATCTTAAAAGTGCCATTCTGGGTGGTACAAATAACTTATGCTGGCCCAGGGTGTCTCAAATGTTCCATAAAGCATGACTGTGGAACCATAGGGAGGTTGCATTGGGCTCCCTGCACCACTTCTGGCCACACAACTTGAAATTGGTATGTCTTACTGACTGATCATGGCCAGCACAGGGGCCTGAGAGGGCGGAGGGTGCATGGATATTCCAAAGCATGGATATTCCAAGGTGATCCTTGAGGTTGGCAGGGAGCAGGAGGAAGGGATGGGACCTGACAAATATACCTCTGGCTACTTGCATTTACTCAGTCTGTGCCACGTCCAGATGCACCAAGTAGTCATCTACAGCCCTACCCTGTGGAAGGGGGAAAATTTCTCCTTTGCAGCAGTAGTGTAGCAGCAGCCCCAATGATGCACTGGATGCAGTGCAAAGCATGTCAGTCTGCCTGCTCCAGAACAATTTAGGATTGCGCCGTCAGCATCAGTACTATATACAGCATAGATCTTTTACTGTTTGAACACGGATAATACATTCAAAACATTTTTATTTCTATGTCCAGCAAAGGCTATTATATACTCTACTTGCCTCTCCTGTGGGAAAAATCTTGGCAGTGTGTCCCACAATTCGCTGTTTCCTCCACAGCAGATAAGTGTCAACGAGCACAGAGATTTTTTTTTATCAGAATACAACTCAACAGCAGCCAGGGAACACACTCCAATTCCCACCAGAGGAATGGGCTATAGTTGCTTTGCTTATGCTGGCAAAATTGCACAGACTTGCCTCCTCTACCTCCCATCCCATAAGGGAAATTCTTACATATTTTAAGGGGGGAAATAGTGTGAAATTGTAGGCACTGGAAAGATAATCCTAACTTGGCCACCTCATTCAAATATTACAAGAACAGGAATCTGCATGACTTAAGAGCTCTCCAAAGAAGAGAAAAACTTCTCTGGACAGAAACTGTCTTGGCAGGTAGACCATAACTATATGGAAATGTCTTAAAGCATTGATGGAGTTTCATTAACTACCACGAGATGTTGAATTGTAAGGCTGAAGAACCCAAACTTTTTAACTTAAGCCTATGACAGATCCACATATCAGATACTATCCACTTACCTATCCATATACAGCTTCTTATCACCATTTTGGGGTAAATAAGGCAGAGTTACAGGGGTTGCACATACCATTCAAGGAGTGGGTGCCCTTCACCCACTTCAGGAATTATTGTTAAAATTATTTGACCCAGCTCCCATTCTTAAAGAAAGCAAAAACCTTACTAAGCAACTATGTTTCTCCAGTTTACAGAAGAAAGATTACATAGGCCTGTGAAACTGAAGGCTAGAAAAACATTTTCCAAAATTTATAGTGGTTTTTTTTATGAATTTGGGGCTCTGATTCCAAAAATGGCATCAGTTTTGCCCTATCAGAATTTCAGAAATATAGACAGTCTTGTTAATTAATGGTTCAAGCAGCTTCCTTATGAAGAAGAGAAAGCAGCTCTAATGTGCATCTAATTTGGGACATTACACTGCTGCACAGCCAGCTCATGCGCTTTCAAGACTGTATTCTCCACTTGCTGAATGTACCCATCCTTGTGATAGTAAAATTTAAAGAATATTTGTGTACCCCAGCAGGCATGTCTAGACACCAGTAGGAACTGCTGGGTCCCAGGAAGCATTGGGCACCAGTGGGCACTGGGCATCCCTACTGGGCACTGAGATTGTGAGGAGCTCTAATAGGATGTATCTAAACTGGGGGGGATGTGAAATCAAAATTTCACATAACTGCTAATGGTTTTTGAGCTGTGAGCTGTCTGTGATAGTGCAGGACAGAGATTCTTTAGTTGCAGTTCCTTTAGGTGGCAAGTTCCTTTAGGTGGCAAGCCCCTTCTGGTCATTCTTGGTTGGCCCTGAACCTAAGGCCATGTTCAGTGTTGTTGCTGATCCAGATGATTAGAAGCAAACTCTGATCTGCAACAGTTGCCCAGTTGGGGAGCTAGATCCCCTAAGTGCCTGAGCAATATGAAGGGGTCATCTGCAAAGGGAATGAACTGTCACTCCCCAGGAACCTTGCTTCCCAGCAAACTATGTTAGGAAATCTTGTGAGGACCTGATCCTCCTCCCCTCGCCAGGGAAGGCTTCACTGGGGCTCTTATCTATCTTAGTCCTGACAGTTGCTTAGCTATAAACACAGAAAGAGAGATTCATAAAAGAAAATCCAGACTGATTATATTTGCAACAGTCCTGGCCATTCACTATCTGCTTCCCCGAAGGCTGCTGTGAGAGGGTCGGGGATCTGCAAGCCTGACCGTGAGAATCTCCTATTTAAAAAAATGACACCATGAAAGGATGAGCTGTTTAAAAATAAACTACAAGGGAAAGGAAGCCGAGAGGGTGAAAGGTGAGCAAGACACTTTGGTGTGTTGAAGGAGAAAGGCAAGGATGTTTTGGTCTTACTTCTTTGAAACAACAAAAACAAAGGAGGTCATCCTGAATGTGAAATTCAATAAACAATCATCTGACCAGCATCATCTCCAGACACAACCACCTACTGTCTGCTCAGTGTGGGGTCCAACAAACAACATCCCATACCGTGACTCTGGAAAGACTCTGACTTAGCTGGAATTTTCCAGGCGTTTGTGGTCCCATGTGACAGGTGATGTGTAAGTGTTCTAATGACTTATGGGGAGAGACTTGTCTATCTTCCAAAAAAAGAGCCACCCAGTGGTCAATGTGCTCAGCTGGGTGGAGGTAGTATTAGGATGCATTTTCAAGGAGAAAATTATTGTACCATTATAGCACAAAATGTAAATGTCCTCTGCTTAAAACTGTTCATGGTGCTTAGGAACTTGCCCCTGCTTACTGGGAAAGAGGCACTCTTTCAAGTGGGTGTTCCTCTTTTATTCAGCAGGGGGAGAGTAACTGGCCCTTACACACCCCAGCAAAGTCTGTTCTAGTGGCTTCTGCTGGTGTTATTTTTGCATTTTAGATTGTGAGCCCTTTGGGACAGGGACCCATTAGCTATTATTTTTTCATTTTCTTTGTAAACCGCTTTGTGAGCTTTTTAGTTGTAAAGCGGTATATAAATACTAGAGAGAGGGAGAGAGAGAGAGAGAGAGAGGAAACTATGTTCTTCCCTTAGGAAAGCATGCTTTCTTGCAGGCAACAACAGGAAAGAATTTTTTGCAAAGAACGCTAGCAAACAATGGAGGCTATGGGAAGGGTAAGAAAGTCAAATTAATTCATCAACCAACATCACAAGAGAATACCATATCATATGGAAACAAGATGCTCCACGTCAGAGCAAGAAACAACTTTAATAAAATAAACTGGAGAAATTAAGCAGAAAACTAACCAAGTCATAAAAAGGAGAAACTAAAACAGCACTCCTCAGTGGTCTTCAACCACTGTTTGAATCTGAATAAAATCTATCTATCTACAGTAATTATATATCCTTTTCAACTAAAAAGTTCACAAAGCAGTTTTCAAAGAAAATGAAAATTAATCCTTGGCATGAGATATTGGATATTTCAAAAGACTAGGCTGAAAAAAGAATAGTCCTTGCTATGAACTGCTAAAAATCCCTACAATTTGATTTTTAAATACAAGTTCTTTTCACATCTGTCCAAAAGGGTTTATAATGGAGTACCTATGATTTGTATGGCAGCCTGTGAATGCTCACAGAAACAATAACAGGAGCAATTACTGAAAACGGGATCATAAATGATTGCAATGTTAATCATGGCACTTGGAAAAATGCCTAAGAATGTGAATAAGTAGCTCTAGATAACAATGGGTGTGGAATTTCAAATGGGTTACAGTCCATATATATTCACACACAAAGAATCTTGTGTTTAAGGTACCACAAGACTATTTATTGGGTGTGGACAACCAGACTTCTGCACAAAAAAGGACATTCCAAAGCAAAATAACGGAACTCAATATAGTGTCCTATTGCCAATTCTTGGCCTGCATTTGCTGAAAATTAATGTTAAATTCTTATTTTTACATGAGAATTGATAGGCCACATCTGCACCTCTCCACATCTGGTTGTCTAAATCTCCTTGTAAATAGGTATTAAACACACACACAAACCCAGGATACTTACTGAGTCTCAAAGAGTCTTGTACAATAGCATGATTCAAACAACTTTCTGAGGCTTCTCTGGCAGTTTTAAACAATACATAATGTAAGATGCCTCAGAAGATATGAGACTGGAATAGCTCTGATGTGCAGAATTGACAGCTTAGAGGTGGCGGCAATAACAAGAATACAGCAAGGCTTTTGCCCGAAATCCCCACTCCAGATAACACCATTGTTTACAAGACTTACAATGCCATCATAAGCATTTCTACTCAGAAATAAGTCCTTTATATTCAGTGGGGCCTACTCCCAGTAAAGTGTGTTTAGGATTATAGCCTTATTTTGCTTCCCTTTTATAAACAAGCAAGTGGTACCTCCACTGAGATTCTTTGTAAAAGTATTACTTTTCCCAGTTCTTATGCTTGTTAACTACTACAACCAACCCATCAGATTGGGCTTTAGCCAGTACCACATCTGTGGTGAAAATCCACAAGAGCATTCATTCTAAGCCAGGACAAAATCTACTCTTCTGTTTTGCGTTTCCTGCCTTCTCCTTAAGGCAGATTTTCCCCTTCCCTTCCTTAGCCTTTTTGAGGTTTAGGAGACTTTGTCTGCTGGCCATATACTTTTATTTTGCATCCAATTGGATCTTAAAGCACGGAAGAGAGTCTCCAATAAGAAGGTGACTTTTTGACTAAATATATGCAGCTGCTGCTTTAAGCTGTAGCAATCTCTTAGTGGGATGTCATTCCCCAAATTACTCACAAACATGGGCCTCTATTGTCCCATGAGATTCAGTTTGGATTTACTATTGGCTTCTGTAGGAGTTTGCCAACAAAGCAAACAAAGAGTTTCACCCCATGGCAAAGACTCAAGCCCAAACTGTGGTCTTTGACTCTTGAATTTTGCACTGTTATTAGCTCCCATTTCTTCTTCAAGAAGTTGAAATGCTAAAACACTGAAGGCAAAAATTGTGCCTGTGATGTCTTCAGTTAAAAAAGATTGCCATACTCAGGACAGAACCATATGGCTCCCAGCCATGATACTTACTGTATTTAGCATATGGCAGACTTAGGGTAAATCAGATGTAAATGTCCAGTCCACCCAGCCATTCAAGGATGGAGTGGTCTACATTGAAAAAAAGTCAGCATAAGTTCTCAATTTACAGTCGGACACAATGTGATGGCTAGTTTGTCAAAGAGCACCACAATCACAATGAAGGGTAGATACTAGACCCCATTTGAACAGTGAGTCCTGGCAGAAACCATGTTGAGTACAGACCTTGTTCAGAGCTGACCAATGCTAGTGAGGTAGGTCAAAGGCTGGCAACCTTTCATGTAGGGTCATCTATGCATCTGCTTGTATCTGGGCATTCAACAGCCTTCAATTGGACTTTGATGTCAAAGTTGTTATACAGCTGTTGTGCAAGTGCCAGAGAGGGCTTCTTGGATTTAAGCCTGCCAGTTGATAGATGGGGAAGATCAGCATGCACAGGTGGAAGAGGGTTGATTGTAATTTCATTATATTCTTTCACTAAGACATCCTGCCTTCATAGAGCTGGTGGCTCAAAACACGGAGCCAGCAAGTAGGAGATGTTATACAACCACTTATAATCCTCATGTTTTTGTTTGGTATCAGTTTTACTAGTGTGGCAGTTATTAAGCCATACAGGGTCTTAATTCTGCTGCAGAATAGACCAACTCTAGTGCTGAAATTCTGAGAGTAGAGGCTGATGCTCCCCATCTTGATCCTCCGTCCAGAGTATATTGTCCCCGATATTGATTTTAGCAGACATGTTCTCTAGCCCTACAATCCAGAATAACTATGGGAGCACGTAAGAGGCATTATGTGCACCCGTAGTTAACTGCACCAGCTAGTGAAAACCTATGGAAAATTCATATTGCAATCCAGAGTAAATTGCTCTTACACCGGAGCAAGGACTCCCCATAGTTACTCTGGATTGCGCCCTTAGTGTGTCTTAAAGAGTCTGATCCAAAGTTATTCTGAGGTATTTTGTGTGAGGAATATAAGGGAGTAGGTTATCAGAGATAACCATATACAACGCAAATTGTTCAGACTACAATTCTAAAATGTCCCAGCAGTACTCTTCCTTACTAAAAGCCTGCTGGTGGTGTCAGGAAGTACCTGAAACTCCTGTCCATCAATTCAAAGCATAACTCAGAATTTGTGTCCAAGATGGATAAAAACAGTCAAGATATAATTATATATGGAAAAGTCAGGTTGCAAAAGGAGAGAGATGCTGATTTTCAGCATAGGGAGGTAAATACTGTTCTTCCATTTTATTTCATACAAGGAGGAGAGGGCAGCAACATCTGTGCTTGCCCATGAGAGTTTTTGGAGTGAAATTCTAATAAGCAATGGCATTGCTCCATAAATCTTGCTACAACATACAGTATTCTGACTTCAAGGCTGCAGTAGCATCCAGGTTTTTGCTAATATACTCATCATTCATACAAATCCCTGACGCTCGTCTAGTAACAGTAGCAGAATGAAAAGCTCCAGCTAACTAGAATCCCCAAAACTAAAGCTCCAAAGTTTTCATAACTCTGCCAACTATTCATTTTTCGGTGCACCAAATTTTGATACTCTGGGACTGGCAGAAACCAGCATTTGGAGAAACTGAGATGTTCAGCAAAGCAGGAGAGTATCTCTCGAAAACCTTCTTCACATGACATTCCAGTCTGCACTGATGAGGAGTCACAGCATGCAACCTTGCGGAGCAGAACTTCAAAATATTCGTGTTTTTTAACTATTCCTAGTCACAGAAGCTCTATCTCTGCTGCCTTGGCAGTTAAAATTTAGCTCATTAACTCATCATGAGAGCATGCTACAACAGCAGCCAAACTTAGGATGCAGTCCTAACCGATTTAGGTCAGCACAGCTCACCTATCACCCTGTTCCTGCAGTGGTGTGTTCATGCGCCAATCAAAACCTCATCCCTTTTGGCATTTTTGCAACATTCCAACAACTTGTGTCAGCCTAACTGGGTGTTAAAATTGCACCAAAAGTTTTCTTGGGTGAGGGGCTAAATTGGAGTATAGTTTGCTTTGTGACTAAGAAGAAATTTGAAATAATCTGACACGTATATAAAAGTTAATTCTATGACAGCTCTTCCAAGAAACAGTGTGTGCATATGGAGACTTGCAGAAGCACCCACACTTCTAAGTAAACGCTCAGATATTCAGGGATAATCTAAACTTGCTTCTTGGCTCTGTGTTGCCATTCTGTGGGTAAAATAGTACCAGCCCTTGCAGAGACTATTCATATAAGCATTTCAGTAATTACAGCTTTTTTACATACAACATAATTGCTCTTCACTCATTAGACAAATCCACCTAGATGTTTTTCAAATACAGTATTCCATTGCAGATGATTTGGCAACTGGGGATTATCACTAGAAGTGAGTTGTATTTTGCATCATGAAAAGTCGCTCAAGAACGAAGATTGGAGCAGGAGCTATTTTCTTGCTGCAAATATCATCTCTCCCTTCCCCACTCCGCCCCACTATTTCCTGCAAATATGAAGGAGATTTTCTGTGGGAATGACTTTTGCCAGGCCCTGATGGTTGCTTTTAGTTAAATTAAGCACAACAGGAATTCCACACGCATGTGGGATTCAAAGGTGTGTTTAAAATTTCATTTAGTTTGGTCAGGATGTATTTTAATACCTTTAAATGAACAATTGATATTTCTTCCACTGTACATTTGCTGCATATCAGACTAACACAGAGAAGCCAAAAAAGTGCAGTATGGATATTACACATCAACTCAGCATTTGAGAGTTGCCAACTTTTAACTGATCCCTGTAGCCTTGCCTAGAAGCACTTCTACAGGTGTTAGCGAATGATGTTTATCTGCATGTGGCAAAATGCTTCATCTGATGGATTTCTCTTTCTTTCTCATGCGCGTTCTCTCTCTTTTATATATATAAAATGAAACTGCTTGAATGCACAAGAGGGCCTGGCAAATGGGGCAGGGGTATCAATGGGCAGCCCAGTGGATTGCTTGTGCACAGTGCTTTAATTTGAACTCTGGGAACCTGTAGTTATGGATGTACAAAATTGGATGCTTTCTTAATTGCAGCACCCACAGTGAGAGACATTGTACACAGGGAAAAATGATTTCTGACAACACTCTTACCTCAAGTCGCATGTGATCCAACTCTATCTTCAAAAAAAATTCTTGTACTCTCAATTCTGAAAACATGCACACTCTTTAACAAACCCAACTAAGTTCTCATTCCTCCTTGTTGCCAAGATCTCTTTTTAAATCTACTTCCTGCCCCTTTCCTTACACTATGGATGATAAGTTGCTACAGTACATGGCTTCTGTCACATCCCACCTCTTTAAAGAATTTGGTGTCTTTTCAAAGAATCTGGAATTTGAGAGCCAACAGCAAACAACCACCTAGCAGGAAGTAAGCAAGAGGGATTCTCACCCTGAAACACACCAAACACAGCTAGTGTGTCCCATAAAGTTCAAGTTAATGTCATACATGACACTAAGCCAACTAGCACCTTGGAACCCTACTTACATGTCTTGTGCAGCAGGTGAATGGGCAAGAGGGCTCAAAGACATGGGCCAATATTCAGTATTCAATCAGGCTAATGCATTTTCTGGCCAATAGAAAAATACTCACACATCAGATCAGCATTTATCATGCACTATAGCTCTTTGCATGATCCACCTATTAAAGTACCACCAGAAGTGGAGATGATGTCATCTCCAGTTATTTCTGGGCTGAGAACCAAGATGCAGTGGGACAGGACAAGGTTCAGAGCTCAATCCTGTGCTTGTCTACTTAGATGCAAGTCCCATTGTCTTCAGTGGAACTTACTCTCAAGAAATGGGTCATAGGATTGCAGTCTTAGGCATGTTTGCATCATGCATGAAAGCATGCATGAAAAGCAAGGTGTGGAGTTCTGTACACCGAACCAAGCCATCTACCAAACTCTGAAATGTCACATCATTTGTCTAACCGCTGGGCAGCAGATGCTTGGAGGTCCCACAAGTACCACCAGATATGGCCTTAAGTGCCATTGGTGGTCCCTGTATCATTGATTGAGAAACACTGCTATGGACCAGGGTAAGCAAAGAAGGATGGAAGCCCCACAGGGATAGACTGACTTGGCCGGGGGAGACCCAGGATGCAAACCCAAACACTTCCCTGGCTGGGCTCACTCACCCTGGGCAAGTTATACTGGCTTGGTCTCAGAGCCCAATCCTATGCATGTCTACTTAGAAGTAAGTCCCAATATAGTCAATGGAGCTTACTCCCAGGAAAGTGTGGATAGGGTTGGGCTGCCAGTCCTGTGAAATGGGTACATGGAAGACCTACTGCAAAGAGCTGCTGGAGAAGATAGTCAGAGCAGAGTGACCAGATGTCATAACTGCAAAAGAGGTTAAGCATTCTTAGATTGTAGGACGCACAAGAAAAATGTAAGTCATGACAAAAACAAAAGATAAACCACTCATATGTATTGCTTTCATGTGGTTAATTTAAACACTATATTACTTTTTAAAGCTTAAAACAAATAGTTTATTGCATGTAATTTGTTGATTACATGAAGGCTACATGCTGCCTGCTCAGAAAGAAAATGAGGACAATGAAGATTTTTTTCCCCCAGGACATAAAGCTAAAAAAGAGGATGTGTCCTGGAAAAAGAGGGCACAGTCAACTTGGGTCCTGGAAAAGAGGACATAGAATCATCCTGGGTCCTTGAAAAGGGGGACATAGGGTCACCCTGGGATCTGGTAAAATGAGACATAGGATCACCCCTGATCTTGGAAAAGGGGACACAAAAGTCACCCTGGGTCCTGGAAAAGGGGATACAGGGTCACCCTGGGACTTGGAAAAAGAGGATGTAAGAGTCACCCTGGGAGCTGGAAAAACAGGACATAGGGTCACCCCTGATCCTGGAAAAAGGGGATATAGGGTCACCCTGGGACCTGGAAAAGGAGAACATAGGGTCATCCTGGGTTCTGGAAAAAGGAGACATAAGGTCACTCACCCCTGATTCTGGAAAGGGGAATCCTTCAGGGGGATCCTGAAAAAGTTATCATGGGTTGTGGGGGAAAGGGATATAGGGTCACCCCTGATCCTGGAAAAAGAGGACACAGGGTCACCATGGGTGAGAGAGTCTCCCGCTGGAAGGCACCATCATCAGGGCTTACCTTTATAGGAGAGGCGAAGGCGGGGGACGCTGCCTTTGGTGCCCTCGCAGGTGGCCAGGAAAGTCCAGAGGAGCCACCCCGAGGCCGTCCAGCCTCCCCTCCGCATGGTGGCCTCTGCAGCGGCTCTGGACGGAGGGACCCCTGCCCTTCTCCCGCTCCTGCTCCTCAGCCGGGCAGTGAATCCCTCGCCCGACTGACTGACTGACTGACTTGCAGCCGCCAGAGTCCCCGCTGGCTCCCCTCCGCTGACGGGACGGGACAGGCGCTCCTCAGCCCTCCCCGCCAACTCTTATCCAGGGGCGGCTCCACAGCCAGCCCACCTCCCAGCAGCTGCCTGAGAGAAACACCCATACACCAGCATGGCACTTACTTCTGAGTAGACATGCATTGGACTGGACTCTGAAGATGCAACCCATCCACACTTTCCTGGGAGTAAGCCCCATGACTGTCATGGGGCTTACTTCTGAGCAGACTTACATTGGACTGGACTCTGAAGATGCAACCCTATCCACACTTTCCTGGGAGTAAGCCCAGTTGACTGTCATAGGGCTTACTTCTGAGTAGTTATGTATAGTATTGGGCTCTCAGGCTGCAGTCCCATCCACATTTTCCTGGGAAGAAGCCCCATTAACTATTATGAGACTACACTTCTGAGGAGACATTTGTACAATTGGGCTGTCATGTGCTCCCTTGTATGGCACCATATGCTGACATATGGTACCATATGAGCAGAACAAGTCTACTCATGCATAAAAAATCTCTTCCTAACTTTGTGGAAGGCTTAGAAGTTAGCCTAGGGTTGCCATAATTCTCTTCCACAAAATTGGGACTTGGTCCCATTTGCCAGTATGTGAACACAATTCCCAAAAATCTGGATTGTCCCTTTTTGGGGGGCCATATGGCAACCCTAAGTAAGCCTCATTGTGTTTGATTGACCCAAGAAAGTGTGCGTAGGATTGCAGCCTTTCCCATTCAAAGAAGAGGTGGATAAGAGTTTAATTTTGAGGCTTTACTCAGTGCAAGAGTCTGCCAGGCAGATCTCATCTCTTGGAATTAATATTTCTCCATGAACTCCCCCATAAAAACCTGCAACAGTTTGTCCAACCCAAAGACCTCTTCCTTCTCCCCCCCCCCCCCCCCACCGGCACTTTCTAATTGAGCCACAAAAAAAGAGTCCAGCAATATCCCTTCTGGGCTGCCTAATGTCAATTTGGATTGCCCCCTACCTGCTCCCTTTGGCGTCTTGAAAGGCAATAATCCTCTACTCACCCTCCACTGGCACCAATCCTTGCACATGATAAAAGAGAGCAGAGGAATGGCTTTACTCATACTGGCTCACTGTGTCAAAACTCAATCCAGAAATGCATAGTTATGAAGCAGTAGAATGTAAGAACAGGCCTAGGAGAGCTGCAATCGTAGCCATGTCTGCTTACCTGGAGGAAAGGTGAACACTGTTGGCCTGACCTCCAAGTCAATATGCATAACATACTGCTGCACGTTGCAAATCACCTTTAAAACAGCCTCAAGCCAAGCAGCATTGTTGAAATAAAAAAAGCAGGCCTCCATCAGTCTTGGAAGACTATGGTATCGTGCTCTGCCCTGCATACGCTGCATGTGAAGCACGAAAGCCTGGGTTGGATTGTTATGGAGGATAGGCTGTTACCCAAGCAGCAGATCCCCCCCTCTCCACGCCACTGAATTAGTCCAATGGAAAGGCAGAGCCGATACAATTGGATCCAGCTGGCGTCGCAGAGCTGGGCTAAGGACAGGAGCTCACCCTGTCTTGTGGGACCGACCCGGGTCTCAAACCCTGGCCTGCTGGTTAACAGGCACAGTGTCGTAGCCACTTGTGCCAACCCACAGCCCTAATTGTTGAAATAATGTGGTGCAAATATTTTTCAATCTTATAACCATTATTATAAAAGATCCTATAGTTGGTCACTAACTCAGTTGGGCCAGTATCTCTGATAATAGGCAATAGAAGTCATTGCCTTGTGCTTGCCCATTTGTATTTATTTGCACATTTATATACTGCCTTTTCTCAAGTATCTAAATCTGGAACTGAAGGTGGTTTAATCATCAATCTATATATATAAAACTGAAAACTCACTCACTGACTCACTGACTCACTCATCAATGCCCCGCCAAAACCGCTGGGCCTAGAAGCATGAAATTTGGGGAGAGTGTTCCTTCTGTGACATCAACACCCGCCAAGAACTGATGTTGAGAAATTTAACTTTTAAGGGGTGCAACACATTTTCAGCCTATACTTAAGACTGACCAATACCCCACCCCAAATCCTACATCAGCCCAGAAAGGGTGCCCAAAGTTGTGGAGGGATGTGCACAGGATGAAGAAATTTTGTGCATGGGGGGATGATGTGCATGGGGGGATGTTGCGCATGAGGGGATGTTGTGCATGGGGAGATGTTATCCATTCAGACTTGATGTGCATGGGGGGTGTTGCGCATGGGAGATGTCCATGTGGAGATTTTGTGCATTCAGAGTTGATATGCATGGTGGATGTTGCCCATGGGAGGATGATACGCATGGGGAATGATGCACATTTGGGGTTGATATGCATTGGGGATGTTGCGCATGGGGGTGTTGCACATTCAGGGTTGATGCACATTCGGGGTTGATGCACATGGGGGATGATGTGCAATGGGGGGAATGGGACACAGGGTGGCTGGTGCACGTGGAGGTATTTTAGTCCCGCAATGTGGGCACATTTCCCAAGTATATAATAAAAATCAGAACACAGGAGTCGGTAGCCATGAACAGATAAACAGCAGCTGTTAATATAAAGCATTCAAACAAGCACCATAAAATATAAAAGTCAAGTACTGTAATAAAAAGGATACAATTTAAGGGAAATCTAAGGAAGCCAGATTACATATGCAATAGATATTATAGGGTGCAATGCAGAGTAACTATGGGGAGTTCTTGTTCTGGTATAAGAACAATTTACTCTGGATTGCAATATGAATTTCCCGTAGGGTTTTACTAGGTGGTGGAGTAACTACGGGTACACATAATGTCTTTTATGTGCTCCCATAGTTACTCTGGATTGTAGGGTATGTTTTTTAAACTTTTTAAGAAGAAAGAATATTAGCAGACATCTGCCTTAATGTTGCAGTGATGGGAGAAGTTGCATAGGTGGAAATTCTCCTCCTTTATATAAATACATAGCCAAAGGGTTTCTGACATATACAAATCTGTTCATCTGGTTTAAAAGCCAGCATTGGGATTGGAATCATTATAATCTGCAAAATCCTTTTGCTACTTTACTGAATCAAGTGGATACGGACATCATGAAACAAATTTCGAGCTGAATCACATGTTAACATGCATGTGTCTACTGTATTTAGCAGGGGGGAGAGTAACTGGCTATACAAATTCCAGCAATGTCTGTTCAAGTGGCTTCTGCTGGTGTTCTTTTTGCATTTTAGATTGTGAGCCCTTTTGGGACAGGGCTATTAATTAGCTATTATTTTTTCATTTTCTTGTAAACCAATTTGGTAACTTTTCAGTTGAAAAGCAGTATATAAATACTATAGATAAATAGATAGATATAAATACTGCAGACAGACAGACAGACAGACAGACAGACAGACAGATATCACTGAAACCCAAATAGTAATAAAATTAGAAAATGGCATAAAGAATCAGGAAGGCCAGTTAATGCTACTTGTGGAAGCCTATGAACTTTTCAGAGGAAGGCAGAGACATTAATCTTTGAATAAAGATTTGAAACTCTTCCAGTGCAATCCTAATTTGCACCAGAACAGGGAAGCTGGCTCATCTGCCCTATATCCAGCATGTTTGCTGGATACTTCCCCTGCGAAGAGCCATAGTCTCCCCAACACACAAGTTGTTGCAAACATGCCGTACAGCACATTTCTGATAGTACTGGTTGGTACAAGGGATTTGTGACAGCCCAAAGGGCGCTCAGTTCTCTTAAAAACCCTTAGATGCCCATCTAAAAATAGCCCAATTTGCATAAATTTGCATTTCCGGACTCTGGATCCGGATGGGCATCTAAGGGTTACGAGAAATTCCCAAATTTGTTCAGGTTTCCTCCCTGACAAAGTATTTTACATCTGTTCCCCTTTGATCAATAACCTTTTATAATGCTCTGTTCTCCTTTCAAAGGCTAACTTTTAGTTACATGCAAATTGATGGTTGAAAAAGTTCATTTCAACAAGCAAGAAACAGAAGACATTCAGACAAGCAATAGGAGCGGAGAAGGAATGCTGTATTCTGTGAAACACAGACAATAGGAGGGAGACATGAATGCTCATATCCCAGACTGAAATAGTGAGGAAAATGCTTTAAACAGATGTCATGAGTGGGCAAGGGAGTGCCGGGGGTCCAGCATCCAATCAATTACAGCATGTCATAGAAGAGGGAGTGTTAATTGAATTAAATTAGTTCAGGGCTTGCTCCAGTATCCCCAAGGAGGAGTTAAGGAAGGAGAGGGAGGTAAAGGACTTGGATTACAGACAGAAGGAGCAGGAGAGGTATCTGAGATGGGAGAGACCCTGGCCCAATATACAACTGTGCAACTTGAACATGTGCTGGGGGATTCTTGATCAGCTAGGAAAGAAGGAAGCCATGTGTGTTTTTGTAACAAGGAATTTGATAATTAACATTTTTATTCTTGTCAAGTCACTGTAACAGGCCTTCCTATAGTTATTGTTGCGTTTTTTAGATGAAGCTGAAAGAGGCAGTGGCATATGGAGGGTAGCTGATACCCGCTACTCTGTCCCACTCTTGGTACACAAGTGGAAAGTGAAAACTTCCAAACTGCCAGTACATGTTTCTGTAAAGGGCTCTGGTGAATAACCTCACCCAGGAAAAATAAAGTAAAAATTAAGAAGACAGTAAACAAATGAAAATAACTGTGGGGATCTGTTCACGTTTAGTGAAGATCTTGTGATGAAAGTTCCAATATTACATTACATTCCCTGAAACTGTATGTTTCTACAGAGGTCAGTGGGGTTTACTTCCTAGTAAATACAGTGGCAGCCTTAATAACATTATCCATCAGGATAGTTGTGCAATATTTTGCCATTTTGATTTCCAGCAAACTAATAATAGATTCTCACACCTTGAATATCTCCAAATATTCTTCTGTTTGTATAAGTCTCAGCAATGCTGAGAACTGGCTAGTGTCCCACAATACAGGAAATTTTCAGAGACAAGATTCAGCTTGCAGACCAAATTAGAGCAGAGGAGTTCTCAAGAGCACACCACAATAGCTCTTCTGAGAGAGGTCTCACTACTATGAAATTCCAGTTAACATGTTTTTTTAATGAGTCAAGATTGCTTCCACAGCTGTCCTTGCAGCTGATAAAAGTAGTTCAGAAAGATCTGTGAGTGGAGACAAGTACCCTGTGTGCTTTGGTCTCACTTGTCATTAGAAAAGAGATGGTATGATGATCCCCTGTATTATTCACACTTGCAGACAGCAGTATTTGCCATCTCCACAATATGTGGCAATAGGATGCACCTCAATGGGACTGGATTTGGGCTTCGGAGGCTCTTATGCCAGTGTAAAATGTAGGTGGAGCTCTTGTTGGACATGTCCTATTCCATCTCTCTCAGATGCCTCAATGTATCCACCAAGCACCCACCTCTCCTTTGAATAATAAAATGGCCCAAATCTATACTGCTAGTCACACTCACACACCCAATTACCTCTCTCACAGATGAATCAATGCTCATTCATACCCATAAACCTGGAAAAAGACAGGTCACCAAAAAGTCTTCAGGATGCTAATAGTTTTATGGATTCCAGATAGGGACCAGCATTCTATTGAAATGCACTATCAGAAACACAAGAAACCCCAATACTGCAACTCATATACTCCCAGTTGGCCTCTTCTTGCATCCTGCCTTTCACCTCCTCTTTTTCACACTTTCCTCACTTTTGCATTCCTAGGTTTATTTTCAATTCTAGCTTATCTTGGCCAGGCTTTCAATCCTCTTCCCACAAATCCTTTTAATAAAGGCAGCATTAGTTAGCAATAAGCAGCCGAATCTGAACTGCAGCCAGGATTCAGAATCCCATATAATCCCCTTCCTCTATCCATCCAGTTGCTCTGTGCACTGAGCTCTGCAGCAGCCGGTATGAATGAAGTGACCTCATCCAGGTTTCCCCGGGCACATGTCACAACATTATGATGGAGGATCATATTTCTCCTGGGATTATGACAATACCTGACCTTTGTCCTCTGCCCTTGATGAGCTTCCTTCATTAGGCAGGCTTCTGTCATTCACAACCTGTGCAATTGTCCCTTTGATCTATTTTTTATCTATAGCCACAGTTGGATATAGTGAGTAGGAGCTGCACAGTCAACTATTTTAATGAAAGAATCCAAGACATAAAAATGCAAAGTGTGTGTAGGAAAGGGGCAGGAAGAAGGGAGAGAGGTTAAAAGAAATGTTTTGGAAGTGGAAATCACTTTAATGAGTTGGTAATGAATAGAGGACAACCCTTACTGTGCCTCTTGGTGGGAACAGGAAGGCTTCCCCCCGTCCTTTATGTGAGAGATTAGAAATCAACGGCCATACTACCCTGAAAGTGCCAGATCTTGTCTGATCTCAGAAGCTAAGCAGGGTCAGGCCTGGTTAATACTTGGATGGGAGACCGCCCGGGAATACCAGGTGCTGTAGGCCTTTGCTTCCTTTTGGGCTGTGGGTGGCGCAAGTGGCTAAGACGCTGTGCCTGTTAACCAGCAGACCAGAGTTCGAGACCCGGGTTGGCCCCACAAGACAGGGTGAGCTTCTGTCCTTAGCCAAGTTCTGCGACGCCAGCTGGATCCAATTGTATTGGCTCTGCCTTTCCATTGGACTAATTCAGTGGCGAGGAGAGGGGGGATTTGCTGCTTGGGTATCCTCCACAACAATTTAACCCAGGCTTTCATGCTTCGCATGCAGCATATGCAGCACCGAGCACGATACCATAGTCTTTCAAGACTGACGGAGGCCTGCTCAGAAATCCATGGCTTTCACCATGAATGGGACTTAGTGACACCAAATTATGGCCAAGTTTATGCAAGCGATGCATGTTTCCTGGAGTGCAGGAACACCAACAGGAAACTGAGGCTTGTCACTAGAGCTTTCTACCAAAGAGTTGCATTTGTTGCCTTCATTGGCACTCCAGGCATCTTTAGCACTCCAGACATTTGGCTCTCCAGACAACTTTGCTGGCTGCCCATAAGCAAGAATGAGTTCAAGAGTGTGCCCAAGGTTGGGGGAGCCAAATATAGGCACACTTTTCCAACAACAACAACAGCAGAAGTGCTTAGTTTTATTTTTCTTTCCCAATTTTTATCAAAATTAAACATTAGGTTCAGCAGGGAGCCACTGAGAAATTTGTCTCATCATAGATTGTGTTTTTCAAGTGCTTCCTAGCAATTAATAATGAGCTCATGTTACAGTATATTATATTATACAATCCTATTTAGAAAAAGTCCCATTGAACATAGTGCAACGTACTTCTGATTAAACATGCATAGAAATTCTAACATGCTTGATATGTTTATTGGGGATATTTTTTAATCCCATTTTTCAATTTGTATACAATTGTTACCAGCTCAGAATATTTGGGAGAACATGAGCTTCAATGACTATGGGTGTCAGGACTAATTCCTGCACATCAAAATTGACTCAACTGGATGAGATCTTGGAAACCTGAGGCACTGATAATGGGATTCCGGACTGGGCAAGCAGTTTAGAGCTGGTTCCCTGGCAGAGATTTGTCTCTGTGCTCTGAATTTGCTGAAAGCTGCTAGAGACTGTATCCAACCATTCCTTTTCAATCTGTAAAACGTATAAACAGATTTTCAGGAAGTATGCTATAAGCCTTCATTGCTCTTTCCTCCAAAAGGAAGCTGGCCTTGGAAATGTCTAACTTATACCAGTTTGAAGAAGAAGGAAAAAATACTATATTGTTACTAATCAAAATGTTCTAGCAGGAAAGCCATATCATGCCTGGAATCTCTGTTTTAAAATCCTATGCTTGCCAGAAACTGGTTCCTCTCCCCCCTCCCACCAAACAACCACAGCCTGCTTCTATACATCTTGGATCAGAGACTAGTTTCCAAATCAAAGATTTAGCAACTTGCATGTAGAAGTTACCTTTGCCACTATTCTAGTATACTATGCATTCTTAAATAATTAGGCTCAATATCAAAATATAGTTGGCCTGTGGAGATCATGAGAAGTGTGTAGAAATGTGTGTCACGAAGGGGGATAAGAGAAGGAAACAGGACTGAATTTGCTGTCTCCACCCCTTTCCATATACTTATCCAACCTTGTATGCACACATGCATCCAAAGATGCACAGAATATATAGTCCACTGTATCCAAAGATGCACTGAATATATAGTCAATTCCGTGTCTTTGCAGAACACAAATCATGCATGCAGATCCTACGTGCATAGATCCCTATGCACATGTTTCAAGAAATGGGTAGAGTAGCAATTTTCAATTTTTTTTATCTCATGCCATACTGACAAGGTGATAAAATTATCAAGTTTTTTTGACCGTTGACAAGGTACTTCATGCTACTGATAGGGAGTTAAAATATTTCAATGGTCCTACTAATAAATAGTATTATTTATTATAATATGTCACAGGTTGAAAATTACTGGGGTAAACAGTGGTTGGGGCAGGACTAGCAAGTGAAATCTTCCATTCTCTCACCCATTCAAGTCAATATCTGTGAGGGATCTGTTTCCAGACCTTCTACAGATATCAAAACCTGTTGATAAGCAGATTCACAGGTCCAGTCCATAGTACTGCCAGGCAAAACCAGATATTCTCTAATCACATGCAGAGGTGTTTCTGAGGCCCACAGAGGCCACAGCTGGCTTCAGAAAGGCTTCCAACAGCGCTGGAAAGACACTTTTAAAAAATGTAGTGATTTTCCAGCATATCTAGAGGCTTTCCTGAGGCCCACCACATATCTAGAGGCCCACAGAGGCCATGTGCAGCTTCTGTGAACCTCTGAAAGTCTCCTGAATGCAAGCAGAGAACACTTCTGATTGTGTTCAGGAAATCAGGTCCGGACTTCACCATCTTCAGGTCCCAAATCAATGGATAAGGAGGATGAACTTGTAGACTGGTTGACCATTCGCAAAGGGGAAAGTCTTGCCCCCTTGACTTTATAAGGTTGATTTCAAAGAGCTGTACTATTCCACTCCAAATCAGACATACAGTGATTTTGGAACAGGAACGCTCATGAAAATTACAGCCATAAAGTGTTGTAGTTGCTGTCTTGCAAAACGGCAACCTTCCTGCCTTGCAGTATAGTTGATCCAAAAATCAAAGCTTCCCACTATGGTTAACGCAGAACAGAACATGAGGAGGGATGGCTTCATGAATCAAAACTGGCTAAAATCATATTTGGGCTAAAAAACACAGACTTACTGGAAAAGCCGATAGTGCATGAATGTAGCCTACAATGAGACTTGGCACAGTTGGTTACACAGCATGCTTTGGGAGCCCTCAGTTACAAAGATTACTACCAGGCTTGTGGTTGAAAGGAAAAACCTTACTGAAGAAACTACATAACTGTTTCAGAGAGTGAGTGTCAGAGAGCGTGTCTGACTAGCTGAGCAGAGAAGGAGGTGGAAGGAAGAACCCGAAAATACAAATCTGCATATTAAGACTTACTGGAAAGAAATAAAAAATAAAAGAAACCCCTACTGGCCCAATTAACTTTATAGCCCCTCTAAGTTGCAGCAGGATGCTTGTACAGGATTGTTGCACTTCTCTTCCAAAAGTGACAACAGTAAGAAACTGAGACAAGGATCTTTCACTGTGAGAACTACTTACTCTGCATTTACCGGTAATTGTCAGTAGCCAGTTAGATCAACATAGGAAGCAGCCTTGTATTGAGTCACTGTTGATGTATGCTGGCAGTGGCTCACTTAGGTTATAGGTAGGAATTTTTCTCTGCTTTACTGAACATGCCAGGGATTGTAACTGAGATCTTGTGCATTGAACACACTCTTCCTCTGACTCCACATAGGGTCTCTTGAAGAAGGCCAAAGAACAGGATTTGTGAGGGTATTTTAAAGCCTGCAGAAGGTTTACTGGTGAGAGATCAGGCATGCAAGCAAAGAGTTGGTATCAGTAGATAAGGAGAGAAAAAAATCTGTGGCTGGTGGTCAATACAAATGGTTGCATTATCAAGCATAAGTCATATCATATCAGCTTTAAGAAATCCCTGCAGCAGGGCTGCGTTGAAACTACCCAGCGCTAGACCAGTTCCTTTCAACTATAGTTGAACTGTTGAACAAAGACCAATGCACCACATTGGAACAAAAACACATTACTTCTTTCTATTATACAACTCTTAATTGTAATTCAAAGCAGTGGCATCACCAGGATGTTGCAGGTGGTGCAGTCCCCACCGGTTGATGAGCCCAAGGGGGTAATGCGCACTGGGGGACTTAAAAACTTTAAAATGCACTTAAATTTGTTATGGAGCATCCAACCCCATCAAGTAATATACTGTTGGATTCATATTGAAGAGCAGAAGCCAATGCAAAAATTGGTTTTGAAATAGCACCTTCCTATCAAAAGTTATTGCCAAAAACTAAAATATCTCTATAAAAAGTGAAAGTGACCTATATCATGGCTTTACTTGTGAGTAGGCAAACCTGTCTTAGTTCATTGAAAAGGGCAGGCTGAGAGGAATCTAAGGACACCAGAATTGTCCTGATCCAATGAACGCAGCCCCTACAAATCACCCCAGAAGGAAGTCCCTGATGATTGCATTGAAATTCATTGAAGATGGATGTGAACTGCACAGCTGTGCTTACTGGCAAGTCAGGAAGCATGCCTTGGCTGGAGTGGAAGGTCCGTCCAGGAGACGACAAGACTTCCAGACTGGTCCCTATCAGGGATATTGCTAGGGCATTAGAAAGGGGTGGCAACCCTTGTGATTTTAAATTGTAAAATCATGGTTTGCAGAAATAATCCCATCCTGTTATACACCTTTGAATGTGTCATTTACAGCAGAATGCAGTGAAACAAACCACTTTGAAATACCTTTATCCTATTAAAATGTGTAGCTAAAAAAACCAGTGGAGGCGGGGCAATGGCACATAACCGCGCACACCATTCATATTGTTGCCCTGCCCAATATATCGGAGTGATGCACTTCCTCACTGGGTGATGCAAACCCTGGTGACACCCCGATTCAAAGTCCATTGTGGATTTCACTGAGAATCCCTCACAGTACATACTGTGTTTTTTTAGATGTTTGGCTTGATATCAATTTGTCATGTGCCAAGAGAGTCTCTTTCACAGACCAATGTATGTGGGCATCCTGCATTGCCTGTTGAAAAAAAAAGTTCTAATACGCTTTTCCATTAGACTATTTCAGTGGCGTGGAGAGGGGGGATTTGCTACTTGGGTAACAGCCTATCCTCCATATCAATCTAACACAGGCCTTCATGCTTCGCATGCAGCGTATGCAGCGAGCATGATACCATAGTCTCTCGAGGCTGATGGGTGCCTGCTGGTATGTTCTAACTAATGTCTACACAACTAATATTTTTGTTAACAGAAACAATGAGATTAAGTCCAAGCAGTTTCATGACTTCTGAGGTCTTATAATAGTGCAAATTTATCCAAGAAACTTATGGAATATAGATTGTTCTTATTCAGTTATTAAGTCATGACCACATAGACCCAACAGACTGCAGCATGCCAGATTCCTTATCTCCCACTAACTTCCAAAGTTTGTCTACTTATGTTCATTGTGACACTAACTACCTATTCCTCTGCTGTCCCCTTCTCCTTTTGTCTTCAACGTTCCCCAACTCCAGAATTTTTTCTAAGGAATCCTCCCTTCTCAAGAAGTGGCCAAAATATTTGAGATTCAGGCTGCAATCCTAACCACGCTTTCCTGGGAGTAAGTACTATTGAACACAGTAGGACATGCTTAAGAGTGCACTGTTGGCTTCAGTATTTGTCCTTCCATTGAATAGTCTGTGTTGTTTTCCTGGAAGATTGTCTGATTTGATCTTCTTTCAGTCCACTGAATGATCTTATTTCAGAGGGAAATTTCTGTGAATTTTAGAGAGAAAGGTGTAATGCATTGAAACATCTCAGATAGTTAAGGGACAGGTGACATTGTGCCTTAAAAAAAGTCTCTCATAGTCCTGATCAACTAGTGAGAATATATTCAGTCCACAGCTCTTTTAAGGCTAGTTATTTGTGACAAGAATGATGTATATTCTTTCGTAAGGCACTATCCCACACTGCTTGAATAAGACAATGAGAATGAAGCACATCACAGCAAAGAACCACATCTGAATCTGAGGCTGGTTCAGAAGAGCTACATTGGCATGGTCTCCATGTGATCTCTGCACTCCCACATTACTGGAATGGCATGGGATAGGAAGACCCAATCAAATACACTTGTTATAAAAATCATTTAAATGACACAAAGCCCTACCAAATCCTAAGCCTCTTAATTAAACCACCAAATTTGCCAGGCTTTGACCTCAGGGTCATAGTAAGTCAAAGGTCAAACACAGAGTTACATACAAATCAGTAACTGACTTTATTGTGACTGATCTCCTGAATAGAGGGAATCCCTTCTAATCCCTGTCTCTTTGCCTCTGTCTTCAAACGAGGGCAGGCTCACAAGCTGCTTTGTTTCATTTTTCTTGCATCCAGAAAGGTGATAAACTGAACAAAGGTACTTTGTCTACAATATATACCTTTTACCTGGTTCTCAGGTTCAATACAGTATTAGACAAACGACAAAACTAACTGTTGGGACCAAACAAGGAGGGAGGAGGCTTTGTATGAACTTACCCATTCAGCATTCCATTCCATTTTTAGGGTTGTGATATGATTTACAGCCTAATCTCATCCTGTGCTGGAACAGGCAGGCCAACTGGGCTGTGCTTTATCCCGCAGAAAGTAGGAAGTGGCTGCCACACAACTTGTAGAAAGTGGATTTATTTTCCCTTACCCTGTGTAGTACGGCAGCCCCCCAATGGGGCTACTCAGATTTGTACTAGTGATTTTGCTGGTGCATCTGAGCAATCAGGTGTTACACGGCATATGTTATAGCCATCTTATTGCAAATGAAGCTTTTGGTCATAACAGATAAACCCTTGCTCCCCAAAACAACTGTGGAAAATCATATGAGAATAATTTTACCATGTCAAAATAGGAAACCTGAAAATATAGGTTTATATTACTAGACCACTGTAGAGATTTGTTCTGTCCTTTTAGAATTAACAACTACACCAGAGATCAGTGCAATATAACACCACAGATATAACACCACTATATCTGCTGCTTCCACAGTCCTGTTTCATTCTACCCTGCTTCCCTACTTTAAAAATACAGTTGCATTTCAGAATACCATATGTCAAGCTGCAACCTAAGCATACTCACTGGGTAGTGAACCCCAGTGAATTCAGAGAAGACAATCTGTATGGTGTACAGATGACCATCTTTCTTTAAACTGCATATCTGCTAGGTTCAATGAACATTGGGCCCCAATATAGGTAGGAGCAAGAGACATAGTGAGCATGGAAAGTATGCAGGACCCTCCATCAAATTCAATTTTCTACTTTGCATTATCTCCTCCTGGAGGATTGTTGGTTGTGGCATTCATTTGACTGCAATGCCTGGTTGGGCCGTCACGTTGTGAGCAATTCACAGCAAAAACATGCTGCCTCACCATATAATAAGAAAGAGGATATCTTTTATTAGACCAGCTTAGGACAGTAAAACTGGCAACATCTAATCACCCAGTATGTCAGTCTAATAAAAGAGATCACGTTACCTGTGTTGAAGTTTCCCAAAAATAATGAGCTCCAACTCCCATAAGATTAGTTTAAATTCTCCATTAATAATACATATTTTGTTAAACCTAGATTCCTTCCTGTACTGTCCGCTTTCCCAGAACTGTGCTTTAAGGAGAAAAAAGTTGTTTGTTGTAATATTAGCAATCACCATCATTTAATTAAAAACAAAAGGAGATGACCTCTAGATCTATTGAGGATTTCCCAGAAGCTGCAGCCCTTCTACGCACACTTACCCACAAGATAGGGCCACTGATTTCAAAGGGATTGTATGGTTGTGCTCTGATTTACACTTATGTAATAGTGAGCATCACTGAAATCTTTAGGACTTATTTCCAAGTAAACAAGTAGACAATTGTGCCTGACAAAGTTGTATATTTTGAATTAGAGCCTTGAATTTTTGTTATAACTCAATTTTAGGGTTGAAAAAATGTAATTGAAAGCATTATTTATTTGTCTTTCACATTTTTATTCCTTTTTCCAAAGATGCAAAGGATGATCCTCAGAGACTCAGCAGCTAAATCTCCTAGAAATCTTGCTGGGATAACTGGCTCCCAGTTGATTTTAGACCCACAGTGGGAAAAAAAAAACATGTAGAGTGAACTACAATATCTGACAATTTGTCACCATCTGTGTAGGGGAGAAAAAAATTACTACATATCCCTTCACATGTATACAAATTTCTTCACATGTATGCAAATATAAGGATTCAGTCACTAGCTTTATTTGGCTATACAAGTCTAAATGAAGAATTAGTCAAGCTGATTTAAAGCTAGATCAATGGCCATTCAAGGTTACAAGAACAAAACAGGAGAAATACAAAAACTTGTATCACCTTTTATTTATAGCCCAATCTTATTCTCCTCGCACATGCATACCCCCCAAAATGGTAAACGCTGCATTTGGGGGGTCATGAGGCTTCAGCCGGAAAAGGGGATCTTAAATCACCTCTCCTCATGTTGCAGGAGTCTTGCCATTGGGTGGTGAGAAAGATGTTGCTCTAAGGGTGCAATCCTAATTTAGGCCGGTACAACTCACCCGCTCTCCATTCCCATAGTGGTGTGGGGAGGCCAGCACATGTCTGTGCACTGACCTAATCCTCCCAGAAGTGGCAAAGAAATGTCTTACAGCACTTTTGAAACACCTTCCAGGCCAGCATGGAACTTTGTACCAGGAGTTATGCCAGCCTAATTGGGGTTTGTGATTGTAGTCCCAGACTGTAGAAAAGAGGGGAATAATATAATGTCAGTGCCATAGCAAAACCTCATATCAAGGAACCATCTTTCTTCTGGAGAGGGACAATAGAGTCAGGCCTTTAAATGGAGAGGGTCCTTTCCCTACCCATTGAAATCTTAATCCATGGACAGTGGTGGAATATACCCGGCTTCCTCACTTCATGCTGTTGACAAGTGCAAAGGTGGTTTCCTGTCACTGCTCTCCTCCTTGGCACTCAGATATTATGTTGACAGACGAATTACCACTGCAACCTCCCTCATCGTAATGCAATAATTAACAGCCCTGTCATGACTGTGGTGACCAGACAGGCATATCAGGATTCCTGAATGGAAATACGGCCATAAGCACACAATACAGGCAATTCAATGCAGGGGTATTCCATTGAGGGCAAATAAATTACTTGTTTGCTGACACTTCATATCCTCGTCCAGCAGATGCCTTTCCTATAGCATGATATTATTATATTTCTCCCACAAGTAGTAAGGGTTATGGCCTCCTTTCTTTCTGGAGGGCTCCTGTGCTTGCAATCATTCTGTCATGAGAAGAACTTCATATGAAGTTCATATGAACATATGAAGCACCCTCACCGCATTTTAGGAGCGCTATATTTTTTATTTCTGCCTATAAAGAGTTGTTAGAAGCCATAGAAACACTGGCTTCTTCAATACCTTTAGAGAAAATAACACAGATATCTGCTATTGCCTTGGGCTTTAATTTGGATTATTCAATGAAGTAGAATTGTTTTGTTTCATTTCTCCCACTTTCGCAGCCTTGCCCTACAATCCAGAGTAACTAAGGGTGCACGTAAGAGACATGGCCCTGAATCCAGAGTAACTATGGGAGCACTTAAGATACATTATGTGTACCTGTAGTTACGGCACCACCTAGTGTAAACCTATGGGAAATTCATATTGCAATCCAGAGTAAATTGTTCTTACACTGGAGCAAAGACTCCCCAAAGTTACTCTGGATTGCACCCATTATGAGTATCAGTAGTAACTGCACCACCTAGAGAAAACCTATGGGAAATTCATTTTGTAATCCAGAGCAAATTGTTCTTACACCGGAGCAAGGACTTCCCATAGTAACTCTGGATTGCACCCTAAATCAATCATAGAATTAGAAGGAATTCACAGGATCTATCTGCATCCATGACCTTCAATGAAGAAACACTTCTCCACAATAATTAAGAATACTTATGATGCTCAAATCTTACCTTGTTTTCTCATTTACTGAGAACTAGCAACGCTTGCCTCCAAAATATCTTTCAAAATCTAACTAGGGTCATGATGAGAGTCAGTAAAAGCCCTTTGTCCCCTGTCGCTTACAGGGCTACAGTCTAAATAAATAGCATTTACTTTAAGGAAGAGAGAGTCTCAACCTCACAACTGTTTTTAAAACAAGGTATTAGTTTCTCCTGATGAGAAGATTCTGAGAAGAATAGAAAATGTGTTTACAAAAGTTAATAGCCGTAGCACGATGCAGAAAATTTAAAATAAAATGTATTTATAAAACATGATGCTAACCAGAATGTTGACCCCCACCAGAGACTGCACATAGGAGTCAAGCTATAACTAAGATAGTTAAACAATTCCATCAGCTTTTCTGCTTTCTTTTCAGACATCAGTTACATCGACTCTGCCGTCAGAGTTCACCCAGAGGCCACCCCACACTCCCACAGACAGGTTGGCAGTTTCCAACACATCATTCAAGGTACATGACTGTGTAATCCCAGGTTTAGATATAATATGATTGCACATGTTACCTTCCACCTGGATGCTTCTCCACCACCACCACCCAGGCAACCCAACAGTACTCTTGATGGGAACAGCACTCTGCTATAATGCAGGAGTTATTGATTTTCCTAAATCAAGAAGGAAGTCTGGAGCGCCTTCACGGTTTTATAGAAAAATATACTCACTGTGTTGTGATAGTTTTGCAAAAGAGAAACACAAAAAATGAAAAGAGGAGTGGGACTATACAGGGGTCTACTGAATTCAGGATTTAGAAGCCACCTTCCTCAGCATGTTCAGGCCTGCCAACTAATTAGAGAAAATAATGTCAAGGAAAAGACCTGGGAGATGGTAGGCTGACCAAGGGGGTTAGCACCTATTAGTTTGAATGCACCTAAGAACATAAGAAGAGCCTCTGCCCCATCAGGCCAAAGGTCCATCTAGTCCAGCTTCCTGTATCACACAGCCACCCACCAGATGCCTCAGGGAGCGCATAAGAAATCTGCAACCAGGTGCCCTCCCCAGCTTCTGGCATTTTGAGGGTGCACACATCTAGATCTAATTATGCACAGATACATACACACCCTTCATGGTTTGTAACCTGTGATGGTCCTTGAATAACTCTCCTAACATATCCCTAGTGTTCTTTCTAAAAAAAGAATCACACCTCAAGTAGTGTCTTTGGCAAGGAGGTTAAGGGAAATGTGCTGAATGTGCCCCATGGAAGTTCTTTATCCAGCCCTTGTTATGAAAACTGAGCTCTCCCTGAGCTGCCCTTTCTGTAGCCCTTCTTCTCAGGATGAAGAAGTGTATGGAGGAAAAGAAGGAGGCTTCAGAAGTCAAGGAACACTATGGTAGAAGGTGCAGGAAAGGCTGAGTGGGAGACGCTGCCAAAACACTGAGGGCACAATCCTAACCAATTTAGGCAGGCACAACTCACCTACTGCATTCCCGCAGTGGTGTGGGGAGGCTGACACATGTTCATGAACTTGCCTAATCTCCCCAGAAGTGGCACAGAAGTGCCTTACAACACTTTTGCGACACTCCCATGCCAGCATGGGACGTGTGCCAGTCTAACTGGAGTTTAAGATTGTGCTACCCGAGAGCCCAGTTGTCCCTTTCAGCAGCACTGCTTCTGCCAAGGGATCCCTTCACAAGGTAAGCAAAAGCATTTGTTGAGTGCTGGCTGATACATTGTGCACATTGATTTATTTGGTGGGTGAATTGGCACAGTGAGACCCCAACTTCACTACTTCTTGGGAAATATCTTTGCGTGAATCCAGGGCTAGGAAATACATCCTATCAAACAGTGTTTCCTGTTAGAGGAACTCCACTTCCTTAGTTGAAAACCAGAGGAAGAAAGGTGTGCACAGGTGTGATCAGGGTCACTGCTATCATTAGGACAACTAGGCTGCAGATCCCAGGAGTCACAGTACTGATATTTGAGGCAGTTTTATACACATGTGACATTAGGTTTTTTTAACCAATGTAAAAATGCAACTGCAATAAATCTAATTTTTTTAAGATCAATATCACAACAAACCTAAAAACAATTCATGTGTGTGAATTCACTAGAAAGGTCAGTGATGTTAGGAATTGTTAGGGGCAGGCAAAAAAATACCCTCGTTTGATAATATTGAAACATGTACAAAGATGAGTGTCTAACCATTGAAAGAAGCTGTGCTTGACAGGATAGCATGGAAAGCTCTTACCTATAAAGATGCCAAGAATTGGACACGACCAAAAACACATATACAGAACACATACTACAAGCAGGCCTCTGTATCTGCGGATCAAGGCAAAATTCAATTATCCATGAATGGTATGGCCTAATAAACTGATTCCATTACCTAAGTTTTTGAGTATTAGTACTGGACGCACCAGTGCTTCTCAACAAAGCAAATTGTTGCTGAAATGAAGAGCAACTAAACCAGCCTGCATGCTCAATGTAGCCTAAATGAACATTAACAGAAAGTGCTTCCTGTTAACATTGACTTACAGCCCAGTCCTATCATGATCTGGAGCAGGCAGGCCACGGTTGCAGCACAACTTAGTGTAATGGAAACTAGGGTGCAATCGTAACCAATTTAGCCCACCACAACTCACCCGTCTCCCTATTCCCCTGGTGGCATGGGGAGGTGCATTTCTCTGCATGGCCTAACCCCTCCCTCCACAGGAGTGGCACTGATGTGACTTATAGCCAAGGTGACCATATGACCTGATTTTTCTGGATTTGTCCTCTTTTTTAGCCTTCTGTCCAGCTGTCCCCCAAAAGGGTTTCATTGTCCTCCATTTTGACTTCATTTTGGAACTTTGCAACGGTGTGCATTACCCAATCATTGCTGGATTTGCACTGAAGTGTAGAATCCAATGCAAAAATTGGTTTTGAAATATCTCATTCCTATCAAAAGTTATGGCCAAAAAACTAAAAAAATACGCATTGAGCTCTATGGGAAAGTGAAAGTTCCCAAAATCATGTTTTTATTTGTGAGTAGGCAAATGTGCCATTGTCTGCTGGAAAGGCCAGGCTGAGAGAAATCCAGGACCCCGTCCTCCTTTTGAGGTTTAGGCATCTGGTCACCCTGCTTACAGCACTTTTGTGCCAGAATTCGTGCTGGCCTAACTGCGGGTTAGGATTGCAGCCTCAATTTCCCTTGCCCTTATGTCATGTGGCAACTACTGCTATAGGGCTACTCCAATTTGCGCCACCTAAGGAGCTCTGAGCAAAACTGATGTAGCACATAGATCCATGCACATGAGTGGCTTGGTGTATTTTTAAGATGCATACCTGGCTATCTCTAAGTATCCAGGGTAACTGATAATATTATATTAAACTAAAACAAAAGTATAATGTAATAAACAGAGAGGCCCTCTCAGTGCTGACCCGCTCTTGTTGAACCCACTTCCTCTTGCAGGATGACCATTTTTTCCTTGACAGAAGCTCTATTCCTTTAACACTGCAAAGAAGACTGTAATTGAACAAAGGCAAATCTCCCTGACTTGAAGATGCAGTCCTGCAACAAGTCAATTAACTTGCCATTCAAAGCTGGTTTGATAACATGAAGAAGAAATGGCAAGCAACTACTTAGTCTATGTGTTCACAAATATTCACATTCACAAATACACATTTGGATTATTCCAGCTTCACTATTGAATCCAGATTTAGTACCTACGTGTGTATCTTAGCTATCTGCAGCTAATGCTTAATATTCTGCTTGTTTTGTCTTTGTGGTCTTGGTTCCTGTTTCTGTGTATCTCTATAAAACGATTCCACATTTTAATTTTCCATTGAAGGACTAAGAACACAACAGTTTACTCATTACTGAAGTTATTCTTAAGGCACACTACACCCTGGCAGAGTTACAGCTGGAAGAAGTTATCACAAGAATGCCTTTTAGTCTGGAATGTATCACTTTTGAATATTGTTAATTTGCTGTAGAGAGGGAAAGTGGAAGAGGGCCATTTCCAAATCAAACGCACATTCCAGTTCCTATTTTATTTACACTGAAGTATATTAAAAATGCACCTCATCACTTGTGAATATATCCTTAGAAGTTGAATTATGTGGTTCCTACCCATTAGGCATGAGATGGATTTGGCGATGTGGAGATATAGGGCAACACACTTCTCCTCATGGAGTTGCCCTTGATGGTTCAGATTCAGAAGATGCAGCTGATGCAGATTGATTGGCACAGGAATGTTTCTCCTGATCAACACATGTTCATATCAGGACACAAATGGCACCAGCACTGACTCATATAGTTCAAGACAGTGAAGTTGCCAAACCCAGAATGTAGCATAAGCTTTTTAAAAAATTGAATTTTTAAAACTATATTTTTAAAAACGGAAAAATTGGGAGGGGAATAACACAGCCATAGATTCTGCCACATCATTTCTTCAATCCTTTTTTCTGCCTTCTTTCTCCATGTGCCATAGCAAGCAGGATTATATGTTTGCCCCAAAGCAGGGAGGGAAAGGGTGGATGGAGAAATTTGGGTGAGGACTGGATCTGGAGAAGCTGTGTCCAGATGTTCTCTGCATCCTGGCAGGCAACCCTACAAAACATACAGAACTTGAGCAAGGCTCAGGACTGCGAGTAATAAAGACAAGAGCATCATTGTCTTTATTACAGCATTTGCACAGCATGGTTCTCTTTGAGAAGCCACAATCTGCCTTTGCAGATAAAAGGGTATGACCATCTGCATCATCTTCCAGGGTTAAAAAGACAATTACGCAATAGGCTTGAATGTTGGTTGTTCTCTTTAGAAATGGACAGCCTCTAACACCCTAATACTGTCTCCCTACCTACTCAAGGGTTGCTACATCAGCTTTGACAACTATTCACCTTGCACCTTCAAAACGCCAGGGTACAGATGGATTTTATATTTTATTTTTAGCCAAAATGTCCTCCAAAACTTCAAGCACTGCAAAGTAAAAACAGCACCATATAGGACATGCTAAATGAAATAAGAGAGATCACAGCAATGGGGGTGAGAATGACTGTTCCCAGCACAAAGTCCTAATGAATAAAACCAAATTCACTGAGTGTTGAAAACCGTGTAAGATGCAGGCCAAATGGATGTCTCAGGAGAGGGAGTTGCCAAGCTTAGGCTTAGCTAGAAAAAAACAACACTGAAGAAGGGGGAAGATGCCTCGTAACTGTGGAATTTATTTCCCCCGAGACAGAATTTTCATGAGGCTTCCTTGTTTGAAATTCCTCAATGAGTGCAGGATTTTTAGAGTTTCTTCTTTAAATGTGGCTACCTGCCTGAATCCTCAAGATGAGTTCATTTTCCAAACAAATCTAAACAACTAGGAAGATAGTATGGGAAAGTCTCTTTTAGTAGTCTCCTTTGCCTCGTGTCATCCTCTGTTACCAATGTCTGTCCAGGGGCCTGTGCTCTCCAAACTGTTGGCAGAGAAAAATAATCCCATCTTTATAGTCTTGGCCACGTCCAAGAGAGCGGTTGCTAAACACTGGGAATCAAGCAGGAAAAGTCATTGAGACTGACATCTTTATCCCTTTGCAGCTCACTTTGGAGATTAACCTTCCAGCAGCCTGGATTAACTTGTCCATGCATGGCTGGTGATGACACAGGGAGGATCCAGGGAGCAAAGCCCTCAAAAACCAGAAATGGAATATCAAGACTCTGGAAAAAAAAATGAGGAAACTAAACAGTTTCTCAATGCCGTTATATATTGTTAGTTTTCAGTAAAGTTTCTTACTGTTTGCTTGCAATAAGTAATTTTAATTTTATGTCAGACATTATCCTGGTGTTGAACAGCAGAATATTTGTGAAGTATAGTACTACTGAATAATTGTATCTGATGTCCAATATGATTTCAGCCATTGATAGATGGCACTGAAAGACAGCCTCTGAAGTGGTTGCTTCAGGTGGTAGGTTGTGTTGGGAGCATCCATCTTGCCTACTTGCCTCCAATGCACGCCCTGGATTAGAAAAGGAAGGAAAAAAATATAAAGGGGAGCAAAGAGTTGAGCTAGAACATTTGAGAGTGAGAGGAGCAGAAGCCAACACATCATTAGGTCACTTTGGCCAGGCTTGTTGATAGTAGATGTGGAAGAAGCTATTAAAGAAAGGTCTTGGAGCCTAATCCTACAGTATTGACTGTACTGATGGCTGAGGCACGATGGTATATCTGTGTTCAAAAACTGTGCCTGCAGGAAACACTTTGCACATCAATTTCTCTGCTAAAACAGCACTGAGCATGTACACTTGGGCATGTGTACCATCTCATTCAAAATATTCTCATTTTCCATGCTGGGAATTCATAGGATCATAACCATTCTGCATCTCATATTATGCTAGTTTTACTTGGCCACCAATATGGCAGAATAGCTCTGCCCAACTTTCTAACTCGTTTAAAAATCAATAACTTTCAGACAATCAAGTTTATGTTGAATTCAATTTTTCTTACTTAAAATGTACATAAAGAGATGGAGAATATTTGTATCAGCTCTACACAATTTAGTTGCTGCCTTACTAACTCATGTTGATCAGTGAAGGAAGAAGAGATTACTCTCCCTTTTCTCTCTACAGCCTGACAGTAATGAAGCCACATCTCCTATAGTGACACCTCTCTGATGAGGTCAGTTGCAGGTTATCTCAAGTAGAACAGGAGGACAGAGTTGTTGAAGGCTTGAATCACGTATGCCCAAAGACTAAACTGCTTTCAGCTTCACCTGATACAGTCACATCTGAGCTAGATGTATTCTGAGGTACAATGAAGAACTTTCATACTATGAAGAATCTTATCATTCATCATGGCAGGTGAAGCAAAACCTGTTAAGCTATAAGCAAGACTACTGTTTTGATTGCAACCACAGTGTTAACATCTGTGTAACACATGTCATTACATTGGGTTATTATAACCCTAAGATTCACAGGCAGATAAACTTCTAACAACATGTACTGATTTTCAAATGATGTGCCACAAAAGGTCTACAGGTGTCCCATGGGAGTTTGGAGCACAACAGTTGAAAATCACTGCAAAGCTCTTCTGGGTTCCATGACTCTGTTTTTTGGGCAACTGTCTAACAAATGGTCTGTCCCCTTCTTTCACCAGATCTGCCACAGGGGAAGGACAGACAGTTATTACAGAAGTTATCCTAAAACAATGATTCTCAAGGTGGAGGTCAAGACTTCATTTCGGGGGGGGGGGGTTCACAAAAAGCTATGTGACCCCCCTGAAAAAGCTGTGAATCCATATTGGATTCTGGCACTGGGCACCACCAACTTGGAATGAGGTACTCTAGCTGCAGTCCACTTTCCCGGGAGTCTCATTGAACTTGATGGAACTTACTTCCAAGTAGACATGGAGGTGCTCTACATCACATCACAGTAATGTTACTTTCCTGCTTGATGTCACTTATGCTATGACATGTCTTTCAGGTTGATGACATTATTTCCCAGGGTGGGACCTCAGACAAATTGTCATTCTCTGAAGGGGAAACTGGGTTGAAAAGCTCAAGAACCACTGATACGAAAGAGGGAATTTTATCAGGTTCAGCTTTAAAAAACTTTCCATGATCTTCCCAAATCATGGATGACCTCTACACAACTCTAGCTTCTCTGAAAGCCACATATTCTGCATAACCATCAGTTACTCAAAGGTGGTCTTTGATGGTAACCTCTGCTTGTCTTGTAAGCTAGATACATAATTGCCAGAGCCCCAGGAAGAGACAAAGGGAGGTAATTAAAAGCTTCCAGCCTGCAAGGTCAAAGAGAAAAACCAAAAAAGTTTATCTTTCTCTGAAACATTCAGGGCTTCCATGACCTTTCATCCTTTCCAGGACAAGTTCTCCAGGCCACTGTCTTCATGAAAGCCTCATTAATACTAGAGGGCTTCCTTCCCGGAACCCCCCCCCCTTTCAGTTTTCAGCAGTCCTAATTAAAATAAAAGCCAAGAGCATGAAGTTCATGTCTGACTTATATGATCTTTAGTGAATACAGACTGATGGTGTGTCAGCCCCCCAAGCAGTGCCCAATCCCCCAGTTGGTTTGGCCTAACAAGAAGCTGCTCTCTTTCCCCACCTCAGCCACCACCTTGTTCTCACATTTCTCAATATTGATTTTGTAATCCATCCTAGCCTCACAGCTGCACGGAGTGAGTGAAAATGGCCTCTGATCCTGCTGGTTATTTCAACGGAGACAGGAGGCTGTAATTTGAAGAAAACTTAAAAGAAAGGAATAGACAAGGCTTGAGATGCCTCCTTGTTAGCATTGGGTTTTCCATTTGTAGTTCAGATCACCTAATGCTCAATGTCTCCGTTCAGCAAGTGACAGCAGATTAAGCACAAGAAATGGATTACAGAAGATGTCTCTTCCTGGCACTGGTTTCTGCTTTAGGAACGTCAAAATAATTGCAACCTTGATTTGGCTATACTTCTGTATATTTGATGGTGATGGTATTAAATTTTCCATAGCTTTCAAGGTATTTAATTTAAAGGCTTGGAGTCCTAAAGGTTGCCAAAGAAACGGAGTTAAGCCAACATTGTGAGGTATTTTTCTCCAGCCTGGTTTTATTAAAGCTAAAATTAGATTATAGTTAAATGATCAAATGCTCTCCTCTCCTCCCTTACATACATATCCCAGTACATATGGTATTTAATAGACTTTAGCCAACATACTAAAGATGGCACCATGAAGAGGAGGTGTATCTGTCTCCTGCCTGGTTCCTGGCCACAAGGGACAGCACAGCAAGGGGTCACACTATTGGGGGATCTTTGCAGGGCTTTCATTCCACAAAATCCCCAAAGTTGAAATGTTGGCAAACTTTGGGTTCTTCTGATGCTGAAGTAGCAGCCCAGTCCTAACCAACTTTCCAGCACTGATGCAGTTATGTCAGTAGGGCATATACTGTATTCTGAAGTGGGGATAAACTCATGGAAGACTCTTCAAGGTAAGACACCATTTGTTCCGTTATCTCAGGCTGCATTAGTTCTTGGAAGTTGGTTAGGGTTGGGCTGTAGGTTTGCACTACAGGGTTGCCCAACCTCCAGATTTGGGCTGGAGTCCCCAGGAATCTCCAAATCAATATTTTAAAGCACTATTGGAGATTCAAAGAGGGCCTCCCACTCCATTAATTTCCAACATTACATCACATTAGGACAGAAATCTTTAGGAATGACTTCAGTCACAGTTGGGAACTGTTGACTGTCAAGTTTTGTTAAAATGCCGTCCAACCTTAGGAGCTTGTCAAAGTTCAACTTTATGCAATGAACAACAGCAGGAGTTTTGAGCCAAGATCTGATCATGAACACAAGATTCTAAACAGCACCTATATATGAATAACATTATATTCTCCCCATCCCTTTATGCTTTCTTCACAATAGATTGCAAGTCTGTCCAGCTGAACTTTGAGAGCCAGCACATTACCAGCACATTACTATGCATGCTTATTCAGAATTAAATCCCATTTGGTTCAATCTATGGCTGGCCTGATCTTGAATTGACACCTAAGAGACTCCCCCTTTTTGAATCTTACCTCTGTCACAAACTGATTAGGGCTGCAATCCTAAAGACACTTTCCTCGGAGTAAGACCCATTGAACACAATGGGGCTTACTTTTGAGTAGACATGGTTAGGATTTTATCACCTTGGGCAAGCCACTCCCTCGTAGTGTCAGCAAACAAGTGCAGTATGGGAATAATACCAGTAATACTATACTTATTACTTATAAGGTGGTACTTATAAGTTTTTGTAAGGGCAACCCCATAATAATACCTACGAAACATTTTGCACAGTCAGAAATTGCTCTATAAACGCTAGTTATGATGTCTTAAAAGGTCCCTTTTCCTTTTATAGTTGTATGGAAGAAGGAATTTCATCCTGGGGTGTTTTTCCTCACATGTGAACTGGCAAATTGCACCTATTAAAATTCTCTCATCCTCACAAGTATTTATGACCTTGTTGACCTTGACTGCATTGTCATGAACTGCTGTTGATTCTGGCCCTAAAGCTATCCTTTCATCCTTCTTGAGGTGTAGCATGACATGCTTGAGAAGTTGGGAGAGGGCAAGGTGGGAGTGGATGTCAGTTGCCTCCTGCTGTCGTCCGTCCGTCCATCCATCCATCAAGGGAATTCCTTTCTTCATGGGAATGTTTGTTCACTTACCTCAGGACTGCATTATCAGCACTGGAAAGTCTGACAATATTGGGCCCTAAGTGTATTTAACATGTAAACCATTCATATGAGGAAGCAAAAAAAGGAAACTATTTAGAATTATATGGGATGCATATGGGATCCTATGGGTTTAGCTCTTTCACAGAAGTTTTGAACATCTGGATCTAGAGCAAGCTGGTGGAAGTCCAGGTTCTTCCTCCCCATATTTCCTACTCGCATGCTCAGTTGGGAGATGCACAAATCTTCCATCTGATTTTTGGCTTAAGGAATGGGGAGTGTTTTTGGCTGTTGTGCTCAGAAATGGAACAAACAATAGAAGTCCAAGTCCAGTGTGTCTAATCTCCTTTCCTCTGTGGCTATCTGTGCAAACATATGTAGAATTCCTCTACATATTTCACTTTTACCGATAGAATCTCACTCCATCTAGGTGTATCAAAACAGATTAGTGAGGAGAATGGAGCCTAGACCCATTAATCACAAACTCCGAGGTATCTCTGGATTATGTTTCTTGTGTTTGAACTTGGAATTGGAAATGAATCACCATACGAAGAAAGGGCCTCTTTGCAAAGAGAAACATTCACATTCTGCTGATGCTGTGCAAACAGTACCAGTCAGGACTCAGGAGACAAAATGCCTCCCCACCTTTCTCCCATTTGAACAAGAATGTGACTCTCCTACCTCTCATTCTCCAAACACATGTCAGCTCTTCACATTTCCTGCCCAATTTTCATTCCCATCAATTCAACAGCTAAGACTTTTAAACAATGTATCAGGTGCAAGCTGAAAAATTTATCTACATAGAGTTGCACGTATTTGGTGCCTCATCTAAATCAGGCCACCTGACCCTGCATGCACCAGAAATCCTGGCTTACCGGTATATGGGTACCGTGCTGGCATGTTAATGCTGAAGAAGCAGGAGTTACCCTACAATCCAGAGTAACTACGGGAGCACGTAAGAGACATTACGTGTACCCATAGTTACTGCACCATCTAGTGAAAACCTATGGGAAATTCATATTGCAATCCAGAGCAAATTGTTCTTACACCGGAGCAAGGACTCCCCGTAGTTACTCTGGATTGCACCCTTAGTGACTTTGTGCAGCTGTGACACCACATACAAGGGAACTCTGCATGGTGAATTTTTTTAGATTTTCACAATCCTAAGCATGTCTACTTAGAAGTAGGTTCCATTGTCTTCTATGGTAATTACTCACAGGAAACTGCATATAGGATTGCTTCAGGCAACCAAACAGCAAACATCTAGAGAAGCACTGGAGGAAGTCACATGATGTATCTGACCAAATCCAGGCAAGACTAGCAGTTATAGCAATGAAGATGTTTTCTTCTTCTCCTCCATCACTGCTGCAGAATGTCATCTAGGAGGAAGGAACCTACAAGGGACCACTTTTTTACATTCCTATGGTTACTTTTATGTTATAGCTGTTTTACGGTATTTTTCAGTTTTCTCTTATATCATTTTTAATTACTTTTAATTATTTTATTCTAATGTTTTTAACTTCCATATGTTTAACATTTATATCATACACTCTGTTATGAGAAAAGCAATATATAAATATTTCAAATAAATATAGGACAGATCACATTTTGTGCTTTTCTCTTATAAACAGAATACAGAGGTATCTATTCAACTTTTGCCTCACTAAGATGCTCAAACTTCTGCTTTTTCTGTACAAATACTAGTCCTGTAATTAAAAATCCACACTGTGTACCCAAAAAGAAAGATTTTATATTTAAGGTTGTGATGGGATTGTCCCCTTGAATTCAGGGAGATTTACTTTTGAGTACATATGACTAGGACCAGATTCTATTTTTTTTTCTCTTAAAAGAAATTTGAACTCTTGAATTCAAATAAAACCAATGTACTTTACAAAGAAAACAGTGTTACATGAATTACGGTCAATCACATGCTGACTAATTGCCAGAAGGGCTGTTTGAGCACAGTGCCAATGAACAACTACGTTAAAGAAATTATAAGCTCGGTTACAATTTCTGGATGACTTCATATTTCACAGCTTTAGAAAGGCTTGTGAAATTTTGGACAAATGTGAACAGACTGCATTCAGTCCAATTAATGGGTACAATGTTCAAAGAGTCCTCTTATTTGTATTTTACAGCATAAAGTACACATTTACAAGTTATTTAACTTGATAAGCTGGTGTTCTTTTTTGCATTTAAGATTGTGAGCCCTTTTGGGACAGAGACCCATTAGCTTTTAATTAGCTATTATTATTTTTCCATTTTCTTTGTAAACCGCTTTGTGAACTTGTTAGTTGAAAAGCGGTATATAAATACTGTAGATAGATAGATAAAGGCTTGAGGCTGCAATCCTAAGCTCCAGTTAGGCCTGCATAAGTCCTGTGCTGGAATGGGGGTGTCAAAAAGTTCCATAAGTCACTTTGGCACCACTCCTGATGAAGTTTGGCCAGTGTGCAGAAATGCACCAGCCTCCCTACACCACCATGGGAATGGGAGCGAATAGGCTATACCTGCCTAGATTGGTTAGGATTGTGCCCTAAGCCTTTAACTCCTATAGTGAGGTATCACAGATCCCGTCTGCCAAGTTTACCCACATTCATTGACCAGATTATTGTCCATTTAAACCCTGTTTAGAGAGCTGCTTCTGGTTGTTTGGCTAAGAAGGAAATGGCACATGCTTGTGAAGTTTTCTAGCCTTTTGTTGCTTCATCTCAGCAGAAAACTAACTATAGTGGTGAAAAAAATTCAAAAGTTGTGGAAGACAGCACAGCATAGCAGTTAGACTTCTGTATTCAAGCCATAATATAACAATCCTGAAAATTCCACCTTTATCTTTGTAATCAATAGCAAATCCAGTGTATCACCTTGAAACCTGCCCCTCCAGCTCTGCTTCTTCCAACAGGGAGAGGTCCACATTGCAGGAGAGGTCCACATTGCACGGTCCTTGACCACAGGACCCTAGACAGACTTAGCACACACTTTTCAAGCACCACTGGCCAGCCTCCATTCAGAGGGAATATACAGAGAGCTGTTCTCTTCAGAGAGCTATTGCCCTGCATAAGTGCCTGGCCTTCTGCCTTCTGTCCTGGGGAAAGCAGGTGGGTGAGTCATGGGGCTTCCTCTCCTGGGGCTGCCAAGGTCTGCAGGCACATGGCTTCTCTTTACAGTTCTGAAGCCCAACCTAGGAAACAAATAGCCCAAGAACAGGGTCTTGCCCCAGTTGTCCCTTGCTTGGCATATTATTTATGCCATGTTTTACATCCAATACCTTTAACATCCACGTTTTAAAAAATAGGATAATTTATTATTTGGTTATGTCCCAAACAGTCACAAAAGTTAGACTGAAGTTCCCAAAATGCAATCCAACATTTCATATCTATCACATTATTACATAAACAGTTATCTTGCTTCCTATTTTTGTATCAATCTCAGTTTATTAGCTTCAAGTCTCTGTGTCAGGGGTACTTACCAAACCTTCCCTAGTGTAAACCTTCCCTCTTTGGCTCAGTTCAGGAGGCTAGAGACATTTCAAAACACAAAGTTACATGATAGAGTTGGGTGGGACATTATTTCTTGCAGGGGCCTTTATTATCATGAAGGGGAGGACTGCTCAGTTGCTAAAGGGAAAGTACACCCTCCGCAGACATGACAATCCTAGCAATAGCTCCTCTCTCTGGTACTCAAGCTTCATGCAACTACCTTGTTTATTTGAACAGTTTTATTTGAGCTGCCCTCAATGATATAAAAAGAATCAGGAAAGTACATCTTGTTTCCATCCTTTCCTTCCTGCATACCAAATAACATTATCTGAGGAAATTATCATTATTGTTGTGTAATAAAATTACTTTCTTGATGCCTTTTACATTTCCTATATCTGAAAAAAACAGTAAACAAAGGCCAAATTATTTTTTCTCCACAGTGATCATTTCAGCAAAACCCCAAAGTCTTTGCTAAAATATTTCACTCCAAAATGTGAATGAATCTATAACTCTGAAAGTTTTGGTCCATTCCAGCAGACTAGTGGCATAAGGACTGGAAGAAGGTGAACTTCTTGATCCTAGCCACAGTTTAAGCCTCTGGAGCCTGATTTTCATTTGAAACCATTGGACTAGAATATCAAGTGTCAACAGGGCAAATATAGGCTTCAGTCTCTTTCATGGTTCATTCCAAGAAATCAGAGATTTAGTGATACCTTGAGAGAGTTCTGTCCCTTGAGTATCTTGGCTAATAGCCATGGATGAGCCTTTTCTGCACATATTTATTCAATCATTTTCAGAACTCTGTTTAAACTAACAGGCTTCACGTGGATCTTTGAAGTGAATTTCCCAAATCTGCTGGACGTTGTATGAACCAGCACTTCCTCCTTGGTCTGTTGTAAACCTGTTTCCTGTTAATTTCATTATGTGTCCCTTAGTTCTTTTATAATAAGGACACATGGTTGTTCCTTATTCACTTTCTCCACAATGTGCATGACCTCATCCATCTCCTTTAAACTATTCTGCACAAAGTAAAACCACACTGAAAGATCCTACAAGATATAATAATTCAAATTTCCCTTCCCCTTCTGGTTTTACCTCCATCTAAAATTCTGCCCACTCCCCTAGATCTTCATGTAGTATATAATCCCTGAAGATGAAAAGAGGAAGATGAAGTAGTACCATCTTTGTGACATCATAATTAATAGGAAAAACCTCTAATACAGATGAGTGACAATAATTAACTGTTCAGTTTCTGTTCACCATATGAATGAGGTGCATGCAGGGATTGGTTACCCAGGACACTAAAGAAAAATAATTTTGTGCGTGGCTAACTTCATCCCATACAGTGTTTCTGATTAGGAAATTTGGTTGAAGTTGTAACAAGAAAGAAATATTGAGAATAAAGATATTATGTTTGAGAATAAAGATACTACTTTGCATCCGTCTATTCACAGAAGGAGGGCTGTGCAAATGGGGGTGCGGGATCATTGACTGATTCGGGGATGTGTTTACATCCCCTAAGAGGTAATGAAAACATGGATGGTGCAGAAGAGCAGATTAAGATTGACAGAGAACTGGTTCGAAACCACTTAACTGGCCTAAATGAATTCAAGTCATTTGGACCGGATGAGCTGCATCCTCGAGTTCTAAAGGAACTGGCAGATGTCCTTGCAGAGCCTCTGTCGATCATCTTTGAGAAATCCCTGAGGAGTGGAGAAGTGCCACTGGACTGGAAGAGGGCAAATGTAGTCCCAATTTTTAAGAAGGGGAAAAAAGAAGACCCGGGAAATTATAGACCAGTCAGTTTGACTTCAATCCCGGGCAAGATATTAGAGCAAATCATAAAACACACAATTTGTGCACATCTAGACAAGTACTCCGTGATCAAAACAACCCAGCATGGATTTACCAAGAATAAATCTTGCCAGACAAATCTGATCTCCTTTTTTGATCAGGTTACAAGCTTACTGGACAGTGGCAATGCTGTGGATGTCATTTATCTTGACTTCAGCAAAGCATTTGACAAAGTCCCACATGACATTTTAATTAGGAAGTTGGAAAAATATGGGCTAGACGGGGCAATTGTTAGGTGGATCTGCAACTGGCTCGATGGACGCACTCAAAGGGTTTTAGTAAATGGTTCTGTGTCAACCTGGAGGTCAGTTTCAAGTGGGGTACCCCAAGGCTCTGTCTTGGGACCGGTTCTCTTTAACATTTTCATCAATGACTTGGAGGAAGGGATACGGGGGAGCCTGATCAAATTTGCAGATGACACCAAACTGGGAGGAGTAGCAAACACATCAGAAGATAGGAAAAACCTCCAGGAGGATCTGGATAAACTGGAATCCTGGGCTGTAACAAACAGAATGAATTTCAACAGGGAGAAGTGCAAGGTTCTGCACTTAGGCAATAAAAACCAAAAACATAGGTATAAAATGGCAGCACAACATGTGAGCGGCATCTTGGAGTCGCCGTGGATCACAAGCTGAACATGAGTCAGCAGTGTGATGCGTCTGCAAAGAAGGCAAATGCCATTTTAGGTTGCATTAAGAGGACTGTAGCTTCCAAGTCACGAGAAGTTCTAGTTCCTCTTTATTCTGCATTGGTGAGACCTCACCTTGAGTACTGTGTTCAGTTCTGGGCACCTCACTTTAAGAAAGATGCAGCCAAATTGGAGCAAGTCCAGAGGAGAGCGACAAGAATGATCAGTGGGATGGAAGGGAAGCCCTATGAGGAAAGGTTGGGGGAACTTGGGATGTTCAGCCTGGAGAAGAGGAGGCTGAGAGGAGACATGATTGCCCTCTTCAGATACCTGAAGGGCTGTCATGGGGAGGAAGGGGCCAATTTGTTCATAGCTGCTTCTGAAAGCAGAACTAGAACCAATGGGTACAAACTGCAAGAAAGGAGATTCCGGCTAGAAATCCGGAAAAAATTCCTGACGGTGAGGGTGGTTCGGCAGTGGAACAGATTGCCAAGGGAGGTGGTGGACTCTCCCTCACTGGGGATCTTCAAGCAGAGTCTCGATGAGCACCTGTTGGAGATGCTCTAGGGGGAATTCCTGCTGCAGGCAGGTGGTTGGACTAGATGACCTACTAGGTCCCTTCCGACTCTATGATTCTATGATTCTATGTCATGCTGAGAGAAAATGCCTGAGGATTAAATAAAAAGGGGAGACCTCTACCTTCAAAATATGAATATTTTGAGAGAGATTAACAGTTCTAGAATCAAGTTGATTTGTAGTCACCCTAAAGAAAAACATGTGTTCTGGTTTGTGAGGGGAGAACATGGAGGAAGCAGAGAAGAGGCCAGAAGAAAGATTCCTAGCTGGTTTTCCAAGAAGTGGTCCAAATCCTATCCAACTTTCCAGTGCAGATTCAGCCAATATCTCCGATCGGAGCAGTTTGCAGCAGTGGAGAGAGCTATATAGGGGATTGTGAGCCTTTCTACACCCTCCTTATGGCTGGCACTAAACCTCACCCTTAACCATAGCAGCAAAGTGATTGTTTAGCACCATCACCGTCCCTGATCCCACCCCTGCAAAGACTTATTGAGCTAGTGAGATGGCTCTTGGCTGTCTTGTGCAGTAGACTAGAAGAAGATCAAGTAGGCCAGTTACTTTCTGGAATTAAAAGTTATTTAGGCATGTGGAAAGGGCATAATGCATCTGATGCATCACAAAGTTGCTGTTCTTATCCTCCATGCAACAGGAAAGAATTCATAATCTGCTGATGCTTTGAAGTTGGGTTCTTGGAAAGCCCCTTGTTCTTTTTCAGGGATCAGCATCCCTTTGAGCTGGGATCACAGGGGGGCTATCAGAGGATAAGCTCAGAGAAGGAACAGGCAAGAGTTGATATGGTTTCCCTGGAGGTGTTTATACAGGGTGAGATAAGACCTGTATGTGTAGTGATGGCAGAAGTCTGTATGGGAATGTAAGGTGTCTAGACAAGACCCAGAGCCAGGCCTTCTGAGTGCTAATGATGATAAGCAAAGCCTAGCTGTATGAATGGATACTCTAGAATTAAGTTACGCATCTTTAGGATTCAAGGTTGGCCAACTACATGCATTTCAAAAGATCAGTCCCAGAGCCAATGGACAGATGGATTATCCATACAAGAACAGAAATCAGCAATCCTGCTTATATTGCCTGCTTGATCAAGGAGTTGGACGGAGGATTGTGGCACAGTTGTTTTCTTGATCTTAGAAAGAAAATGGCTGTATTGGACCTGCTCAATGATCTGTACCAGCCCGACAATAATTTCAAAGGATAGCATAGAGAATGATTATGCAATTGAAACATGCATTTTTTTATAATATTATAATACTGGCACCACATCTCATATATCAATTCATAGTGTGCGAAGCTGTTTTGCTAGGAGCATCACCAGCAAGTGATGATAGGAGAAATTAAAGTCAGCAGAGCTTTGGTCTGTCTTTTGTGTTCCATACACAGAGTGAAAGGACTGTATGATCCTGAGCGTTCCTCATGAAAGTAAGTTACTAGAAGATGCAAGCAATTAAACAGGATAAGTCCTTCATGTTTGTTCTACGAGATGAAGCTCAGGCTCATTGATCTTGTTTAGCAGCCTCTCTTTTGGCCATACAATATCAATGCACAAGCCACTGATATCTTTCATTAAATCTTGCCTGCAACTCATAAGAAGGGATGCCATATGGGCCCCATCACCCACCCTGGGAGTGACATCCAGGGATTCTATACACTAGAGTAGCAACGTATCTGGTTGAGGGATGACTTCAGAAAGTCCTTCTGGGGATAACTGTGGCCAACTCATTGCATGCTAATTAAACACACATTAGTCAGATAAAAGGCTTGCAAGGAGCCATACCAGACCCAGTCTCACTTCCTCAATTAAGCAGAAATGCAAATCCATGGGAGCTATAATTGGAGTCAGATGCTTTCATTAACAAGCACACATTGGCTCTATTGTGTGAGTGCCTATCTCCTCAGCAGGAGCAGCATAGTCCCTACTGTTAGATTTAATGGGATGTGCCAGATTTAATGGGTAAGGAATCTGTCAAACTGCACTGTACCACAGTCCATGCCAAGGATGCTGTAATCTAAGATCCTAAAGATCGGTGCCCATGGGAGAGACTTTGGCAAAAGAAAGGAAACTTAGCCAGTTTAAAGTGTCGGGTTTAGCCCTAAAGACTTGCACGGCCTAGAACCTTCATACCTGGCAGATTGTCTCTTCCCATACCAGCCCTCTCACCACCAGAAATGAAGTCAACATGCTAGGTTATCCATTCCACTCACAGCAGCTAAGGATGAGGAATATTTAATCCCATTAATGTTCCAAAACTATGGACACTCCTCCTTAAAAGAGGTTAAATGGCTATCTATCTATCTATCTACATTTTGAACAAAAGATATCAGACTTCCCTTCTTGGGGAATGCAGCAGAGGCTTGCATTCCCAGTGGATCCACCAGCAAATGATTATCCCCCAAACATTTGTGGCACACCTGCAGACTGTCCTTGGCACACCAGTGTGTCATGGCACAGTGGTTGAAAATACTGCCTTTAACCATTCCATAGAAGAGGGAATGCTGGCAGGTGCAGCTCAACATGGGAGGGTTTTTAAAGCTGAACCTGCCAAAATTCCCAGTTTTAAGAGCTCCTGTCCCTTGCCCAGCTCCTGTCAACTTAGCAGTTCTTAAGCATGCAAATTCAAGCATATAAATAGATACAACTTCAATTGGAAGGGAACAGCGTTCCAGTCGCAGGCCACAGGTCTTTGGAGGAATCTTTGGACAATGCTGATTTGATGGCTTACAAAATGCAGATGAACACCACTGCTTAGAGTCAGTCATGACTAGCAGGGCAACTTGTGGGTGACACCTTTACCTTTAAACATACAGTGGTGCCTCACATAACAAGTTTAATTCGTTCCGGATGCATGCTTGTTATGTGAAATACTCTTTACGTGAAGCGGATTTTCCCATAGGATATAATGGAAACTCAGACGATTGGTTCCACAACACAAAAAATATTCATATAAAAATATTAACTGTATGTTAAAATGATGACAAAACACTAGAATTGAATTCAAAACATGCATTCAATGTGCATAATCCTATGAAGTCTACTTAGGCTGCAATCCTAAAGACACTCTCCTGGGAGTAGGACCCATTTAACACAATGGAGCTTACTTCTGAGTATGCATGTTTAGCAGTGATGGGATTCAAAGAAATTAACAACTGGTTCTATGCCTATCTGGCAGCCACTTTTAAATGGCTATTTTTAAACTTTATATGTCCTTTCTCTCATTAACAACCGGTTCTATAGAGTAGGTGCGAACCTGCTGGAGCCCATCACAGATGCTTAGGAGGCTGCGATCAAAGACACTTTCCTGGGAGTAAGCCCCATTGAACACAATGGGGTTTACTTCTGAATAGACATGGTTAGGAGGCTGCCTGGAGGATAGGGGCTTACCTGGGCTGCTGCTGGAGGCTGGAGGCTGGCGAGGGTACTTGGGGGCAGTTGGAGGCAGTTAGTTGGGGGCAGTTAGAGGCAGTAGTGTGCTGGCCGGCAGCCCTTTAAAACAGGCTCCACGCAAAGTGTCAGGGCTTCCTAGCACACCACCCATTAGTAAGCAACGCTTCCTGTTTCTCCGTGCACCTGCCTTTTGCGTCCCCAGATGATCCAGCCAGGTTGCTTTCAGGTTGCCTGGAGCTTGTTAAGTGAAGCGAGCTTGTTAAAAGGAGCACACTCCCAATGGGGATTTGTGCTTGTTATGTGGGGCATTCGTTAAACAAGGTACCACTGTATAGGCAGCACACTGTCCTTCGTTATATCTGGTCAACCTGTATGTATTGTCTTACCCTAAGACCATACATAACCTTACATATATGCAGGGGTCTTTTTTCAGGGGTACACACCCATACGGAGTACTGGCAGCTCTGTGTGAGTACCAGCACCTCTGTGGGAAAGTACCAGCATACATGCACATAGACACAAACACACATACATAGGTGAGTGACTTTGAGTAAAGGCAGGTGAGTTCCGGCACCTATTTTCCAGGAAAATAACACTGCATATACTATATATCTTATCAAACCCATCATCAAATAAAGCATTAAAAAAGATGATGATGACAGGAATAAAAGGCAGCTACACCCTTGGCAGGCAATGCTTTAGCAATTATTTCTCCCGAAGGGATGCCTTGACATGGTACAAATTGGCTGAGGACTAAAGTGTGGTAATGAGAGCTGGAGAAAAGGACTGGAAGAAAAATAGTGTGATGCCCAAGCGTGAGTCTTGGGCTGGAAGAGATGAGGGAAATGAGTCATGGAGGTCCTACAGTTTAAAGCTTCACTGAATTGGCAGAAAAGTGTGGTAGCAGCTGCACCTCTACCTTTGAGAGAGCTATAAAAGCCAGGTTTTGTCCTTCAGGAAGATGCCTCATTTACTCTCACTGTCTCAGTGCTGAAGCCAAGAAGGAGATAGTCTCTGGTTTCAATACAAGAAACAATTCTGTAGGTTTCAGTTCCTTCAAGGAGGAAAGTCAGCTAAAGATTTGAAGGGGCTCCCGCCCTGTCCATTAACATTCCTTGCCCACCCTGGAGCCTTAAATTGCCAGTCAGTGATCCAGGGATAGGAAATAGCTTGCCCGCCCCCCCCCCCCCCAAGCAACACCACCAATGGTGTTATTGTTCCAGCCATACTGAGCTTGCCCAAAATGTCTTTTCGGTCATGCATACCTTAGGTCAGATCTCCCTCACCCACATCCACTTGTTAGACATTCAACGGCTTCATCAGAGAAAGGAGATGAAAGCAAGAAGCAGATGCCAGGGGTGAATTTTCTGCTCCACTGGTGGGGGTGGCCAAGGTTCAAGCAGGGGATTCTAAAGGGAAAGGATATGCGAAGTTGAGTATCAGGCAAAGAGAATCCATAAAGCTCAAATATTAAAATGTCACTGAGACCAAAACTGCAGTTGATCCTCAAAATTAACATTTGCAAGTAAGATCTTTTTTCTTAAATAGGGAGCTTAAACATTTTTTGATTGTTGTTTCTAAAAGAATGACTAAAATTTAGTCTAGGATTGTTGCAAACTCCAGCTGCAATCCTAATCCGCAGTTAGGCCAATATAAGTGCTGGCCTGGGGGTGTTGCAAAAGTGTTGCAAGACCTTCTCTCCTGGGAGGGTTAGTGCACAGACATGGTCCAGCCTCCCCAGGCCAACATAGGAATGTGGAAATGAGTGAGTTGTGCTCACATAAATAGATTAGGATTGCACCCCTAATAGACACATCATGTCATGACCCCTAGGGTGATCCACCATTAACCAGCCTTTTGCCATTGATTGAGAAGGAATGAGGGAATGTCCAGGATGAACTTTGAGAAGTCAGAATGTCAAAAGCAGTAGCAACAGGTTTAGAAGCAGGTGATAAGTCAGTCTATATAAGGATATATACAGTTCCCTCACAGGTAGATCAAGAAAAGAAATCTGCTCTGATGGGACATGTATACAGGGCCAACTAAGTCTTTACGGGCTTTCCATATGACCTCAACTGGAAGGGCAGTAAACCCTTCCAGCCATTAGAATTGCTGCTCATTTGTTTGTTGGCTGCTTTGGTGTTTGAGAAAGTCCATCATCTAGGGCTTGTTGCCAGATTTCCGCAGTTCAAGCTCCCTGCTGCCTTATGGTCTTGACAGAATGCAGTCCAGAGACATTTGTGCTGTTATCAGGAAGGTTGCCCCGCTTGCTTTCTTCATAAATAGCCTAAGGATTTTACACTTCAGGCCTATCAGGAAGAAAATACTCTTCTGTGTCAGGCTGTTGATTTACTCAGCAGGTCAACATTCAGGAATTAACAGCGATTAAACCATCACATTCAAGAAGTGGTCATGTATGTTGTCCTCAACACTCACCTGCACAGAGTAAGTTACCACTGAATACTAGATAGTAGGGGGAAAACTGCAAGATAAGACCATCACCTTCTTGACCAATTTGTGAACTCCCCCAGGCACTTGAGTAGTAAGGAATCCACAATTGCTGACTAGTTACACATTAGTGTGGATACTGTGAAGGAATTTACCTTTAAAATCATAGACTCATAGAATCCTAGAGTTGAACGGAACCTAGTAGGTCATGTAGTCCAACCCCCTGCCTGCAGCAGGAAATCCTCCAAGATCATCCCCAACACTCGACAGATACTTGTCGAGCCTCTGCTTGAAGACCCCCAGTGAGGGAGCGTCCACCACCTCCCTTGGCAATCTGTTCCACTGCCGAACCGCCCGAACAGTAAGGATTTTTTTCCGGATATCCAACCGGAATCTCCTCTCTTGAAGTTTGTACCCATTGGTTCTAGTTCTGCTTTCAGAAGCAGCTATGAACAAATGAGCCCCTTCCTCCCTATGACAGCCCTTCAGGTATCTGAAGAGGGCAATCATGTCTACTCTCAGCCTTCTCTTCTCCAGGCTGAACATCCCAAGTTCCCCCAACCTTCCCTTGTAAGGCTTCCTTTCCATCCCACTGATCATTCTTGTTGCTCTCTGGACTTGCTCCAGTTTGGCTGCATCTTTCTTAAAGTGAGGTGCCCAGAACTGAACACAGTACTCAAGGTGAGGTCTGACCAATGCTGAATAAAGAGGAACTAGAACTTCTCATGACTTGGAAGCTACAGTCCTCTTAATTTAGCCTAAAATGGCATTTGCCTTTTTTGCAGAAACATCACACTGCTGACTCATGTTCAGCTTGTGATCCACGGCGACTCCAAGGTCCCGCTCACATGTTGTGCTGCCAAGCCACGTATCCCCCATTTTATACCTGTGTTTTTGGTTTTTATGCCCAAGTGCAGAACCTTGCACTTCTCCCTGTTGAAGTTCATTCTATTTGTTACAGCCCAGTATTCTAGTTTATCCAGATCCTCCTGGAGGTTTCTCCTGTCTTCTGTTGTGTTTGCTACTCCCCCCAGCTTGGTGTCATCTGCAAATTTGATCAGGCTCCCCTGTATCCCTTCCCTTTAAAAGGTAAATGCTTTAAAAAGTAAATTCCCAGATGGAAGTGAAAGCTAACTTTCAGGATCCTCCTTTCCCTAAACCGAGGATGAACATATGACTGGAATTTTCTGGATTTGTCCTCTTTTTTAGCCTCCTGTCTGGGTGTCCTGCAAAAGGGCTTCATTGTCCTCCATTTTGTCTTCATTTTGGAACTTAGCAATAGTGTGCAGTACCTCATCATGTCATATATTGTTGGGTTCATATCAAAGAGCAGATTCCAATGCAAAAATGGGTTTTGAAATACCTCATTCCCATCAAATGTTATGGCCAAAAAACTAAAAATCAAAAATATGCATTAAGCTCTATGAGAAAGCAAATGTGCCAAATAACTTGGCTTTTCTTTCCAGTTTTCAAATGTGCCATTGTCCACCAGAAAGACCTTGGAATCCAAGAAAGACCAGAAAGGAATCCAAGACCTTGTCCTCCTTTTGAGGTTCGGGCATCTGGTCACCTCGTCTGAACCCCCAAATCAATCATCTGTTCTCTGGGAATTTTCTCTCCTGCTCTTGGAATCATGTATTTAGTTGCTGGGGATTCACAGCACAATCCTTAGTATATCTAGTCAAAAGTAAGTCCTGTTGGATTCAATGTGGCTTACTCCCAGGAAAGTATGTGCAGCACTGAAACCTCAAGAAACAATGAGATAGGAAACCAGGGGTGCTCCCCACAAAGCTCAGAGCTGGTAGTTTCTGATAGGCCCAACTACTCTGTGTTAAGAGATAAAAGCCAAAGTAAAGATTTTGCTTAGCATCCAGACCTGGTTCCATTCGCTCTGGTCTTCTTAAATTCTGGATTTCATGAAAAGAAAGACCACTTGGTCTTTTGCTTGGATCTGGACCTGACCAACATGACAGCCAAACAGAGAAAGCTCTTTAGCAGGGAGATCCTTCTGCCTCTAAAAAGAACTAGCAAAGTCTTTGTTTCTTTATCACACTTTAAACAGTGGTGAATTTGATGGTTACAACATGGATCATCCATTAGTTTAGAGGAGGTTCTAGGTGCTGACAAAACTCCGACCATAACAAGTCATGCAGAATATGAATGTGTCCAGTAGCCCAAGTATGCTGGAATTCATCAGTGTCTCCTCTTTATCTTTTGAGACTGGCCTTTTCATCTGAACCCCCAGCTTCAGACACTTCTTTCTCTTTTGTACTTACTGGTACATGTTTTCTGCTGCCAGATTTGCTGACAACTTAAAGATCCACCAGGCCACTATCTTAGAAAGAGCCTTTAGCTGGAACCGAGCAGAATCAGAAATTTGAGATGAAGTGTGTCCAGGTCCGATAGGACAACACTCCATTTGGCCTCCTTTGCACATGGAATGTGTGTGGCTGTGTGCGTCTTTCTCCCCCCTCACATACAGGTTCAACAGCACTGAGGGGTTGTTCACCCAAACCAGCTCTACACATGGTTTGAACCCTAATGGAGTTTGAATCAGGTGACAACTCATATGCCCCAACTGGGAAGGAAGAAGTTTGGCTATGCATCTCCTTCAATTAATAACAGAAGAGATGAATCCATATACTAGGTGGACCTAATCACTTTGGGGAAATATCTGAGCGTTCCTTGCAAATCTCCTTGCAAGTAGCAGCTCAGGGAGTAGCATCTCAGGGAGCCCGCTCTCTGCTGTACCACTTCACTACTAGCACAGGAAAGAAGAGATGTTACACTGGAGACCATTACAAATGTGATGTGAACAAGCTGCAGTGAACGACCACATCGACCTCAGAACTTTATCATCCTGTTGTCAGAGTAGCTCCGTGCTAAAGTAGCTCCGAGTAGCTCCATGCTAAGTTAAACCATTGGTCCATTCAAGCCAATACAGAGGATACAGTGGATCTCTTTGAGGTAAAGATCGTCTGGGACCATCTGCATGCAAATTTTGAGATCTGCATCTGAGCTGTTGCTTCTTTGCAAAACTGCCTCCCTCCATATAGACAGTGACAAGGTTTGGGTGGGAAAGACTCACTACATTTCTTATTACATGCCTGGCATTTCTGCTCACATTTCCCATGTTAACCACGAGTGTTGACATCTTCAACCAGCACAATACCTCATTGGTTCAAGCATCCACACAATGAAGGAGTTTGATCTGGTTTTCAGCTCACTTAAAATGAATTGTTGTTGTTGATGGCAGAAACTGGTCACAGCTATTAAACACTCCCAGCTTTGCCACCCCACAGCATGGGGATAACTCATGGGGCACAATCCAGAATAACTATGGGCAGTCCTTGCTCCGGAGCAAGAACAAGTTACTCTGGATTGCAATATGAATTTCTCATAGGTTTTCACTAGGTGGTGCAGTAACTACGGGTGCATGTAATGTCTCTTATGTGCTCTCGTAGTTACTCTGGATTGTAACCATGGTTAGTTTTTTTCTGGAAGAGCTGTTAACTTCCCAGTTGGTAAATTGTTATTCTTGGTCAATGTCCCTGTCACTGCTCAACAAGGAGGTCTTGAGCTAGACCTAGTTAATTAGTACTGTGCTAAACCAGGGGTTTATTTGGCCAGTAAATCCAGGGGAAAGGTCTTCTGGCTTTGGTAACAGAATCATCTGGCAGCCAGCTGGAGGCCTTATTCCCCCCTCTCCTCCCAATCCCTCCCCCCAAATCAGGTAGGCTTCAGGTTTCCCTTCCCTGGTGGGAATAATATATATGGTATAATATATTTTATTATAAACTTTTCAACATTTTTTTCATTCTCAGCCTTATACTCAAATGTGAACCAAGAACAGTTAATATGTAATATACGGTATACCTAACAGACGGCTAAGTCACAGCTTAGGTTGTCCATTCAGAAGCTGAATCCAGAGAAGCCTTACCATGCCAAAATGCTGGCAAACGCCTTGTTTCAAACCTAGCCATATTTAAAATAATTCCAACAAATAAATCTATCCAATGTGAAATCTTATCCGTGCGTACATGTGCACCTCCAACAGAGGTATGGCAGTCTTGCTTTGCATTAGCCGCTCCACACAGGTAGAGCACTCATTCCCTAGTAAAATTTAAATCACAGTGCTCTTTTCATTTATATGTCTTCCATTTCCAGTGGATGGAAAGACTACCATTGCTTTCTCTGGATGGATATATGCTCACTGGTTTGCGGGCAAAGAGGGTCACATTCTCTCACTACTCATGGGGTCGAATACCGCCCTATCTTCTTGAAACACAGCACAGTGGCATAGCTAATAATTATGTACCCTAACTCACCTGGCATATCTTCTCATGGTGGTGTGGGGAGATTGGCACAAGCCTGTGCACTAGCCTAACCCCCCCAGGAGTGGGGCAGAAGTTACTTATGGCACTTTTGTGACACTCCCAAGGTCAGCACAGGACTCATGATGGAGCTTATGTGGTCCTAACTGCAGGTTAGGATTGCAGCCTTAATAAATTAAAAGTGTGCCCCTTATCAGTTAGAGAAACTGTGCTGAAGCAAAGAGGGATGGTTATTCTCCCAGTGCTATTGCTAAATATAAGAGGAGCACCACTTAGAAGTGCCTCTACCCAATTATAATGGGTAACTGTATGATAATGTATGGAAATAGGAGCTGACTCATTAACACCTTATAAGTTCCATACTGTATCCTAATTACATCTCTTTGGCTCTCAGAGCAATTACTCTCTTGGGTCAGTTTTGAGTTTTAAAAAATCCACTTTTTGGTCCATAGGGCAGTTGTGTTTTCATTTCCTGGTTAATTGGCCATATATAGATGAGCAACGACAGCTGATCCAGGGACTCCATTAAACAGCAGGCCCTGTCATGAGCTGGGAATCTAACCCTGAAAGGGGGTGGAGGACAAGTCTGGAGGAAGGAGGGATCCAGAAGGCCTGGCCCAGGGAGGGAGGAGAGGCTGGAGAGGGGGAGTGCCTGGCAGGAGCAGGTGGGTGAAGGCCCTGTGAGGCCTGGAAGTGGGCAGGGAGGGAAGAGTGGCTGGGGCCTCAGAGGCTGCTGTGGGAATGCCTGGAAAGAAGGGTCTCCCTCTGCCCCTGTGGCAGCCACAGCACCTGGTTCAGGACCCCCTTCAGGATCCCCTTGTGCCCCCCAGGGATTGCCTCCTGCAGGCCTTGCTTATCCTGTATTGGGGTGATGCTGGAATCTCCAGTGTGAGTGCAGAGGAGAAGCTCCTGTCCCATAAGGCACACTTTACTGGGAGGAAGCCCCATGGACTATAATGGGTCTTACTTCCAGGTGAAGGTTGCCATATGTCCTGAAAAACAGGGAGAATCATGATTTGGGGGGATTGTGCTCACATACTGGCAACTGGGACAGAGGGTGCTGTCCCGATTTTGTAGAAGAGAATTATGGCAACCCTATTCCAAGTAGATGTGTGAGGATTGGGCTCGCAGACATGTACATGGAGCAGGAATACAAGTGTAAACAAGCTCATTTTGTTCTCCATTCTCTCCCTGACAGATCTGGAGGAACAGACTCAAAAGCAAAGCAAGTCTTTTGGAGGAACCAAAATGGCCGCCGCTGAGGTGAGGAAGATCTGCAGGGAACAGCCTGGGCCTCTCTCCTGCAACACTCTCAGCTGCACCATTATGCCTCAGTCAGAGATGTCCTTCCTGTGCCTTCCACTGGTTTCCTATTATCACCCACTGAGGTTCTTCTTTCCCTGGTCTCAAATCTTCCTTTCCTTCTCCAGGCTTCCCCTGGAAAGCCCAGCTAATCTACTTGCATCCCTCCCTCTCCCTGCAGCTCCCCATGATCTGCTCTGCACTTCACCTTCAGAAGAATTCCTCACTCCTTCCCTCTACTTTTCTCCTCCTAATTGATTTTTCAAGGGATCCACTGTGTGTGCATGTTGGCAGTTGGAGCCCCCTAGTATCCTTTCATACAGATTGATGGCCGGATAACTGTCCAACTGTCCAGCACATTCACATGAGTCTCTGTCCTGGCTGTGCTTTCAAGGGAATTTGCACCACTGGAATCAATAGGGCTTCCTTCGAGGCTTGCATGCATAGGATTGTGGTGCCAATTTGGGAACAGGAATGGAAGGTAAGGATCTTCTAAGTCTCCTTTCAGAAATCTTGGGTGCCTTCATTGTGGTTGGAAGCTCCAAGGATGGACCAGCAACACTGAGAGGGAATGTGTGTGATAATGGACTTTCAGACTTAGAAATGTTCTCCTTTCAAGGAAATGGGAATGCACTTCTCCCTTTGAGAAGGGGTCTCAGCATAGGCTAAGTAGTAAATAAGATATTTCTCCTTTTCATAGAATCATAGAATCCTAGAGTTGGAAGGGACCTAGTAGGTCATCTAGTCCAACCCCCTGCCTGCAGCAGGAAATCCCCCTAGAGCATCCCCGACAGGTGCTCGTCAAGCCTCTGCTTGAAGATCCCCAGTGAGGGAGAGTCCACCATCTCCCTTGGCAATCTGTTCCACTGCTGAACCGCCCGAACTGTCAGGAACTTTTTCCGGATATCCAACCGGAATCTCCTCTCTTGCAGTTTATACCCATTGGTTCTAGTCCTGCTTTCAGAAGCAGCTATGAGCAAATGAGCCCCTTCCTCCCTATGACAGCCTTCAGGTATCTGAAGAGGGCAATCATGTCTCTTCTCTGCCTTCTCTTCTCCAGGCTGCACGTCCCAAGTTCCCCCAACCTTTCCTCGTAGGGCTTCCCTTCCATCCCACTGATCATTCTTGTTGCTCTTCTCTGGACTTGCTCCAGTTTGGCTGCATTTTTCTTAAAGTAAGGTGCCCAGAACTGAACACAGTACTCAAGGTGAGGTCTGACCAATGCTGAATAAAGAGGAACTAGAACTTCTCCCGACTTGGAAGCTACAGTCCTCTTAATGCAGCCTAAAATGGCATTTGCCTTCTTTGCAGACACATCACACTGCTGACTCATGTTCAGCTTGTGATCCACGGCTACTCCAAGGTCCCGCTCACATGTTGTGCTGCCAAGCCAAATATCCCCCATTTTATACCTGTATTTTTGGCTTTTATTTCCTAAGTGCAGAACCTTGCACTTCTCCCTGTTGAAATTCATTCTGTTTGCTACAGCCCAGAATTCTAGTTTATCCAGATCCTCCTGGAGTTTTCTCCTGTCTTCTAATGTGTTTGCTACTCCTCCCAGCTTGGTGTCATCCGCAAATTTGACCTGGCTCCCTGTACCCCTTCCTCCAAGTCATTGATAAAAATATTAAAGGGGACTGGGCCCAAGACAGAGCCCTGGGGTACCCCACTTGAAACCGATCTCCAGGTTGATGCAGACCCATTTACTAAAACCCTTTGAGTGCGGCCATCAAGCCAGTTGCAGATCCACCTAACAATTGCCTCGTCTAGCCCATATTTTTCCAACTTCCCAATTAAAATGTCATGTGGGACCTCGTCAAATGCTTTGTTGAAGTTAAGATAAATGACATCCACAGCATTTTCCTTTCAGAGCCCAATTTCATTTGCGGAGGTAGCTGTGGTTTTCAGCAATGAAGAGTTGGCTCTATTGAATCCATCCCAAAGGCAGCTGTATGAAGTAGTAATGATGGAAAATCACAAAAATGTGGTCTTCATAAGGAAGATGGATCCTTTGTACTTTGCTTCTTTGAGGTCCCTTGTCATAACCTATGCTCTTTTGGATTTGGCAAGGGGAGTTGGTGGACAGGCAGCACAACCTTGGCATGGCCACTGCATAACCTGACGGCCCCTCATCCTCCCCTTCTGGCCAGTCCAGATCTGGGTCTTTTGATGAGAAGGATACCTGGGGACACGGTGTCATTAATTAGCTGGAAGTCACTTGGCTGGTCTTTGGAGCAGGTGGATGTGTTTTTGAGGGCACTCTTTGCTCCATTTGGGCTCAGCATGAGAAAACAGCAGCATTTGTGCATAAATAATGAAGTAGCATTGAGTGTCCTTTTATGAAGGCAGCAGGGGATAGATATATCTGGGTAATTTGGAGGTTCCTCAAACTTAGAGGGATGAAAAATTTATTTCCTTGAGGAATACACTGCAGTGCAGAGGGATTATCTTAGAATTATAATAGGGTACTACAATGGTGGTTTTATTTTCTTAATTTTTATACAGATTTAATTAATTTTCAGATACAGGAAAAATAGGAACACAAAAATGGGAGGAGATACACATGGGTATTCACAATAGGTCCTCCGTTGTACAACACATATTCTCTTTAGCCAGAAATTCTTCTCACAGGTCAGCATTCCATCATCTTATAATCATCATATTATCTGTACTGTATACTTAGCATTTCTTCAATTTCATGCCTAACACATTCAAAAATTTCTTCAAATTTCATTAATCTCTATAATAGTATACCTGAGTATACCTTCAATAATAGTGCAATTTTGCATTAGCTTGCTTCAAAATAACCCGGGTTAATTGTCTAACCCTACAATCCAGATTAACTACAGGAGCACGTAAGAGACATTTACGTCAACTAGTTACGTCACCACCTAGTTAAAACCTATGGGAAATTCATATTGCAATCCAGAGTAAATTGTTCTTATGCTGGAGCAACGACTCCCCTTAGTTACTCTGGATTGCACTCTTAGTCTCTCTTACTTAAACCTTTCTTCTATCTTATTAGATAAAAATCTTACCTCTCTAAACTTATTATAAACAAAAATATTCTTCATATGTCTGAACTGGTTTAATTGTTATACCGGGATCAGTGATGGGCTTCAAAGAAATTAAGAACCGGTTCTCTGTCCATCTGGCAGCCACTTTTAAATGGCTATTTTTAAACTTTATATGTACTATCTCTTGTTAAGAACCGGTTCTATAGAGTAGGTGCGAACCTGCTGGTGCCCACCACTGACCAGGATCCTTAGATCATTAGCTTGTCATGGGTTCATCTTTATCCTTCCTTCTCTTTGTGATTATACAACTTCATTTTAAAGGTTCTGGGGCAACATTTTGAGTTTTGCACCGGACTACATGATCATTAACTACGCCACTTGTTACTGCTATTAAAAAAAAAACCTGGAAGTCCCACATTTCCCAAGTTTGACATTCCCCAAGTGCACATTTCCCAAGTGCACAAGGAACATGGTAAGGGAGTTGAGGGTTTCTGTTGTACAGAGGTGGTGGACATGAGATGAAATCAGGGAGCATTATGATTTGTGACACCCTGGTTAGAAGGTATCTAGGAGGTTAGCTAGTCCAACCCCCTGAGCAGTACAGATAACTGCTTCAGCATCCCTGATCCCTGAGTGGGAGGCCAGATTCTGTTAGAAAACCTGCAATAAGGAAGAAGCTATCACTATATGAGGCATACCATTCCAGTGGCCAGATAGCTCTTCCAGTTAGGAATTCAATAGGGTTTATTCCCCAGTAAGCATGTTTAGGATTTCATCTTTCTTTTTAATAACTATCTCAATTCTGGGACCATTTTAAAAGAAAGCCATTTCCCATGACACAGTTAAGTGGGCAAATAATTCATTTTTGAAAAGCCAATCAAAGCACACTGCCTGATTCAAGAGATTATTTGTAAAGAAACCACCTATTCATAGGACACCATTACAGCCAAATAAGTTACATAACCTTCTATACCTTTCAGTGATGATTTAAGTCCCAGAATTAACTGTTGTACTGTTAGGAATTGAACAATTGGTTGGACTTCAAATGAAACAATTCTAATATGTTGAATCAGATTAACACAAGAAGCTGGAACAATATATGTAGCACAGATTGCTTTCTTTAGGACAGGAGGCTTTGATAGAAACACAATTCGACACACACCCCTTTGCTTCCCAAGACCCAACAATTTAGGCAGGCCAATTGGATTAGTTCTTGGCCAACTGCATCCCTGGCACAAGAACAAACAGGGAGAAGGGACGCTTGTGCCATTTCCTTTGTGAGTTAGGACACCTCGCTGAAAATTGAACTGAACTATTGAGACTTACCCGCCGCGGACTAATCTATCACCGTCCATTGGGCCTGTCATCACAATTGTTCAGTCATCATCTTCTATCAAATTAAGCAGGTTTGGAGGCCCAAGAAGGAACCCCTGCCTTGGGAGACATGGATCTCATCTACAAGGGAGGGAGAGAAAGTTCAGGCTCAAAGCACAGTCCTTCTGCATCTCATCTGATTTCAATTTTGACGGCTGCCTTTAAGTAATTCCGCTTGTTGTTGTGTTTTGAGTGCAGTGGAGACAGCAGGGCGGCAGCGTAAGGGGCTTCTGCAAACATTTGCACGCCATCTCCACGGGCTGTTGTGGAAACAGGTTTCCACCCTAGGAAAGTGTCCCTGCAGTTCCCAAGTGATACACATCCCTAAATATCCCAATGTGTTCCAGCAATGACTGCGGCACCATGGTGTAAAGAGCACACAGGCACTTGAATACAAAACTATGCCACTCCACACCTGGCTTGATTTATGTGATGGGAGAAAATGGCCAGCATGACATACAAGTTTCTGAGGTTCAGCAAGATCTGGGTCAAACCCCAGATGTGACTGCCCCGTGAAGCTATTACTAGAGGCTTTGATCAGGGTTGTTTTGTATTCATTCAACAACTTGAGAGCATCCCCCACCTCGACAGCTTTGGGACAGCGAGTGTCTCCTGAGCACATGCATGCAATAAGATGCAGGCTCACATGGATGAAAGGGCAGCCTCACTGGCTTCCCACTGGTTCATCACCTAACCCATTATCCAGAACCAGATGCCTCAATCAAGATGCAACCCTAACCAATTTAGGCTGGCATAACTCAGCTAGCATAACTTCTTGTGATGGAATGGAGAGGACGGCACATGGCCGTCCACGGCCTAACCCCCTTGGCAGTGGGGCAGAACATGTGTCGGCCTCCTCACACCATCACAAGAACTTATGCAAGGTGAGTTATGCAGGCCTAAATGGGTTAGGATTGCATGCACGGCATAGCAAATCTCAGAAGCACTCACGTCCGTCAGTCTCTCCCAGCCTACCCTAATGGTCCCTAACATTCAGTTTTGCTTTTTGAACAGCTGCAGTAAATTGAGTGGATGTTTTCCACAAACTGACCACAGTTATGCCAGGATCTTTCCCCCCTTCCTCCAAATATTTACAACAACTAATTTCAAACCCCACAGCATTGCATGTGCAGACCTAAGATTTATATTTTCCCTCCCCCATTGTAAACATAGGTAGGATGGGGTTGTAGTTTCTTCATTCCATTCTGACCAATGTGTCATTATCTTTCCCATTTTGTGGCCCACTTTTCTCAATGTTATGTGATTTTTGCTGAAATCTGCCTGATCCGATCTGTGTTAGGCGGCTCTATTCTGAATGTTCTCGTGCACACCCCAGAGTCATTCTGCTGTGTACCTGTTTTATGGTCAAAAAGCTATTTCCATCAGTTTTGGTTTCCTTATTTAACCATCAGCTCATGACTATTTGACGCTATGAATCTTTGGGCTGAAGGTCAATTTCCTTTTATAAGTGCTATATTGGATTTTTGCATAACATATATATCACATAGTTATGGGGTACTAAAGTATTCCTGACATTTTTATTTTACCCATTAGTGGGCTAATAAAGTCAGGTTCACTTTAGTTGCAGGAAAACACATATAAACTGATTATCTAACCCAGCAAGCAGGTCTTCCTATGATAACCTTGTGCAAAACATGAGTGGTGGTGTATGCCAGACTCCCTAAACCAGGGGTATTCAAAACCAGCCTCACTGGCTCATGTGGCAACCCCCACATTAAAATTGAGTTCTCCCAACCCAATTGGGATCTCTCATATCTTGGAATTATGAGCAACATACCAGTATTTTCTCTTGGGCCATTGCAGATAATGTGTTTCTATGCTAGAATGAAGTGCATCATCTGCTTAATGTCATGTCCTGCTTATGTCCTGACATCGTTTGACACCCTTTTTCAGCCTCCTCCTTTTTTTACAGACTTGTAGGGCAGAGAGATATCTCATGATTCTTGCAGACCTTACAGGTATTCCCCACTTTCTGATTCTTCGTTTTCTGATGATCCACTCCTCCAACACCTTTCAATTATACCCAGAACTCATTCATTCAACATGTGTTCTGCTGTTTCAACCTGTTCTAAAGGCCAAAATCTCCCTCCCCCATGTTGTAGCTCCTGTTCTAATCCCATTCCCAAAGGAGTTAAGAATCCATTTGCAGAAATCTTTGTGTGGCAGCAGAAATTTGCACAATAAAAGAGGTATTTGCAAAACACTAGCTAAAAAAGCATTTGTAGCTGGGATGTAACAATAAGGGTCAGCAAAATACATCTGCAGCCAAAGAGTTAAAGCATGTGAAAAATCCATGCTGTCAACTTAGCAAAATTGGAACAAAGGCACACAAGATCTTGTAGTTGTGTACAAAGTATGCAAAGAACTGTATGAACTGATATCAAGGAGTATTTATAAAACATACCACTTCGTACGTCATCATAAGAACATACGCTAGCTATCTCTCTAATTGTTTAAACCTGTCACTATCCATGTCATGTAGCAATGTACTATACAATGTAATGTAGCAATATGGTCATGTAGCAATGTACTGTACACCATGCTGTACCCCATATTCTGCATCATGCTTTGCATCATAATTGTACCTCATACCCTTCATCATACTTTGCATCATATTGAGCTGGTAAACAATCTTTTATTGAATAAAAGCTGGGCAAGTTCCTCACATCAGGATCAAATAGGATCCAAGACGATAATGATATAGGATCCTCAGATCCAATCCAATCGGGTCCAATGGAGCTTCCTGCCTGAAAATGACTGATGCTGTCTCAGTGTCTTGCTTGCTGCCTACCCACCTCCTCTCTGTGAAAATTTCCCAATAGCATTGGAAGCAACATATATGTACTAAAAAAGATTGGGTTCAACTTTTCAGTCTCTCTGGAATCAATTGAGCACTTAGAGATGTGGATGTGGTTCATGCAGCAAAAACCACAACACAGGACTGGAAAAGACTTTCAAGTATAATGCGCCATCTGCTGGAAAAAGTCACAATCTTCTCCCAAGCCAATGAAATACTTCACATTTTCAAAGTTTTCAATATTTGAATATACCAGTACCTAATTCAGGAATCTAATGCACTGTCAAATCCAATTTACACCACTATTTTAAAAGACTTGAGATTTTTAAAAATGTTTACTGGTGATTGTAATGAGCAGCTACAAAGCAGGTGCAAAATTTAATTTTACTGCATACAATTAGTGATTTGATAATAATTATATGATAATGGATTTATGTAATGATTTTTACCTAATCGCGTTATTTTATACAACAATGATTTTGCTACATTACATTTTAAAGTTACAATATCGTAAACTGAGTACTGATCTAAACTTATAATCAAAATACCATATTGACTCAAATCTAATCTGCCATTGATCGTATGTGCAGCCCAATTTTGGAGACAAAGACTGCAATGCTAAAGACACTTTCCTGGGAGTAAGAGCCATTGAATACAATGGGACTTACTTTTGAGTAGACCTGGTTGGGTTTTTGCTATAAATTTGGCAGGAAAAGGTGAGTGTTAGAGTCAAGTAAATATGGTATTTATCTCTTAAAATCACTTCTGTAGACATGTACATAGAATTTCGTTCTATGGAGTACAGGAATCAATAAGTAATATTGAAAGTGTTCTAAACAGTTCTCAGGCTTAGCAAGTTTGTATAGTATCTTTATTTAAAAAGCATTATTTGAGAACATTAAGACTAAGAAGGTGAAAGTAAATCCCCAATCCTTCACAAATAGGCCCACAGATTCAGCCTTACATGTACTGTACATGCCTTCTGACTTTAAATATTTTAGTTAGGCTACAGTATTCTTCTTTCGGACAATATGGTTTTGGCATTCTAATAATTATGAGAGTAACTTTACATAATAACCTAAAAACAACACGTTTCTGTGCTTTAAACATGAAAATGCATTTACTAGATAGACAGTAGCAGACTTGGATATTTTGCTCAAAACACAAGGACGTTTACCAGGATTTGCAGTTGCAAATTCCTTGTGATTGTCTCTTTGAAGGTAAGGATTTCCGTTTTTAAAAAACATGGAATATGCTAGTGTATTGTACCTCCAAGTGTTACGAATCTTATATGCTGCCCATCTGCTAATTTACTGTTTTATTAAATTTACAGTACTAATAACAGCCTGAAGCTGTTTCTTGTGGAGGTACAATCTAGCAATATTTATCAGTAGAGACCACCTGCCCTTTTGTCTCCTCTGTCCTCAGTTGCCTCTTAGCCTGTTCTTAGTCTGGCCTCTCCTCAAGACAGCTGAAATGCAAATGGAATATTGACAGTTCTTCTCCTCCGCCTTCTCTGCCCCAGAGACACAGGCAAATAGAACCCTCAGCCTGCTTGATTGACACAGGACGTGTGGACACTCTTTGCACAGGTCAAGGCTTTTACGGATATATATATATATATATACACACACACACACACATCCTTACCAGGGTGACCAGATGCCCAACCTTAAAAGGAGGACAAGGTCTAGGATTCCTCTCAGCCTGACCTTTCCGGCAGACAATGGCACATTTGCCTACTCACGAGTAAAGCCACAATATTGGGCACTTTCACTTTCCCATAGAGCTCAATGTATATTTTTTAGTTTTAGTTTTTTGGCCATAACATTTGATAGGAAGGAGATATTTCAAAACCATTTTTTTTGCATTGGATTCTGCTCTTCAATACGAATCCAACAACATATGACATGATGGGGTACTGCACACCATTGCAATGTTCCAAAATGAAGCCAAAATCAAGGACAGTGAAGCCCTTTTGGAGGACACCTCGACAGGAGACTAAAAAAAGAGGACAAATCCAGAAATGTTAATCCTGATCCTTTCTCAACAGAAAAATGAAGCAGCTAGTAAATAAATTATACTAATAGGTCAGAACAGGCCAGTGGATAGGTATCTTTCACTCCTATGCAGAGCACTCCCTAATATTTCCTCTGCATGTATCTGCACCTTATAAAGTGGGTGTCTTATAGGGCAAAGTGGCTGCATGTCATGCTCCTGGTAAGTAAACTAAAGAGGATAGACTCAAATAACTTCTCCCTACCTACTTGTGGTTTGCAAACAGCAAGTAGGCCAGGAGAAGTGTTTTGGAGCCACCACTGTCATCTTCCAATTTCCCAGCAATTTGGAAGAAAAATGGTACACCCCATGGGGTAGCATGCTGGAGAAGGCAGTGATCACTTCAGTTGGGGTTCATCTGTTTGCACCCCTCCAAGGGTGCTGCCCTAAGATTTCTTCTATGGGCATGGCCTTGTTTAGACAGCTTCTCCCTTTCTCCTCTATAAGTAGCACATTTCTGCCTGGGAGCATTCAGTCTACAGAACAAAACTGCACCCTACAGATTACTGCACACCATAGGGCATGCCACAAACCAAGGCTTTTTGACCCTTGATCCTCGATAACTAATTAGTGCTGGTTGCATGTGAGATAGCATCATCTCTTTGGAATTCAAACAGCAAGCTTTGGTTCATCTTTTCGAGGAAACATACCCAAGAGATGGAAAAGCCCACCTTTGGAGGCTGCCAGCAAAGATGGAAAGTTTCTTAAAAACTTAAAAAGTTTCTTAAATTTAAAAACCTGTTTCTTTAACTTGTCTATTGCTGCACTTCTATCCATACTTTCCTGGGAGTAAGCCCCACTTACTTCTGAGTAGACATGCTTAGGATTGCAGTGCAAGCTTTTAAAAGCAGTCTGGTTTAGTGTTACCCTGGGATTTTGAGACACATGCTTGAAAGTAGTTTCAGTCAGGACACATTAGAGAGTTGTGGAGCCCAATTGGAAATATTTTTGCAGGGCCCCAGTTCACAGCTAAGGTTTTAGACTCTCAGGGATGTAAATTCTGTATAATTTATTGGACTTTCAAATCTCTGTGGTAAAATGGAAAGCAGTCAAAATCTGTGCTTAAAAATCGCATGTTAATTAACGGACCAAATTGGTCTATTATAAAAATGCATGCAAATAAGCCTGCAAATAAACAAACAAAATGTGTAAATTACCTTAGAAAAGTAAGAAAAAGAAATAGTTACTGTTAACTATTTTTTAGTTGCTATATTTGCTTTAGTGACTGTGAAATAATTCACTAAAAAAATACTGATTTCTTATTTCCTGGAAGAGAACAGTATTATTGGAAACAAATTCTCTATGAAAATTAAAATCTTTGCTGTTCTCTATAAAAACTGCAATGTGGTGTTAGGTGTCTGCTGCAATGTGTTGTTGTTTGTATTTGACAAGAGTAGTAGATTACACTAGTACGGGCGCCCTCCCTTTGGTCGGGGTCCAACTGGGAACAATTTGTCCAACAGACTTAAAGGCAGCCTCTGTTTTAGTAAATGTCACCAAGTGATCCTGTATTTCTAGCTGATATTCTTGGCAAACTGAAGTGTCACAGCTCACCCTATTTAATGCTCAAGCCACAGAAGGTTGATGGAGGTGAAAATTTTCCCCATTTTCTAAGTGCACATACAATGCCAGCAACTGATTGCAGGTATATGGGAACATGTTAGCTATTTCCACTGGAATGGATAGAAAAAGAGTAAGTTTGAGAATGTACCTACAGACAAGGGAGGGCTTTGTACTGTATCAATATGTGACTGCAATCCTTAGCCGTTAGGCCAGCACAAATCCTGATCTGGCCTAATTGTATTGCAAAAGTGCCATAAGGCACTTTTGTGCCATTCCTGGCCGGAAGGGGTGTGTGTGTGTGTGTGTTCGATCAGTGCACACAGAAGCAATGGCCTCACCACGCCACCACAGGAACAGGGAGATAGGTGAGTTGTGCTGACCTAAATTGGTTAGGATTGTGCACTGTGAAACATAATCCCCTTAATAACTGGATGATTTACTAAAAAAAGTAAAGAGATGAGGTAGGGAGAAGGTGCAGTAGAGAAAATCTGGAGAACAACCTTCTTTCTCAGTCCAAAAGAACACTTTTATTTAGTGAAATCACAATGCGGAGGCAGATAAAAGAGCTGGAGCTCTGGCAGATGCTCCAAAAGTAAAATAAGATTAGAAGCCATTCATACTACATATCTGGGGTGGGGAAAATTCTTTGAGCTTAGCCAGTGGTGGCCTTTTCCCTCCTCTTTCTGGAAGGGAGCGCTTTGGGATCAGTGAGGCTCTTCCATTCTCAGCCACGCAGCCCAGAATTTAAGTCCGTCCTGATACATTCTCTTCACCTGTTGTGCCTGAGAATCTGCCCAACCTAGGAAGAGGCTAGGGGAGTGGGCTAGGGGAGAACTCCACCTAAGCACTGCTAGGAGACAGTTAAATGAGATGACAGCAACCTGTCCCTGAGTTGATAGCTCACTGACACCCTGCTGGTGGTCACCAGTTCCAGCTGCAGAAAGATACCAGCTTAGCAATAAATCACAGTGGAAAAGGATAAGGAAGACAAAATGTCTATCAACCACTTGATGCATCAGCCACATGCACATCTCAGCTCCCCATATCAGAAGAAAAACTAGTTCTCTGTAAGAAACCCAGCCCATTATAAGCAGCTGCTAATTGAGGTTGCAATCCTAACTAATTTAGGCCGGCATAACTCACCTGTCTCCCTGTTCCTATGCTGGTATGGGTAGGCCAGATCATGTCTGTGCACTGGCCTAACCCCCTCAGAGGTGGTGCAGAAGTGCTTAGAGCACTTTTTGGATACCCCCAGGTCAGCATAGGACTTGTGCCAGGACTTATGCCAGCCTAACTAGGGATTAGGATTGCAGCCTCATTCATTCATTCATTCATTCAGTCATTCATTCATTCATTCATATCAACTTCAAACTGCTTGGCATTTATCTAAAATGATTTGTTAAGACTAGAAGTTTGATAGAAACTTGAGAGAAATTGCCTTGTCCCAAGAAGTGCAAGTTCATGGAAAACTCCATCCTGCTGAAGCATGGAAGTAGATCCCCTATAAGGCCATGTTAATTACTGCCTCCTGAAACCACATGCCTTTCTCTCTACACTCTTTATCAGTTTGATATCTTTATTTATGTTCATTTTTATCCTCTGCTCAGAATCTTAATCTTCCACAGAGAAATCTCAGATGTCATCATTTATGCCCTGCCTGATTAATTAAGGACCGGAGAAAAGGCGATTGGTCCCCATCTGTTATCATACAGGTAGTGAGGCTGGAATTAGATTCGTCCATGGTGGCAGAGCCACACAGATGCTTTCTGAATATTCTTGGACTGCAGAACTGTACATTCCCTCATATACAGCGCAAGCCATCAAAAGCAAGTAGGCATGTGGCAAAAGCAGCCCCAACAAAGAAGAAAGCTTTTCACCAGAAGTTCTGCTCTTCCAGTTTGCCTTTCCCTGTCTGGTGGGTGGGAAAGATTTTGTGGGCCAAAAACATCTTGTGACAGAGAGTGTCATTTTAAACTAAGACTGATTTCAGAATAAAAGGAGTCATATAGGTCAATAACCCTTGGCCACCTACCCCAAAAAGCCTCAGCAATGACCTTCCAGCCTTTAAGCTTGTGCTTAAGGATTATCTTTTAACTTCAAACATGGCGTGTATTGATGATAAACTTTGGGGACTGAGGACAAGCTCTAACAACTATAGGCATAAGATTTTTTACTATAAGTGCTTATTCAGGAGTGTGGAACTGGTTACTGACACCAACAAAGCAAAGCTCTGCTCATGTAAGTAAAGGTTTTGTCTTTCTATGCCTATGAGAGATCAATCAACTCAAGAGATTTCTGAAGTTCCATATTTCTCCAGGGGGTTCGCAGTCCTCAACCCCAATTTCTAAAGATTAGGTTCTCCTATCAGGTCCACTGTCATAAACAGGAAGCAGCATCAGTTTTCAATTCCGGTGTCTCTCTTTGGTTTCTTTCCTGTTGGCTGCTGCCCTCAGGCCTCTGCTTGTGTCGGAGGAACACTGGCCAGTGCAGGGATAAGGTGGGCATAGATGTCAATTCCTCGAAGGAAGACCTGCTCATTCAGGAATTCGTTGTGGTCGTGTAGCAGCACAGGGGTGCGATTCATGGGGGAAAAACCAATTGCTGGGTGACCTGCCTGTAACACAGTGGAAACAGAAGTAATGATTAGATAGAAAGGCTTTAATGATATATACAGAAAGTCAACTGGCATAAAATATGTTCCTACTCACTGCTCTGATATAGCGGCTGTCTGTGGCAGCAGGAAAGATCTCGGGCTTCAGTTTCATGTTCCTGACAAGAGAGAGATACTATGATGGGGAGATCCAACATGTAAGATAGCCTGTTATCTTTTTTCCCTCTGGTTTTTCAAGATTCTTAAGAGCAGAATTTAAGTGGTAAGCATTTAAAAATGAAACAGGAAGTAACTCATATGCCACAGCCAGGGACATGCTGAGAAGGTTGGGGATTACTGAAGAACAATACTGTTCTGTATACAGAGACTTAAGGGACTTTTACTTGAATGTTGGATTCCCAGAAGCTGATGTGTGTACCGTGCCCTCTGTCTTTGGCAGGTGAAACAGCCACCAGCCTTAACAGGTTTATTAGATAGGTCTAATGTTTTACTCACATGTCATTGCAGGTGTCACTGAACGCCTTCCACCAGGGGTCATTGTCCTCTGTGGAGGTCATCGACTGATCCGTGTATTTCTAGCCCAAAAAGAAGGATAGATGGTAAAACTTGGAGGAGACACTGAGGTGCCCACAGTGCAGGAGTCTGTGGCAAGGGCATGGCAGAAGCAGCAGCAGGAGTGCGAGAGATTGGGGATCATAGTGCAGAACAGAAGGGCAGCCATATTAAGGCAAAAGGTCCAGGATAGAGACAGTGGCAGCAGCATGGAGGACAGGATAGCTGAAAAGCAGGAACTGAGCTAGGGTCCTAGATCTAAGGATGAGCAACAGGCGGTTGAAGTATTCCTGCATCTCTGCAGTTACCTGGTGGAACTCATAAGTAACACCTTCTCCAGCTGCCCGGCACCAGGCAGTGAGCTGCTCTTCAAATGCCTACAAGGCAAAGAGACATATCAACACAGATTATGAAAAGATAGATTAGAGCAATTCTTGGGTAAAGATCCCCATTCATATATTTGAGAGCTCTACATTTCTTACAATTCACTCTAAAATGTTCTGCATGTCATCTTCTGCATGTCATATTTTTATGGGGGCTATGGGTGGCGCAAGTAGTTAAGACACTGTGCCTGTTAACCAGCAGGCTAGGGTTCGAGACCCGGGTCGGCCCCACAAGACAGGGTGAGCTCCTGTCCTTAGCCCAGCTCTGCGACGCCAGTTGGATCCAATCGTATTGGCTCTGCCTTTCCATTGGACTAATTCAGTGGCGTGGAGAGGGGGGATTTGCTGCTTGGGTAACAGCCTATCCTCCATAACAATCCAACCCAGGCTTTTGTGCTTCACATGCAGCGTATGCAGTGCAGAGCACGATGCCATAGTCTTTCAAGACTGACGGAGGCCTGCTGCATCTTGTTATGCTTAACTAGTTCCTTCTGCAAATGTAATAACCAAATTCTTTGCAGGTTGTAGCTTTTAATCTTTGATTCAAGCAATTTAGGGCCATGCTAATCTCTGGCATTTCAACTCTTTCCTAAAACAGCTTTCTTCTCTCTTAAAACTTTTGGATGAGCATTCTTCAGCAGAAGGAAGAAAAGTAGAACAAGAAATACTTCAAGTCTACTGACAGTCAGGGCTCTTTGTGGTATGTCACAGGGTGAAATCATCAGTCCTTCCAGTTCTTCCAGTAAAAACTAATAAGGAGGGTCTAATTATTAATTAGATAATATTAAGCAAGGAGAAATCCTCACTTAACAATCTACTACACTACTTCATTGGGTTGCGGTGGTTAAAGATGCTGTGTTTGTCAGTTTGAATGTTGGTAGGTATGTGGTTTGAGACCTGAGTACCACATGACGGAGTGAGCTCCCATCTCTTGCCCAGTTCCTCCCAACCTAGCAATTCAAAAGCATGTAAACACAAGTAGATACCAATTCTGTTGGAAGGTAACAGCACTCTGTGAGCCTTTGGCATTTAGTCATACCAGCCACATGATGACAAAGACATCATGTGACATATTTGGACAATGCTCGTTCGTTTGCCTTTGAACAAGGACAAGCGCTGTCCTTAAAGACTATCACAACTAGCAGGGCAACCTGTAGGGGACACCTTTACTTTTACTATTTCATAGATTGCTTTGGTCAGTTGTAATAGTTGTAATGCATAGGGGGCTTAAAACTGAAGTTCTCTGTGTTGTAGTCTATAATGGAAAGAACCCACATACTAGTGAGCAAATTCCAGGCAAAATCTCATGGACATTAACTCCGGTCATCATTTCCCTACCTGTTAAATGCCTAGTTATTATACCTTTAAATCCACTGTGGGTGGGATGCGGATGTCAAAGGCAGCAGACATCTCAGAGGGGACCACGTTGAAGGAAATACCCCCATTCAACATGGTTAGGTTGAGGGAGGTTACATCACCCAAGGTAAGGTGCTTCTCTGATTTCAACCTGCGAGAAAGAAAACACAACCGTTGAAGTATGAACTAAAACGAACTGCAGAAACCTCAGACAATACGTAACAATAGGGTAAGAATAAACATGTCCCACTTGAGTGAATAATGGAGGCCACCAAAGCACTCTTCAGCCGCACAGAATTGGAGCAGTGTTAGATGAAACATGGATCTTGCTTTTTAGATCCAGTGCCAAGAGTACCTGAGTAGAGAAAGCTACTGGCCCACTGGAACTAGACCCAGCCTTAGGTTTTTCTGTGACACTCAATAAGCTAAAGACTGCAAACCTTTTTGAACATTACAAGTGGTGGATGGATAAACAACAAAGTAATTAAATAATCAAGGTAATTTTCAAACATAAGTGCCTTTTCTTAATAAGTATGCTTAGTATTTATATACCGTAGCGCCTTCTCTTTACTGTTCACTGTACTTCATATACCGTATATTATCTCAGAAATCCTTATAAGTATTGGGCATTTGAGTTGTTATGCCTTTAAAAGGGGACTGGACTGATTCCTAGAAGATTTCTTGAATGTCCTCAGGGGAGATAAAGTAGAGTAGAAATTTAGTAAATAATAAATTAATTAATGTCTGTCACAGGTTACAAAGTGTAATGAATTTGTCCAATCTCCTAGTTTTAGAAATAGGCTACCTCAGAATACAGATTAAGGGAGTGGTCTCTTTTTTTCTTGTGTACTCCCCAAGGCAACTGGTAGGTCATTGTGAGATACAGAAAGCTGAACTAAATGGGTCTTTGGCCTGATCCAGTGGGGTTCCATCAGTGATGGGAGCTTGGGTGATACTGGCTTGCTTAAAGTCAGGAAAGTGAGGACAGAGGCAGAATTTGAATAGAACATGCAGATCACAGAACAGTACTATATATCTTCTTGTAGTGTAAGCCTCTGCATGTTTATTAAGTCTCAACAGGGTTTATTGTCTTGAATGGGCATTTATGATTGCAGCCTCACACACTAAGCTATGCCACTTCCTAGTCCACTTGGCAAATAATGAATTGAGAAACCCTGAGTTTTCTCTACACGTAAAGGATTGGTCAATTGATACACAAGGGAGCAACAGCAGGCAAAATAGGAAAAACTTAAATGTCTTATGTGATTAAAGATATCATGATTTGTGATGAAATACTGTAGATGTAGATGAAGGAAGAGGAAGATAAGTGAGCTACCCCTGCATCTAATGAAACATGTCACAGTGAGAGGTCATGCCATAACCAGCCACTTTCTTTCTGAAATACCCAAGCCTATTTTTCCCTCTTTGTTCTTGTGGACAAGTACAATGCCTCTTTTGTAATAAGTGAATGAAAGAGAACAATGCAGGCAAGGGGTGTGCCAGTGTCAGGCTTCCATTGGGTTGTTGCTTTTTCCCCCTCACCTTTGTTTTTCACGCTCTCTGAACTCTAGGAAGGAAGTGATCACTCTGTGCTGTAAATAGAAGAGTACAACTGTAGGCATAGTGGCATCAAAACCAAATTACATAGATATTACACAGATAGCAAGCAAGCAAATGTCAGATTTTTTTAAAGATGATTGAACACTTGAATGACATCAGACCTAAAGAAACTAGGTCCTTTCCAGCAACCAGTACTTCTTCACATCTGTCTTTAATATCTCCTGCTGGGCAAAATATGGTTAACAATATATGGGGTTCCTGAGGCAATGTTTTTCAAAGTGAGAATTGGGACCTTCTTCAGTGGTCGTGACCATTTCACAGAAGTTGTGTAAAGCTGTGTGCTGCTGTCCTGGAATGTGCCAATCAGGCTGCAATCCATACTTTCCTGGAGATATGATTGCATGCAATGGACTTACTTCCAAGTAGACATGGAGGAGCTCTGATATCACAGTGATGTCACTTCCTGTTTGATTTCACCTTCTGCCATGTCATCACTTCCAGGTATTCCAGACAGTCATTCTCAGAAGAGGATCTCAGGCTGAAATGCTCAAGAACCACTGGCCTAAGGAATGGATGTCGACTTAACAGATGGGTATATTGATGCTTTTGCACAAAGCTGTCAATCCACTGTGTTGCTTTTGTGCAGGTGAGAAATTGCTGGACCTGCAAGAACTGGCTCTTTTGTCCAATTTCTAGACAAACCTTCAAAACAGTTTATTTCTAGGGGTCTCAGTGTACATATACAGGATGGTACAGGAACTATTAAATTACCTTAAGCCTCTGGCTTGTGCCAACAAGATGTTTATGAAAAAGACTGAGTATATCAGTACATGAATGAAAGAATTTCCTTTTTATCTAAACCTCTGGCTCTCTTTTGTTGCTTCTCACAAGCGGTCTCTGAACAAATGCCCACCTTCCCCCTACTCATGAATTGAGTCTACTTTCTCACCATCTTTTCAGCAGCTGTATTCTCAATGAATCTGGATCCATGTCCTGGGTTCCCTTCGACTTTAACTTTAATCCCTGCAAATATTAAGAGACAGAGCAAAATGTAAAATGAGCAAATGTGCCATAATCCAAATTCAAATAAGGACACATAATCCAAATTATGTATATAGAAGAGCTGTGTTTAGAAATTGGCATGGGTGTTCTGTTTTGTGAATTATGACATCACTAAGCCAATTCATTCCCTTGGACCTATTAGCATTTTTGGACAGTTGTGACATTAGCAGCCAACGCTGTGGTTCTGTCTCTCTGCACTCTCCAACGTAAATGATGAGAAAATATCCGAGAACCAGACTGAGAGGAAGGAAGCACATGTCAGAAGGTCAGGGTATAAGCAGAAGCAGCGGAGAAGTGATGGTCCATAGAGGCAAAGGGACCAACAAAGCTGGAGGCAAGGGAAAAGACATGAAAGGTAGTATGGAAGCTGGTGAGGACAGCAGGGTAGATTCACCCACTCAGCTTTAGCCCATCTTTTGAATAAGTTTTGCACAAAATTCCTACAATTTATAGGCATCTCACCAACATAGCAGGCTAGAGCTGAAGATGAGATGGAACAGTGGAGAGAAGAAACAGAACAGAGATAAAAACAAAGCAAGGATGAAGGAAGAAAAAAATCAAGTACAGCCAGATGGGAAAGAAAATAGTGGCTAGCACACAACAGCCCACTCAGCTACAGCTGCATCTGTATGGCCATTTTTCCATACACATTCCCACCAAATCCTAACAGATCAGTGCCTGAGAAGTGAAGCCTGAAAATCACAGTGGTGACTTCAGTGTTTGCCAATCTATCTCCAAGCTACTCATCACATTTGGGTGGGCTTGTCAACAATCACACATCAACATCAACCTTGACTGTAATGTGTGTGCATGCACATATGTATACACATTTTATTAAGTGACAATATAACACAGAATAACAGCTACACCACTGCAAAAATTCAAAGGCACAAAACCATGCCAATAACATGCAACTTAAAGGGCCTAAAAGTCCAAGTCCATTTCAGTGATGTAACTGTTGATATGAATCAACAGATTCTAATCAGATGTGACAGCAGAAAACAGCTGTGCCTAAGAATCTTAAAATCCCAACTCATTTCCAATGGGAGGCCAGTCCTCCTATTACCTAGTTTGGCTCCACTAAGAAGCCACATACTTTAAAGGGAAAACTGCTTGTGTTTCTCTGCTTTGCAGCAACAGCAGGCATGCAGCAGAGATCCAGACAATGTTCAGAAGTGTTCATGCCTCTGCTGTGAATGAGACACATGTGCATTTTTCCTGTATAAGGTTTATCTTCCTTTCAAGGCAGTTCTTAAGATGCAATTCTTTTAAAAAGAGCTCAGAAGTAAGGATAAGGTTATGATAGGAAACTACAAATAGAAAAAAGATGGGAATGGCCATCCTACTTACACCAAGGGCATTTCTCACCATAGAATACAGTGAAAGTATCTGTTGGGTTTGCCAGGCCTGGAAGAAAACAGAGGAAGAAAGCAGCAAATCAGAATAGCTAAAAGATACAGCACGGCTTTTCTCAGCAATATTTGGTGGGGTGCTGTATCACCAGCTTTTCATAATATAAAAAAATGAAAAAACAACATAGGGTGCTGTAGCACCAGCTTTTCACAATTAAAAAAATGAAAAACAACATATAATCATTTCTCCATGAAATTCATAATGGTGTGCATGGCTCATCTCCTTCCTTTTATCTTCACAACAACCCTGTCAGGTAGGTGAAGCTGATAAGTAGTAACTGGTGTAAGGTATCCTAGGAAATTCCCTACAAAATGGGGGTTTGTCTGATATTCTTGATTCAACATTCTAAACCAGTGGCTCCCAAACTTTTTAATATGAGGGTCCACTTTAAAAAATGACATCCAATTGTGATTCACCTAGCTTTATGATAATAATAGTTTTAATTTATGAGCCACTCAAACATCTGCTTTTATCCTTTGTGCAAAAATGGGGAGGGCTGCCTTCTGGAGCATTTGTTAAACCTTGTGTTTTCCTTTGCCTGGCCCTTGATGAGAGCCAAAGGACAGTTGCCTACTTGCAAGTAAAAGCACACATGTGGCCCAGTTTCACTTTCCATAGGGCTCAATACATTTCTCTATCAGCTTCTCAGTTTTGTGACCCACCAAAAATCATAACATAACCCACAGTTTGGAAACCACTGCTCTAATCATTACCCCTACACTACCAAGAAAAGGCAATTCATTCTCATGCCAAAGAAATACTCAAAATTCTCTTAAGATGGCTCTTTTTGTTGGGTAGTGACAGTGCAATCCTAATCCCTGGTTCAGCTGGTATAAGTCCCAGCACAAGTCCCATGATGGATTGGGGGTGTCACAAAAGTACCACTCATGGGGGGGTTATACCAATGCACAGACACCACTGTGGGAATGGGGTGATGAGTGAACTGTGCTTGACTAAACTGGTTATTATTGCACCCTGAGTCTGTGCCAGAATGGAAATGGCTAGTGGTGGGAAGGAAGCCTACATAATTTCCCTGGATAATTGCAGCAAGAAGGAAAGCAAGTGGGTCCTCTCACATACAACATTTTCAGAGAAAGCCACCCCAGTGCTGTACACTGACAAATTCTCACCCTCATCCAAAGCAAAGCCAACATTAAGTGTTGCAAACTCAGGTCTCTTCACAAACATTTCCATTCCTTTGTGTCCTCCAATCTCTTCATCTGCATAAAACAAAGGTCCAGTAAGAAAGACATCAAATATGCCCCCTGCCTTATTCTAAAGAATTCATCTATAAATTCCAGAGTGAAAAGCAATCTACAGCCTACTGTAGCTAGAGGATCATGACAGGACCCCAGAAAGCTTCTGCTCATTGCAATTTATCCCACAGTAGTGAGCCATCTTTGGAATAGCACACATCCACAGATGATGAACAGCTGCTTTCATCAATTTTCCCATATGCCAAGCTTCTTCATTATTCATCATCCTTTTCAGAATTGTTCCCTGAGATACGTACATCAAAAATTGTCCTCTGTGGTCGTTTATTCAAAAGGCCAGGAAGTGATAGATGAGAACAATGTGGGAAAGGTAGCATGGTCAGCAGGTATTCCCATTTTAGTATAATTAGGCTGGAATAGAGGCGCTTCGTTTGAAAGCAGTTAAGGGGATGGTTTGAAACAGGAAGCATACAAGACAAGAGCATACATTCTTTCCCTCCATTTCCCTAATTTAACTCCCACACCCGCTGAAATGTGCTATTAATCACAAAAAAGGACAGCCATATATACCAAACTTTTTGTCCCCTCCATGGATACAACAGCTTGGGGTGTATGTTACACAAGAGCTAACTCCCCCTTCCTCCAGTGCTGCAGCTCTGATCTGAACCCAGAAGCCCTGTAGCTGCTTTTAGTAAAATAAAACCATGTCTGGAGATTCTAGACTTCACATGTCACATCTAGTTGGGACATGTCTAGTTTGACTATGAGTACATTCTGAAGGTGCCCTCTAGTGTTTCAAAGAGAGCAGTGTAGTAGTGCAAGTCCTGAATCCCAGGACTTAAGTGTTGCAAAAGGGAAAAATAGGTTTGGGCAGGAAAGTTATGTGCTCACTAAGGAATCTAGTGGGCCACTGTGAGATATTAGAAGCTGGAGTAGATGGGTCTTTGGCCTGATCCAGCAGAAACTCTTCTTATGAAGGAGAAAACATTAGAGGCAAGAAATACAAAAGGAAAGAAGCAGGCTTTAATCACTATCATTACCTCTCTCCTTAGAATTGTTCATCTCTTTATTTGCCAAGGCTATTTTATTTCTATATTATTTAATTGTGTGAACTGCGAGGTCTTTTGAGGATATAAATGTGTGCACTCAGATCAGTGAATAGAGAGTTGACTGCATAAGATTCAAGCTGAAAAAGATTTCATTTTGCCAGCTTCTGTACATTTTCTCTGACAGTTTGTTACTTTGGGCAAATACTAGAAGGCTATATGTTATGTACCTTATTTCTTAATTTACCTGGGACAAAGCTCATGTGAATTGTTCGAGGGAAGTGTCTCCCTTCTGCTTTCAGTCTCCGGATGGCCTCTATATACCTAAAAAGAGAGAGGTTTAATTTAGTGGCTGCCATGAACTTTGGGTGATCCAGTTGAAGCCTGAATGAGACTGCCAACTTGATCCAAAGGTTTGTTTTGCAGGGCAAACAGGAGCAAGTTGTTCAAATAACCTTTACAAACTAAATGGTCCCAAAGATTATACAGTCATTTCTACGATGATATGACGGTTACACTCCTGTCTGACCTTGCAGTATAGAAAACTGTGCAATACTGCTTAACACAGCTTATGGGAAAAATAGCTTATGGGAAAATAGGTATGGGGCAGACCAAACTATTACTGTACTCAAAATTAAAACAAATATAATGTAGTAGTTAGCACAGACGTTCTCTAACTGGGGTCTCACAACAATAAGCACCCCGTTAAGGGGTAGGGTGAGACCTCTGTCATGTTCCCTGGACCTGAAAAAGTTATGTTATTATGTTAAAAATGTTATTGTGACATAATTCCAAGTTTTGGTCACAAAACCAGAAGTTGGTCTTAATCACATTTCTTCAACATTCAAGGAGGGGGAGCTCTGCAAAGAACTCTCTGGGGCTCCCTGCGCCCCACAGACACTGAAGCAAACAGGGCTGACTAGAAAGGAAGTATCTGGGTCTCAATTGGTGACACAATTGTTCTGATCATATTGTCTCCATTCCCCCACCCCCATGAACAATCTGAGTGGCTCAAACTCTACAGAAGAGTTTGATAATCTCTGAATTAGACTAACACAAAGGATTGCACAGTTTAAATAAATGTTAAATGTACATCTCATAATGAAACACAGCAACTTTAAGTCTTTAAAAAAACTGATAATAACTTATAGGGGAGGAGGTTTTGATATTGCTGAGTTATTCAGCCATGGCCAGAAGATGTGATACTGATGTGGAGACTATGTTGGCCCAAACACTGTTTTCCTCCAAGCAGTGGAGGAAACATACAGTAGCCAACACAATACATGTTCACATTTCACAAACAGTCATCTATTCATTGACTGTGTTACTATCAATTAATGTTGACAAAACGCTCATAATAACAGAAGTTACTACATGAGCACAATCCTAACCATGTCTACTCAAAAGTAAGCCTCATTGTGTTCAATGGGTCTTACTTCCAGGAAAGTGTCTTTAGGATGTATCTTTAGCCCATGTGTCTTTCAAAGTTTTCACACAACCACCATCTAGGCAGGAATTGTATGTTTCAGTAGTCCACCTATTGCATTTTCCCTCCTGGGCTCAAGATCAACAAACACCGCTTAAGACAAGGTACAAGAACACATCTACAATGGCTAATCAGGATTAACTTGTCTGCTAACTTCCACCACATGCAACAGATTTACATAGACACAACTGAAACAAGGACTATCCCTACAATCCAGAGTAACTACGGGAGCACGTAAGAGACATTACGTGCACCCATAGTTACTGCACCACCTAGTGAAAACCTATGGGAAATTCATATTGCAATCCAGAGCAAATTGTTCTTACACCGGAGCAAGGACTCCCCGTAGTTACTCTGGATTGCGCCCTTAGTGTGAACCCTGTTGGGTAGAATGATCCTTTCAGACTTGAGTCTCCTCTCCCATCACTCTCCAAGGGGAAGCAGTCCTTTGAATTAACAGGTGTATCCTATACTGCACAGAGTGAGGGTGACAAGGGTAGGTGGTTAGACTTACTGGATGGAGACACATTTCATATCCTGGGCTCCACGTGCGTAGATATTTCCCTCTGAATCCTTGACAGCCGCAAAGGGATCATAGTGCCAGTATTCCTGTAGAGAGAAAAACAACACAGCATCTCAGGAAGAGTGGGGTGAATGAATACACGTGTCTTGGCAATCATGACACCATCACTAGAGCAGCCAAGGAAAAACTGTGAGGACATGAAAGGCATCTATTGCCACATAACAGAGATATGAGAACCTCATTTAGAGGAGACAGAGCAGCAAGCTCAGTCATCCTACCCTTCATAAGGAGGATTCTCTACACATTGTACACTGGCCTAATTTCCCCAGGAGGGGAGAAGAAGTGCCTTACAGCACCTTTGTGACACCTTCAAGTCAGCAAAGGATTCTTGCCAGGGCTTATGTTGGCCTAATTGGAGGTTAGAATTGCAGCCTAATGAATGAAATGTTTGAAATTTTAGCAAATCAAGACTGCCTACTGCTTTGCTAGTCCATACGTGCAATTCCATAAAAACAGAAAAACTGTCACAAAGCAAAACATTTTTAAAGATGGACAGACAATGTAGAATACATTGGACTGTGATGGTTTGACAATGGCATCATCTGAAATCTCTTTTAATACCTGAACAGACAATGATATAATTTCAAGAACAAATGATTAGTGTAGAAGCAACCAAAATATGACACAGCTGACAACTATAACTGTAAGGAAAATAGTTTGGGACTATATCCACTGTCCTCCATAAAATTGACAAAACAACTTGTAAGGGACCAAAGTTGGGATGCCATAGATTTCATGTCACCTCAATAACCAGGCTTGTCAAGAATCATTCTCGGCACAAACTGAGGAATAAAATAACTATTCCTGCAGCAGACAGGGAATATCAGTGAAGTGGCAGATACTCTCAAAGGTCTCCAAGTTTTTCCTGCAGCTCTTCATCAGGGACAAATCAATATACAATAATTCTTTAGTTGTCTAATTTGAAAAGTATCATCTCTCATATCTGTGAGTGGAGTCCTGGCTATGAATCAACTGCACCATCATGCTTTAGCCTGTCTGAAAAGGCTTTCAAACCTGGCTTGCAAAACTGCTCTCTCCAAACCTGGAGTGCAGACCAAATCATTTCAAAAACTGAAATATGCCCCCACCACCACCCACAAGAGCAAGAGTCGAGATAGCCAAGTGCCATCATTTAGGACATCTGCAGGGATATGGATGCAGTCCAGCCTGAGTTGGCTATGGAGATCTGTGATTTTCTCAGTCCAAGAACAGCAAGCATGAAACATCTGCAGGAAAGTCATCCTGGCATCTGCTGACAGCTGAGGACACAATGAGGAAGTGCCTGCTGCTTTTCATCCATGGAGATACCAATGGTTAGCGATGTCAGATAACATTTGAAAATAAGAGCTAATATGTAGCTCCATTGTTTGGAGAAAGATACTTTTTGGGAACAAGCTTGTTTTGGGATATGATTAAATACTGTTCTAAAGTAATGGTGCCTCTGCTGAGCAGAGATTCAATGAACTATTTCTAACTACTAAAGAAACCATCTAAAGATATTTGTGTGTCATCTGCATGTGGCACTTGGTCTACATAATGTAAGGTTTAGAATGTACTAAAGAGCAAGGCTACTCTTTGGCTGAAATATGCTCATATCAAATGTGTCATGCAACTCATTTCTCATCTAAAGACATCACTAGAAAAACATGGGCTATGTTACACTAACCAGTCAGGATGACTGAGATGTTGATATCGTACAAGAATATCCGGAATCCTTTCTTAGAGTAAAAACATAGGCTAGTGAGGAGAACTGTCTATCATCTGGTAGACCATAACAACAGTTCCTCTTTCCTGTCCGTTTTTCCAGGCAGTTCAAAACACATTGCTCATACACTTTTTCCCCAAAACCAACAACACATACAGCATCAAAGCCTGCTACTTAAATCCCAAGCATGCAAACCTCTCTTACTAACCTCAAACACTGGTACAACATCTGTATGGGAGTTCAGCAAGATGGAACAGAGCTGCGGGTTTGTCCCTTTCCAGGTCAGAATGGTGATCACTCGGCCAGTGCAGACCTATATCAGAAAATGAACAGAAGACTGAGCAGAAGGTTGCTATACATTGGGAAAGTTCCGCCTACAAACAATAGTGAGAAATCTATTAGGAAAGGAAGGGTGCTCTCTGCTCGGGTTTGAAGAAGGATGCAGTCTGCTAAATTCATGTAGCCAGTATTTTGCACTTGTTTTTGAACTTTACCATTGCTTATTATTCTTTTTACCATGGCTTATTACTGTTCTTTTTTCTTCTCAGAATGGCAAGCCCATTTGATTAAGTTAAATGACAAGATTGTGGTAATTTATGTGGAGACATAAATTAACTTTTGTCAAAATCCAGATATGCAAAGAGCCACTTGCTTGGTTATCTGTGGAAAACAAAAATCAATTTGAGGTGACCAGACAGGAAAACTAGAATTGATTTTATTGGCACACATGAACAGGAAGCCAGAAAAAGAAACTTTACAGAGCAGTAGTTTCACTGGACTTATTTGCAAGGCTGTAAAAGTCTGTTTCTTAAATGAAAAACAAAATGGGTAGGACAACATTTGAGACAAAATCAATGTGAATCTCAGAATGCAGACAGACATAGAGCCTTCCTAAAGCAATACCAGATGGTTTCAAATTCACACATCTCAAATTTGATTCTCAGCAACATAACAAAATGCAGTATTTTCAAACCAGAATTGATGTCAGCAGATACTATAACGAACCCATAATAACTACAGGAATTCTGTGGAAAAATAAAGTAGGGGGGAGTAAGTAGTTGGCATCACCTTTAAAAATTGCACTTCACATTGCACTCATTGCACAAGTGAACTAACAAAGCTTCACTTCTTGAAATTATTATTTATTATTATTATTTTGCAAGAAGCATTTTTAACCATCTGGCCTTAGAAAAATTTGGGGAGAATAAGGCTTCAGAGGAAAAGAGGAAACAATGGCTGCAATACTAATCCCCAGTTAGGCCAGTTAAAGTTCCAGCACAAGTCCCATGCTGGCCTGGAGGTGTCACAAAAGTGCTGTAAGGCACTTGTGCGCCACTTCTGGGGGAGGGTTAGGCCAGTGCACGGACATGCGCTTGCCTCCCTACATCACCTCAGGAAAAGGAAGACCAAAGGGTTGTGCTGGTCTAGGTTAGGATTGCACCCTATGTCAAGTTCAAGTATCGATCTAAATGTGGCACTGAAAGCTGGAAAGGTCAGGATGGATCTATTCAAGAATAGACTGAGAACCTGTAACAACAGATTAATGGGATGACCAGCTATGCAGAGGATTACAGACTGCAAGAGGTTTGTTGCAAACTGTAAGCAATCAGATCACTATCTTTCTCAGAATTTTTTCTCATAATGTGATTGCCAATAGACATTTCCCTGATTGCAAACAGTAGCTAACCCTCAACCTCTATCGCAAATTAAAAACCATATACTGTATGCAGAGAGGTCCTAATAAGTTATACCCTGTAGGAACTAACAGCCACTAAATGCTGACACATAAAACAGCTCCCAATTTATGAAGGCATAATGCAGAATGCTTGGTTTTCTTACAGCTCAAAAACTGCATCAAATAATAGAACAGAATAATTTGCCCCATTTCAACAGAGAAGCTGCTCCTCCATGCTGCAGTCCCACAAAACTACATGTGAATGGTGCAATTTTCTCCCATGTAATTGGCCATTCTAGCTAGGTGCTGAACTGACAGGAAAGACCCCAGTAGTCTTCCTACATGGTTGTTTGGGAATGCAGCTCCAGCTCACATAGGATCATACCACAGAGATGCTCCAATACTGTTACATGAGAGTATACTCCAGAGAAATATGTTAAACAACACATTTCTCTGGCCACATGGATATGATTCTGGAATTCAAAATGGATCTAAGTCCCATCCATGATAACAGAATGAACCTAAAGCCATCTTGGTGTGTAGGCTTCTGACCACGAATCAAATGTGAAGCAAGAAGTGAGAGCATCATCTGTCCTGTAGTCTGTAGAATAAGCAGCAGTCTAACCCTACAGTCCAGAGTAACTACAGGAGCATGTAAGAGACATTACATGCACCCGTAGTTATGGCACCACCTAGTGAAAACCTATGAGAAATTCATATTGCAATCCAGAGTAAATTGTTCTTACATCAGAGCAAAGACTCCTCATAGTTACTCTGGACTGCACCCTAAATCAGAGGTAGGCTATTCTCCTCAGTAGTGCAAAATGAAAGCATTGTGTTGCTATAGCATTCCCACACAGTGTCTTTTCTAATGACTGTTGCTGATATTCTTCTGCATGTAACTATCTCTGGAAGCCATTTAGTTATTAGATTTTCTTCATAAAACACTTTCTGCAATTGTGGAAAAGCTGTCTATAAATTTTCTTACTAATGAAACAGTAATTCTCCCTAGAATCATTTACTTGGCAACAAAGCTTCCTGTATAAAAGATGAATAAAGTTATTGACTTTACTTTGTAAACCACTTTCTGAACTTTTTTGCTGAAAAGCTGTATACCATATATAATCTTACAAATCAAGTAGTAATTCTCCCTATAAGCCAGTAAGTAACTATTTACTTTGCAACAAAGCCTCCCATGTAAAAGATGAATGAAGCCATCCTCCCTGAGTCACGAGCATAGGGAGAAAGATCACCAACAATGGATACAGGCACATTCTGAGTTTCAAGCACTTCCAAACACATTCTGAGTTTTTCATTGCTTACTTCCACTTTCTGACACTGGAGGTCAAGTTCAGATGCTATTCTTTCCAGAAATTTCACTGCTGCCTCTGAAATGAGGAAGGAAACAGCCATCAATATTACACATCAAAGCATTTCAATCACATTTGTATAGCCTCCACAAAACCACCCCCAACTTGTGCTCATTTTAGCATTAGCAGAGTACTATCCCAGGATGAACACTAAACTGGAACACAAAATAAGGCAGATCAGTGAAATTCATATGAAGAACATGCTCCTGCTGCAGGCAGGGGGTAGGACTAGATGACCTACTAGGTCTCTTCCGACTGCAATCCTAACCACACTTTCCTAGGAATAAGAACTATTGAACACAATGGGACTTACTTCTGAGTAGACATGCTTAGGATTGCCCTATATGATTCTATGGGTGCAGTCCTAGCATAGCTCAGCACAACTCATTGGTCTTCCCATTCTCTGGTAATGTAAGGGGTGCAAGCCCATGTCTGTAAGCCTAACCCTCCCACAGGAGTGGTGCAGAAGTGTCTTATGGCACTTTGGTGACACCCCCAGGTCACCACAGAATTTAGGCTGGGGCTTAGGCTGGTCTAACTGGAGATTAGGAATACCGCCAAAGTCTTGCACAAATGAACTTACAGCACAGATCACTTGCTTGACTGTTTTCTACTAAGCATCTAGCTTATATACAGTATTTTCTTTGTATCTTCATTTAATTGGGAAAATGCTTTTTAGATATTATGGTTATACTGATAAAGGCACACAACTAGATTAAAGCCACCCAATGAATGGCAAGTCTTGGACAGACGATAGACCTATTCTATCTACTACTAGACCATGAGAAAGAGGGACTTGCACCATTTTTTCCTTCTGCGGTGAAATAAAAGCCCCAGCCTCTCCATTCCCTTCTGCTTTGAATTTGGTTAAGGGAGAATTTAATAAAATTATGGCCAAGAAATGGCTAGGAGCCATATTAAAATACCACTCATTTCTAAAAGGTTCTCTAGACTTGTCAATACTGTTAAATCATATATGACTTCTCCATATATTGCAAATTTATTTCCCCTTTACGTAACAAGTGTGACAGACTCTATAAGTCACTGTGGGTAGAATCGAAAGACTGGAAGCTTACAGAGTGTGGCACCACTCCACTTTCTTTGGGAAAGGTGTTCAATCTTGAGGGCAATTTCTGCAAGGATGATGGGAACATTTACAATGCTGAATGGGTCTGGAGAGAGTTAAGTCTTTTGAAAGCTGGCTCTCCTTTTGGAAGTTCACTTCATTTCAGAACCTTGTACGTGGGCCTCTTAGACCCAGCAGGGCTACACAAAAGAAAAAACTCTTTGCTTTCACACTGTGGTTCCTCTCAGTAGTTTACTTGGCCAAGCAAACAGAAAACAGACCTTATTAAGTCCCCTTTGATGGATTCTTCTCCCAGCAGGGGCCCTCAAGCAAAACAGGAAAAAAAACACACCAAAACATCTTTTCTTCCTGCTGCTTTACTTGCTGAAGTTGTCTGGCACAACACTCCTGCAGCCTTCCTCTCCTTGGGCATAGGGAATAATTCATACAGTTTTGTCCTGCTTAGCTCAGATCTGAAGAGTTTTGCAGCATCTGAGCCAAGAGAGCAAGACCTTCAGTCCTTCATCAGGTGCTGCCCTCCCCGTGAATCCTGGTAAAAATTCTCCATGGCAAATTTTCACATGACACTTAAACTGGCTTTGACACCATCCGCATGCCACTGCAGAAATGAGGAGATGGGTAAGTGGAGAAAGAGGTAACTCTTTCTTCTGCAAACTGAGGTTAAAAATACATTTAATATAGCTCTCTTCCTCCTTTTATATCACAACATTTGTAGGGTGGTTACACATCTAAGGCTGGAGAAGTTTTTTATATCATCAGTGAAAAATGGTTACTAGCCTGCTCAATATCCAGCATACGTATGTTAAAAAAATCAATTCATGTCCATCTTTAAGAAAAGTTACAGTTTGTTTCAAAATCATTTAGTAGTACTATGTGTGCAATCCAGAGTAACTATGGGGAGTCCTTACTCTGGTATAAGAACAATTTGCTCTGGATTGCAATATGAATTTCTCATAGGTTTTCACTAGGTGGTGCAGTAACTACGGATGCACGTAATGTCTCTTACGTGCTCCCGTAGTTACTCTGGATTGTAGGGGATGTTTCCATAAACTCTAGAGCCATCTAAATAGGTGGTGACCAGGTGCAAACCTGACTTAGAGTGCAATCCTAACCATGTCTACTCAAAAGTAAGCCCCATTGTGTTCAGTGGGCCTTACTCCTAGGAAAGTGCCTTTAGGATTGCAGCATTAGACTGTTTCCACCCATGGCAAACCAGGTATGTGCACCTTCTGCATGCGGGATTTAGCATACATTAAGTTATTTTTTCCTGGTACATCCCAATGTATACTGAAATATAAATTTTGCACGTGGTAGCAGATGTATAAAACCAAATCATAGAACACTGAAAGCCAGCAGATTCCTGCTTTTCAAAAGCTTTTTCATTGCCTTTTCAGCAATGCACATTTTTTTTGCAATTGAAACATTTAGGGCGCAATCCAGAGTAACTATGGAGAGTCCTTTTTCCGATGTAAGAACAATTTACTCTGGATTGCAATATGAATTTCCCATAGATTTTCACTAGGTGAAAACTAGGAGACGTAAATGTCTCTTATGTGCTCCCGTAGTTACTCTGGATTGTAGGGTTAGGCTGCAATCCTAACTCCCAGTTAGGCTGGCAAAAATCACGGCACAAGACCCATGCAGGCCTAGAGATTGCACCTTTAATCTCACAGGATTTTGCCTATGGATCACCTTCATCCCAAGACCTGCTGTTCAAACGTACCAAGTGAAGTAGGGATTCAGTCTTCAAGCCACTTATTTCATAGCAGTTCCACAGGCTTCAGTGACCCTGCTTCAGATTAGGCTATGTAAGAACTGGAAGGAACCTATGTTACAAGACGATTTGGAAAGGTTTGGACAACTTTTGATTTGGAAATGATTTGGACAACTTAATTTAGAGTCCACTGCGGATGAAGCTTCACATGACTGCAGCTCAGCATCTGGCTTAGCAAGATGGATGGGAGCCAATATATACTATAAACAATAAAAATTTTGTTTCAGCTGACCTCACTTGAGTGCTCAATGAATACAGATTTACTCATGTTGCCATGAAAACAAGGTTTAAGCCCCCTCACTTTGTGACTCATTAAGTCTTCAGAATAACAGAAGGGTGTTACTGTATTTGTTTGAAGTAAAGTATGGAATGTGGACTTCACTCAGCACCCTGCAGCCAAGTCTTCCCTGGACAATCTTAAACCCATTTCACACTCAAAGTAGCTGTGGGTGTGAAATATATCCAATTAGAGTTAAGGGTGGAAAGTTCTGACCTGACAGCCCCTAGAAAACTTTGTTGCTCCAAATGACAACAAAAGGTCCAGAGGGTAAATACCCATGGAGTGAACTCAGAGAGGATTCCAACACTAGAAGACCAAACAGCACAAATAGGAATTTATTTCTCATGTTTTTAGGATTAGGACAGTATCCAATGTTCTCTGGGGCACTATAAACCTGTCCAATCTATAATGGTGCTCATATCTCTTTGGGAGAAACAGCCTGATGGTTTGAGGTTATAAATGTTAAGGGCAATGTAAAATGATATTCAAGCGGGAGAATATGACATGAATTCTTGAAAAATTGGGCGCAATCCAGAGTAACTACAGGGAGTCCTTGCTCCGACGTAAAAACAATTTACTCTGGATTAAAATATGAATTTCCCAAAGGTTTTCACTAGGTGGTGCTGTGACTATGTTAACGTAAATATCTTTTATGTGCTCCTGTAGTTAGTCTGGATTACAGGAATTGACTGACTTGTGCAAGGATTAGAAGCCTTTCCAGCTTCAATCCTTTCCACCACACAAATACTCTTACATTCCCCAACAAGAGCTTTTTTGAGGATACAGGAGCACAATGTCTTTCTGGTCTAGTAACAGAATAAGATCATGGGAGCCTACCTACAAACTTCTGCCTACAAGAAGAGGCCTCTGTGTGCATTCAGTGCACACATGATAGCAAGAAACCTTGTTACTGTGTACAAAGTAGAAAACTGCCTACTTGGGTTCAAAGTCTTCCAACTTTCTGTAGCTGAGATTTTCTGGCTATTTTTGAACTTTAACATGGCTTATCATTTTCTTCTTCTCATAATGACATGATCACCCAACTAAATTTTTTTGGTGTTTTTTTTTAAAGCCAACATGCTTACTGGAGATATAACTGTCAGAATCCATGTTTGCACTTGTTTGTTGCTTGTGGGAAATAATAGTCATTTTAAGGTGACCAGGAAAATTTTTATAGAGTTGGGTTAATGTATCACAAATACAATAATTGACGTTGGCACACATGGACAAGAAAACTTGATGGGTCAGTAGATTTGTTGAACTTATCTGCAAGACTGAAAGAGGTCTGTTTATTATATGGAAAAATGTGACATACATCATTTCAGACAGAATCAATGTGAATCTCAGAATCCAAATACAGTGGTGCCTCACGTAACAAATTTAATTCGTTCCAGAGGCATGTTTGTTACATGAAACGTTCTTTATGTAAGATTTTCTCATAAGAAATAATGGAAACTCAGACGATTGGTTCCAGAAGCAAAAGAATATTCATATAAAATATTAACTGCATGTAAAATAATGACAAAACACTGGAATTGAATTCAAAACATACATTCAATGTGCATGATCCTATGAAGTCTACTTAGGCTGCAGTCCTAAAGATACTTTTCTGGGAGTAAGCCCCATTTAACACATTGGGGCTTACTTCTGGGTAGACATGGTTAGGAGGCTGCAATCAAAGACACTTTCTTCTGCAATCAAAGACACTTTCAAAGTGTCTCCCCACTTTCTCCTTTTCTTCATCCTGAGCCTCTCTCTCCCTTCTGGCTAGCCCTGAGCTTCTTCCCTCTTCTCCACTGCTGTTCTCTTCCTCTGCCCAGCAGATGCCCAGCCACAGGAGGAACAGCATGGAAGTGTTGCTTTCATTATGGGCAGGCATGCTAGGCAGCCCTGACACTTTTTAAAAGGGCTGCCAGCCAGCGTGTCTGCCCCAGCTACCACTGAGTGTGTCTGTTACGTGAAGCACAGTTTGTTATGTGAAGCAGAATCCTAGAGAAATTTTTGTTTGTTACATGAAACATACTTTATGTGAGGCACCACTGTAAGTACAAAGCCTTCTTACAAACTAGTCTTCCTCAGACTATTCTCCCATACTCAAGATAATTTGAATCATGCATAACACAGAAGATGTTCCATTTTCATTTCATGCTCCCACTCCCCAAATTGGGATTTTTTTTGAGCAGTGGTCTTCAGCCTTTTGGTGCCACAACACTAATAAATTAATAAGGTGTTGATCAGGGATCCAATGCCAATCCCTCCCCCTCCTGACACCTGATCCATCCATCCATCTCTGCCCCTGTCTTCCTGATGGGTTAGGAACAGAAAGAGAGACAAAAATGATAATGTAGGAGCTTTGAAAAGTTGTCACAACCCCACAAAAAAAGCTTTGTGATTGAAGGGGGTGTCATAGGCTGAAGAACACTGTTTTTGAAGCTACCTCTGCACATTCTGAAACATTTCACTCTAGAAAGAGGAATGGTATATAACTATATATGATCACAAGAAGGATGGGTTCAATCCTGGGCTACCTAAATCACAGGGATGCCATGGCACAAAAAATGGCTATCATGGTATCCTGCATGCTGTGTTGCAGGCTTTTCAGGTGAAGGGGGCTTTGTCTCCTTCCCCCAGGTAAGGGAAGTAGTCTATAATGGGGCTCCTTGATTCTGTGGTGGCTCTGGAGCAGGGACAAAATCAGAGTCCTATGTCAGGCCTTGCAGCCCGACATAGGGCTCTGGATCAGCCATTCAGGCCCAACTATGTCCTCTCACCATGCCTCCTCTTCATCCTCTCCCACATCGGAACACCTCCTCCCACCTACCCCCACCCCCCCATCCCCTCATCTCTCTGATGCTTGGTGGTTTGGGTAAGCCACCAGGCAGCAGAATGTGGGCCATTTGCCAGGCCAGAGTGAAGTCCCACAAATATGCCTTACACCACATTTGCAACAATGTGCACTGATAGTGAACTGGTGCTTACTGCATGTGCTTGGGATCTTAAATATCAATCCATATGAGTGATATCAAGTCACTCTTTCTCAGTCCTAGTTTTTCTACCACAGAATGAGAATAAGCAACTTCTCAAGTTTACACACACACACACACACACACACACACACACACACACACACACACAAGATGAATGAAATTAGTATTGCAAAGTATTGCAAATGTAATGTGCTATAGAAACTATGAGTACTTTTTCCACAGTCACAGGTTTTATATAACTTTTAAAAAAGTAATATGAAGTTATATATCTACTTAAAAAGTTAACTTAAAAAAGTTATATTGGTTCAAAAAATTTCAGGAGCACTAGTAGTGGTTCTATGCGCAATTCTGTAATCTGTATCGAGTTCCAGAAGATGATCACTCTTGTTCTGAGGATTTCAACTTGTGACATTGGGCTCTTTTCACCAAAGTTTGTTGGTTTTGGCTCATTTCCCTATCAACAACCAGATTCCTATTATGAAATCTTACCTTCTGTGTTTTTTTTTAAAAGACCCAATAATTCAGAAAAACACACAATCAGCTTTCCAAGTCTTATGGTGCGGCTTGATGTGAATTTATGGTTTTATCCCATGTGTCAAAAAATTATCTTTGAAAATTAGGGAAATTTCAAAAGTTGTTTGTAATTCATCACATTGGTTGTTGTTCAAATTGCGAAAAAGTCAAAATTCCTGCTGGACACAGGCATGAATTTTCTCCTCACTGTAGTGTTAGAACACAATTCAACAAAGAATTAAGCATATTTAAGCAGCCAAAGCTGGAATTCTGTGAACAGTTACCTGAAAGTAAGCTCCACTGAACACAGTGGAATTTACTTCTGAGAAAATAAGTGTAGGTACAGTATATGCTGTAAGTATGCTTAAACTATTCTGAACTGTGGCCCTTATGTTTAGGATAGCATCCAACTCACTCAATTTTGACTTTTCCTCAATGCTTCTTATCACTTCTTTTAGTATTTACTGCTTCAGAATAATAGAGAGATTCTCGGCATGAAATTTGAATTTGGAAGTTGTCACAAAGCTGGTTTTTCCAGTGTGGTGGCCAGCATTTGCAGGAGGGCCACATTAATTTGCATCCTAGGCCACGTATGGGCCTCGGGCCGCATGTTGGACAAGCCAGGACTAGACAATTACAGATTGCAAATGAGTACTCATAGAATGCTTCATCATACAAACAATATTCTGCACATTGATAACTGAATGTCAGGGAGAAAGGTTTCTAACATGTTAGTTTTCTTTGTATATGAGGTTTTGTTAAACTGGAAGATTCCTTAAATTAAATTAAATTGTTTTAAGATTTGTTGAACTGTAATACGGGTGAGAGAAGCCTTCTGAATTTATGGAAAGTTACGATTGCAATGATTTGAATTATGCATGATACAGAAGCTGTTCCATCTTCATTTCATGCTCTTTTATTTACCATGTTTTTGTTTGTTTACATGTTTTTATTCAAGTAAAATTATCACACCAAAAGTCTCCCCTCTCAGGGCTCACAGCCTCACAGGCTAATGCGAGTGGATTGGGATCCTCAGAGAAATGGTTATATAAATGCTAGACAAAAATCTATATAAATGCTAGACAAAATTGTAACAAAAAATGAAAATACACTGGGGAAAAATGCATTTCTGTACAGTAAAATTCAGCTCCCACTCAGTATGGTTGGTCAATTTGCAAGGACTAATAACAGTCCTTCCTAGGGACCAAACAAGACCACCAGAAGGAAAATGTCTGGGTAGCCAAACTTTCATCTCTCAAAGGAATTCCTATCATAATAATGACCAGTGGAGCAATCCTATCCATGTCTACGTAAAAGTAAGCCCCATTGTATTCAGTGGGTTTTACTCACAGGAAAGTATGCATAGGATTGTAGCCCAAGAAACCAGAATTATGTAATCATAATCACTTGACAAGGATTAAGCAGACCTTCACACAAAACTGATCCAATGCTGCCGCTACGAAGACAATTAAACAAAATTTTATCCATTATTCATAAAAGTGCAAAGAGGAAACTGTAAGCAAAATCTGTTAAGATGAGAGCAAACAGTATGAGAATGTACACCATATACAAAATACTTCCAAAAAAATAAAGATCATATGAACAAAACTAAAGAGCTGAAATTTATTTGGGACAAAAGACAAGGATGAACTTTTTTCAACTGGATAGATTTTTCTTTTTTTAGACTATATGGTGTCCTCCATATTTGACAAATCTATTCAAAATATCAAAGTCAGAACAGGTCAAAAGGAAATCTGGAATTTGTTTTGTTCACTCTGGTAAATGATGTGAGAACATTGTCTCTTAAGTGCTGACCAAGCTGACCAGTTCCCTGGACATGCTCCTTTTGCCTGTTAATTGTGCAATGTTCCTGCAAAGCCCTGGCACTTCTATACTCAGAAGTCTGAAATACAATTTTGTGATTCTCAAATGAAGGAAATAAAACCGGTCTCCATACCATAATCAGGTTCTGGTTGGACAGTCTTAATTCTCAGATATTCCCGAAAAAGTGTGACTGATGGGTCTTCCTTGGGGTCCTTCTCCCCTAGCCTTTTAGGATCTTTCTCTGGCAGCATGTTAGCTTTCCCTATCAGAGCCCTGTGTGAAATAAGAAATAAGATAGGATCAGGAAAAATTACAATTGTTTCATATAGTGCACTGCTCACACTGGAGTTTGTTGCTGCAGGTATTAACTTGTACAAACCGCACTTAATTACTGCTGTGTCTTCTCTCACTTCACTAAGCCTATAGCAACGGGAGGAAATTGTTGTTTGTTACCAGGTGGCACAAATAACTGGTTAGTGACTGGATTAGTTCCAAAATCATAAGTTTGAAAACATTCACGCAAAAGCATACATTCACAATCAGCTCGAAAGCTGAAATCAGCACCACCAGAGCCATCATCATCATGACCGGGTAAAGGATTTTAATGAAGGCTTTCTGTTAGCTCCAAAACACCTAATATTATGAAATCTGAAGAATGAAGTTTGGAAATACATGTGGAGTTTTCCACAACGCTATTCCCCGATATCCCAATACTTTGTAGAGAGCTATAGGGTTAGGTCAGAAGACAACTAGTACATGAAACAAGAAACTGATAGTACAATCCTAACCCCTGTTTAGGTCAGCACAAGTTCTTGCATAAGTCCCGTGCTGGCCAAGGGGTGTCACAAAAATACTGTAGGCACTTTTGCAACACTCCTGGGGGGGTAGGACATGCTCTGGTCTTCCCACGCCACCATGGGAACAGGGAGATGACTGAGTTGTGCTTGCCTAAATTGGTTAGGATTGCACGATGATATATATAACTACTAGAATGACTTGTAACAGTTGGAGATCTTCAAGTAGACAATGAGGTAAAAGGCAGCTCTGCCAAATACTGAAAGCACATTAAACCTGCGAAAACTAAGGCTGCAATCCAAAGCTCCACTTAGACCAGCCTAAGTCCCAGCAGAAGTCCTGTGCTGACCTGAGGGTGTCACAAAAGTACGGTAAGACACTTCAGCTCCACTCCTGGTGAGATTCGGCCAATGCACAGGAATACACTGACCTCCCCACACCACCACAGAAAGACAGGCCAGGTGAGTTAGGCCGGCCTAAATTTCTTAGGATTGTGCCCTAAGCTACATATAGGAAGGAGGGCTGCATAGTACCTCTTTCTTGTCACAAGCTTTTTGCTTTTCATAGCTACAGTACATCCCAAGCAGAAATCCTATAGCCACAACCTTATTTGGCAATGGATGGTAAAGTAGCACCTGTTGAATTTTTGCCTGGCATGTAACTGACAGAAAAAATGGTGGCAGTGCACTGCGAGCAAAACTGAAAAAGAAAACCCTCTGGTGGGAACTCTATAATATAAAAATCCACAAGCCAGGCTTTTCCAATGAAATATAATGATGCTACTGAGGAATGAATGTGAAATGGAAAGAGGTGGGCAACAATGTGTATTATATACATATAAAGTGAGACTGCAATCCTATATATCAGGTGTGGGCATACCCCAGAGCCCCAATTAGTTCCACAGGGGACCCGTTTTTAATGAGCCTCTGACCTGGTGAAGACTGTTGGAGTCCATGCTGGCCTGTGACTGATAAGTCACGACATCCATAATTATCCCAAGTATATCAGTTCATGTCTCCATGTATTTTCTACTTTTCCCTGGGCATTATTTCACATGCCACCCCCACCCCCAAAAAGTCTGCCTCTGAACAACTTATGCCTCAAGGCAATTCTGGCGTGGTCTGTATGTTTTCACTGTGCAAGAGGCGTGTGGGCAAACGGTTTCTATTTCTCATGTGGTTCTATGTAACAGTATTGTAGTTCTCAGGTATATTATAAATAAGCACAGTTAAAATTCATTCATATATGTTCCACCTCTGATACATTCATTTAAATACATTTATTCAAACATGAAAAGTAAATTAACTCTTTTTTTCTTGCCCCACCGCCTCACACAGTGTCAGAGAGATGATGTGGCTGTCCTGCCAACATGTTTGCCCACCCCTATTGTATATCATTGAGGCTGCCATCCCATCTACAGTGATCCGAGAGTAAACCTCATGGACTTTAATCAGACTTACTTCTAAGTAGACATGCAAAGTTTCTGAGTGAGATAAACACAAAGTATGTCTAAAAGGCAGGGAAAAAAACTGCATGGCAAGAGAGCAGAGTCCCGAATAGCCTTTTCCTTTTGTAGCTGCCAGTGGTGAAGACTCAGAACCGAGTTGCGGTCAAACCAGGAGAACTTTTCAAGAACTAGCCACACAAGGTGAATAGCCCAATCCTATGCAGGTCTACTCAGAAGTAAATGTCATTATAGAAAGTCAATGAGGCTTGTTCTCAAGTCAGTGTGAATGGGATTGTAGCCTCAATGGTTGCAATTCTATTTCTTGGTGGTAAGCCCCATTGAAACTAATGGGACTTACTTGTAAGTAGACACGCATCGGCTTGTGCTGTGATGTAGGGATGTGGAAATGGAGATTGCTGAGGACATCTTGGGTCAGTTCACTATGGAGTGAAAGGAGGTGGACAGGTGAGAAAAGAGCCAGGAGGCAGGTAGAGATGGGGCTGTGGAAGGGATGCATCAGGCTGACTGTGGCTGCAGTCCTATCCACACTCACCTGAGTGTAAGCCCTATTGGCTATAATGGGACTTACTTCTGAGTAGACCCGCATAAGATGGATTGAGAAGCTGGAATCCTATCCACACTTCCATTGGGAGTAAGCTCCATTGACTATAATGGGACTTACTTCTGAGTAGGTGTGCAGAGGATGGAATCCTATCCACACTTTCATTGGGAGTAAGCTCCATTGACTATAATGGGACTTACTTATGAGTAGGTGTGCAGAGGATGGAATCCTATCCACACTTTCATTGGGAGTAAGCTCCATTGACTATAATGGGACTTACTTCTGAGTAGACCTGCATATGGTTGGGCTCTAGATACCATAACTGCAAAAGAGGACAAGATCCCCTCAAAATGTAGGACACCCAAGAAAAAAAGTAGGACACGACTAAATAAATGCTAAAAGCCTTGTTACTGTATGTTCTTTTCATGCAGTTGATGGCTGCAATCCTGACCACACTTTCCTGGGAGTAAGTACTATTGAACACAACGGGACTTACTTCTGAGTAGACATGACAGAAAGGTACTGATTGCCTTGTGCTGCCTGTTCATGAGGAAGGGAAGGAGGTTTATTTTGGGGTGCGGAAGAGGGTTGGGGAGCAGAGGTGTGGGGGGCTGGGGTGCGAGTGAAGCCTGTATCGGGTGGGGAAGTGGGGGCAGGGTGTGGGGCTCCCTGCAGGGCTGGCGGAGGGGCTGCAGTGGTTCCTGTCAGGGAGGGAGTCCCACCTGCAAGGCGGCAGAGCAGCGCTTCCCTCGACGGCCACTTCTCCCTGGGACGGACTCCTGCCTCCCTCAGCCAGCCCAGCTCAGCAGTTCCGCAGCCCCTCAGAGCAGAGCAGAGCAGAGCAGCAGAGCAGGGCTGGGCTGGCCTCTTCCTCCCTCCTCCTCCCCCCTCGGTCCAGCCACTCCGAGGCGGTGCCAGCCTCCCTGCCTGCCCTCCTTCCCTCACCCACCTCTCGGCTGGCCGGCCGTGGCGTCCCGCTGCCTCCCTCCAGTCCTCTCCCTGCTGCACCCTCAGAGCTGGGCTGGGCTGGGCTCGGGGTCCGTCCCGCCCGAAGGCCGCCAGGCAGCCGGCCGCAGCCCCGTCCCATCCCACGCCAGCCACGGCCGCCTCAGCCGCCTCCTCCTGCCCCACGTGCAGTGCTCGGATGGACCCTGCCCAGGCCCTCTCCACACCAGGGTCACTCTCTGTCCTCTTTTCCAGCACCAGGAGGACCATATGTCCTCTTTTCCCAGGACCTTGGTCTCTCTTTGTCCTCTTTTTCCAGCACCAGGAGGACCATATGTCCTCTTTTCCCAGGACCTTGGCGTCTCTGTCCTCTTTTTTCAGCACCAGGAGGACCATATGTCCTCTTTTCCCAGGACCTTGGCGTCTCTGTCCTCTTTTTTCAGCACCAGGAGGACCATATGTCCTCTTTTCCCAGGACCTTGGCGTCTCTGTCCTCTTTTTCCAGCACCAGGAGGACCATATGTCCTCTTTTCCCAGGACCTTGGCGTCTCTGTCCTCTTTTTTCAGCACCAGGAGGACCATATGTCCTCTTTTCCCAGGACCTTGGCGTCTCTGTCCTCTTTTTTCAGCACCAGGAGGACCATATGTCCTCTTTTCCCAGGACCTTGGCGTCTCTGTCCTCTTTTTTCAGCACCAGGAGGACCATATGTCCTCTTTCCCCAGGACCTTGGTCTCTCTTTGTCCTCTTTTTCCAGCACCAGGAGGACCATATGTCCTCTTTCCCCAGGACCTTGGTCTCTCTTTGTCCTCTTTTTCCAGCACCAGGAGGACCATATGTCCTCTTTCCCCAGGACCTTGGTCTCTCTTTGTCCTCTTTTTCCAGCACCAGGAGGACCATATGTCCTCTTTCCCCAGGACCTTGGTTTCTCTTTGTCCTCTTTTTCCAGCACCAGGAGGACCATATGTCCTCTTTCCCCAGGACCTTGGTCTCTCTTTGTCCTCTTTTTCCAGCACCAGGAGGACCATATGTCCTCTTTTCCCAGGACCTTGGCGTCTCTGTCCTCTTTTTTCAGCACCAGGAGGACCATATGTCCTCTTTTCCCAGGACCTTGGTGACTCTTTGTCCTCTTTTTCCAGCACCAGGAGGACCATATGTCCTCTTTTCCCAGGACCTTGGCGTCTCTTTGTCCTCTTTTTCCAGCACCAGAAGGACCATATGTCCTCTTTTCCCAGGACCTTGGCGTCTCTTTGTCCTCCTTTTCCAGCACCAGGAGGACCATATGTCCTCTTTCCCCAGGACCTTGGTCTCTCTGTGTCCTCTTTTTCCAGCACCAGGGGGACCATAAGTCCTCTTTTCCCAGGACCTTGGCGTCTCTGTGTCCTCTTTTTGCAGCACCAGGAGGACCATATGTCCTCTTTTCCCAGGACCTTGGCGTCTCTTTGTCCTCCTTTTCCAGCACCAGGAGGACCATATGTCCTCTTTTCCCAGGACCTTGGCGTCTCTGTGTCCTCTTTTTCCAGCACCAGGAGGACCATATGTCCTCTTTTCCCAGGACCTTGGCGTCTCTGTGTCCTCTTTTTCCAGCACCAGAAGGACCATATGTCCTCTTTTCCCAGGACCTTGGTCTCTCTTTGTCCTCTTTTTCCAGCACCAGGAGGACTATATGTCCTCTTTCCCCAGGACCTTGGTCTCTCTGTGTCCTCTTTTTCCAGCACCAGAAGGACCATATGTCCTCTTTTCCCAGGACCTTGGTCTCTCTTTGTCCTCTTTTTCCAGCACCAGGAGGACCATATGTCCTCTTTCCCCAGGACCTTGGTCTCTCTTTGTCCTCTTTTTCCAGCACCAGGAGGACCATATGTCCTCTTTTCCCAGGACCTTGGCGTCTCTTTGTCCTCCTTTTCCAGCACCAGGAGGACCATATGTCCTCTTTCCCCAGGACCTTGGTCTCTCTGTGTCCTCTTTTTCCAGCACCAGGAGGACCATATGTCCTCTTTTCCCAGGACCTTGGCGTCTCTGTGTCCTCTTTTTCCAGCACCAGGAGGACCATAAGTCCTCTTTTCCCAGGACCTTGGCGTCTCTCTGTCCTCTTTTCCAGCACCAGGAGGACCATAAGTCCTCCTTTCCCAGGACCTTGGCGTCTCTGTGTCCTCTTTTTCCAGCACCAGGAGGACCATATGTCCTCTTTTCCCAGGACCTTGGCGTCTCTGTGTCCTCTTTTTCCAGCACCAGGAGGACCATATGAGGACCTTGGTCTCTCTTTGTCCTCTTTTTCCAGGACCAGGAGGTCCATATGTCCTCTTTTCCCAGGACCATCATGTCTCTGTGTCCCCTTTGCCAGTACCAGATGGACCATATGTCCTCTTTTCCCAGGACCTTGGTGTCTCTGTGTCCTCTTTATCCAGTACCAGAAGGACCATATGTCCTCTTTTCCCAGGACCTTGGCGTCGCTGTGTCCTCTTTTTCAGGACCAAGAGGACCATATGTCCTCTTTTCCCAGGACCTTGGTGTCTGTGTCCTCTTTTTCCAGGACCAGGAGGACCATATGTCCTCTTTTCCCAGGACCTTGGTATCTCTGTCCTCTTTTCCCAGGACCTTCGTGTCCCTTTGTCCGCTTTTTCCAGGACCAGGAGGTCCATATGTCCTCTTTTCCCAGGACCTTCGTGTCTCTGTGTCCCCTTTGCCAGTACCAGATGGACCATATGTCCTCTTTTCTGAGGACCTTGGCATCTCTGTGTCCTCTTTTCCAGGACCAGGAGGACCATATGTCCTCTTTTCCCAGGACCTTGGTGTCTGTGTCCTCTTTTTCCAGTACCAGGACGACCATATGTCCTCTTTCCCCAGGACCTTGACGTCTCTGTGTCCTCCTTTTCCAGGACAAGGAGGACCATATGTCCTCTTTTCCCAGGATTTTGGTGTTTCTTTGTCCTCTTTTTCCAGCACCAGGGGGACCATATATCTCTTTTTTAGCCCTTTGTTCTGGGGGAAAAAAATCTTTAGTGTCCTTTTTTCCCTTGTGAGTAGGTAGCATGGAGCCTTTTTGTAATGCATAAATTATATGTAATTGTTTTAAATTTAATAATACGTAATACCGTGTTTAAATTAACCTCCTGAAAGCTATGTATGTGAATTTCTGAAAAAATGGTGCTGGTCCCTACTACAATCATCCCCTATTACTAATTTAAATAGTTGCTGGTAGGGGGCAGGTAGAAAAAGGCTCTGGGGTGTGTCAGTGTGTGTTTATGTATATTTTTAGCTTTTATTTTGTCATGTCCTAGATTTTTCTTGGGTGTCCTACATTTGGGGGGGGGGTCTTTCCCTCTTCCTGTTATGATCCCTCTGCCTTGCCAGGCACTCTGCTCTTTTTACTGGTCCAAAGAGAAGGTTCTTGGGCTGCTGCTACTCCACCTCTGCCCCCCCCCCCACCCTATGGCCCTTTTCCCTGTCCACCTGACACCCTCACTAAAGGGCAGAGCCCAAAATAGCCCTAGAGTTCAGTCCAGGGCCCTCCATCCTCAGCTGACACTCCATTCTCATCCACCACAAGCCTTGGAACTGAACAACCAGTGGTGAAAACCTGGCAATCTCTGGTTGGGCCCCAACCAACCAACATCCAAATCCTATCCAACTTTCCAACACAGATACAGCCACAATGCAGCCCCAAGTTAAGGGAACAAACATTTTCCTACCTTCAAGGTGACCGTATGTCCTCTTTTTCCAGGACATGTCCTCTTTTTTATCCTTGTGTTTTGGGATAAAAAAATCTTCTTTGTCTACCTGTGAGCAGGTATCATGTAGCCTTTTTGTAATTAATAAATTATAGGTAATAAATTCAATGCAATAGTTTAAAATTAGTAAATAATATAGACATTTACTTTACTATAGACACAAACATTAAAACAATATACATTAGTGTTTTTAACTTTTATTTTGTCATATCCTACACTTTTCTAGGTTGTCCTACATTTGGGAGGGCCTTTTCCTCTTTTGCAGTTCTGATACCTGATCACCTTTCCCTACCTTGAGGAGGCCTCCAGGACTGCCCCACCACTACAACATACAGCACACACCCCATTGCCACTGCTGCACTAGCACTGAAAGTTGCATAGGATTGGGGCCCCAGACCGGAAAGTGCCCTTAGGTGTGCCACTCTACTTATTAGCTTAGATTTCAGTGGTGTATGTGGCCACTGAGCTTGCTGTTGGCACAACACTTCCATGGGTGCCACTGCCACCCCTCACTGAGTAGGTTCATATAATCCAGTGAGTAACCAAAACTGGGAACTGGAAATCGGTGTTTGTCTAACTTACCAGCCTTGCGGGGTTGTTTTGAAAAAAATCAGGAGAAGAATCCATGAGGGAATGAATGGGATATTCCATTTAGGGTACAATCCAATCAATTTTCCAGCTCCAAGATAAGGGCAATGCAGATAAGGGAACCAATATTCTCTTGCACATCCTTCTTTCTGATCATTTTCATTCAGTTCCATATAAATCAGATTTGCACAACATGTGGGCCCCCCAATATTTTCTGCTAACATGTACAATGTGTTTTTGACCAGGAAAAGAAGATTCAAAATGTCAGTTGAAGTGTGATCTACTAACCAGGAATATTAGCTCACCAGGGGCTCAATAAAACCTCTAATTGCCTATTTCAGTGGCACATGAAGGCGCCTATCATGTACTGTAAATGCTCCAACACACACCTTGCTTTCAAAACATGCATTAAGTCCACCTTGGGAAGTCACAAGGTGTCCAAAAAGTGTGAAAGAAAACTCTCAGTGGTTTTAACAAAACAAAAAACCAAGAGGCTGAGATACTGAGGTGTAATGTTTCTGCTGCCTTTCTGGAAATAAGCTTCAGTGTGACTTAGAATGAATCAAAGAATCATAGGGTTGGAAGGGACCCAGTGGATCATCTAGTCCAACCCCCTGCCTCTAGCAGGAAATCCTTGTCTTGTGGGGACCTGAGTCTCAAACCCTGGCCTGCTGGTTAACATACATACACAGTGTCTTATCCACTTGTGCCACCAGAGGACTACTTTTGATAGGAAAAACATAGGATTGTACTGTTAAGCCATTTTCCCTGTCATCATGCCTAGAATCACACACAGGTACCTCATCATCTTCCAGGACTCAACATTAAGTTACACATGTGGAATCTCAGGCAGGGCCAACTTTAAGCCAATCAGACCAATTGAGCTGGGGTGTCACAAAAGTGCCATAAGTATTCCATATTTCCACACGATAACTCCAAGAGCAGTTTCACAAACAGACCAGATTTATTATTATCACAATCATTAAGGATATTTCCATATCACTTGTATAACTACAAAAAGTAGTTTACAAAGGCTGCAATCCTGATCTCCACTTAGGCCAGCCTAAGCCCCGGCATAAGTCCTGTGCTGACTGGGGTGTCACAAAAGTGCTCCTATGCACAGGCATATGCCGACCTCCCCACATCACCACCACTGGAAGATTTGTCGGGCGAGTTATGCTGACCTAAACTGGTGAGGATCTTACAACAACCCAGTAGGAGGAGGATACCCAACCATGAGGATGAGGGCAAGTGACTGAGTGAATTCATGAGTTGTGAGATTTGAACTGGGAAATTCCTGAGTCACAGCTACCGTTTGAAATGCTGGCTATACCTAATGACTCATACAGATCCCCTAAATACAGAGTTTGCATTAGCAACATTCTGGAAGAAGAGGATACATGTGACAAGCTGAGTTTTTCTTAGCCTGACAATAACCCTCAGTGAAATCCTGCTCCTATGTTTAATGCATCATATTTTTACAGTACATCACTTCTGAGATGTGATTTCATCTGACATGTAAACTCCTTTTTCTAAATTATTTACACATCAAACTTTATGCAGCAGGGGTTGGTACACTCAGAGTAGCCAAGCTGTCAGGACCAGTCACATCTTTCTTGCACAGTTGCTCCATTTGGAAGTGCAGGTGTTGCTGTGCTTCCCCCTTCCCCAGTTCTTCTATCACAAGGAATACCAGTATGAAAGGGAAGAGGAGTGCATGTGGAGTGGTTGTGGATGACTATGATGGGAGGCATCAAGTAATTAAGCAGCAGGATTTGGGGTCCATGCACAGCTGGATATATGTGCAGGATGGGACAAGACTTGGCAAACTTACAGGAGCTTCTCGAGTGTTTCAAGGGACAGCCTGCATCTGGAAACCTATTTATCTGGACAACCAATCTCCATGGTAAGCAACTGTGCTTTCTTTTATATTATATTTTAAACAACACAAACTCTGAATCTGATAGGAGTTGGAGAAACTATTAACCATTTTTGGGTATTTTAGAAAAATAGCAGCACTTTATTTTTACTTTCTAGGAAAGCACATTTAAAGAATAAAAAATAAAAATGGCATAAGTACAATATGATATGAAGAGAAGTTAAACAGATCCAGAGTTCATTTGGAAAACAGATGTACCATGATTGCAATATATAAAATTTATTCACAATTTTATATACACAACCACAGTTCCTCTGTTTGAAACACTGTATCATGGTTTACAGTTTCATATCATACTTGAAACTGTCAAACATACATCTACCTGAAAACAATATATTGACTTAGTAGAGAGGATTTTTGGAACCTGATGTCCCCAGTTTGGCACTTTTTTGCATGGAAGTGATCTGGATGGAGGTGCACAACTCTGTCGAAGCACATCAAATGCATTCATCTTCTACTGGATAAGCCTTGTAATATGCAATTGCATCAGCTACCTACAGGCTTCACTGTAGGTACATGAGTAAATTGGAACATACCTTCATACCATGGACCAAAGTGAATCATATCAAAGCATGTATTATCTACTGTTGAGCGATTGTATCTGTAGCAACATGGGATAAAGGGGCAGAAGGATATTTGAGGAAGCATCATGGTTTAGGACAGCAGCTTTCATCACTGCCTTTTCAATGAGATTCAGGCTACAATATTACCAGAGAGTAAACCCTGTAATGGGACTATAATGCGACTTAATTCTGAATAGACTTGCAAAGGATTCTGCTCACACTTAACATGAAAATATATTAATTTGGCTGGTTTAACAGCCAGAACCGCCTTTATCTCCAAACTTTGAATACTTGCCTGTTTTTGCTAATTTTTCATTTTGTGTGACAGCATATTTTTTGCAGGTTGATCAGTTGCAGATCAATCATTAATGGGATATTTAAACATATGATTATAAATTATCCAGTCCATGTAATGGTTGAGATATTTACAAAAACACACAGCGAAACTACTGCCTTCTTGGTGGGGTCAAGCACGTATCTTTTCAGTGCTTATAATGACCCTTGCCTTTCTGGAAGTTCAGAGGAAGAGAATGTTCAGCACCAAAAAGTGTAAACTGGGCTGCAGAAGGTATTTGAGTGTAACCACACTGCAACAGCTGGGCCAACAACCAAGGTCCAAGGACACTTGGCAAACAAGATCATTAGAGTTTTTAGTCCACAAACACATTTACACATAGCTTAAAATCTAAATTCTGTCATTTCCAATGGCCTTTCCAAAAGCCCATTACCACAGAGTTCTTTTTCTCAGGAGGCACTATGAAAGCAAACTTTGCCTGCATATTTCCTCTCTTGCATTGCATGATAACATTTCTCCTAATGTTACATTTTTACATTATCTCTGAATTTAGATGCATGAAATTTGGGGAGCATATTCTTTCTGTGATGTACCAGGACCCAATAAGAACTGATTTGGTGCCTGCTGGTGCTCTCTAGGGGTGCTTGTTGGTGCCCACAGCTCCATGGTGTCTGTTGCCCACTGGTACCTGGTGGGCATGCCTGATGGTGCCTGCTACGCAGTGGTGCCTGCTGTCCAATGGTGCTTGCTGTTGGCTAGTTTCTGCTGCTGCCTTCACTGCCCCCTAGTATCTTCTGGTGACCAGTGCCTGTCAGTGCCCAGCAGAGACTAGTATGCAGCAGTGCCAGCCAATACCAAGGGCACACAAATATTCTTGAAATATAAAGCATATTTGAAGCAAAATACAGCAATGCCTCAGTACAGAGCACATTAAATCTCATAAAAATCCTTGGTGCTCAAAAGGAGTTCAGGGTTGTGGACAATACTCCCTCTTGTTGTTGACTGAGTAGAATACTATGTTGTGGTGTGGGGGCATAACTGTTTGCATCTGAAGCATTCAGCAGTGATGTTATCACTGAACTCTGCAGCCATAGAATTGCAAGCAGCGCAAGGTTTTGATTTGAGCTGTTTAGCCATGCAGGTTACATGGAAGGCTAGTCATGAGACACTATTGGGATGAGACAACCACAACCACAACCCTGAATATGCATAGACTGTGCATATTGCAAGCATAGCAGTTCTAAAGATGCATCACTATGTGTACAATTAGTAGCCAGAATGATGCAGAGTTGTGAAAGTGTCACCATTTTCATACAGCCAAGAATCTCACTGGGTTACCTGGACCCACTCTGTTTCATATTAACCTGTGGGCTGTGAGTGGCACAAGTGATTAAGAACTCTGCCTGTTAACCAAAAGACCAGGGTTTGAGACACGCACCCCACAAGACAGGGTGAGCACCTGTCCTTAGCCCAGCTCTGCAATGCAGCTGAAACCAATCATGGCTCTGCCCTTCCTTTGGACTATTTCAGTGGTGTGGAGAGGGGGGATTTGCTGCTTGGGTAACAGCCTATCCTCCATATCAATCTACACAGGCCTTCATGCTGAACTCCTTTCGAGCACCAAGAATTTTTAGATTTTGTCCTACATTTTCTTAAAAAATTTGTTAGTGCTTATGTGCGGCCCAAACCAACCCATCTTCTTCCAATGCGGCCCAGGCAAGCTAAAAGGTTGGACACCTCTGGACTATGATATCCTATATTTTGTCCTACATTTTAAAACCTTGGATTAAGTCTCATTGACTTTAATGGGGCTTACTTCTGAGTAGGCATGATGCATAGGATGGGCAGTGATCCTCTCCAAGGTAAACCTTGGAGTAAGTCTCATTGATTATAATCTTATCTTATCTACAGTATTTATATACCGCTTTTCAACTGAAAAGTTCACAAAGCTGTTTACAAGAAAATGAAAAAATTAATAGCTAATTAATAGCTAATTAATAGCTAATGGGTGCCTGTCCCAAAAGGGCTCACAATCTAAAATTCAAAAAGAACACCAGCAGAAGCCAGTAGAGCAGACATTGCTGCGGTGTGTAGGGCCAGTTACTCTCCCCCTGCTAAATAAAAGAGGAACACCCACTTGAAAGAGTGTCTCTTGCCCAGTTAGTAGGGGTAGTATAATGGGGTTTTCTGGTGAGTATCCATCCATAGGATTGGGCTCTCAGACTACAACTTGGGAGTAAGCCTCATTGACTTTAGTGGGGCTTTCCTCTGAGTAGGCATGATGCATAGGATGGGCTGTGATCCTCTCCAAGCCTTAGAGATATGCTGCAATCCTGAACACACTTTCCTGGGAGTAAGACCCATTGGGTACAATGGGCCTTACGTCTGAGTAGACATGGTTAGCCTTGCAGCATATCTCTAAAGTTAAACTTCGAGAGGATCACAGCCCATCCTATGCATTGTTGGGCTCTCAGACTGCAGCTTGGGAGTAAGCCTCATTGACTTTAACAGGGCTTACTTATGAGTAGGTCCAGTGATGGGATTCAAAGAAATTAACAACCGGTTCTCTGCCCATCTGGCAGCCACTTTTAAATGGCTATTTTTAAATTTTATATGTCTTATCTCTCATTAACAACTGGTTCTATGGAGTAGGTGCGAACCTGCTGGAGCCCACCACTGAGTAGGTCTCAAGGGCAGTAGGCAGCAGTTGGGACAGAGGCTGAGGCTGCTTTCGGGTGATGTGGGTGGGCGAGTCCTGCAAGGTCTGCAAGGGCCTGAAGTGCTCTGAGTGCGGAGGCAGGTGGTGGGAGGAGCCAGGCAGCCCAGACAGGCTTTGTGGTGGCCACCCAGGGCAGCACGCACAGAAGCGGGCGAAATTTGAAAATGGCTGCCGCCACAAAGCCGATTTTTCCAATGGTGGTGGCCAGCTTTGCAGGAGGCCCACATCCACCCTTGTCCTGGGCCACATGCGGCCCCAGCCTGCATGTTGGACAGGCATGCCATTGTCTTTCAAGACTGATGGATGCCAAGTAACCTCTCCAGGTTGCAGTGAAGATAAAAAGGGAAGGGAAACATGTACCTTTTGCTCACTACAGGAAAAAAATGTAACGTATGTGCAAGAGAAAGTCAGATACTACTGCTTTACTTTCACCACACCTACAAACATAAAGCAAGAGTGCACAGGCATGCACAAACATGTTGCCTTACCCAAGCTTTCTAATGATTGTGGTATCTACATATTGCAAGAGGGTAAGAAATGAGGCTGCTGTTGTTTCCAAATCTGGGAAGATTTCCTGATCCTAGTTTACAGCAGAACCCTAGAAACATGCTCAGTCATCCATTCATCAGATGCTTCCTTCAGTTTGCATACTGACACTAAAGCAGGAAAGTATTAACTGAACTGTATACAAAAAGAATTGTTGGGCACAATGCCAGTAGAAGTGCAGCAATATACAGAACAGTCCCCAGTGCTGTTTGATAGGCATAGATCTTGGTACAAATTTTGCCTCTTCATCCCCCCCAGTCCTCTTGTGGCACTATAGCTACTGACATCACATCATCTTACCCCTAAGTTTCCAGGCAGCTGTCCAAGCTCACTATTGTTATACATAGCATTTTCCAAAACTTCTTGAGGTCACTGTCCTCATTCAGTGCTGCAGCACTTGCTGTGCCACGCTCTGAATGCTAAGTATCTTCTGGCAGTTCTGCTGTGATCAAGCCTGAGCACTGCTTCCAGTTCTGGGACTCCAAGAACAGACCTCTAAGGTCCTATTTCAAAGAAGAGCTTTTGAAGGTTGCTGCAGGTACCTGGCATTTTCTTGCACTGCAAGGGTTCAGAAAACACAGCCAAGGTCTAACCCAAGAGTTTCCAAACCCAGGCTCGGGGCCCAGAGGCAGCCAGCCTTTAGTCCCCTGCAAACCAAACACAAACAGAGCTGCACTTTGGTCATGACTGGAGGGTGTTCTGAGGCCCTAAAATCACTTCCTGGTTTTCCCCCAAACCAGAAGAATCTTGTACCATCAGAAGATCTTAGAAGGTGGATAAATGGGGATCCATCTGAACACGTGCTTTATTTCTGTTGTTGGTTCTTGGAGTAGTTATAGAAATTTGAGCCCATTCATTCTCATTTAGAACATAATCCTAACCATGTCTACTCAAAAGTAAGCCCCATTGTGTTCAAAGGATTTTACTCCCAGTAAAGTGTCTTTAGGTTTGGAGCCTTACAGTACAATCCAGAGCAACTAAGATGCTCCACCCCAGTTACTCTGGAAAAGGCTTAGGGCAGAGCAAGGCAACATAGGGTGCCCTGAGAGAGGTGGACCTGCTCTGCCCTGCCTGCTCTGCCCTAGGCAGCTCAGGAGAGGCATGTTGAGGGCATGTTTAGCATTGCCTAGGGCAGAGCAGTTACTCTGTATCCAGAGCCTGTTTCCAAGGCAGAAATGCCCTCTTGCAGCTCCTCAGAGATATACCACCTCAGGAGCAGGGATAGTAATGAGTAGACCCATAGGGGTCCATGATAAGGCCCAAGAAAGAATGGCAGTGTTGATCAAAAATCTGAGTTCTTGGCCAGCCTAGCTGCAACCCTTGCCTCTCAACCTCAGGATATGGAACAAACTATGGCTGCCCACAAATACTGCTCAGGATACAGCAGGCCACTCCAAGAAGCCCCTTCTATTCACTGTAGAATGTACTGGCATCTCATCAGGGATTCCTTATAAGGCAGGCACCCAGTGACGTCACCAGACTGGTGCAGCTGGTGCGGGCCACATTGGGTGACATGCTCTGTATGGGGTGATGCACTGGAAGAGTTTGACAGTCCTTTGGCAAGCCCCGGTCATCAGCTCCAAGGTGGAGCAGCAGCCAGAAGCTGCCACTTGTCCTCAGAGCTGGCCCGAACGGCCAGCTGAGGTGCACTGCGCAGAAACACACTGAGCATGCTGAACAGCTTCAGCAGAGACTTCCTTAGAGCAGAAGAAGTCTGCCTCTGCACGGCCATCAGGAGGTGGAGCGGCTTTAGAAGGGTACTGCACAGAACTCTGACGCCTGCACAGTCTCCTCTGAAGCTGAAAGGCTTCAGAAAAGTACTGTGCAGGCGTCAGAGATGGTTGGCTTCAGAAACAACTGCGCAAGTGCCAACTTTGGCAACTGCAAAGTCCAGATAGGGGGTGTGCGCATCCCAGGGGTGACACACAGACATCTGCACTGGGTGATGCGCAAAATCCTGTCACCATTGTAGGCACCACAGTTTTTCCTTATTCAGTGTGATCTGAGGAGTGTCTCCTCAGGAGCAAGTCCTCCCCATGTGTCAGTTATTTAGCATGCTATGGAACAGTTAGGGCAGCCCAGGCTTCCTGACTCTGGATGCAGCATAACTTTCTGCTCTGGATACAGAATACTTAGGAGAGAGCAGTTAGGGCAGAGCAGGCTGAACTTGCTCTGGATTGTGCCCATAGTCATTCATCTAGGGTTGCAATCCCAAAAACTCTTTCCTGGGAGTAATACCCACTGAACACAATGAGGCTTACTTTTGAGTAGACATGGTTAGGATTGTGCTCTATGTTCCATCTATAATGTATGGTATTTTATTTAAATATTATACTTATTATGGCCCTCAACACCGTACAAATCATTTGATGTGGCTCTCTGGCTGAAAGGTTCAGAGACCCCTGATCTAACTAAATAATTTGCAGCAAACTTTCAACAGCATTCTCAGATCCAGTCCAACCAATGCAGACCAATACAGACATATTGCTTTAAATCCAAAATGAACAGCACTAAGGCTTGTCACCTGTTTTATTAATTGGTTTTTATCCAATGTAACGCATGTCAGTTAGCATAAGCCACCAGAGTGTAAAAGAAGACTTTCCCTGTGGTTGCAAGTAGATACTGTCCTTTCAAAGGAAACCTTTTGATTGGGATGACATGCCCATTTATTCTTAAGTAGCCATTTCTGCATTTGACAGTCAGGTTATATGTCTTTCATTCATCTTAGGATCATTTTTTCTCCATTTCTTGTAGCTCTTCCGTTCAGTACCAATGTAAAAAGAATTACATTTTTTGTTGAGAAGATAACCAACCCTTCTGTAAAAGTTTAAAAAACTTACACTGTGTGTTTGGCTGTCATATATCACTCTGTTCAGAATGTCAGCACAATATCACATCTTATGAAGTTATGGTCAGCAAGAGTCCTACAACTTTAGTTTTGCATTTTGCTATTCTATAAACCAGTTTGCAAGCAGATCTCTTCTGGGATCTAATTCCGGCTCCTTCTAGTTTGATCTACCAGCAGTAACGTGGTTCTGTTTTTGCTTTTAATTAGGTGAAGTTGCTTGCTGAACTGGTTAGGAAGCTGATGCCCTTGAGAAGAAGGTATGCTGGTGTAAGGCATATAAAAGGATAGCCACCTTTGTTTAGGCCTTTTAGGTAAAGAGCACCAAATTTACTGATTGCTAGAATGACAGAGATATTTGTTGGCTATGTTAACCACAAGGAGAAATAAACCTAGTTCTGAAGCACAGCCATTATTTCTTCATGTTATGTAACTCAGCAGATGTTACAAGTCACTTAGCATCTATGCCAATTTGTGTAAACAGTCATTAAAGCTAACTATAGTTGTCATTCACTGGTGAGTTTCAACATGCTCCTACCAAAGCTAGATAGGATCAGCATTAACATATGAAAAACAGCATTATGAAGACATTTATTTCTTGCATTTGGGGACAGATCCAACACTTACAGCTCCACGTGAGTTATGAAGCATAGGGTTAGGAATCTGCGGTGTGTGCATCTTTTGTCACTGGCCACATTTATCCCAACCACCTTTCCTGAACAATTATTTTTTTCTAAGAACATACTGGTTGCTACAAGTTTAACCAGTATAGCTTCCCCTCTAGCCTAGAGTATCTTATTAAATTAAAGGTGCAATCCTAAGCAATTTAGGCTAGAAAGCTAATCCATCTCTCAATTCCTGGAGACTGGCACATGTCTTGTGCATGTTCTAACGCTCCCAGGAGTGATGCAGAAGTGCTTTATGTCACTTTTGAGACACAAGCCAGCAGAGGACTTGTACCAGACTTAATAGGGGTCAGGATTCTCAGTTCGGTGAGGATACGGAGATTCCTGTTCAAAGATTGTTCTTCCACTCCTATATTACAGGTCACCGAGCTCAATAGGATGTAGTTGTATTCTTTACAGCTTACCTAGAGAATGAAGCTGGCCCATTCACTTAAAACAGGGGTCTCTAAACTTTTTGGCAGGAGGGCCACATCATTTCTCTGACACTGTGTCAGGGGCCAGAAAATTAATTTATATTTTAAATTTGAATAAATTTACATACTGTATAAGAATGTATTGGAGTGGATTACAAGGCTTTCCCAAGGGCTATGGCAAGCAATCACTCACCCTCCCTCTCCAAGGCTTAGAACAGGTAGGAGACAGACCCTTCCCTTCCCCTGCTTGGAGCAGCAAAAGACTGCAAAGTAATTCAGAAAAAGATTTTCACTTTGCATCCTTTTGCTGCTGCAAAAGGAAGGAGGGGTCTGCCTCCCAGCTGAAACTAAACTGTTCTCTGCCACAAAGAGATTGATGGATTGCCTGCCTGCAGTATTACAACAATAAGCAGGTTGTTTTTTTTAAAACTGCTGCATAAAGGAATGTTGTTAATTGCTTTTCTTTAATGTGGACGTCAGCATACACAGAGATTCCTGGAATGAAATGCAGTGAATTTTAGCAAACAAAACAAAAAAATTGCAAGTGGCTGCAAGTTGGGCAAACAGACAAAGAGCTCCTCTGGCCATTTCTCCACTGAACACATGATCTTTCCTCTCTACTTCCCAAATGACTTTCTACAGATGGGAAAAAAGATACAGAGGACTACATTTTCCCCCTAGGGTAGAAATATGGTGAAGCAGCTCTATCTCCTAAACAAGAGTGCAGCCAATTGTAGATGCTTTTCATGAAAAGATAAAAATGATGACTGCAACATGTCTCCCAGGTAAAAATTTTAACAGATCCAGCTACCTGTTTAGCCCTGTTTCCCTAGTGCTTCCTGTGCAGCTCAGTAGTTAATTGTGCAAAAACAACAACAAAGACAAAAAACCCTCCACTGAGACTACAAAAAGAAAATGCCACTTCTCCCTGAAGAGGGGTGAGAGAAAACAACTACTGGGGGAAAGGGCCAGAATGTGTTTAGGCAAATAGTTCAACAGAGTATGCAGTGACTTACTGAAATAAAGCTAAACTAAGCTTTCCTACTGTATGGCTGATATGTTTTACCTGCTTCCTCTTAGACACAGAGGAACATTATCAAATAAATTGATAAATACATTCTATACGTAAATAGACCTGAAAACATTCTATAATAAATACATTATATAAAATAAAAACATTCTATACATATACGTATGATATGTATGTTGCTTATATATTATAAAGGTAGTCCATTAAATATGTGTGTGATAGGAATTTCCTCTCCCTTATATGAGTAATGAATGACTATTATATCTTCCATATTATACCAACTGGACACAGTGTTAGGATTCACGAAGTGAGTAGAGACTAATTTGTCAATATACAGTGGAATAACACTAGGGCAAATCACAGCTGCTGCTCCACTTAGCAATCATATATTGTATATACACCTCTATTTCACACTTTGCAGTAGCTGCTGTGTGAAAATCAGGGATCACTGCAGCAAACACATTGAAGTGTGAGAGATGCATGTTAGTAGAGTACAATTACCTGGCAAGGGACTATGTTGACAAAACCACCTTTCCATTTCACCTATTATAGTAAAGAATGTTTGTATACAATAAGCAAACCAACACATAACTTGCAAATCCATTCTCAGATCAACCATCCATTCTCAGATCAATATCATGATGATAGTACATCCATGTTCTATAATTCCCCAAGCATTCCCATCCCAAAGTGAAACCAGAATCTACTTTGGTAACCCAAGTGGAAGGGAAGCTTATATGATGAACTTGTTTAAAATGAGCTGGAGAGAAAATAAATGCTGGACTTTGTATCTCTGCCTATGCACAGGCCACTGAGAACTCATTATGTAAATGACTTTTTAATAATTATCTTGAACAACTGTGCAATTTAAAAGATCTTTGGACTTTGTATCGCTTTTAAAAATCCAGTTCTAGCCTGCCTGTCAAAAAGAGCTAAATAATAAGCAGACTATTCCTTTCCACTTCATCCTGCAAATAGGAAGCTTTTGTCATGGAGAATCCAGGTTAGTAATATGTTTCAGTGGCTGCAAATGGGAAACTTTACCATCTCCAGAACAGCAAGAACCACTGATGCAGGAAGAAAGATTCACCCACCTCAACTTGAGCCACATTTTCTCCATCATCTCCATCTTTCAAGTTTGAACTATTCTACCACAGCTAGAAATCCTCATGAATAAACTGAGAATGTGAAGTGGTGGTGGTGGTAAACCGAAGGTATACAGAAGTACCATTAGAATAAGGCACTCAAATGGCAGGCCAGTAGCTCCACCAGCAACTGTAGGACAGACATTGCCCTATCAAAATTAACTCCACTATTTAAGTAATTGGACCAATTAGTTCATTAATATTCTGATTAATTCTAAGATTTGGGCCTGAAGGCTAGCAAAGAAGCCACTACCTTTGTTATTTTGTCACTGGTGCTTTTTGGTTCTGAGCAATTGCTGTGATGTCCAGTCACAATTCAAAAAGCTGAGCAGCTTCCAAAGTTGAGCAGTTTCCAAAACTACAGCTAAGAACAGGGCTCAAAATGAGCGGAAAGAGGCAGGAAGCGGGATGGTTTCATTTCAAATTAGCCCAGGCTTAATTACATAAATTGAAAAGAAGTGGGGTGGTTTTAGATCTGGCTAAAAAGAAGTAGGATGGCATCCTGCCCTAGCTAAGAATAGATCATTGCACATTTTGCCCATGCAGATGAATAGCAAGAAAGCCCACTCAGAGATACATGAGTATCTACAGGACAAATATTACCCTTTTCTGATTACGGACTAGGAAGTGCACATGCTGCATATCAGAGAAGACTCCTGATCCACCCAGTTTCACACTTGTTTGTACATGTCCACACAGAGAAAGAACTATACAAATGGTTTATTGACCCATGAAAGTTTTGCAGAACTTAAAATTCTAGAAGACTTATGACCTAGTGAACAGGAAAACTAGTTTCCTTCCCTAACAATAACGTCTGTATTCCCTGGGAAAACGTAGTGCATTACTTCTCCCTGTATTCCCTCCTTGCAAGCAAGAGTCCATTTAATATTTTGTAACATCAACAAAACAAAAAACATCTGTATACAGTCACCGACATTCTGCAGCAGCCCCAAAGCACTGCAATAATCACAAAAGTTGGGGAGGGGGGAGGAAGAAGGTTTAAATAGGCTTTTTGTTAGTCATCCTAAACTGCTCAAAGGCTGCCTGGTAAGTTCTAACCTCCACTTTCTATCATGGTTTGTTTATGTTTAAATCTTCTAAGTACCCATCATCTTACTCAGGCACTCAGTAGAGTGTTCCATTTGTTCCATTGAGACACAAGTTTAGGGCACCCTTGGCAAGCACTTGATCCTTAGAACAGGAGTGTGTAAATCAGTAGTAGTCATCAGTCAATGACTAAGTACAACCTCAACATAAAACGGATGGCTTTTACTCATGAAACTAACTGTTGCAGTTGCATCTTCATCCAAAGGGATCAGCACTTAAAGAGGGTGAGACCGATGATGACATGCAGATCCAGTTCCCCAGAGCTCTTTGCAACAAATGTTTTGAAAGAGATCTGTTCCACTCCGTTCACCCTAGATCCAATATTTCTGCCAGAGTCCAGAATTCAGTCATTTAAGCCTGGAACAGCCATAGTAGAAGTGGTCTGACAGGCAGTGAGATGCTCTCTCATGAACAGTCAGCAAGCCCTATAGCCCTTAAAGACAAGAGTAACAAATTTACACTCACAACACCCCAGTTGTATAGCAGAGACTCAAGTCTTGATTCTTTCTGGATAGAGGATAGGAGGGCTGGGCAGGGATAGGAGGCAGGATTCTATAGTCCTTTGAGCTCATCCAGAAAGTTCAGGAGTGCCCTGTGGAAAGCTTGAGGCTGGTCAAGGTAACAAGCATGGCCAGCTGCAGGCAGCTTGACAACTTTGGAGTTGGGAATCACTTGAAGGAGTTGAAGAGACTGAGTGCCCAGTCCAGTATCAAGCTCTCCATAGATGATCAAAGTTGGAGTCTAGAAAGAGCAAAACATTAATCTGTTAGCAAAGTTCCTTTCAAGCATCTTCTGCAACACACCAAATCTGATGACCGTTTGAAAGCTTTTGTGTATTTCTAACATTTCTGGGTATCTTTTCAACTGTTGCAAAATCTTAAGATGGCAAACAAACACACCAAATTCAGTTCAAGTGTTCCCACTTAGCCATGGAAATTCTCTTCTGCAATCCTCACTGGACAGTTGAACTCATGGACACAGGCAAATGCTTGTCCCCGTAGTTTGGGTGGTTTGGCCCCCCTTCCAGAGAAATCCATTCTCCTGGCCTCCAAAGAGCTTTTGAGCTCATCAGAGTCTGTTTGTTTCTGGCTTTGATGGGCTCAAATTGGGCTTTACAGTTCAAAACACATGACTTCCAGATTCATTGAAAAACCAGATGTTTTCAATGATTTATGAAACTCAGGGAAGCAGGGCATGGGGAGGGTCCCCAGACCCAATCCATGGATAACGGAGTCTATGGATACAGGCTCTGAGGATATTGGGGGACCCTGTACTATTAAAACAGCAGATTAAATAAGCAACAAAACCTCCCTTCTCCCACTCTAGATAGTGAATTTTATGCCAGATATCTGTACTTTGTACAGATATCACATGAACAGATGATGTATAGATCCTTATTCAGATATCACATGAACAGATGATGTATAGATCCATTTCAAGATCCATGTCCAATTCAAGTACATGGAGTTGGTATTGGAGTGGTGTCATTGGTTGGAGTTGGAGTCAATGAACTCTACCCACCCTTTCCCACAGGAATCAAAGCCAAAGACTGCCCTGTGAAATACTGATTAAGTGAACTCTACAGCATAATATTAAAGACGTTTTATTATACTGCTCCATATCGTACCTTGACCTGCAGATATTGCCGAACGGTGAATTCTTTGGTACCCGCAGGTGCAATAGGCACAAAGCCTTTCAATTTCTCCCCACTTTCCAGGAGAAACGGAATAGAATAGCGGCCACTCATGGATGAACTTATAAGGACAGGTCTTTGAAGGCCTAGCTCCTTGAGGAGTTGCTGTAGAAAGGCAACACGGCCATGTGCTGTCTCAACAGTGCTGGAGCTTGGGGAGTCCCCATAGCCTATTGGAAAACAAAAAGAACTTGCAGTAACTAGACTGGTAAGGAGATATGCAACAACATCAAGAATAAACTGCATGGGAACCATTAAGGTAATTCCAACTATAGTACTACAAGTAACATTACCCACTCGTATATCCCCCCAACAGTAAACCTTGTCTTAAAATTATGCAATTCTGGCATCTCTTTCTTAAAAAAACACCTCACATATTTGTTCTTCCACATTCAGAAATAACAGGAAGTTTTCTTTTTGCCATTCGGGGCTTAAATATGGTGACAAAAGAATTGATGGAAGGGTAGAGATTGAAGTCATTACCCTTTGCCAGTGATTGGGAAAAGAACTGCTTTTTCAGTTGTTTGTGCTTCCGTAACTCATGCACCATAATAACCAAGAATGACATAAAGTAGGAAACCCTTTTTCAGGAACTCTGCTCAGCCATGAATGCACAAGATAGTTTGAACAAGCCATGCTAGTTTCAGTTTCATTATTACTGTACATTGGCGCTAATATCATCTATTCTGACAGCTGGATCAATGGGTTGAGGCCATAAAGGTCCTCCATATATGACTGAACACCACTCTGAGCGTCAGGATGCTCTCCTCTGGAGGTGTCTGAAAGGCACTTCTGGTTTTTATGAAAACCGGAAATGTCTCTCCAATATCTCCATTGTGCAGGCTCTCTGGGCCTCAGAAAGCTTCCTGGGCATGAAGGCACTTCCAGTTGCATCTGAGAAGTCCTCTGTGGGTCCTCCAGCTGAAGTTTCAGAACCCATTACATGTCAAATCACAGGTTCTGTAAACTGCAGATCAAGACCCACTGTACAAATGTTTATTATTGCTTCTTTGGGGGGAAGAAAAGGCATGAACGTTAAGTAGAAGAACCACAAGTCATTCCAGCTAGCTTGAAGATTGCAACAAATGCAATGTTTAAATTGTACCCTCTGAAAAAGGTTCTTAGGAAGCAGTTGGCACAAGGTTTAGAAGATGCAAAATGAACATCTCCTATTATCCCAACTCACCTCTAACTAAGGAAATACACTATTAATTTTAGCTTCCTTTGAAGCCGACACAGCTAAGCATTAGAAAGGCCTCTCTCACACATATATGCCACAGGTTATCAGTAATTAGCAGCTACCTTATGCCATGATGCAAGCCAAATTTTTACAGGCTAGTTTCATCACATCTCCAAGGCAATGAGTAACTATGACAAAGAATCCCAAAGCACTGTTCCCTAAAGAACACAGAGGGAAGCGATGAAATTGAACAGTGCTTCATTTCATTGTGCTGCTCGCCATAGAATTCATAGCGATAACCTGTGGTTCTCTGGACAAAACCAATCATAGGCAGCACAAGGACCATTTTACCTGGTCCTCAGATTCCAAGGACTCTTCCTTTATGCATCTCAACAGCTTTCTTCCCAAGTGATTGATGAACAGGAGCTTTGGCAGAGCCCAGTTGACATTCACACTGGGGTGGTTGAAGGTAAAGAATTTAAGACCAGGTTAAGGCAGCAGTGGGTGTCAGTGATCCTTCCACCTTGCTCACTATTTCTCTAAAAATGAGTTGTCAAACAAGGTGTTAAGACACACAACGTTGCATTATTTCTGATGGCTGGACTTCATGCATGCAAAAAGTTAGTGACAGTCAGACACCAAAGCAGACAAGTGAGCAGCATTTTCTTACCAGGCAAGTCAATGGCGATCACTCGATTCCCATTCTCAGACAGCAAAGCCAACGTGCCTAGTTCTTCCCATGTTTTGGAAGTGAAGGACTGACCATGCAGGAAAATCACCTCCAGCCCACTAAAAAACAATTAGAAGATAAACCAATTTCAATAAACAATTAGTCGATAAACTAACCTTGTGTCGATAAACACAAATTAAATTTGTTTAAGTAGCATGAAAGTAACACTGGTCTGAATGGGGGACACACCTTAAAATGCATGGGATTGCTGAAAGGGACAGGGAGATATGTCTAATGGCTTTTGCCAAGTTTCTTTTTCTACATTTTTAAAAGGCTATGTATGTGCTCAAGCTGAAATGCTATAACACATACATATACAGACATTTCTCACTTATTGGACTGGTTACAGCTTGGAGCACCATCCAAAAGTTGAAAAGTGGAATTTATTCTTTTTCAGCTTCCAAATTAAAAAAATGACAAATATCACTTGCAAAAGCCTAATAACATATATTTATTAACACATAGCCAAAATACAGCAATTTACAGTAAAATGAACAAAAGTATGTATGGGCAATGAATATTTTATGTGTTTGAATGATGGTTATTTACTGAAGAAAATCATAAAGAAATGCCAAAAACAAACTGATTGCACGTCATATGCAAATCAACATTAAGGAAAACAATTCTAGCCTTTATACCAGCAGAGAGAGGTTGAACATGTGTTGAATGAATGAGTTCTGGGTATATTTGATAGGTGCTGAAAGAGTGGAACTGTCAGAAAAGAAAAGAAAGTGGGGGGGGGGTGCCTGTAGTTGTAAAATTCTGTAGCTTAGGGAAGACATATGGATTGTTACCAATAATGTCACAAGCAAAATAAATCCATGGCACTCATTCCACCAAAGAACACTCACAACTCCTAGTTGCCTTGAACTATCATAAGGTCATTGGAGAAATTTTCTATTTTCCCAGTGATAAAATATTAGAATTTATAGCTGAGAAAGTGAAATTTCTCCAGGCACAGAAGGCCAGAAAGATGTTTGGATCTCCAACCAAGTCATCATTGATCATTTACTGAACAATAAAACTATTGTCTGAAAAGTGTATTGGTTAGCATGAAAAAGAGGAGGATGAAGTTCAGCATCAGCAAGACTCAGTGATGACCTTTTGTTACATTCATTTTGTTTTTGCACTTTATAAAAGATTTTTATAGAAACTGACTCTGAAGCCAGTTCTAGAGCTGAACAATTAACTGTGATCACTGACATAGGGGGCAATCCAAACCAATTTAGACTGACCTAACTCAGCTGCCATATCTTCCTGTGATGGTGTAGGGAGGTCGGTGTTTGCCTGTCCTCTGCCCTAATCCCGCAGGAGTGGGGCAGAGTGACACACACAGGTCAGCACAGGACTTACACTGGCCTGAGTGCAGGTTAGGATTGCAGCCATAATCTTTTCCCATAGTCAGAAACTGTAACAGATAAAGGCTGCATTCCTAAGCACAATTTCTTAGGAGTAAGTGCATATACACACATATTCACACATGCACAGAGAGAGAAAAACTTATAATCAAAATACCTATACTTATAATCAAAATACCTTTATTTACTCAAATTTAATGCACTATCGAATCTAATGTGCACCTCGATTTTTGAGACTAACCCTACAATCCAGAGTAACTACAGGAGCATGTAAGAGACATTTATGTTGACGTAGTTACGGCACCACCTAGTGGAAACCTATGGGAAATTCATAGAGCAGTCCAGAGTAAATTTTTCTTACGTTGACATAAGAGCTCCCATAGTTACTCTGGATTGTGCAGTGAGTCTCCTCAGCAGTACAGATCACATGCTGGCTAATTTGTGACAACAAAGGCCACTTATCTCCTTAAAGTCACAGGAGCTGAGATGACAACTCACCCTTCAGTGGGGGGAGCCTTGTCTTTATTTAGTGGTATAGCTTCTCTGAAGAAAACAGAAGGATTCTTCAGGACTTTCCCTGTCAAGATGGTGGTGTTGCCAGTGCCTTGAACCTTCTTCATCTCTTCCTCCATAGCCCGTGGCTTGGGGACATCTATAGATGCTGTAAATCTCTCGTGCTGGATTGCAGGGAGCAAGAGATAGAGGACAAATGTGACAAGGACTCCCAGGATCAGCAGTCCCAGCCTGTTGCGGATCAAAGTCATAGTCATCTTCTCTGAAAGAATTTGGGAGAGAAAGAAAACACAGAGCTAGGATCAGAGAGAGCTTGAGCAGGGATTGCCATGGTAGGGCAAGAAGGCAAATGATCTCCACTCATCCATGATCCACTCATATCTCTTTTTCTTATCAACTACATCACACCTGCAGAGGAAGTTTGTGACATATACATGCTTGTTCCCAACATCTTACCTTTTCCAAATTACCCCAGTTTTCACATTCAACTCACATTCAAAAAGACAAGCTTCTACTTTACTATCCTCCCACTATCTGCACAACTTAAAGCAGTCTGATTTTCTCTATCATTGCTATAACCAGAGACGTGATTTTTCAATAATGAAATGCTGCTTTCTGCATTTTTGAAAAAAAGACATTTGTGGAGAAAAAAATTTTAAGAACCCTTCTAACTAATAATAAATAGGAGGCTACATTTGGTCAAAGTTTTGTTTGCCCATGTTTCTTGAGATCCTTACACTTTCAGACCTTGAATAAAAGCTCTTTGTTTCAACACAACATGGAAAAACTCAAAGCCTGAACAAGGACTGACATTTAACAGCCCCATGGGAATGAGCTGTTAAAAAAAAACTGCTAGTAAAACTTGTTTTACTCAAGTCTACACTTGAACCTTATACCAAAGTATATGACAGACAATTTAATTCACTTCACATTCCCAAGTATTGTACCATAAAATACATCAGTCACTTTTAAGGAAGAAATTTTACCTTCAGATGTGATGGACAGGCATATAGTTACACCCAAGGGCACAAACTGCAGGAACCTATGCAAGAATTGACTGCAAAGGAAACAGCTATTTCACATTTTATGATTTGTGGAAAAGACTAATCAGCACACAACCCTGGAACATCTTTTATGTAAACATCTAAGCTAAGAGCTGCTGCAAATCCTTGTCATTATGTCCTTTATATAGGCTTCAGTCTTTGGATGCATCTGCCACTAGGGGATCTGCCTCTAGCATCTACTGAAATCTTTGGATACATCTGTCTCTAGTAGCTGGTCAGCTACAGCTTGCTGCTTCTACTTTCCATAAAGACTCACCTTTGAACAGAGATTTGTTTTGTTGAAACCCTTAATTCAGGCCAGAAAGAAGAATCAACAGTCCAACAACATGGATGTGGCTGTCACGCTTACCTAAGGATGACAACAATATATTTCTTCCACTATATACTTTCCCGATTCATGTGGTTCCTAGAGCAAAAGCTGTTCTTTAGCTGTTATTAAATGCATAGCATGACAACACAGACTCGTACTGCAAGGACTAGCAAACCAACCCATTTGCCACAAAAACCATAATTGCCTTTACTAGTTAGGAATTTAGGTGTTTATAGACCCTTGCTGGCACTTACGAAATAGGATCAAACAGTCTAGAAGCCGTGAAGGCCCACACATCAGCTGTATTACCAAAACCTTCCAAAAAGGTGATGAGAAACCAGAAACCAAGGACACACAATATAATACATGATATCTGTATTGCAGCGGTTGCTTTTATCTTCACTGCACAAAGACCAACCATTCAAGGCCAATGGAAGAAATGACAGTGCTCAGGAGTAGGAAGGTCTACTCTAAGCAGTTATCCAGTGCAGTCATTTACAAAGCAACTGTGTCTCAAGGCCAGTCTCTGAAGCAGGTTTAGAACTGGCCTAGCCCTATACTTTCCACATTCATCCAAACAATGACACTATTTGCAAGCAGTCCATTACCATCCAACCTTAGGGACAAAGCCTGACCACACCAACAATTGTGCAAATAAGAACAGCTATCTTACAGAGGAGGTTCTCCTCTGTTTTCAAGAAGGATATAGTTATTGTAGAAATACCATGTAAACATCCATGACATTTCATGAGATGTTGATGTTCACATTCAACATCTCTCAATTGCTAAGGGATGTCTGTGCCAGAAATGTGAACTACATCTGAACTACATCCACAAAATATATAGTGCAAACTACAGCCTTCTGTTCAAAATACCAAGGAGGAGAGAGAGCTCTTTACAACAGCAAGAGATGTAAAAGAAGCCATAGCTTCACACCTCCAGATTTATCTATATTTCTTTTCTTCTTCCACTTACTACCTTGTCTGATTCTATCCAGAAGCTGAGTCGCAGGTATGTGGTCCTTGAAGATGTAGGTTTTTCCCTGGTGCACAACCTTTAACTTTGCAGGGTACAACATGTAAGCCTGAGCTCCTAACTTCAGGAATTGTTGCTTGAGTGCAATGAAATGCTTCCGCCTGGCATATGTGGCTGGGCTGAGGTCAGGAAAGAAGGATACCTTCAGTTCATGGAACTCTGCCATCCGGGAAGCCCACGAAGTCTTCAAGATTCTCTCCCGATGCCGTACGTTGGAAAGTGTTATTAGCACAGTACTGCCACGACTCTCCTGGGCACTGCTTGCTGGAAGGCGACGTGCACTTTCTATGCAGATGGGAACTGCTTTCCCATTTAAGTCCAAGGAAGATGGCACCAGATTTTCTAGGAATGGAATAAGATTTGCATTTCTGACAGCTGCTGGAACACCTGTGACTCTCAAGTTCCGAGCTCGCATGTTGTTATCCAGGGCCTCCAACCTACGGTCAGCCACCGCACATCCTGCTGCCAGTTGCCTCATCAAAGTGGAGTGTTTCACCACGCAGCTCTGGGTGGACATCACCTTGGCTTCCAGAATTTCCACTCGGTGGTCTGTCTCTTCAAGGTGCTTCTCAGTCTTCTCCAGCTTAGCTGAGAGAGAACCCACGGTATGGCCCAAGGTTTTGCATTCTGATACAATCTGCTCCAACAGCGCTTGTACTGAAGTTGTCACAGTTGGAGAGAGGGGCACATGGTGAGCTCTTTCACAGTCCAACAGTGACATTGTTCTGTTGCCTTTTGGAAGCCCTTGAGTCTTAGCCATTAGTTAAATACTCAGGAAAGAGGAAACATGAACATCTTCCAAGAAGTAATAGAGTCAACACTATTCCTGCTAGGACAAGCTCCACGCCTCCCACTGCTATTGCCTGATTTAAGTACAGCAAGACACGCCCTTGTTTACAAGGTCTTTTTATCTCCTTCTGTGCACACACCTTCCTCTTCTCCCTCCTAGAGCCCTTTCAGGAACATTATAAGGTACACAGAGAAAGAGTAGATAGTATGGGGCAACACAAGACCCCTTACCAGAGACTTTGCAGCTTATACAACAACATAAAAGTGAGCGAAGGCATCTTAATATTTATATTCCCCAGACTAAATCCATCTTTGCATCATTCCCAACAAAGCCTTTGCAATCAGTTCCTGCCAGAATTGCTTAGCAGGAGTTAGCAACCTCTGGCACAAGTGCTGAGGATGGCACCCGGATGATTTTCAGTGGCACTCAAAGACCTGGGTGAACAGCAGGGGTGTCTCTGTGGTGACTGCTCCAACCCTGGAGTGTGGAGGCAGGCGGAGAAGAAGCAGCAGCTTCTTCTCTGCCCCCATTCACTCTCCTGGGCTAGAACACTCCGCTGAGGCTTACAAGCTGCTCACCTGGGTCCTGGAAAGAGCAGAGAGGGAGGGAAGAAGCAGTGCAGGCAAGTCAGTGCCCCTGGTGGCTGGCACCCACTGGTGGCTGTTGATGCCTGCTGGTGCCCAGTGCCAATACCTGCCAGTGTCCAGCCATGCCCAGTGCCTAAAAACATCTTTATATTTTACTCTGGCAACAACGGGTCAGTTCCGTGTGTGTGTATAAATGTATGTATACACATAAGCACATATGCACACAGCATATATAGACACAGCATGTCAACAAATAAAATGGCGTAACATTGAAACATAGGTTCAGCACAACAATGCTGAAAGGTTGCTGACCCCTGGCTTTCTGGTTAGTCTTTGGGGTTTTGACCTATTATTTTCCCTTTCCTACCTCCTTTTATTTTCTTTTGCTTTTTATTTATTTATACATACTCTATCTTTCCCATGCCAAAGCAAATGCCCAAAGTGGCTTACAAAGTTATTTTTAAAATCCTTTTGTCCTCACAACAACCCTATGAGGTAGGTGAGGCTGAGAGTAAGTGACCGGCCCAAGTCATGGCTGAGGGGGGATTTGAATTGTGATCCTCCAGGTCTCAGTCCAATTCCCTCACCGCTATACCATCCTGACTCTTGAAAACCACTTTAAGGCACACTGTGTAGGATAAGTTTACACCTTAAGTCTGACTGAATGCAATAAACTTACTCATGAGTAAGAATAAGTAATACCACTTTCAGACGCTTTTAGGCACAAACGTACAAAGAACCTGGCTTCATATGTAAGTGTGAACAGTGCAGGATGCAAGTCAACACTTCAAGTACCCCAAACATACCATGTATCTGAGAGAGAAAAGGGGGGATGTTATTTGATTTTAGGGGGCAGAATGAGGGCAAAACTTACCCTATAGAGTGTTCCAGAGACATTACTGATCCTTTTCAATAATGTGCCTCCTGATAGACACAGATGACTGAGTAAGACACATTGACAATAATGGGACTTACTTCTGAGTAGACAGGCAAAGGATTGGGCTCTGAGGATGCAATCCTTCACACTTGCTTGGGAGAAAGCCCTACTGACTCTACTGGGACTTACTACTTGAGTAGACACACATAGGATTGGATCCTCTCACTGCAATCTTATCCACACTTACCTGGGAGTAAGCCCCATTGACTGTTATGGGATTTACTTCTGAGTAGACATGCCTCGGACTGGGCTCTGAGGATGCAATCTTATCCACACTTACCTGGCAGTAAGCCCCATTGACTGTTATGGGACTTACTTCTGAGTAGACCTGCATGGGCTGTGAAGGGTGTGGCGCTGCTTAGCCACCCCTCAGCCCCAAGGAGCACAAGCCCCCCTTGAGGCATCCTGAGGGGGCTCTCCCTCCCCACAAGCGGGGGCGTCACCTGAGGGCAGCCGCCCCACCCCGCCCTCCTCCTCTCCAGCCCCAGAGCCGGAGCCAGCCACTCACCTCGCACGGCCGCCCTGAGGCAGCTCAGCCTCTCCGCCGCTCCTCCCCCGACGAAGGCCGGACACTCGCCGGCAGTGCCTGCGCGCAGGGGCTCTGGGGGTGGCGGAGGCGTCTCCCTCCCTCCCTCTCAGCGCCACGGCCCGCAGGCATCGGTGCCTGTGTCACAGTGAACCATTCCCCGCTACTCCGCCCACGCACCAGTCCTCTCGCAGCTCCCTCCAGTGGCCGCCACAGGAACTGCGCTGCCTCAAACACTCAGGGTCTTCCCAGTGCCAGCCCTGTGCTCAGGGGACACTCTCTCCTCTTTTCCCGGCACAGGCTGACCGGGTGTCCTCTTTTCCCGGCACAGGCTGACCGGGTGTCCTCTTTTCCGGGACCAGGCTGGCCGGGTGTCCTCTTTTCCGGGACCAGGCTGACTGGCCGGGTGTCCTCTTTTCCCGGCACCAGGCTGGCCGGGTGTCCTCTTTTCCCGGCACAGACTGGCCGGGTGTCCTCTTTTCCCGGCACCAGGCTGGCCGGGTGCCCTCTTTTCCGGGACCTGGCTGACTGGCCGGGTGTCCTCTTTTCCCGGCACCAGGCTGGCCGGGTGTCCTCTTTTCCCGGCACAGGCTGGCCGGGTGTCCTCTTTTCCCGGCACCAGGCTGGCCGGGTGTCCTCTTTTCCCGGCACCAGGCTGACCGGGTATCCTCTGTTTCCAAAACATGTCCTTTTTCATAGCCTTGTGTCCTGGAAAAAAACTCTTCATTGCCTTCCATTTCCTTGTGAGCAGGGAGCATGTAGCCTCTTGTAATTAATAAATTATATGTGGTAGTTTTAAATTTAATAAAAAGTAATGTAGTGTTTATTACCTCTAATTCACATTCTTCTGTTGAACTTCCAGCACTTTGGTGACCTGCAAATTTGGTGATCATAGGAGGAGAGTGAGGATCTAATTGGGGGGGGGGGGGAAGGGCTCCTGAGGGTCTATTCAGGATGGGGGGAACACTGATCTTTTGTATGAAGGACCACACAAACCCAGAGCCTAGACCGATTGTAGACCCTCATACTCCAAACATTCATAGTCCAAACTCAAATTCAAGTTATTTCATGGCTCCAGAATCCATATTTATAATATATGCCCTGAAGCAAAGCATTTAGGTACAGACTTAACTTTGTAGTAGCTGCCACTCATATCCATTTAAATAGAATCTACTATGTATTATGTACTCCTTATTGTTGCCTATACCTTGTTTACTGTGAGCCAGGAGAAGTCTGTGACAACACGCCATAGTAAATGGTTTGAAGCATGCAGCCTTAATCATACATTAAAACTAATCTTCTTAAAACTTTATTAAAGAATTGATAATATTTGTTCTTTACTCCTGTGAGTACAGCTGTCAATACTTACATAAATGTTTGTTATGTCAGTTTTAAGCATTGAAGGGAGGGTTGTAGTTGAGAGCACATGAGCACACGCTTTGCAAACAGAAGGTTTTCTAGGTTGAATCAGTGATTGTCATCTCCAGGTAGGGTGAGGATTGACTCTCTGCAGGTTGTTGCTAGCAAGTGTAGGTATTATTAATGACCTAAATTGACCAATGGACTGACTCAACATAAGGCGTGTGGTTTGTCTCTCCCCCACTTCACACCACTACTGAACCACTAGTCCAGCCCATGAGGCCCAACTGAGGTACCTGGCACCAGGCACCACTGGGCATCATGCATCCCTATCTGGCAGTGGGCAGCAGGCACCAGGCATCACCAGGCACCACTGGGTAGCAATGGGCAGCACCAACCATCCCTATAGAGCATCGGGCATCCAAGCTAGGCACCAGCGGGCACTGGCACCAGCAAGCAACACCATGTTTGCTCCAATGGGCAGTAGGCACCAGCAGGCAGCAGGCAACACTGGGCACTGGAAACCACTGGGCACCAAATCAGTTCTTAGTGGGTCCTTACATCACAGAAAGAATACACTCTCTTAATTTCATGTTTCTAGGTCAAGGGGTTGGGGCTGGGTGTTGATCAGTCAGTCTTCAGGCATAGGGACAAAAACATGTTGTACCCCCTTTCACCCCTTTAGGGGTTAAATTCATAAAAATAGTTTCTTAGTTGATGGCCACATCACAGAAGGAATACCCTCCCAAAATTTCATGCTTATACTTCCATGGGCTTGATCTGGACATTGATGAGTCAGTGATTCGTCAATGTTAAGTATAGGGACGAAAACATGTTGTGCCCAAGTCAGTTCTTGATGCCTATATCACAGAAGGAATGCCCAAATTTCAGATTTCTAGGTCCGGTTGTTTTGTCTAAGTGTTGGTGAGTGAGTGAGTGAGTGAGTCAGTCAGTGACTCTTCAATTTTATATTAATATAAATTTTTCTCCCACTCTCACAATACTAGAACCAGAGATTTATGAGCAACAAAAGGAGGTACTTCTTCACACTGCATATAATTAACTTTGTTGAATTAAGTGCCACAAAGAGTGATAAAGGCTACTAGCGTGGATGTCTTTCAAAGGGTATTGGAAAGCTCATGGAAGACAGGTTTATTAGTTTTAATACTGATGATGAGTGCATATCACCTCCAGATCCAATGGCAATATGCTTCTGGATTCCATTTGCAAGGAGATCAGTCACAGAGTAGAAGCATACCCGTATCTTCTCTCTCCAATTTATGGGCTTCCCAACAGGTAGGCCACAGTGGGAAACAACACGCTAGACTCGAAAGAACTTTGGTAGATAAAACTCTTTTCACTTCCTTAATGCTTTCTTACCCTGTTTGCAAACTTCCCAGGGGCATCTGATGGCTACTATGGGAAAAATGGACTGGATAAGACCTTGGGGTTGATGCAGCATAGGGTTGATACCCATTCATGATGCTCATACTGTATTTTGTTCTTGTTCAGCAAGCTGAATCCATAATGACTAGAAATAAACGAGTTATGAAAATAGATTGCCCAGGCCCTATTCAGTAAGGTTTTTCTTATCCCAGTTTCCTCCATTTTATAATAAGGCTTGCAATTGTGAAGATTTCCTCAAGTCAAGCCCACCATTACAACCTAATCATGAGAGCCAACTTTTCGAATGAAATAACCTTTAAATTTCTTCTTGCTGTAAAAGCCAATCTGCCCCTTATGTTGTGGTCTTTGCACTTCACACAATGCTCTTCCAGCCAGATCACACCAGCTCTTCCAGCCAGGCAAGCGATATTAGGCTAGCACAATATCTTGGTCCCGATGAACTATGGTATTTATGTTCGCCACAGTTCGTATGAGTGTGCGTTTTTTTAAATCCCAGCAAGATCAGTAACTATTGTGTTCTTAGTTGGCACAAACCAACCCAGCACCCAGATCACTGACAACCCCAGGGAAGAGAGAAAGCAGCACTAATGGCAACCACTTTTTTTCCTTTTTCCATTGCAGCAGCTCATTAGCACTTTTCAGGCTCTTCCCAAGAGAATAATATTTTCTTACTTCTGCACCAAGTTTGGGGAGATAATCACCAGCACCTGCAAGCTTCTTGACACGGCAGAAAGAGAACAGACTGTTCATTTGCTTCTTACACCACAGGGACCCAAATCAAAAAGGGTAGGGTAGGGTTGGGGACATTCAAACAGATATTAAGGAGGTGCTGGTTACACCTTTTCTTGACGAAGGCTGCAACCCTAAAGCCACTTTCCTGGGAGTAAGACAGAATGGGGCTTACTTCTGAGTAGACATGGTTAGAATTTTGCTCAAAGTTTCTTTCCATGCCATTAGCAGAAGCCTGGCTAGCAGAAAATCAACAGGGTCAGCTTTTCTTGGCATAGAGTTTGCAGTAATGGGAAAAGCAGAATTTCTGTCTACCTTCTAAAATAGCTGAGAGCACAGTTTAGCATCCATGTCTCCTTTCAGGGTCTCTTCATGCCTGGGTGGAGAGCATCCTGGAAGGTTTTCATAACCTCCAACCTCAGTACAGCCATGTGATCTATCTGATACTACTCTTGAATATGTTGCCACCCATTTCTTATGGATTATGAGACAGGGGATGGGCAGGAAATGTTATCAGCTAATTTTATTCCATCTGCACATAAAGCACATATATAATTCATCTATCATAAAGACACCTCTGTTATAAATATGAAGCATTTTTCAGATTTAGAATATGCTGTGCCATTGCATGAAACAGGCAATAGTGAATGATGTTTGCGTGGACAGGTATAATGTATTCTCACTACATCTACATTCATGTAATCATTATGTGCCTAGTGAATCTTGATATATGTGCTGGTCTTCTAGGTGTGCTGTGATACTTTTACCTGTTTATGTGATATGTGATCAAGTTTCTACTACTAGAAGCTTTAGATTAAAAATGCAAAGATACTGCAGCATACTATCAAAGGTTAAAAAAAACCCCCAAAATAATGTTCAATTTCATTATTTTGAACCAGCAAATGAGCCTGGGTTGATAATTTTTTTCCACATTCCACACATCATTCTTGTCAGATTCACCTTAAATTTACCGATCTGAAGCTTGTGGGAATTTCTGCCCTTCGGAAATTAATGGAAACACTTAAAGGGTGCAATCCTGACCAACTTTCTAGCTTCAGGGTAAGGGCAATGCAACTCTTAGGTAAGGAAACAAACTTTGGAAGAGGCCTCCATAACTGCCCCCAGCCCCAACTGCAGGATGCAGAACATGCTCCACTGGCACAGCTATGCTAGTGCTATCAGGTTGGTTAGGACTGCACCTTAAGAGCTTAAGGAAGCACTTTTGCTCATCAGTTATGATGCTACTTATGCCCACCAGATGTCACTAGTATTCTGATGCACTTTTGCCTAGAAATGTTGTAACTTTCCCTTCTGTGATTAGGTTTTCTGTGTCAAGCGTCAAGCTTCCTTCAGCACCTTTGGCCCCCGGAAGAGCAGAGAATCAACAGATCTTTGGATGATCATTCCTGACACAGGTAATGTATCCTAAATCCTTTCCCCTCTTTTGCTTTGTAAACAGAAAAAAGTTGCATGAAGTTTCTCTGCACCCCCATCCTCCCTACATGTCCTCATCTCCTGGTCAGAGACCCAAAGAGCTCTTCAGCTGTTCTGTGTATGTAACTTTGCTCTTGCAGCCATCGGGACATCAGGACAGGTCAGGCCCAGTCTGTTTCCCCACCTCCACTGCTTACTTTGCACAGGAAAGTGAAGGAAAACACTTGCATTTCCAGCACCGGCATTGCTGCAGCAGTGCACTAATGTGTTTAGTAAGTAGCAAATACTCCAAGTAAGTACTCAAAGTAAGGCAATATTAATTCCCTCACCCTGGAATTGCATGTCCTTATCTTGATGCTGTGAAGTTGATTAGGATTGCACCTGGAGGCACTTTTCCATGGAGCAGATTGTTTCTTTTCTCCCCCCATAAATTACTTACTAAACACATTAGGTTATAAGTCACAATGAAAGAAGTCCCATGTTTCATGTTAGGGGAAGTCCCATGTTTCATGTTAGAATCAGCTCCTTTCAACCACTGTGCCTGCATTCCGGATTGCCATGAATGATCTGCAGGTGTGCTGCAGGAGTTCATTTATTTGTAGGGCTTTTGGGGGATGTGAGCCCCACACCAGCAACTTTGTCAATTGACAAAATACAGTACTGATGATGTGCCTTACAGTTTTAGCACCTTGTCAGTTTGTATGATGAAAAAGGTGAAAAATTACTGTTACTTCCTGTCTACAGAAAATAGATCTGACCCATTTGCTTTCTGCTTTTTCACCAGGTATAGAATTGCACAGAGTTGTGAAAATGTGAAAATCTGAACTAAGTGCCACTTCCCTGTATTGTTATTTAAGCCTGCTTGAAAGTCTCACCCATTTCTTCATTCCCAGAGGTGTTGTTTACTCAGTGGGGAGGGAATTGCAATCTAAAGTGCTCACAGGTGTTTTGTTGTCTAAGAACATAAGAGCCTCCACTGGATCAGGCCAAAGGCCCATCTAGTCCAGCTTCCTGTATCACACATGGCCCAACAGATGCCTCAGGGAGAACATAATTGTAACCTGTGATGGTCACCTCCTTCAGGAATCTGTCCAAACCCTTCTTAAAGGGTTTAAGCTTTAATTGAAGCTAGATGCTATCAAGGAATTCCACAGATTAATTACACGCTGGGTAAAGAAATATTTTCTTTTGCCTGTCCTAACCCTCCCAACATTTTATTTTTGTGGTTGTCCCCTAGTACTGTTGTTATGTGAAACGGAAATGAGCATCTATCTATCCACTTGATCCATCCCTTGCATAATTTTGTACATCTCAATCACGTCTCCCCTCAAGCGCCTCTTTTCTAAACTGTAGAGCCCCAAACCCCGTAGCCATTTCTCCGATAGAAAGTGTCCCAGACATCAGTCATTTTAGTTGCTCTCCTCTGAACCTTCTCCATTTCCTCTATATCCTTTCTGAGATGTGGCGAACAGAACTAGACACAGTATTCCAAATGTGGCCTCATCATGGATTTGCACAATGCCATCATGATTTTTGCCATTTTATTCTCAATCCCTTGTCTAATGACCCCAAGCATGGAATTTGCCTTCTTGACTGCCACATCTCTCTCCTGCTCTGTCAATGATAGCTAAGAATCCATTAACCTATATATAATGTTAGGATTCCCCCCATATGCATAACTTTACATTTACTTAATCTGTAATCCTAAAGACGCTTTCCTGGCAGTAAGACCCATTGAACACAATGGGGCTTACTTTTGAGTAGACATGGTTAGGATTGTGCCCTTACATTAAAACACTTCTGACATTTTATTGCCCATTCTTCTAGGAAGGAGAGAGCCTTCTAGAGCTCTTCACAGTCTTTTCTGGTCTTCATCACTCAGAATAGTTTCATGTCATGGACAAACTTGGCTACCTCAGTGCTTACCCTTGTCTCTAAGTCATTTATGAACAAGTTGAAAAGCACCAATTCCAGAACAGACCCCCAGGGGGCACTCCACTATTCATCTCTCTCCATTGGGAAAATTGCCCATTGATACCCACTCATCCTGGCCCCCAACCTGCTCCTAATCCATAAGTGGATCTACCCTCTAATTCCCTGACTAAGCAGTTTTCTCAGAAGTCTTTGGTGAGGGACTGTTGCAAACGCCTTCTGAAAGTCCAGATATATAATGTCCATAGGTTCTCTCACCTCTACATGCCTGTTGACATTTTAATATAATTCTAAAAGGTTTGTGAGGCAAGACTTACCTTTACAGAACACATGCAAGATCTTACCCTGTGCAAGATCTGCTCATCTATGTGTTTTATAATTTTATCTTTAATGAAACTTTCCACTATCTTACCGGGAACCAACATTAGACTGACCAGCCAATAGTTTCCTGGGTCCCCTCTTCTACCCTTTAAAAAACTGATGTGTTATTTGTGATCCTCCAGTCATCAGGCATCTTGGCCGTAGTTAGGGACAAGTTGCATATTTATTCCCCAGAGTAAAAATGAATGATGACTCCCCAGTGAATGATTTTTTTAAAATGAGCTCCATAGTGTACTCTGGTGAATGAATACCACAAATCTAAGTTTTTACTTACTAATTACAAATAATAGCAAGTGTTATGCCCCAAACTATACAGCATTTGAATGGATGCAAGCCTGCAGTTAGATTCAGCATTGAGGTATGTCACTTGGCTATGGGCAACTGGAGGTATAAATTGAGGCTTCAATCCTAATCTCCAGTTAGGCCAGTATAAGTTCCCTGTTGGCCTGGGGGTATCATAAAAGTGTTGTAAGGCACTTTTGCACCACTTGTGGGGGGAGGGTTAGGCCAGTGCACATACAAGTGCCGGCCACTCCACACTGCTCCTGGAACTGGGAGCAGGTGAGTTGTGCTGGCCTAAATTGGTTAGGATTGCACCACAAATTCCCTGAAAAAGAGACTTTGGCTGCAGTCCTAACTCCCAGTTAGGCCAGCACAAGTCTTGGCGCAAGTCCTGACTGGCTTGGGGCTGTGCCACTTCTGGGGGGATTAGGCCAGTGCATAAACATGCGTTGGCCTCCCCACACCATGGGAATGGGGAGATAGGTGAGCTGTGCTGGCCTAAATTGGTTATGTTTGCGCCCTGTGTATAGGATGTGTATAGGATAGAGCATTCATATCTATGGCATTATATTCTGAATGGCTCATTAGCACATTCATGTCATAACTTGATTTTGCATTCATGGAGGGAGGCCCTTAGGTAATAATGAGATTTGTAAGGTGCAGTTTCCATTCCCCTTCTCCACAGAGTACTTAGTCAATTGTGAGCTACCTACTCCAGAGGAATGCTTGCTCATGTGGGGAGCTAGTGTAGAATAGCCAGAGCCAGCCCATTAATAAGGCTAACTGGATTGGCAGCTACTCCTTGCCTCCAGTACTCCTCTTCTTCTTCCGCTCCCAGAAAGGGAGGGGGGAGAAATGTGCTGTGGGGGAAGAGTAGTGAACTAAATCATTGGAGAAAGGGAAGTGCAGGGGGTGGCACACTTACAGGTAAAGAGGACAGCACTAAGCACACTGCCTCATGAGGTCTTGGGATTTATCCTGAGCATAATGGTTAAGAGCCCAATCTTACGCATGTCTTCTCAGAAGTGCCATTATAATCAATGGGGCTTACTTCCAGGAAAGTGTGCATAGGGTTATTTTCAGTGAGACTGAGCCATGCCTCAGGAAGGCCCAAGTTTGAAGCTTGCCTTTGTCAAGCAGTTGCATCTTAGCCTCATCCTCTGCAATGAGTTGATCTCAAGTGGTTGTTTGGATTATGACAATATATATGAAATCCTGTGAAAATGCAGTACAACTGTTTATTGTTATGTATGTCTGAGTTCTGAAATCTCTCTCCCTTAGAAAGAGGGCTCATTTTGGTGTGTTCCAAGCTTATTTTGGTGTTTCCTCCCACGTGGCTGGTGCCCAAATTATGTTTTTCTTCTAATTTTTAGGTTCTTTTGCCTCTAGATTTCCTGGAACAGACATCCCAGACCTGATGGCTGCCACACAGCTGACTGAGGGTACCATCGTGGTTGGTGGACAAACTCTGTTTTACCGGCAGGCCCAGCCAGCCCAACAAGCCCCTCGACTTTCTGTTTTGCTTTTACATGGCATTCGTTTTTCATCAGAAACCTGGCTCAACCTGCAGACTTTGTCCAAGTTGGCAGAAGTGGGATATCGTGCAGTAGCTATTGATTTGCCAGGTATGTCTGGGCCTTATTGAGTGAGGGGATAACCTTGGCAGGTTATTTTGGTGGAAAGCAAGGCTTTTAATGTGGATGAAATTTGCAATATAATAATATGGGTTTCCTAGAAAGGAAAGCAAACAATTAGCTTCCTCTTCCTCTAATTGTCACGCTACTTTTAAAATGCATATATTTGCATACAAAAATAGAACATACATAATAATCTAATTGATATGTATGGTGTTTTGTTTAATTGTACCTGCTATGCCTGTTGGTCCAAAGCCATCAGTCAGAGACAGGATCCTAATCCTGCGCATTCAGTTGACCAGTATGAAGCCAACAATCTGGTCTCAAGGAACTGTTTTGAAACAACCAATGGTGGCTGAATGGGAGGAACCAGTACCTCTAAAGCAGAAGTATGTGTTTGGTTGAATCTGTTCAGTTCTGTCTATTCTAATAAATGTTATGAGTTGATGGGTGAAATCCAGAGTAACTACAGGGAGTCCTTGCTCCGGAGTAAGAACAAGTTACTCTGGATTGCAATATGAATTTCCCATAGGTTTTCTCTAGGTGGTGCAGTAACTACGGGTGCACATAATATCTCTTATGTGCTCCCGTGGTTATTCTGGATTGTGCACGATATCACTTGTTTTCAGTGACTTGCATGATAGAACCCAGAATAAAACACTAATGATCGGATGAAAACACATTGTGGTCTCTATGAACATATTAGGGAGCTCTGCATCAACTTGCCAATAGTAACAAAATATACATGCATATGGACCTAGTTCCATAATTTCTGGCTTTGTTGTCTGTGAATATCTCCTCCTGGAATTAAGAAAGGGGGAAAATGGGCATTTATGCAGTATCAGTGCTATTACTCCCATCCTCAGTAGCATTCTTCTGAGACAATATGCTGCTGAAAAGTTACACTTCTCTCCTTCCATGCTTTTTGTCAGCAGCCTTTCTGGCAAAATTGTGTGCTTATTACCTAGCCAAGAGTCTGGAGCTCTGTATTTATTTTTCTACTGTGCCTCCAGGCCTTGCCATTCTATCTTCTCCAAACCATAAGAATAGCTGCATCTTCCTTTCTAGTTTGTCCAGTGGCTGTCTCATCCAATGACACGTCATTGGGGAGCGTCCAAAAGGAAAAGGGGGGAAGCGCACAAAGCTACAGTGAGCTGTAGTGTCTCTAGAGTTTGTGTCACCTAGTGTGGGTGCCCTGCACATCACTGTCATGATGGATCCCTGCCTATGCAATGAGTAAGGCAACTCCCTGAGCAATGGGTACGGTGATGCAGTACTGCCCTGGCACTGATTTCTTGCCTAAAGCTTTTTATAGGATAAGAGACATTTCAATATGTTTTGTTTCACTGCATTCTGCATGAAATATGCACTGAATGATATATAACATGATGGCTTTATTCAAAAATACAAAAAATAAAATTTGGCCAGTAGTGGTGTCTCCCCCTGTGCATGTCATTTGATGTGGCCCAGTGAGCAATCCCCCTGGCAAAGAGCAAGCAGCACAAAGCAGTCACTTCTGGGTTCTCCCTGGAGGAGGAACAGCTTCCTGCAACTTGGGATTTTCCACAACTTTTCTCTAACCAAATTTAGGGCAAAATCCATAGCACTTACGGGTCCACGCAGTTACGTCACCCTCTAGTGTTATGGAAAGTCATCTGCTTCGGAGCAAGGGGCTTAATTTCGCTTTAGGATATAGGTCTTCGTCATTAGTTCCCTAGGAATGGAAACATTTCACAACTCTATACCATTATGTACAGTTCTTACTAATTATGGATGTGTAACATGGAATGCCTTTTTTCTTGTGGTCTATAGGATTAGGCCGTTCCAAAGATGCTGTTGCCCCAGGCACCATTGGAGAGCCAGCACCTAGCAGTTTCCTGAAGTCTGTCTTTGAGGCTTTGCAGTTAGACCAGGCTGTTGTGATCAGCCCATCCCTCAGTGGGATGTACTCACTTCCGTTCCTCTTCCAGCACAGTGACCTGCTCAAAGCTTACATCCCAGTGGCACCCATCTGCACGGACAAATTCCCAGCCACGCAATATGCCAATGTCAAAGTACGTCTTGGAGGGGATGAGGGGTATGCGGAGGTTAATATTTGGACAGATTTGGTTTCAAGAGATTGTAATTGAGAGTACCTGGGAGGCAAGTGAGAGCAGTGTTTGAGATTTTAGGGTTGGGACAGGAAACCTGAGTAGGCAGGCTTGTGAATGATTGCACACAACAGGCACAGATCACTTGTAAAATTGAGGGGCATTCTTCCACTGACCATTGGAAGGCACTGTTGAGTTCTGCATTCTCAGATGAAGTATATTGTATAAAGCAGTTTTTTAAACCTTTCTGCTGCAGATAGTCCTCAGGTGTGCAATGGGAATTTGGGGAAGGTCATTAATTAATAGGAAAATTAGTGGTTTTAAATAGCCTGGTGTGCCTTATCAATGGTAAAAACAACTGATAGTGTGCTTGACAATTTTAGTGTCTTGTTAGTGTGCCATGAGATGGGAAAGGTTGAAAATCACTGGTATAAAGGGAAAAAAGGCCATATCTAGACTGACATTTTGCCACAAACAGAGAGGTTGATAGGTTGCTTGTCTTTGTACTGGCAACTTGTAGTCCCATGTGGATGGATTCCTCCAAGAACTGGGAACAGTGGGATGCAATAATGCTTTTGCCTCCATTTCCCCACTATTCTTCTTTCTGAGAAGTTTGAGCCAAGAAGATTTCAGAAATCACTGTAATAAACTTCTCCCTATTACTGAACTGGTGAGCCAGATTCTGCTCAGATCTTTTGCCTCAGCAAAGAGAATTTTGCTTTTTCAGTGGTAAGGAGATGTCACTTCAGGAGCAGAGGGATGAGAATCATAGCTGAAGAAATCCCTGAAAAATCCTCTTGCCTCTAAAATACAGTAGTGCCTCAAATAAGTTTAATTCATTCCAGAAGCATGCTTGTTATGTGAAATGCTCTTTATGTGAAGCAGATTTTCCCATAGAAAATAGTGGAAACTCAGACAATTGGTTCCACAACACAAAAATATTCATATAAAAGATTAACTGTATGTTAAAATGATGACAAAACACTGTAATTGAATTCAAAACATGCATTCAATGTGCATGATCCTATGAAGTCTATTTAGGCTACAATCTTAAAGACACTTTCCTGGGAGTAGGACCCATTTAACACAATGGGGCTTACTTCTGAGTAGACATGGTTAGGAGGCTGCATGGAGGATAGGGGGCTTACCTGGGGTGCTGCTGGAGGCTGGAGGCCGGTGGGGGCACTTGGGGGCAGTTAGGGCCAGCTGCCTCTGGCACGTCCAGGCAACTGCCCCCAAGCTGGGGGCAGTTAGAGGCAGCAGCACACTTGCTGGCAGCACTTTAAAACAGGCTCCGCACAGCGCAGTGCAGAGCAACTTGGGGGCAATTGCCTGGGGTTTGTTAAGTGAAGTGGGCTTATTAAGTGGAGCACACTTTGTACTTGTTATGTGAATCACTCTTTATGTGGAGCACTTTATGCGAGATACCACTGTATTGCATTACAAAAGCTCTAGTAAATGCAAAAGCACTTGATCTGACCTCCAGATTTCTAACCTTTGGATTTTTGCCTCTTTAATATTAGCCTTCCTTGTCCTTGAAACTCTGCCCTGTACCATTTTTTTAGCTAGTGTGACACAAGATAATAACTTTGACAACAGTAGTGTTTCTTGTACTCTTGTGAATCCTAAAGATCTCAGCTGTGGGTATTCTGAGATTCTACAAATGTGGAAGATGCTTGTTTTCTTTGCTACTCTTGTATTTCAAACAGACTAATTTAGGCTACAATCCAGAGTAACTATGGAACCTTTTACACCGATGTAGTAACGGTGTCACCTATAGGAAATGCATAGAGGAATCCAGAGTAAGTGCCTCTTACGTCTTTCTGTAGTTACCCTGGATTGTAGGGTAAGAATGTTCCATTTATAGTAGTAAGTAAATATCTCTATTGCATGAACAGTGGATTAAATACTAATTGTAAGATACAGATATTGCATAGGGATGTTAGCTTCCTGCAGTCACAGTTTGGTGGTAAACAAAGCAAATATAGTAACTGGCAAATATGGGTACTTGTCCACTGAGCAATTTTCACTGAAAGTGTGTGTGTAGAGGGGAAGCTGGGCTCTAGTATATCAGGGAGTTGTTGCCCCTTATTTATGGGTAAGGAAGTATTGTAACTTGAGATGCAGCCCCGGGTATGCTTTCCCTGGATTATGTGCTACATATTCCATGAAAAGGCAAAGCTTGCAAGAAGAAAGACAGGCCTCTGTCTTTGTGTTTCATTTAAGGTCCTTACATTGATAGCATCTAAAAAGGGCAGCGTTTTTTCACTGGTTGATTTGATTACATGTGGCTTCTGTTCTTTCTTCCACGTAGACACCAACGCTGATAGTCTATGGTGAACAGGATGTCCAGATGGGGGAGGTGAGCCTGAACAACCTAAAGAATTTACCTAATCACAAAGTGATGCTGATGAAAGGTGCTGGCCATGCCTGTTACCTTGACAAGCCGGATGAATGGCACGTTGGTCTCCTAGACTTCCTGAAGTGCTTGGAATGAAGAGGCAATTGCACCCTCCAAAGCAGCCTGTGATCAGGCAGCCCCACATTTCTCTCTTTAATGATCACTTTTTATATATTATCTCATTCCGATGTTCTGTGAACAATCTGAGCACTCTTTCAATGGTACTCTGCAATACTAGAATTTTTTAAAATTAGCACATTACAGCCACATTTTGTCTGACTGTGCATTAGATTGTTGCGCATTAGATTCGATGGTGCATTTGATTGGAGTTAATACAGTAACTGGCTAATTTTGGCTATATTTACTCGAATCTAATGCACTATTGAATCTAATGTGCACTCTGATTTTTAAAGGCTTGAGGTAAATAAATGTTTCCTGGCAACTGTAACACACAGCTTATATCAAATTTAATTTTATTGCATACAACAACAATAATGATATGACAATGTGTTGATTCTAACCTAATAGCTCTTCTTTATACAACAATGGGTTTATGTTACATTTTTATTACAATATAGTAAATTGTTAAACTAAATACTGATCTATACTTACAATCAAACTATTGTATTTACTCGAATCTCAAGCACACTTTTTGTATTAAGATGTTAGAATCTTTTATACAGCTGTTTTTGGACCAATGCTGCTATTTTGCCATCTGTGATTTGGCAAGAAATATATCACTGTGATTATGATAGTGTTTCTCTTTTTTATTAAATTGTTCTTAAAAGTCAACACTATGGGCTGGCTGAAATAGGTATGATAAAGGTAGGTTCATGTCAATTTCTCAGATCAAATAGTCTTTCAGAGCTAGACTATCTTGACTTCTCCTGAGTCACAGAATCATAAAACTCTAGAGTTGGAAGGGATCTTAGAGATCACTGAGTCCAAATCCCTGCTTAGCGCAGGTAATTTCCTTGGCATCTTCTCTCATCTTTTCCAGAAAACTTCTGTCTTCTTGATGAAAAACCTTCTGCTATTTTACTATTCCACACATCTTTATGTTAAAATCTTTACTTTCTACTTTAGGGTGGCAAAACTTATTTGGAACACACAATGGGAGCCAAGGGCTTTGTGATGTGTTTATGACTTATGTTCTACATTTCTTGGCAATGCATTGTATATGTGAAATATTACTTTCTGTCCAAGAAAGCCTGACCTGATCAAAAGTTGGTGCCTATACTGTGATGTTCACATGCTGATTGTTGTGATTGCTGTCTTGTATGGTTAATTCTGACAATTTTGGAAAACACTTTAGTAGTTTCAGGAATGGCCAAAAGTGAAAGGTATAATACTATTGTATTTGTTTACTATTGCAACAACACATGGAAATATATGGTCAAGGAAGGGTAGATGTCAGAGCACTCCAGGGAGAAACTTTATCCATCTATTTCCAAAACAAAAAAAGAAGCAGCTGAACCATACTTGAACGATTTGGGTATATAAAATGCACACCCCACTGACATAACTGTACCAGCAATTGGATAGGATTGGGCCCTTAGTCTCTTGCCCGGTAAAGGAAAGTAATTGTGGAGCAGGAAGTGTGTCCTGCTCACTTTTCCTATAACCTATCATCAGCACAAGGTCCCTTCTGGAATTCCCCAATGTTTCTTGGTGAGATGGAATTAGATAATCTCATTTTCTACAGCTTAACAGAAAAATTCAGGTCCACTAGTGGAGTACTAGCACAAATGGATTCCTTTAAGTGCCTAGGGGATTACAGAGTTAATGGCTGAGGTGAACAGATGGGGACAGGTTAAAGTCAAGCACATAGCTTTTCCAGAGCCACCTGGCCTTGTTCTTTTGTATTCCTTTTCTACAGATGGTGCCCAGACAGATGGAGACAGCAGTAAGACGAAGGGAGGTGGGCTCTAATCATCCCAGTCCACCCCGACTGGCTGGAGACATGGATGGCTGTCAAACACTGGACTTGATCCTATTAGGCAAAGGATTTGCTGGCAGGGGCTTGGCCTGGTCTCAAGTATCATTCCCACATGGTCAGAAAGATCAATCTATATCTGGGATCTAAAGCCCTGAGATGGACTGCATCTTGGGGAAGGGAAAGGAGAGTGCTCTGACATCTCCATGAAACATGGGTCCTCAGTGCTGAGGTTCTTTTTGTAGCATAAAAATATATCAGACCAATTGGAATTGGAGCCACATGTGCACTGTATCCTCTAAAAGGAGCTATGCATATCTTATATAACCATTGTGTCACACACACACCACCACATGATGGACCTCCTTCCATCCAGTGGGCAGGGCAATGCCCCAGGAGGATTAGGGAGGGTGATGTACCATTGCCCTGTCCATGTTGGTTTTTTGGCTATAATATTTGATAAAATATAGACATTTCAATGTGGTTTGTTTCATTGCATTCCACATGAAATTACTGTATTTACTTGAATTGAACGCTTACATTTTTCAGTCGTATCCAGTCTCCAAAATAGGGTGCACATTAGATTTGATGGTTAATTAGATTTGAGTAAATACTGTACGGTATTTGATTATACGTTTAGGGTTCACTGTGGTTTGATGGTGCATTACATTTGAGTAAATAAGGTATATATAACGTTATTATTAAAGTACTAATATTTTAACAATTTTGTCTAATAGTAGTGTTACCGCCCCCATGTCGCTCACATGGTGAGACCCACAACCCACTAGTGACACCACAGCATCTAGCTAAAACAATCATGTGCACTTTCCCTATTTATTACTGTCTTCATTCTCCTTTCATGTGAACTCCATATTCTCAATACATTGATTGTAAGTCCATTGGGCAGGGACTTCTCTTTTCACTCTTTTTGAAGAGAGTTCATATTTTGAAAAGAGTTTTAATTCTTGAACTCTTTTAAGAGTTCAAATCAAAGTGTAATGAACAATGATAGTGTTACATAAGTGAAGATGATAATAAAGTGCACCTGCTTAAGAGGCAAATTATAAAGGCAGGTAATTATATAACGAAGATGAAAAGTAGATGGGGCAACAGTTTTTTCAGGGTGGGAGCAATTACATCAGTTATCTATACTGGTTTGCAAAATGAAAGGTTATGTATAGGTGAACAAAAACCTGTATCTCAGCTGAAGGGGGGATGCTGGCTTAGGGGGAGCAAAACCCCTACAGGCTCCCCTTTAGCTATGGTCCTGATTGTGCTGATATCACCCTCACTGGCAGTTCCATACAGAGGACACAATCCAGAGTAACTACGGGAGCATGAGTTCCCATACAGAGTTCCTGATTGTGCTGATTGGTCACCCTCACTGGCAGTTCCATACAGAGGACACAATCCAGAGTAACTACGGGAGCATGTAAGAGACATTATGTGCACCCGTAATTACTGTACCACCCAGTGAAAACCTATGGGAAATTCATATTGCAATCCAGAGTAACTTTTTCTTACTCCAGAGCAAGGACTCCCCATAGTTACTCTGGATTTCACCCAGAATCATAATTAACATCTTATTAGTTCTCAGAATAGTCAGTCTCATGGAACGTTGTGAGTTAAGACAATCCAGGATTTTGCATTTTCATTTAAATAGTCATAACATCTGATAGGATATAGTTATTCCAATCCAGTTTGTTTCATTGCATACTGCATTAAATTACCTTTCCAATGATATATAACATGATGTTATTATTTTTCATACATATCCCATTTTTCAGAATTTTAGCCACTACTGTCAAGCTCGGCATGTTCCCCTGTAAAGCTTGCTGCCCGGTGCAATTGCACACGCTGCATCCCCTAGATACGCCTCTGGATGTCAGAGCCTCCAAGCATGTTGCTTCTTAGCTGGCCTTAGGAGGGTTGCTGAGGAAGGCACTGCAGGGAATGAGGCTGGCCATTGGGTGCTGTTCCCCTAGCCTGGCCACATCCAAGCTGCACACCTGCTTTCCTGAAGAAGGCTCCAGATGGCACAGTGTCTCTGCCCCAGGGCCTTCCATTCTGATGTCGCCAGGGCAGGGTGGGGGAAGAAGAGATGTTGCCATTCTGGGCACCGGCGAGGGTGATGGGCCTGCTGGCAATTGGGGCAATGGCAGCACTCCTGGCTGTTCCTGCTAAAGGTGCTGTGGCATACCAGTAAGCACCATTCTCCATGCCGATCTCAGCACCCATGCCAGGAGTTGCCTACACCTGTGCTACACCAAGCAAGGGCTAGCAGTATCTTTCTGTCCAAGTAAGAAGGCATTAAGCCATGCAACATGAAGAGAAAGCATATAAACGTGTATACACATGCTTTCCGCATTTCATGAAACATTTCACCAGACGTGTTTGATTTGCAAACAGGTTTGCAATATTTCAAGGAAATAAATAATACAAGCTTACAAGAAATCACTTTTCTATGGTAAGTACTGTGGCCATACAGGCAAGATTTTGTAATTTGAAGAGCTGATGTTCCTACATTCCCTTTCTACTTTTTGCCCTGCTGCTGATATTCCACAATAAATGATCACCGATGTCTGTGCTGGGAGGGAAAGTTGTCCTTTTTTAATAGGGTAATAACTTTTCAAGACTTGTTTGCTGAACTGCTAAACAGTGACCTTCAAAACCCTAGGTTAAAAATCCAATTTTGTCTTTTATTGTTTTAGACAGGGAGAGAACTTATAACTCAATGGAACTTATTTCTGAGTAGACACAAATAGGATTGCACTGTTACTTAGACTTGGAGGAGCTCTGGCATCACAGTGATGCCACTTCCTCTTTGATGTCACTTCTGGCCATGACATCACTTCTGGGGGGGTCCTGGACAGATTGTCATTTTCAGAAGGGGGTCCTGGGCTGAATATCTCTAACTGTGATTGTATGCTCATGGTGGAAGCAGGGTGACCATACAGAATGGAGGACAGAGTGCCCCTGCTTACTGGGCAAGAGACACTCTTTCAAGTGGATGTTCCTCTTTTATTTAGCAGGGGGTGACTAACTGGCCCTTCACACCCCAGCAACGTCTGTTCTAGTGGCTTCTGCTGGTGTTCTTTTGCATTTTACATTGTGAGCCCTTTGGGGACAGGGACCCATTAGCTATTAATTAGCTATTAATTTTTTCATTTTCTTGTAAACCGCTTTGTGAACTTTTCAGTTGAAAAGTGGTATATAAATACTGTAGATAGATAGATAGTGCCTCTACCTTTAATCATTGTATAGAAGAGGGAATTGAGGCAGGTGCTGCTTTTTAAACCCTTCCATGATGAGCTAACCCTGCCTCAATTCCCTCTTCTATGCAATGGTTAAAGATAGAGGCATTCTGTCCTCCACATTCGATGGAGTGACCTGAAGTCCAACAGAGATTTGTGCTAAACTGTTTCACTTACCTGCAATAGGTCTTCCAGTCACCTATAGATCTCCTTGAACCCATATCTGCTATTTACTTGGCATATGTCTGAGGACAGGAAGGGGCAGGTCTGGGCCAACAAAGGGCATATGAACTAATGGGCAAAAATCCTGTCACAATCCTTCCCCCTTCTCCAACTACTCCCTAGTTTGGCCTGCTCTTGACCCCAAACTGCCCACAGCCTGCCCCTGCTGCCGCCCTATCTGCTCCTATGCAGCCTGGGTATGCTGTTGATGCCTATTGGGACCCAACTGGTGGCTCCTTCACACATAGCAGCAGTACACAATTTAAGACGGTGGATAGGATTGGGTCAACGGTTTTTGTGACTCTCGTTTTAAAGGAAAGTTTGCTTTTTACAACTCTATCTCATCCTTCCTCCAAGGAGCTCATACCCTGATCCTTCTTTTATCATCACAAGAACCCTGCAAAATGGGGATCCGTGACACTCAAAATTCCCATCAAGCTTCATGATTTGAGACTTGAGCCTTGTTCTAATCCCGCACACTCACTTCTCATTGGCTCACTTTTCTTTCCCACTCTGCGTCTTCTCATAGCAAAACCAGTGCCAGCTCACACCTTCCCTTCCCTCTCCACTTCTGCAGCTCCTTTTACCCATCCATCTCTGTTACAGGGAAGAAATTCCCCAACCCAGCCAGCTCTGGTTGCTGCAGTCCTACCTTACAATAGGTTGAGGGCTTTGGCATTTGAGCTCCAACAGGTGCCTGGCATGGAGTCCTGAATGTACCCAGGAGAGAGACAGCCAACAATGGCAGCCTCACCCTAACCCCCCTTTTCACAGCAGTTGTTACTCTTGTTCGGTGCTCACACAATCGGCTATGTGCTCAGTCGCAGCACCCAGCTCCTTTGTTTGTGTAGCAGCTCACATTACTGTGGAGTGATTCTCTGCTCCCACAAGTGTCACATTCTTCTGTCAAGGCTGTACTATGAGATGCAATAAAAGGACTCGCAACACATTGCTCTAGTTCCAGTGGAAACTGTAACCTTCACCCATGCAGAAGATTTCTGTTCTGATTCAACTGTGGGCTAGTGAGGTTGGGAAGGGATTTTTATTGCAGAGGATTTTCCCCTCCCACCTGCTTTCGGGGGGGGGGGGGGGGTTAGGTATCTTTGCCATAATGAGAGACTAGTTGTGCATAATGCACAAAGGTTAGTGCCAATATAATTTTCTTTGAGATGACCCAGTACATGAATTTTGCTTACTTTATTTACAATCAAAGTTTTCTGGTATGGGATTTTCATCCAGGCCAGATTAACTAATGACTCTCTTGGGTTTTAGCATTTTGAGCAGGATGTGCCTTGCCTTGCTTGAATGAGTAAACTAAATGCTCTGTAAGCACTTCTCTGAAATACACCGGCTATTTGTTTGCAGGATAAGAGATTGCAGATTGTATAGGTTTAGTACATACGCATATGGATAATGCCTTCCAGCAGAGTGTTAGACTACATGGCCTTTTGATTATCTAGAGGTGCAATCCTAATCACTTTGGCCAGCACAAATCACCCTCCTTCTTGTCCCCATAGTGTCATGGGGACATCAGCACATGTTTGCACAGTGGCCTAACTGCCCACCCCTCCCTGAAGTAGGGTTGCCAGAATTCTCTTCCACAAAACCTGGACAGGACCCTCTGTCACACTTGGCAGTATGTGAACACAATCCCCCACTATTGGGACTGTTGCTGTTTTTCAGGACATATGACAACCGTAACCAGAAGTGATGTATAAGTACCTTACAGCATTTTCATGAAACCCCCAGGTGAGCAAGAAATTTGTGCTGGCATAACCAGGCATTAGGATTGTGATGTGAGAGTCATAACATTTTTTACAATATGTTTTGTTAACCATCTTTTGTTATCACTTTCTCCCATCGTCACCAGTCCTCCCTACCCATTTTGATTTTCTTTCCCATTGTGTAGACTCATGGCCTGTTAGGATGAAACAGTGGCATAGCTGGGAAATGCAGGGGGTAGTAGTTGCATCAAGTAGCAAGCTTTGGGGAGCAAAAAACTGAGCTTGACACTAGTGGATAAAATTGTGAAAAATGGGATATGTTACAGTAAATATCATTGGAAAGATAATTTAATGCATATATATTCTGTGACCATCATGTTACAGTATACATCATTGGAAAGATAATTTAATGCAGAATACGATGAAACAAACTGCATTTGAATCTCTGTAGTCTATCAAAGATTATAGCTATTTAATCAGAAAAAGAAAACACAAAAGCAGATGGAACAAGAAGTGGATTTTTAAACTCAAAACATTCTAATTGCTTTGGGAGCCAGCGAGATATAATTATGATACTGTATGGAGCTAGTATTATGAGTCAGCTTTTATTTCCATATACCAGTTTCCCTTGCTAAGTGGTGCTCCTTTTATATTTAGCAGAGAGAGATTAATCATCCCTCTTTTCCCCAACACAGTTTCTGTAACTAACAAGGGGCAGACATTTTATTAACTTAATTAAAATGGATTTTGGTTTGGGTTTTTTGGTGGGGGGGGGGGGTACAACAAAATCTTCTTTGACTCCAGATAGGATGCTTTTTGCATGGGCTCTGCCCATAGAGAGGCACCCAAAGCCAAAGGCACTTTGCCCTACCCACCCCTGCAGGTGGCAGCGCACTTCAAAGGAGGTCAGCCTGCCACAGATATCCTCTTTGGCTGCAGTTGAGGGGCTGTTATGCTGGGCTATACACTTCCCTTCCCTACAGATTGCAATGAACAGCATCCCAGGAGAGATCCTCGTTGTCCCTCCTAAAGGAGTCCAGATCCAGGTAAGACTAGTTACCTTAAACACAACATCTCCAATGGTTCTTTCCTTTTATCATCCCAAAGGGGTTGAAAAAGGACAGCAGCCCTTCCAGCTCCAGTTTCCTTTTACTCTCTACATGACTCCAGCGTCACACTGCCCAGCCTTCCACAGTTCTACTCAAAAGTCGTCCCATTATAGTAGGGTGATCTGATGCCATAACCCAAAAAGACCAGCCCACCCCCCCCCCCAATGAAGAACATCCAATAAAAATATAGGATACTAGATAAAGTGTAACTGTGTTGCAGGAGTAAAATTGACCATATGCCATCCCCCCGCTGCACATCAACCACCCATGCACATCAACCCCCATGCACATCCACCTCATGAGCAACATCCCCCATATTCATCCACCCTATGTGCATCATCCCTCCTATGCACATCATCCCACCTATGCACATCAACCCCCCATTTGCATCAGTCCCCATTTGCATAATCCCCCATGCACATCATCCCCATGCGCATCGGTCCCCCATGCTCATCAACTTTCATTGTGCATCATCCCCCATGCACATCTACCTCCATGCGCATCAACCTGCCCATGAACATCAACCTCCCCATGCGCATCAACTCCCATGTGCATCAACCCCCATGAGCATTAACCCCCCATGTGCATCAGTCCCCCATGCACATCTTTCTGCCATGCGCATCATCTCCTCATGCGCAACATCCCCATGCGCATCACCTCTCCATGCGCAACACACCCCCATGCACCATCACCCCCATGCACAGCGTCATCCACGGTGCAACCTCTCCCTCCAAACAACACCCCCCCCAGTCCACCAGGCACCAAACACCAAATTGGCTGGATGTTGGTCAGTCTTCCATGTTAAGTATAGGACAAAAACATGTTCCACCCCATTTCAGCCCCTTAAGGGTTAAATTTCTCCACATGGGTTCTTGGTGGGTGTTCATGTGACAGAAGGAACACCCTCCCCAAACTTCATGCTTCTAGGTCCGGGGGTTGGGGCAGAACATCCCTCAGTCACCGATTCTTCAATGCAAAGTATAGGGAGGAAAACGACTTGCGTCCCATTTCACCCCCTTCTGGTTGTAATTTCTGAAAACTGGTTCTTAGTGCATTCCTCAGTCACAGAAGGAACACCCACTCCAAATTTAATGCTTCCAGACCCACCAGTTTTGGCTGGGCATTGATGAGTCAGTTAGTCAGTCAGTGATTTTTCTCTTTTATATATATAGATGACAAAATAAAAGCGAAAAAGTCATATACGTACATTGCTTTCCTGTGGTTAATTTAAATACTATACTGTATTACTTATTAATTTTGAAACTATTACATATAATTTATTACATGTACCGTACTTTATTAATTACCTGAAGGCTACGTGCTGCGCAGTCACAAGGAAAAGGAGGACAATGGAGAGATTTATTCTGGGACACTGGGCTAAAAAAAGAGGATATGTACTGGTAAAAGAGGACATATGGTCACCCTGCTGCCCAGCTAGGGGCAAGTAGGTTGGGGGGGGGGCAGATGTCTGTGTAACTTCAGGTCTCCCCTGCCCCCCTTTCGTCTTGAAATGGTCAGATCCTTGTGTGGATGTATAACTTCAGGTTAGTTTGAAGGTAAGGCCCATTGACCAGCATGGGACTTACTTGGTAGTGGCCCTGGAAGGGTTGATATCTCCTAGGGGTGGAAAAGAAACTGCAAATAGTTTGTGCAAACTCACCAAAGTTTAATGAAAAGTTGAAAGGATTGATTTGTAGTTTGATGTTACCATATTTGATATTGTAATAGTTTCCATTAACTTGTAACGTTAATTAAAATGTGGGTTTCAGATGCTTTGATAGGGGCAAAATTTCAGTCTTTGCTACAGGTGCCATTAAGCCTAGGTAGGTCTCTGCTCTACCTCCTTCCTCCGTGTCTCTTAGATATCTATCTGGGCTTGGTCCAGCTGTAGAGCAACCCTTAGGTAGACTTCCAGAGATACAGTATTTCATCATCCTTCTCCAGCATCTCTTGCCCCCAACCCCCACCTGTGTCAAGTCCTCTCCAATGCCAGATGGCACAATATTCCTGGATAAGAGTGATGGACAACAAGAGAGGTTGGTGGCAATTTTGCTCCTCACAGATAGCAAATTTGCATGTGAAAAGAACTGATTGTAGCTCATCTGTTCTCCTTCTTGTGATCCATTTAGTACTGCTTTCCAAGCTCCTTTAGATCACTGCTATTTCATGAACATAGCAATTCATTTTCATAGACTGTGCTCAGCCAAGGGCATCTCACACCCCTAAACTCTTAGAAGTGTAGTGCTGCTGCTCTGGTCCTACAGAGAGGTAAAGGGGTAACTTTCTGTTGTTTCTTTTTTTGTTTCTTTTTTTTATATTGTACATTGGGGAAAAAATCTGTTGAAAAACCTATTTTTTCAGAATAGGGCTGCAGTGCTGGTGGTGCGGTCCATACTGATCATGGGCAGATCCCTGTGGGATGAGGTTGCCCAAGATAAGAGAGGAGTATGCGCAATGTGATGCCACTCCATTGCATGTGTCTCACTAAGATTGCAGGTGTATTCAATGTGGTTTAAAAACTCCACACTCCTACACACCTTGAACCTGGAAAAGAGGACACTTGATCACGCTGGTCCTGAAGAGGAGGACACAGAGGGTCACTCCTGATTCTGGAAAAAAGAGGACATATGGTCACTGTAGACCTGGGACACATGGTCACCCTGGTCCTGGAAAAGAGGATATAGGGTCACTGTAGATCTGGAGGAGAGGACACATAGTCACTCTGGTCCTAGAAAAGAGGACACATGGTCACTGTAGACCTGGAGAAGAGGACACATGGTCACCCTGGTCCTGGAAAAGAGGATATAGGCTCACTGTAGATCTGGAGGAGAGGACACATAGTCACTCTGGTCCTGGAAAAGAGGACACATGGTCACTGTAGACCTGGAGAAGAGGACACATGGTCAGCCTGGTTCTACAAAGAGGACACATGGTCCTACATCCTGGTCCTACAAATAGAGGACACAAGGTCGCCCTGGTCCTGGAAAAGAGGACATAGGGTTACCCTGGTCCTGAAGAAGACGACACAGGTGCATCCTGACCATGAGGCCCCCAAGATGCAGCTGGCAAAGCGGTGGAGAGGAGAGGGAGTGCCAGCCAGCCAGCCAGCCAGGCTTGTCCTTGGAGGGCGCCCTCGGGGGACAGCCTGTGGCTGGGGCGCTGCGCTGGGTGCTGGTCCTGGTCAGGGCTGGAGGGTGGACTGGACGGGGCGTCCTTGTCCGCGGGTGCTGGCGGTGCTGGAGTCCGGAGCGAGCGCTGGTTGTATTGTTCCCTGGCTGGGCTGGGCTGGGCTGAGCCGAGGGCGCCTCCTTTATCCGCTGTAATCGGATCCTGGAGGGGGCCGGGGCTGGGACTGGGACTGGACTGGAGGCTGGTCCTCCCTCCTGCTCCCTCCAGCCAGCCATCCAGCCAGGGAGCCAGCAGTGGGTGTCATTGTTTGGGGCTGATGTCACTCCAGTTATCACCGACGCCTCTCCGGGTGACAATGCGCGCCTAGGAGGCTCCAGAGGACGGGACGGGAGGGACCCTCCAGCATCCCCCGAGGTAAGAGCCCGGGGCCCTCCAGGGGAGTACCTAGAGGGGGCTCCCTCCAACTCTGACCCCTCCGCCCCCTATAGCTACGCCTCCTGGCACCCTCTTTGGGGGGTACCATCACCCCAGCCCCCCATCCAACCCACCCACGGGTCCGACTTAGGATCTCCCCAACTCATTCCCAGCCACCCGACGGTGCGCACCGGGAAAGAAGTTTGCCTGCGAGCGGGGAGGAGGCGCTTTGCCGTCGGACCCTCCCAAGACCCTTGAAGACCAGGCGGTGGCGTAGCTAGAGGGGGGCGCAGGAGGGACCCTCACCCCACCACACCCGCCCCCTCTAGCTACGCCACCGCCCCAAAGGTCCCCAACACTTGAAGGGCCAGGCGCTTGACTTCTCCATCTCCCGTGTAAGTCCAGGGGGACCTGTGTCTTCTTTTTCCTGGACGTGTCCTCTTTTTAAAATGCTATATGATTTATTATTAAATTTAAAACTATTACATAGACTACACAATCTACTCAGAAGTAAGTTCCATTGAGTTCAATGGGGCTTACTCCCAGGAAAGTGTCTTTAGGATTGCACCCATAATTTATTACATATAGGCTGCAATCCTAAGAGCACTTTCCTGGGAGTAAACCCCATTGAACTCAACGGAACTTACTTCTGAGTAGACACAAATAGGATCGCACTGATTTGTTAACTAGGAAGTTTACATGCTGCCTGCTTACAAAGAAAAAGAGGACTATGAAGATATTTTTCCAGGACAGAAGGCTAAAAAAGAGGACATGTCCTGGAAAAAGAGGACAGATGGTCACCCTGCTTTGTCCTTTTTTTCTGGTTATGAAACATGTACATCCCATTGACTTCAGTGGACAGGATCCCAGTAGAGTCAGGATTGCAGCGTTCCACGTGGCTCATCTCCCACTTGGTTCCTCTACTGTCAAACCTCCCTCCTAGCAGGGCAGCAGGGTGACCATCTGTCCTCTTTTTTCCAGGACATGTCCTCTTTTATAGCCTTCTTTCCTGGGGAAAAAAAATCTTCACTGTCGTCCTTTTCCTTGTGAGCCGGCAGCATGTAGAATTCTTGTAATTAATGAATTACCAGTGGAATCCTAAGCATGTCTACTCAGAAATAAGTCCCATTGTGTTCAATAGCACTCACTCCCAGGAAAGTGTGGTTAGGACAGCAGCCACAGTGTTGTAAATTATACGTATATAGTGTTTAAAGTAGCCACATGAAAGCACTATATGTGAGTGCTTTTAGCTTTTATTTTGTCATGTCCTACATTTTTCTTGGGTGTCCTATATTTTGGAGGGTCCTACATAATTCTTTTTGCAGCTATGTGGTCATTCTGCTCCCACTTCTACTTTGCTGCCCCCCCCCCCACCCCTCCATATGCACCTCTGTTTCCTTTTCCTTGCAGAATCAACTCCTGCTGGGGCACTTGCTCCACTCAGAGCCCAATTCTAGGCATGTCTACTCAGAAATAAGTCCCATGAAAGTTGATGGGTCTTACTCCCAGGAAACTATGGATAAGATTTGCAATTGCAGGGTGACCATATGTCTCTTTTTGGCAGGACATGTCCTCTTTTTTAGCCTTATGACTTGGAAAAAAAAATCTTCATTATTCTCCTTTTCCTTGTGAGCAGGCAGAAAGGAGCCTTCTTGTAATTAAGAAATATGTAAATTCAGTAATAAGTAATTAAGGCTGCAATCCTTAAGGCTCCCACTTTCCTGGAAGTTAGACCCACTGAACACAATGGGGCTTACTTTGGAGTAGACATGGTTAGGATTGTGCTCTTAGTGTTTAAATTAACCACATGAAAGCAATATGTATGTTAATAAAAAAAACCTTATTTTGTCATCCTGCATTTTGCTGGCTCTTGTCCTCTTTTGGGGTTATGACATATGGTCACCCAGGGATTGGGCTACCACTTTGGTGGCTGTGCTGCTTTCCCAGTTCTGGTTCTCCTTGCCTTGTTCCCCCTGAGGTGCCCCCCTTGTTCCCATTGGCCTCATTGATCTACCCCCCTCCTTCCACAAACTGGCAGCAGCAGGGCCTATGCTCAGCTTGCTATTGTGGCGAGAGCCCAAGGGACAAGTTTGGTGATGATGAATCTGCCCAGACCATTCCATTTATGACACAGCCTCCATTTCCAGCACCTGCCTCCTTTCTGGTAGGGAGGAGATTGCATTCATTCTTTTCCAGGCACATCCTTTTGTTTCCAACCACTACTGAATACCATTCCTCTCCCAGTAATTTCTGGCCACTTTACCAGCCGAGACTGCAGCATCACGTACAACATGCCAAAATATGATGAGGATGGCACTGAGATGGTCAAGGGGCAGACTGAATTTAACATAAGAACCAGTGCAGTTTAAGGAATGGCTGCACAATTAGGATTGCCATAATTCTCTTCCACAAAATCTGGACAGGACCCTCTGTCCCATTTGCCAGTATGTGAACAGAATCCCCCCAAAATCAGGATTATTTTTTTTCCAGGATATATGGCAACCCTAACCACAATCCATGGGGCATTGTGGAGTTGTTCACAGGCACATGACTATATTTGGCTTTATGTGGGGCAAGTCAATTTTGCTGTCCATGCATGGTGCTGCACAGATAGCCCTGCATATTTACTTGGAAACAAGTCCATTCAGAAGGACTTATCCTACTACCAAGTAAACATGTTTAGGATTAGGTCATATGAGCCAAAATAACTTTCAGAGAAGCAAGGGAAGCTGGCTTCCTATCGGCGTGTGAAGGATCCTCAAGAGCTGAGCCAGAAGGAAACAGAGGAAGCCAAATATTGCATATCCTAGAACACTTGTTCCCAAATTCTTAAAATGGTTCACCTAGGATCCGCTTTTTGAAAATGATAACCTATTGGGACCCACCTAGGTTTACCAGATTTTTAAAAGAGGAGAGCTAGAATGAAATAATTATTTATTTATAATCACCAGAAAAGTTTTAACTCCCTATATTTACACATTTTAAAGGATTTATTTAAGAGTATTTTTTACCCTGCATTTCCCATGCTATACCAAATGCCCAAGATGGCTTACAAAGCTTTTAATCCTTTTGTCCTCACAACAGTCCTGTGAGGTAGTTGAGGCTGAGCGTGAGTGACTTGCTCAAGGTAATCCAGGAACATTTCATGGTGGATGGGGGATTTGAACCTGGATCTTCCTGGTCTCAGTCTAAGCACTACATAGTATTGGCTCTCAAGATGCTTGCAACTGCAGGAGCCGAGCTCTTTGCAGAGTAATTAGCAGCTACAGTATCTTATTTTTGAACAGCCTTAGGGCTTGAGGCAAACAGGTATCTGTACTTTCCATTACCCTTTGAGGACCCACCAAAATACAATTTACAACCCACCAGTGGGTCCCGACCACAGTTTGGAAACCACTGTTCTTGATTAGAAGAATAGACTAGACACAGGCTGATCACATTTTCAGAACAGTTCTGTCTGGGGCAATAATGAACGCAGAAGGCAAGAGTCCTATCAGTGCTATGGCCATGCTGAAAAATTCCAGAGCTAGACCTTGTTCCCATCCAGGCCCATCTTCCTGAGAGAGATAATGTATTCTTGGCTCAGCTCAGGCTGATTTGAGAATACAAACTCAAAGATTACTGTTAATGAAGATGCCTGGAATAAATCATCCTCCACCTAATTAAGGAGAAAACTTTTAAGAAGACAATCTGTTTCTTGTGACCTTTCTAGAGGGGCCTCACTTAGGGAAGTCTGCAGGGCATTCTCCACAGTAACATCTCTGTTCCAATGGAGTCATCATCCTGCTATGGTACTTTTACGGTCTTGGTTGAATTATCCAAATTCCCTTTCGTCCTCAAACATTTGCCCCTTTGTCCTTTTAAATCTACACATCCTCCACCCTATCCTGCCTATGCAGTTTGGGGGGCTGTGCATCAAAATTCAGAGCACTTCTGAGGTCATCTTTCTAAGGGCTTCTGCTCTCCTCCACACCGCTCTGGGAACACATCAGGAATTGTTCTGGTGTTCCAGTCAGAGATCCCTCTCATACAAAAGCCGAGGGTGAGGAGGGGAGGATTAATGAGAAAAGTACCCACGCAAGCAAGCTTCCACTGGAGGTTTATTAAAACTATGTTATTCTTTGTGCGCAGCAGCTGGACTGCTAAGAAATGGGAGTACTTAGAATGGCTCAGTACAACACAAGCGAAAAATCCTCCAGAGAGAATCCACTTTCGTGCCTAACTAGGGAGATGAGTTTTTGAATCATCATCTTTTTATCTCATAGTGGTGGGATCAGGACTCAAGTCTTTGGTTGAGTTATGCCCTTGATAGCTGTTTTTAGAGTCATAAGTTATTATTTCTCAAACCATTAACCGTTAAACAGCCCAGTCCCCTCCTCTGCTGACGCAGTGGCAGCAAAATAGCAACCACTGCATCCACTGGTTGTATGTAACTATTATTTCCTTACCTGGGGATATGTTTCAACAGTACATGAAATCTATTTGGATCTATGCTAGCTAAGTAGCTGGTGCAGGTCTGTGTGGAGCATGTCACGGGATCAGTTCTTGCAAAGGGGATAGGAAATCAGCACCACTGACACTACTGACATCTATCTGCAGTATTTATTCTACAGTATTTATATACCGCTTTTCAACTGAAAAGTTCACTAAGCGGTTTACAAGAAAATGAAAAAAATTAATAGCTAATGGGTCCCTGTCCCAAAAGGGTTCACAATCTAAAGTGCAAAAAGAACACCAGCAGAAGCCACCAGAACAGACATCTCTATCTCCTGGACTTAAGAGTTGCCATGTGTCCTGAAAACAGGGACAATCCTGTTTTTTAGGGGGGGACTGTGTTCACATACTGGCAAATGGGACAGAGGGTGCTGTCCCAATTTTGTGGAAGAGAATTATTGCAACCCTACCCGGACCTGATCATCCTATCCCCATCATTGCCTACTCCATGCCCCATTTTGCCCCATCTGGTCTTCCCCAGACTTGATCCCAGACATCAAGACCTGCACCAGCTATTTAGCTAGCATAAGTCAAAATAGACTTCACATACTGCTGAAGCATATCCCAAGTGTGTTTCACCCTTCCTGCCTCTCACTGACTCTGGAAAGAACCAGGAAAAGTGCTGGAGTGGGACTGGTGTTTATGACTGGTGTTGAACCCAGCAATGACTGTTATAGTGGCTTCTGCTGGTGTTCTTTTGCATTTTAGATTGTGAGCACCTTTGGGACAGGGACTCATTTGCTTTTAATTAGCTATTACTTTTTCATTTTCTTTGTAAATTGCTTTGTGAACTTTTAAGTTGAAAAGTGGCATATAAATACGACAGACAGACAGACAGACAGACAGACGGATGGATGGATGTCAGGGCTGGCACAGGAGGCATGTTACCAGTGGGCAGTGCAGATAAGACTGGGCCTTAATTCTTCCAAAGGGCAACAATATTCATATTTGATTCCTACCTGAAGTTTGCACTGGCCAAGTGCACTGTCAGGATTGCACTCTCATTTTCTCACTGTGCAATGAAGAGGATTCTAATATTTAACAACGATTCGGCTCTTTGTTAGAAGTAGTAGTACTACTAATCTAGTCTAACAAGGATGATGCTTATGATGCCATGAAACTGGGAGGACCTTTCTCAGAGGAACTGTATAATAATCTGCAGAACATCATGCTCAGGAATGAGCAATCATGCAGGATCAAAAATCTACAAGAATTATTTGCTTTGGGGTTACATTCAGGAATTCTATTCTTCCTCCAGCATTCATCTCAATGTGTCAGCTCCAGTCCAGAGGAGGAAGTCAGTTGATTTTTTTGCATGAGCTCTGAAAATATCTCAAATAGAATACAGTTTTTATACAGAATACAGGAGCCTCAGTGTGAATTTTTGAGAAATTGGCCTTCAAACTCAACAGTTTCTGCCTTAATTGGCTCTTAGAATTAGGGCCAAATTAGACATAACACTAAATATATCATTTACAGATCAATCTTAACTCGTGCTATAATAGGCAGGCTACCATGAAAACTTGGGCTAGCAGTTTTGGGCTGCTTTTGGGTTAGTCCAAGGGAAGGGGGAGCTTTTCCCCTTGCCCCAGGACAGCCAAGCAGCCCCAATGGGGCTACTTGGATCTGTGCCACCAAAAGAGATGGGGGAGAATTTGGCCGGGATCTGGCAGTTATGTTAGATCCTAGACCTGTTCCTTGGAGGCCCAGGACAATACTGGGTTGCTCAGATTGGCACCACCAATTTAAGTGGTGTAGATGAAAGTAGCCCCATTGGGGCTGCTGTGGTTTTATCTGGGGTAAGGGAGACTTTTTTCCCTTTTCCTGGGCTGGCTCCACTCTGTACTTTCACACAGTGTATAGTACAGTCCCATAAACCTCTTTACTCTAGTGCAAGTTAGGATTGTGCCACCTGTAGCATTAAAAATTAAGGATCAAGGGACCCCTAATTTATTTTCAAACCAGGAAAATCCTGGCTAGAAAATGAAACAGTTCCCCCTACATCTTCTTTCAGACCACACCAGTTAATCCCAAACACATCAGCCAGGTTAACAGTACTATGCCTTATACTGAGTCAGACCATTACATAATATTGTCACTACATTAAATAGCAGCTCCATTGATTGAACAGGACTCTTCAGCATGCAAAGCATGCGCGCTCGCACTGAGCCCTCCTCTATATAATGCAGTCATGACTAACTGGAGAAAAAAAAAAAAAAAACAGGAGAGGGAAGTATAGAAACCTTTTTTTTCAGCTCAGCATATTTCTCTTGATTACCACACCATAGAACACTATAAGATCATGGAAGCCAGTTTGGCTTGTGTTGAGCAGTTTTTTAGAAAACTGTATCCATATTGCTCCTATACATCCATATAGTAAGTTGTCTGTGTGTGTTTTCTAGGTCAAGAACAGAACAAAAGGAGCCTGAAATTTCCCTTTTATGTGCATGCATGTGACTCGCAACAAGCAGGATGACCATATGTCCACTTTTTCAGGACATGTCCTTTTTATCCTCGTGTCCTGAAAAAACCCATTATCCTCCATTTCCATGTGAGAAGGCAGCATATAGCCTTCTCGTAATTAATACATTAAAAGCACAATCCTCACCATGTCTACTCCAAAGTAAACCCCATTGTGTTCAATGGGTTCTACTCCCAAGAAAGTGTCTTTAGGATTGCATGCTTCATGTAATAGTTTTAAATTCAGTAATAAGTAATATAGTGTTTAGATTAACCAGAGGAAAGCAATACAGTACTGTATATATGAATGCTTTTAGATTTTATTTTGTCTTGTCCTACATTTTTCTTGGATGTCCACGGAAAAACATGGATGTCATGCTTTTACATTTGGTTTACATATAGTAGGGTGTACATGTATAGCAGGACATGTACATGTATAGCAGGATGTATAGGGTGTATGTATATTATATGTACTATTCATATATAAACTATAGGTACATGTACTATACTATATGTACACCCTACTACAGCTGTGATATGTAGGTTGAGAAAGATGGCCAATATTTGTATTCAAAGGAAGTGCTTGAATGGTGCTGAATATCTGACAGGCGGTATTTCCCATGTTTTCTTCATGCTTTAGACTTGTCATGATTTATAGAAGCCTCCTGTGCAACATGTAATACAATGCCCACAGGCACTATATCCATCATAGCATCACGCTGCTACCATGTGAACAGCGGTTACCCTAGAATACAGCCAGATTGCAAGAATTGCCTGGATTGCATTCCCTTTGAGAATACTTTGGGAATGATCTCTAAGGGCTGTTCCAATATTATGGATCTCACTTGCCTTTAGCACAGGGATTTTCAACCTTTTTTTCAACTCATAGCGCACTGCCAAGTTGCTAATATTGTCAAGGCACACCATTAATTTTTTACCATCGGCAGGTACACCATGCTGGTAGGGGGCTCAAATCCCCCAAACAACCCTCCCCAGAGTCCCACGGCACACCTGCAGACCATCCATGGCACACCACTGTGCCATGTTACAATGGTTGAAAATAACTGATCTAGCATATATATATATATATATATATATATAGAGAGAGAGAGAGAGAGAGAGAGAGAGAGAGAGAGAGAGAGAGAGAGAGATAGATAGATAGATAGATAGATATACAAGAATCTGCAACTGGCTGGGTTCCCAGTGCATTTATCACACCTTTACATAATGCTGTGATGTATGGAGAAGAATTCAGCATTGTCATGATGTGTCTTAAGAACCACTCCTTTAGGTTTCTGATCAATTCCATTAACTCAGGAAGTTTCATGGGGCTCGGGGAAAGCACAGTTGGACTGCTGTGACTTCTGCTGTATAAAATATGGCTCCCCCATCATGCCTGCCTACCCTCTGACCGTCAGCTGGGTGCTTTGAAGGAAATCTGCCCTGAGCCCTGGGAGCCAAAGTATTGCCAGTGGATCAGGCACTTATAAGAGGCGTGGGCTGATGATCCCTTCCATGCCATCTGCTCTCCTTTCAAGCTGCCAGTTGCTTATACTATATGCAGCTTCTTTTCTTTCCCAATCCTCTGAAAACGCCACAGCAGCCAGAGCAGGGATTTTCCCAGTGAACTGAGCTGACTTTGCCCCAGTTTCAGGAGGCGGAATCTCTCTGCTCATGTAAGCTGCTCATTATAAAATGAATGTTTAGAATCAGATCACTTCTGTGATTTTTGTGTTAGCAGCACAATCCAAAGCATTTTTGCTCAAATTTAGGTCCCACTGAGCTCAATGGACTTTATTCCCTAGAAAGCATCTTTCAGGGTTGTAGCCTTAATGCTGTGGAAAGGAGAACTGGACCCAGTCCTATGCATGTCTACTCAGAAGTAAGTTCATTATACTCAATGGGGATTGCACCCAGAAAAATGTGGATTGGATTGTAGCCTCAGTCAATATCTGTTCAACATTTAGGACATTCAGCGTTCGTAGAGAGTATTCACCTTGCGCTTCATAAGGTGAAGGACTCTGGGTTACATTACACCACTTATTCTGAGGGACATTCTGTATTTTAAAAGAATTGTTTTATGTCAGTTCCATATAACCTGCTATCTCTGTCACCTCTGCGCTCTCGTATCTATTATTTTTGAAATTTAATCTAGTCAGTAACTTGAGAGGTACTCTGGGATAAAGCAGGACCTATTTATTCCTTTTGAGCAAGTAAACCAGACTTTTCCTCCAAAATCCAGATCTATTGCTGTATGGTAGGAGTTTTTAAAAGTCACTCAAGTGTTTGCTGTAAATCCACTATGTAGGATTTGTTTTTCATCACGGGATCCTCAGGCTGGGCAAAAATCACGGTACTGAGATTTAGGAACTCTGGTCTGGATTCCAAATTGACCCTCCCTGCTGTTACATCATTGACTTCACTGCAAAAACTTCCAAACTAATCCAGATTTGAGCCCAGGCCTCCTGGTCACCAACTAAGGATCAGGCTGTAAATGGGATTAAATGCTTAATGAGGTTCTGTTTCAATCACATGCACAGAGTGATATTGATTGCCCACCCTGCAGAAATGAAAGCAGGAATTTTTCCTGTGGATGTTGTTGTGGGTCATCATGTGAGACTTGACATTTATTGTCTTTCCCTCATAATCTTTGCTATTCTTGACCTGGTTTTCCAGCCAATGTGTCTCAATTCTGATTTGCACAGCCCTTTTTGCACAGAATTCTCATTAAAAAGCAAAAACAAAAAGCTTGGTGATGCGACGGAAATCTCTATTTTACTTAGGAGGAAGTAATGTCTACATAGAGAATGCGGATATTGGCAGAATTTAAACAAAAAAATTTAGTATCAGACAGTTATTTCTTGCATAGATTTGGAAACAGACAACATAATTGCCACTCGGCTCATGAACTGAAAATTTATGGATAACATGATTACCATAATTCATTTGTTATACAATACATGAAATCAGTTCCTACCAGAGAATTAGCTATATGGAATAAATTTGTGCACCTCTAGGCCCTAGAGTCTAAGATAGTGTACACAACCTTTTGTGGGAGAAGAAGATAGAATTGCTTGATCCTATTTTTTCTGAGTTCTTGTGGACCATCTTGCGGAACCCCACCTCCAAGTAATTGATAAGGGCAAACATTTAAATGAATTTTACTTTGAAATTGGTAGATATGTGTTCAGGTTGATTTGAATAGTCTGTCTTATTTTTAAAAATTTGAATCCTAATCTGTGTAGTAAATTACTGCATCACTTCTGGTATGTTGACATGGTGCTATCATGTTATATCTAGGGTGATCATATGACCGGATTTTTCTGGATTTATCCTCTTTTGTTGTCTTTTGTTTGGATGTCTTCCAAAAAGGATTCATTGTCCTCCATTTTGGCTTCATTTTGGAACTTTGCAATGGTGCGCAGTACCCCATCATGTCATATGTCGTTGGATTCGTATTGAAGAGCAGAATCCAATGCAAAAACTGGTTTTGAAATATCTTCTTCCTGTCAAAAGTTATGGCCAATAAATAAAAAATTGGCATTGAGTTCTATGGGAAAGTGAAAGTGCCCAATATCACGGCTTTACTCGTGAGCAGGCAAACGTGCCATTATCTGCCAGAAAGGCCAGGCTGAGAGAAATCCAAGACCCTGTCCTCCTTTTGTGGTTTGGTTCCCATTCATATTCTGAACCTTTAGCTTCTAGCTTGCTGCTGAGGAGACATTCCCAGTAAATGTAGGTAAGAAGGACAAGAGATCTATTCACAAACCAGACAATTGGTATGGAATTCACTCTGCTCCTGCGCTATCATGCAAACTGGCAATAGGCCTGCAAAGGCTTGGCTTAGGGTGCACATACAGTGGCGCCTCATGTAAAGAATGCCTCACATAAAGTATGTTTCATGTAACAAAAATTTCTCTAGGATTCTGCTTCACGTAACAAACTCTGCTTCACGTAAAGAACAAACTCGTTGGCAGTTGGGGCAGACGTGCTGGCCGGCAGCCCTTTTAAAAAGCGTCAGGGCTGCCTATCATGCCTGCCCATAGGGGAAGCAACACTTCTGCGCTGTTCCTTCTGTGGCTGGGTGTCCACTGGGCAGAGGGAGAGAACAGCAGTGGAGAAGAGGGAAACAGCTCAGGGCTTCCCAGAAGGGAGCAGGAGAGAAAGGCTCAGGAGGAAGAGAAGGAGAAAGTGGGGAGACACTCTGAAAGTGTCTTGGACTGCAGAAGAAAGTATCTTTGATTACAGCCTCCTAACCATGTCTACCCAGAAGTAAGCCCCATTGTGTTAAATAGGGCTAACACCCAGGAAAGTGTCTTTAGGATTGTCTAAGTGTCTAAGTAGATTGTCTAAGGACACAATCCAGAGCAAATTCAGCCTGCTCTGACCTAACTGCACTCTCCTAACTATTCTGTATCCAGAGCAGAAAGTTATGCTGAATCCAGAGAGTCAGGAAGCCTGGGCTGCCCTAACTGCTCCAGAGCATGCTAAGTAATTGACACAAGGGGAAGACTTGCTCCTGAGGAGACACCCCTCAGATCAGCTGTGGAACAGCTGTGGTGCCTACAGTGGTGACATGACTCTGCACATCACCTGGTGCGGAAGTCTGTGCGTCATCCCTGGGATGCGTGCCCCCCTACCTGGACTGCACAGTCACCAAAGTTGGTGCCTGCGCAGTTGTACTTTTCTGAAGCCTTTTGGCTTCGGGGGAGACTGTGCAGGCGTCAGAGTTGGTGCCTGTGCAGTACTCTTTCTGCAGCCATTCGGCTGCCACTCCGCCTCCTGAGTGAGGCCGAATGGCTGTGCAGAGGCGCGGACTTTCTCTGCTCTAAGGAAGTCTCCTCTGAAGCTGTTCGGCATGCTCAGTATGTTTCTGCACAGTGCACCTCAGATGGCCGTTCAGGCCAGCTCCTCAGACAAGTGTCAGCTTCTGGCTGCTGCTCCGCCTTGGAGCAGGCCTGAATGGGGGTGCTGACGCCCGGGGCCTGCCAAAGGACAGTCAAACTCCTCCGGCACATCACCCCATACGGAGCGCATCACCCAATGCAGCCCACACCAGCTGCACCAGTCTGGTGACACCACTGGGTGCCTGCCTTATAAGGAGTCCCTGATGAGACGCCAGTACATTCTACAGTGAATACAAGGGGCTTCTTGGAGTGCCTGCTGTATTCTGAGGTTTGTGGGCAGCCATAGTTTGTTCCATATCCTGAGGTTGAGAGGAAGGGGTTGCAGCTAGGCTGGCCAAGAACTCAGATTTTTGGTCAACACTGCCATTCTTACTTGGGCCTTATCATGGACCCCTATGGGTCTACTCATTACTATACCTGCTCCTGAGGTGGTATAACTCTGAGGGCTGGAAGAGGGCATTTCTGCCTTGGAAACAGGCTCTGGATACAGAGTAACTGCTCTGCCCTAGGCAATGCTAAACATGCCCTCAACATGGAATTTCTTAGTCAGGACAGCTCCACTTATGGATGCATTCTCAGCAACTTTTTCCACAAGTCTAACCATGGCAATCTCACCTAAGTAATGGCATAAACTACACCAACTATCCCTACAATCCAGAGTAAGAGATTGTACGTGCACCCGTAGTTACTGCACCACCACCTAGTGAAAACATATGGGAAATTCATATTGCAATCCAGAGTAAGTTGTTCTTACACCGGAGCAAGGACTCCCCGTAGTTACTCTGGATTTTGCTCTATGTTTTCTTACCTGTTACAAAACCAGGGGATGATGTATGCATTTCCCTTTATTTGGCCCAGTTCATGGCTGGTTTACGTCACTAAACTGAAACTGCAATTAAAAATGAAAACTCCAATGCTATGCATGTGTACTTGGGGTATGTTACTCTGAAATCAACAGCATTTCATGAAGGTGAAAAAAAAACCCAGAAGATTGAACACTAAAACCAATCAAATTTCATACCCATGCTTAATTCAAAATTTGAATCCAATTAAATTTGAATGCAATTTGAACCTATTTACGGTAAATGAGATGATATAACTTAATATAAACAAAGCTGTAACTAAATAAATGGGAAGAATTCATAAGTTTCACACAACATTTTGATGGCAAGGGAAAGAGTCAGCATCATGAATGTATAGAGCTGATTATTGTTTCTTGTAACTAAAATATTAACTGTAATTGTATTATAAATACTGTAATACTGTATAACTGTAAATATTAACTAACTGTAAATATTGTTTCTTGTAACGTAGATTTTAGATTTAATGATTTAATATTAACTAACTGTAAATATTGTTTCTTATAACGTAGATTTTAGATTTAATGAATGATCATTTTAGTATGAAAGACAGCGCAATCCTAATCCATGGTTAGGCTGGCACAAGTCCCGTCCTGGCCTGGGGGGGCTCCCAAAAGTGCCATAAGGCACTTCTGTGCCACTCCTGAGGTGGAGGGGAGGCCAGTGTACAGACATGTGCCTGAACCACTGTGGAAATGGGGAGATGGGTGAGTTCTTCTGACCTAAATTGGTTAGGACTGTATCCTTAATCAAAAACTTGTACATTGGATACTGCCACAAGAAAACTATTTTTTGGGAAATGTCAATGGTTTTACATTTGCATGAATAATTTTCAGAATGTGTGCATGTGGACATACATGTGCACATGTGAGGGCATGAGCACACACACAGAGCCTTGTAAGTTATTCCTGTGTAAAAAATCTGTTCAGGAAGAGGCGTTCATAAATATAGGGTCTGTAGTGTAGTGGACTTTTTCCCTTTTTGCCATGTTAAAGTTGTAAAGTAAGTCCTGTGTTTCTCAAACCAGACCATACAATAATTATTGCATCATTGAAGCTTGTGGTCAGTGGTGTGTCTAGAGGGTGCAGGGGGTCTAGTTGGGTTACAAGCTTCAGGGGTCTACAAGCTGAGCTTGACACTAGTGACACTAGTGACACTTGACACTAGTGATTCAAACTGTGAAAAACGGGGTATGTATGAATGATTTTACCATCATGTTATATATCATTGGAAAGGTAATTTTATACAGAACGCAATGAAGCAAACTGCTTTGGAATATTTATATTCTATCAAATGTTATGGTCAATTAAGCTGAAAATGAAAACACAAAAGCCTATGGAACAAAAGTGGATTTTCTAAACGTGGATTTTCTAAAGTGGATTTTCCTGTTACTAATGGCTCTGAGAGCCAGTGAGATGTAATTCTGATACTATATGGAACTAATAGGGTGTTAATATGAATCAGCTCTCAATACTTAAGTGGTGCTCCTCTTCTATTTAGCAGGGAAAGAATAACCATTCCTTTTTGCCCCAACACAGTTTCCTTAACCAATAAGGACACAATCTTCATTTTTTAATTTACTCTAATTAAATGTGATTTTGTTGTTGTGAAGATAGGGGGCAACAAAATATCTCCAGTTAGCAAATCAGTGCTTTAGCTCTGCCACTAGCAGAGCAAATGGTGATGAACAGCTGAGGAAGAGGAGGCAGGTTTTTCCCAATTTTCTTTTTAAAAATACCCAGGGATGACATCACTTCTGGTTGTGACACCTCTTCCAGGGCAACATTTTGAGCTTTGCATCGGGCTACATGATCATTAGCTACGCCACTACTTGTGGTACAACTCTACCTCCCCTCCCAACACTTTCCTTTTAGAATCTATAATGGGGGAGAAGGAAGCCCCAGTGCAGAAGGTAAAAAAGGTAGCTTGATGCCCTCATTCTTCTGTTGTCTAGCCTTTTGAAATATGCTGATGTCCCGGTTCCCCCTCCCCGTCAAACAAAGCCCCAGGTTTTTCTGACACTCAATCTTCCATGCAAGAATAAAGAAACTGGAGTCTAAATAAGCCCAGGAGACTCTGATAGGACAGTTGCTGCCTGGGACAGCTGAGAGAGATCAGAAAGGAGGGGTGACTGTGTCTGCATTTACACAGCTGTCGCCCTTTCGCCTCATCACCGGGTTAACTAGCATTTTCAGTTCGGATTTTTCCTTTGGATTTTTTGAAGGGACTTAATACCCTTTTGGCCGGGCTTATTAAAGAAATCAAACCGCAGAGCCCTTGCCCTCCAATGCTTCTGCGTCCCTCTTTTCCCTGAGAAGAGGGTGGTTAGGGACGGTCTCTGGCCCAAGAAGGAAAGGAAGTGCGCTGGCTGGCTGGCTGGCATCATCATGTGGGACTGCATTCTACAGATGCTTCTGATGTGCCTAATGAGAAGAAAGGCACAGATTATGAGCAATAAGGCAGCATTGTGGAGGGAACACAAAGGGCAATGCTAGACCAAACAGGGATGCAAGAAGGAAATACACACCTGAAGAACACAAAGATGGCCCGCCTGATGGACAACCTGATGCAAGACTCTCCAATTCTGCTCTGACTCCAGAACCAGTGCTGAGACAAGTAGCCCCAGCTGTGGCAGCTGTGGTCTCTATACAGCCCGGCTCGGACTGGCCCAGCCCCTAAGGCCCTGTAGACTGACACTGCACTGCAGACAGAGGTTTGAGGACCTGAACCTTACCAGACTTTTGTGATACCCCCAAGCTGGCATGCCAGAACTTATGCCAACTTGCCCAGGGGTTTGCACTGTAAGAGTGCAAATATTTTAAAATATCTAAAAACATTAATAACATTAATAATAACTAAGCTTGCCTCACCAGGCATTCTCACAAGCATACATTTCTGAATATAACGTGCATTGTTAGACTAGTTGACAGCAGTAAATGCAATGAAATGTAAATCTTTCCACTTTTCTACATATATATCTTACAAACATAGCTGATCATTTTGAAGTCATTGGAACCCATGCTGTGAATTGACATCATATCCTCACTCTTCCTGTTGGTGACGGAGGATATTATGATAGTTTGAGCTGGATAGTATTTGATGCATGTGAGAGCTCTGATGTCTTCACTGAAACAGTCAATGAAGAATCTAGAAAACTTGGCAGGGTTATGGCAGAGACACTTCCCCAAGCAAGTCGAGTCCCAAGTCCCCACATTCCTTGACTAAAATTGCCCATGTTTCATAGTGGGTGGCTCTGCACTCATCCAGAGTCATTTATTGAGATAGTTTGACTCAAGTTTGAGTCTTTTCAAGAAACAAGTCAAGTTGCAGAAGCAAAGGGAAAGAAACAAGCACACATTCAAAAACAAAGTCACAAGTACACACAGAGTCTATTTCAGCACCGTCCCAACTTGTACAGGATCAGGTAGGCTGATGTGCCTGTGCTGTATCCAGTGCAAGTTATGATTTCTCATGCCCCATGGCAAGGCAAGGGGAAACCTTTCCTCTTACCCCAGTGGGGCTACTTGGACCTGCGTCTCCTCAAATGGCAGCACAAATCCAAGCAGCTCAGGTCTGGCCCTGATGCCCACCCATCTGCCCCCAGGAATGTCTGCCATCTTACCTTCCCCCACCTTGGAATGCCTTCTGCCTCTTCCATGCCCTCCCCTCACACACCCCAAACCCCTGAGCTGGCTGAGTTAAGCCATTGCAAACTCATCCTTTCCATGGCCCACAGTGGCACAGGGAGGTTGGCTTACATCTATGTGCAAGCCTGTCTCCCCTTGGAATGGCATGAAAGTGCTTTATGGCACTTTTGCAGCATTCCTGCTCCAAGATAAATCTTTCTACCAGCCCAAGGCACAATTTGGATTATGCCCAAAGAATCTTCCTATTAATAGGCAGAAACCCCCAAATCCTAAGTTAGTGCCTGAGTTTTTGACACACGTGACTCATATTGCCATGAGTCACAAAAAACATTTGTTTGGGAAACTCAGGTTCAAGTTGTCTGAGTTACACCCCACCCCTGGAAACCTTGTTGCTTTGTGCAGATGATTTGTGGTTGATATTGCCAGTGTGGTGTGCCTTGTGTGTGCCTTGATCCCCTCAGTTTACAATAATCATTTCAGGACCCAATCCTATACAATGTAGCTGTACCAACCAGGCATATGCTGCATTCTGCAATTGAGGTTTTAACCAATCCTAACCAACTTAGGCTGGCACAAAACTTCCCCATTTCCCATGTGGTGGTGTAAGGAGGCCGGTGCATGTCAGTGACTGGACTAAGCCACCAGCAAATGACACAGAAATACCTTTTAGCACTTTTGTGACACCCCCAGGCAAGCATGGGACTTGTGCTGGAACTAACTGGGGTTAGGATTGCAGCCTAAGTGACTGATGCCTCTTCAAGGTAAAGAAACATGTATTCTCATACTTCAGGGTTGCGTTGAGGTTACATCAGTACCACAATATTGAACCAGACTGGGCTCTAAGTAAAATAGTTTTTAATCAGTTTTGTTACTTAAAGTTTGTGCATTTTGGATTTTTAAATTTTTTTATTTGAGACTTAAAATCCTAAAGACACTTTTCTGGGAGTAAGACCCACTGAACACAATGGGGCTTACCTTTGAGTAGACATGGTTAGGATTGCAGCCTAAGACAGATGCTGTTGCTTTAGTTGGGCATCAGTTTTCTGTCCCTGCATCTGAATCAGGCTGCCACATAAAGAAATGGAGAAAGCCTTTGACAGCAGCTGTGCTCATTTCTGCTTCATCAGAAGCAAAGGGTAAAAGGTGACGTCTGCGCAGGGGTCTGCTGTGCAACCACTGAGCAAAGTGACACATTCATGGCTCAGAAAATGTAGATGTCAGCTGTTGTTTCTCATGTCACTGGGAGCCTTAGATGCATCCAAAGTGGCAGCTTTTCATATGATTTGCTGCTGAAAATAGTATGATGAGCTGGTATAATCCCCAACCCCATGAGCTGTCACTGTATGCACATCACTTCCTGAGTTTCTCCAAAAAGATACTGAACTTTAGTGAAATACAGACATTTTGATGTGGTGAGCCCTATAGGATGGAGGAAAATCTTGTGATGTTCTACTTCATGGCCATTGTGCTGCCTATTGGGGTGCCTAATTGTAGCTATTATCACTGAATTTCTTTAATGAGCAAGAATATGGATTCTTGCATCCATGTAATTTCTTAGTTTTGACACAGAAGAGTAATTAAACCTAGCTATTTTCCAATCCCAGAAATCACTTGACAACAGAGCCTCAAGATCACTTGCCATAAACAAGCCTAGAAACACTGCTAGCTGTAACAGATACATCGTGTACACATATGAGTGCCAGGCCATTAAAAGCAAATCCCATGCTTTTGCAGAAGGAGTAATTAACATCTGAGATATGGACAAAGGTTATGCAACAGTTATGTATTGTAGATCATTGGTCTACTACAGTGAAGGGAACCCAGACTCAAATTCTTGATCAGCCATTAAACTTTTTTTTACCTTTGTCTGGATACTCTTACTCTTAGAGCACAATCCTAACCGTGTCTATTCAAAAGTAAGCCCCATTGTGTTCAATGGGTATTACTCCCAGGAAAGTGTCTTTAGGATTGCAGCCGTACTCTACTTACAAAGTTGTTGTGAGACTGCTTCTCCTTATCTTTTCTCCTTTGCATTATCTAACCTCCATTTTGGGTTTGAATTCTTTTTACGTTGAGGTTGGGGTTGCCATAATTCTCTTCCATGAAACCAGGACAGGACCTCCTGTCAAACTTGCCAGTATGTGGACACAGTCCACAAAAACTGGGACAGTCCCTAGTTTAGCCTGATGATGATGATTTATTTTAGGTATTTATACTCTTCTTTTCCAGGCTAATGCAAAATACCCAGTGTGGCTTATATATCTTTTAAAAATCCATTATGTCTTCAAATAGGGTTGCCATAATTCTCTTCCACAAAATTAGGACAGGACCCTCTGTCTCATTTGCCAGTATGTAAACATACCCCAAAGTCTGGATTGTCCTTTTTTGGGGGGACACATGGCATTCTTATCCTCACAACAACCCTGTGAGGTAGGTAATTGTTCTATAGGCACTCTTTTCTTTCAGATGGAATCCTTTTACAGCATGGTCATCACAACTGGCATCAGAGAATGTCTTCCAAGTGACACATTTATGGCTTCCATCATGAATGTGATGCTTCCATGATGCTTGATGCTGGTTGAACTTAGCCACAGCCTTGAATGAGAAGGGGAGCAATGAGATGTTATGGGTTCCTCTTTTGTTAGGCTAAAGGCACAATCTTTACAGTGCTCATCTCCACTAAATAAAAGGTGTCTTTCTGCCTTGTTAGTAGGGGTGCACAGGTGTATACGTGTGTTGATTTTTATCTCCTGCCTTGAGATAAAGGAAGGAACATATTAACCATGTAACACAACCCTCTTGGTTGAAGCATTTAATCAGTCCATTTAACTTACCATATGTTAATACCTGAGCCTATGTATGAGTACTCAAAAATATGCCTTTTGAGCAGTGATGAGATACAAAGAAATTAACAACTGGTTCTCTGCCCATCTGGCAGCCACTTTTAAATGGCTATTTTTAAAATGTCCTATCTCTCGTTAACAATTGGTTCTATAGAGTGGATGCAAACCTGCTAGAGCCCACCACTGCTTTTGAGCCTTAATGGGACACATTCTCAAATAAGCATGCATAAGATTACAGTTATATTCTTGTTAGTTTCATCACACTACTCTGACTTAACTGGTTAGACTCGAGGATGGGATGTCAAACAATCAGCAGTCTCAATGCAACAGCACTTTGGACTAGCTCTGCTACAGTAACAAGGTCAGTTATTCCAGAGAGAGAGAGAGAGAGAGAGAGAGAGAGAGAGAGAGAGAGAGATATATCAAATACTTTATTTAAATACACTAGAATTTATTGTAAGAAGAGTTTGGTGTGACATATAGACCTTTGGGGATCTGCTACATGTGAACCAGTTCCGGAGGAGATTAGACCTTTGGCTATCCCAAAAATACTTTCTTGGAAAAGGGTATGAACATTTTCTTTTGGGCGATCCTGGAACGTCAAGCCAGATTGTCTGGGAGGCCTGGAGTTTCGAAATAGTCTTTTATCTTCTACCAGGCCTATTTTTAACATTGGGTTGCCTTTGTTGGGATAGAGTACACAGCTTGAGGAGAAAAGGATTTCCTAGTTCTAAATCCATTGTCCTTCAGCAGTGTACTACTTTGTCCTCATTTAAAAGGCTATCTGAAAAGAAGGCGTTTAAAACAAAAATGTGCCCATTCCATGAAGAATGACAGGTTCTAGGGATAGGGCTTTTGATTCTTTTGGAGGAGAGAATACTGAAAACCTATGATTGTTTTCTAAATTACCTGATCATACATGGGAGAGCAGATAGACACCTACGCAGACAGTATCTAGTCTGGGATGGGCAAAACCTGGGGCCATTTGTAGCCCTTGAGGGACTCCCATTTTGGCCCACAGGTAGCCCTATCTATCTAGCTAGCTAGCTATTTAACTAAAAAGTTCACAAAGCAGTTCACAAAGAAAATGAAAAAATTAATAGCAAATTAATAGGTAATGGGTCCCTGTCCCAAAAGGGCTCACAATCTAAAATGCAAAAACTCCCAGCCTCTAGCCTGTTGAAGACTGGCTGGCCTATGGGCACACCCCAAATTGCCTCTGAACAATATACTGTATTTACTTGAATTTAACATTCACCTTTTTCAGCCAAATTTAGTCTCCAAAATCAGGCTGCATATTAAATTAGATGGATAATTAGTAATGTGGTATTTTGATTAGATTAGGGTGCACATTAGATTTGAGTAAATACAGTATGGGCACAATCCAGGGTAAATACAGGAAGTCCTTGCTCTGATGTAAGAACAATTCACTCTGGATTGCAATATGAATTTCTCATAGTTTTCACCAGGTGGTGCTATAACTACGTAAATGTCTCTTACATGCTCCCATAGTTACTCTGGATTGTAGGATATATCTCCATAGGTTTCTGGCTTGATCTATATTTTCATTTTTTAAGAGGTGTATGACAAATAGTTCCTAGTTCTCGTGTGTATTATAAATAAGCTTAGTAAAATTAATTCTTTCATCTCTAATATATTCATTTATGCATATGAATGCATAAGTATGTAAATTTATTCAGTTTTTAAATGTAAAACAGTCCTCCATCCCCAGACACAGAGAGAGATGATGCTGCTCTCCTGCCAAAATGTTTGCCCACCTCTCCTTCTCTAAGCAAACAGCAAGTACTGTACATGGAGCCACCCCAGGCTCCTTCCAGCCAGCCTCAATGCTCTGACCTGTTTCTCCCTTTTGGCCGCACGGTAGCTCTCAGACGGTTTTATCTCTCTCACGTACACACACCACAGAACACTGGTGCCTGGTAGCCATTAGAGCCCCTTGAAGGAATATAATCATTGACCATTAGCAAGCAATCAGGTATATGAAAGATGGTCACTTAGCAGCAAGTTACAGGGTTTTAATGGAAACTGTGACTGGCGAAGAAAACAAAACCTTTCTTCTGATTCCTTGCTGGAGACAGCTTCAGTCTTTGCCAATGTTTTGATGTCTCAATGCTTCCCTCCTTTGACCTATTGTTAGCTTCTTCTGTCATTATGTTGGCAGATCGGAAGTAGGTCCTGAAAATTCCGGGGTCAGAATGTGAATGTAGACTCTTGGCCAGTGTCTGAATAACCCCTGAACCCTCCCCTGAATCAATGCTTGAGTGACTGTATTTACCGGTAGTTGAACCTAATATGCATCCCTATTTTAAAAGTCTTGAGATTAAAAAGGAAATTTACTGACAACTCTAAAGAGCAGCTGAAAGCAGGTACAAAATTCAATTTTACTGCATATAGTAATGAGTTATATGATGATAATAACATGGCAAATGGTTTATGTGATATTTTTACCTAATTGCACTACTTTATACGACAATGGGTTTATGTTACATTTTAATTACAATATGCAGTAGTAAACTACAACATTTAAAAACAACAATAAAACAATTAAAACTAGATAAAAACAAGAAATACAACTAAAATACAATTAAACTACATATGTATTAAACTAGTAAAATACAGTTAAACTATGGGCACAATCCAGAGTAACTACAGGAGCACGTAAGAGACATTACATGCACCCATAGTTACTGCACGACCTAGTGAAAACCTATAGGAAATTCATATTGCAATCCAGAGTAACTTGTTCTTACTCCGGAGCAAGGACTCCCCATAGTTATTCTGGATTTCACCCTATGTGTCCAGTCTCCCTATTGCTGCTTCCATCCCAACTCCTCAGATACTCCCCACCCCTTATACACTATTTACAAATGGGGAGGGACAGCAGGAAGTGTTCAAAATGAGCTATGACATGCATATACACACATATTCACACATGCACACAGAGAGAAAAACTTATAATCAAAATACCTATACTTATAATACTTATACCCTACAATCCAGAGTAACTACGGGAGCACATAAGAGACATTACATGTACTCATAGTTGCTGCACACCAAGTGAAAACCTATGGGAAATTCATATTGCAATCCAGAGCAAATTGTTCTTACACCGGAGCAAGGACTCCCCGTAGTTACTCTGGATTGCGCCCATAATCAAAATACCTGTATTTACTCAAATTTAATGCACCATCAAATCTAATGTGCACCTCGATTTTGGAGACTAACCCTACAATCCAGAGTAACCACAGGAGCATGTAAGAGACATTTATGTCGATGTAGTCACGGACCACCTAGTGAAAACCTATGGGAAATTCATATTGCAATCCAGAGTAAATTGTTCTTATGTTGGAGCAAGGACTTCCCATAGTTACTCTGGATTGTGCCCTACATTCAGCTGAAAAGGGTGATTAGAGTAAATAGGATAGTAGTCAGATACAGATGAAATCCCATGCAGGTCTACCTCACTCTAGCTACTGTTTTTAGAAAGCAGTATGGCAGTGATTCTCAACGTGGGGATGGGGACCCCACAAATTCATTTAAGTGGTTTGCAAAAAGTTGGGCACAGCCATCTTGGAATGAATCACTCAGGCCGCAATCCATACTCCTGGGAGTAAGTTTCATTGAACACAGTGGGACTTATTTCAAAGTAGATATGTAGCAGCTCTGGCATCACAGAGATGTCTTTTTGTTTGATGTCATTTCTGGCCATGACATCACTTCCAGATTTGTGACATCACTTTCGTGGATGTGTGTGTGTGTGTGTGTTCCTGGATAGATTTTCATTCTCAGAAGAGGGTCTCAGACTGAGATGCTCGAGAACCACTGCTGTAGGGGATGTGCTCACCAGCTACACATACTATATACTAAAATCAGGAGACAATGTGGGACAGCACGATTTGAGGTTTGTGAATTTCCTGTAACTTTCTCCCCACTATAATTTGAGCACGGATTTAACCAACCTCACAAACTATTGTCTCTGGATGTTCTACTCTTATATGAAAGTGAATAGCTGTCAACTGCTTTGATGGAAAAAATGTGATGTGCTATACTTGGGAGCAGAGTCATACTGTGAGCAAACTTTATGCCTGCCACTGGATGTGTGGACACTACCGATAATTATTCATCTGGGATGGATATAAAGTGAATGCACAGAGATATGCTGAACCTACACCCAGTGACCTTGTGAAGGTCTCTCTCTCTCACTCTCTCTCTCTCTCTCTCTCCACCCTGCTCTTAAGGATACTGGACACATTACAGTACTTGTTTATGTGCAAATTTATCCATATCTACCCTTGCTCTACCTTTCTCTCTAGAGACTTTTCGCTGACTTTTGTCCCTTGACATCTGTTTGAGCCTTGGTCGCTGTTAAATGTCTGGTGCTATGTGCCTTTCTGTCACCTGAGAAGTGTGGGTTCACAGGAAACCCAGCTGGACCAAGGAATAGCAGTGGCCACAGTTCTTTGAGGACTCAGATCATGCTGAAGCCATCAGTTTTTTTCTGGACCTTCCTCATGCAGATGATGACTAGAAAGGGAAAGAGAAGAACAGTCCAAGAAAATCAGATACCATATTCTTTCTGTAATCTATGAAGTTGTGAAAAATTAGTAGAAGTTGGCAGTGCTGGGGTTTTTTTCCTATTCACATTTTTCTGGGAGTTAGGCCCATTGACTGTAATGGAACCTCTCATTAGACACATTGGATTAGGCTACAAATGAGCAGTCAAGGGGTTCCTGATCCCCTGAACCAGTCAGTGCCTTTTAGCTACAAAAATGAATGGAGCCTTTTAAATTCACCCTTTTCAGGGACACAGTTGAAATGTGGACATACCCTTCCCCAAAAGGTCTCTCACATTTCTCCCTATGTCTGTAGTTGCTTGGATAGTTGTGCTATATGAATAAAATGGATATGAGGGAGAATGAGCTTAACCATCTCCTACCTTTCCACCTGTTCAGTTTACGGTTCTATAGGTATTTATTTTTGCATTTCATGGAGTTTCTTCGAATGGTTTTGTTCTGAGTTTCATCTGGAAAGACTGCTGTGATTGCTCCTATGATTCTTCAGTGCATTTTCATAATCATTATTCTCCAGAGTGCTCTGAGACGGAAAGCATCAAAGTACGTTGTATGAAACCCAACCACTTCTTATTAATTGCTACAATCCAGACAAATTGTTGGTCTGTTTGCAAATGAGGTTCTGTATAAGTTTCTCTCTCTCTCTCTCTCTCCCCAGACTCAGCGGCTTCAACACCTCCTAGACCTGGGTGTTGGTTTCCTTAGAAGCAGATCCATGCATTCCTACATCATGGCATCACCAGATAGGATGAGCGGCTCAGATAATGGGCTTGATGACACAGAACTCAGCATCACTCTTACCCTCCGGATGCTTATGCATGGGAAGGTAAGTAAACTGGATGTGCCTTATTAGGTTACTGACCTGAGCCCATTGTAGTAGTCAAGGGCAAACATCCCACTAGATTAGAACTACAACCACCAATTTTTCTGTGGGGAACAATTGGCTTCTAACCTTAAGATGGAATTTTTGAATGTTTTTTAAAAGTATTTTAAATTGAAAACTATTTTTGGCAGGAAGACAATGTATGTGAATCTACTGAATGAATGAAATCCATGATGTCATAGTCAATTTTAGCTTCTTACACCGTTAAATAACATTTAAGATGGATTTGTACCTATTAACTTAGAGACTGGTACCAATTAAGCTAGAGTTGAAATTAGCAATCTCTTGGCTAATCGGTACAAATTCACCTTAATGTTTTTAAAAAGAAAACAGGATCCAGTCTAGAAGCGTAAGGGTTGGGCCAATGGCCAAGAAGAGGACAGCCCACTCATACAAATCCCAAGTGGAGAAGACAAATGGGAGAAGACAAATGAATTTATTTGGGAAAAGTCAAATGAATGGCTTTCTAACTTTTTGGCAGAGAGCAAGCATATATTGATGAACTATTGTAAAATGTACCAGGAAGGAAGAATAAAAGGTCTTTTTCATCTGGTTGTAAATCATCCCTAACGCTGCATCTCTTGCCTTTGTGTTTCTGCAGGAAGTTGGCAGTATCATAGGCAAGGTAAGACGGATGTGGGTTACTGTGGCTTGGAGCTGTTTCGTTGACTTTTCTGAAAATGGTGCATCTAACTGTCTTACCTGTCCTTAATTCTCAGAAAGGAGAGACAGTGAAGAAGATACGGGAGCAGGTATGTGTTGTGGTGGAGGGAAGCAGCCCTGCTCTAAATGAGTGGTGGGTCATAGTGTCTACTATACAGGGTGCCCATATAGAATGGAAGACAGACTGCCTCTACCTGCATTGCATGGAAGAGGGAATTGAGGCAGGTGCTGATTTTTAAACCCTTCTGTAATGAGCTAAACCTGAATAAATTCCCTCTTCTATGCAATGGTTAAAGGTAGAGGCACTCTGTCCTCCATTCTATATGGTCACCCCGCTACTATACAGCTCTGAATTGAATGGTTGCAAAATGCATGGGCAGTTTGGATCAACTTTATTTGTAAAAGCGGTCTGTGAGAAATCCTATTTCTTAGTTGGGTGGGCACAAGTCCCAAGCTGGCCTGTAGGTGCCATAAAATTGCCACAAGGCACTTTTGCACCTCTGCTGGAGGGATTAGGCCGGTGCATGGATATGTACCAGCTTCTCCAAGCTATCATGGAAAAGGGGAGATGGGTGAGCAGCACGGCCCTAAATTGGTTAGGATTGCACTCTCAGAAAGAGAACCAAGAAGAATATTGGGAGTGAGAGAAGGATGTGGTAGGCTGCTGTCAGCCTTTCTAGTTAGCTCATTATTCCCCAGAATGTAATGTTTAACTTTTAAATACTGAATAGAGGATGAACGTTTTATGAAGTCAACTTAAATGTCCTGAACCCTTCATGTTCAGGCACTCATGTCTTCATGCATATCAGTCTTTCCCTACCCTACTGTAACTCAAAGTTAATGCTACAATAAGCAATTCTGTCAAAACGTTTATGCGGTGGTTCTCAAACTTTTAGGGATCTTTATTCCCTATGTAAATCTTTGTGCGGGAGGGGCAAGAGCAACAACACAATCCCCAGGATTGCTTTGCTCAAGGGGCAAAGAGGGGTGCTTTCACATATTTTTACTAATTTAGGACTGTAGAATGATCCAGGAGCTGTTGGAAACCCTGCTCAGAATTCTGCAGAGCTCCCCAAGGCTAAGAATGTGAAGAATCACACAGGGCACTTCTGGTTTCGAGGAAGAGAATCATGAAGGATCCATGTGAACATTTTAATCCCTGGAGAGCTCTGTGGAGGGATGCATGGGGCTCCTCACATCTTCTAGAGTCTGCTGCTGTGCTTAAACCTAGATCCTCCCATGCCGTTTGGTACATTGGGCTGTAAGCACCTGCCATCATACTTGAACAGGTTGATAGGTCTTCAGTGCACATCATTTTCCATGTGATCTTTGGACATCCTGGTTTCCACTGCCCGTTCATTGTTGTCCTTAGAAATTGGTGCTGTTGGTAGTTGACATAAGATATGACCTATGAATCAGAAGCATTATTTGGCCACGGTTTCCAACAGTGGGCAGGCGGATGTTTGTTGATGGATTGAACATGAACCTGATCACATCCTTGCCTTCTTCCATTCCTTAAAGGGGCAGGGAAAGTTTTACACAAGCTGATGGTTCACAACACACTAGTTTGAGAACCACCTTTCTAGCATATTAATGATACCCCAATTCAACACCAGAGCTGCAGGTTAACTGCTGATGGTCCTAACCAGCTCATCATTGGATGCGGTTCAACTCCTACTATAAAATAATGTAAGAGAACAGGATCTTGAAGTGAAAACCATACAGTATGTATTAGTGAAAGCAATTTGAATTGCTTGGTAATTGCCTAGCACCTTGTTCTTAACTATTGGTTTGGTTTTACTTTCTCAGAGCACTGCCCGGATTACCATTTCAGAGGGGTCCTGTCCAGAGCGAATCACCACTATTACAGGGTCTACTGATGCAGTTTTCAGAGCTGTTTCAATGATTGCCTTCAAGCTGGAAGAGGTAAGGGTCCGTCTTCCAGTGCATATGCCCTTCACAGAGCACCTGTAGGTTGCACAGATTAAGCAGAATGTAGTAGTGGGAGAAATGTCTCCTTTTCCACCAAAGGAGCTCAAAAAAGTAAAATTAAATGAAATGTTCACCAAATCACCCTGGCATGTCAATGCCACATCAGTGGAAAAATTAGTCTGTCATGTGTAATGAACAGTTAAGGACTGGAATAACAGTTATTTAAAGTATTGGAGTATTTACTATTTGTGTAACAGTTATTTAAAAGTAAAGGATGTTGTTTCTATGATCATATCAATGAATTAGTATGACAAAGAAAAGGAAGAAAAATTGGACCATTTGCTTTTGAGAAAATGTATTTTATTTGTGGTGTTTTGGAATAGCAAATAACAGTGCTTATATCACACACAAATGTGTTAAATTGTTATAGTTAAATTGAATGCTGCATAATCATTCATAATCATTCATAGCTAAATGTGATAGTGAATGAATCATTCTGTCTTCATAAACTGAATTCCGTTGCTTTGATTTCAGGACCTGGGGACTGGAACCACTAATGGAGGAACTATCTCCAAACCACCTGTAACATTACGGCTAGTTATTCCAGCCAGCCAGTGTGGCTCACTAATTGGCAAGGCAGGAGCTAAAATAAAGGAGATTCGAGAGGTAAAGACTTTGGAAACCATTTATCTCTACCTTCTGACTTTCCTACGGCTGCAATCCTAAACACACTTTCCTGAGAGAAATTCTATTGAACACAGTGGGACTTAGGCCTGTATCGTAAAGTGAAATTAAGCTCCTTGCTCCGGAGCAGTTAAGGTGACTTCCCATAAGATAACACTAGAGCAGTGGTTCTCAATCTTCCTAACGCCATGACCCCTTTATAAATTCCTCATGTTGTGGGGACCCCCAACCATAAAATTATTTTTGTTGCTACTTTATAACTGTAATTTTGCTACTGTTATGAATCGTAATGTAAATATCCGAAATGCAGGATGTATTTTTGTTGTTACAAATGAAATGTGTGTTCTATGCATACATTGAAAACAATGGGATTTATTTCAGAGTAGGCATGCATAGGATTGGGCCCGGAGACTGCAATCCTATCCACATTTACATGGGAGTAAAGGCCCCCCTGACTATAATGGGATTTATTTCAGAGTAGGCATGCATAGGATTGGGCCCTGAGACTGTCAGTCAGCCCCAGTGCACGCGCAGCTACAGCTGGAGGTCTGGCAAACCTGACCTGGCCCCCTGAACTAGGGGTCTTTAGGCGACCCCCAGGAAACCTCTAGGCGACCCTGAAAGGGGTCCTGACCCCAACTTTGAGAAACGCTGCACTAGTGGGTGGCATAACTGCATGGACTCGTAACTGCTATGGATTTTTTCCTTAGAGCACAATCCTAACCATGTCTACTCAGAAGTAAGCCCCATTGTGTTCAATAGATCTTACTCCCAGGAAAGTGTGCTTAGGATTGCAGCCTTTCTTGAGTAGACATGCTTAGGATTACACTGTAGGTCTTGTTCATCTGGGCAACTACACCAGTCTCTAGCCTTTTCAAAAATCCTGACAGTTTTTCATCCTGATTTTCATAGTTGTTGCCAATCCTACTCAATTGGAGTATCTCTTCGTAAAAGACTAAAAAACACTTCTCTGTAAACTTCCATCTCACTTCCTTTCTTATTAAACAGAAATTTAGTCTAAACCAGTGATGGGCATCAAAAAATTTAAGAACCGGTTCTCTGCCCATCTGGCAGCCACTTTTAAATGGCTATTTTTAAACTTTATATGTCCTATCTCTTGTTAAGAACTGGTTCTATAGAGTAGGTGCAAACCTGCTAGAGCCCACCACTGGTCTAAACTATAGGTTTCATCAGTGCTTTTTCTGGGAAAAAGGTGCCAGTACTAACCACAGGTCATCCCCATATAATTATTAATTAGCTGCTGAAGGGGGGCGAATGGAAAAAGGTGCCGGTACTGAATACTGATGAGTACCCCCAGAAAAAAACCCTGGTTTTCATTTGTATTCCTTCACCATGTCTCTCTTACCATGTATCTCTCACCATGAGAGACATCACTATGTCTCTCTTATGCTTTGTTGAGAGACATCACTATGTCTCTCTTATGCATTATAGGAAACTAATACAAGGAGGAGTGTTAAGATTCTCTGAATGAATAGACTGGGTTTCTAAAGTCCTTGATCATAGTGATCAAACTGGCAAGGTGGTCTTTCTGACTTGGCAGCTCTCCATTATTTAACTGTCCATGTTTATCATTATGTCAAAGAAGACTCAAGTTTTGTTTCTGGCCTCATTGCAGACCACAGGAGCACAAGTTCAAGTAGCTGGAGACCTTCTCCCCAATTCCACTGAGAGGGCAGTGACAGTCTCTGGTGTACCAGATGCCATCATTCAGTGTGTGCGGCAGATTTGTGCTGTTATCCTGGAGGTACGCGTAGTTCATGTTTCTTCCACTTGGTCAGACAAAGATATCTGACCCCACCTCACAGAGAAGTTATTTCCAGTGGCTGAGTATCTATGTGTGTCCAGTATACTCTATCTCAATGAGCTCTCTCATTAGTGTAGTATTTTTTTCTGGCGCTGGGGGCATGTCCATTGCCTAGAATAGAGCCTAGGCTATGACGTTTATTGACTCCTCTTCATCCCTCCCAAATCCTCCTCTCCTGTTCTGGCCTCTCTGCCGGATGAGCTGTGTTGGCATCCAAGTGATGTCCAAACTATGTGGTGTGATGTTTTGCCTATGGTGTGCCAATGTCTTTTGTGCATTTGTCAGCCAGGTAAGGAAACATTTGTACTCTTGCCTAGTAAAACCTTTGCTGCTTCAGTGGATCTACTCAGATCCACACCAGCAATTTTGCACACATAAATCCAAGTGGATCTATGAAGGTGGATCAAAGCTGAAAATCAAAGCTGATCAAAGGTGAAAATCAAAGCTGATCAAAGGTGGAACACTGCTCCCTTCCTAGCCTTGTCTTACACCTTCAGGATCCTCATCAATGTCCCATTCCTCCCTCTCCTGGTTCCATTCCATGTGAAGTTCACATGCAGTTCTCACTACAGCCCTAGTAAGAGTTAAATGCCTCTTTCCATATGTGGCAGAAGACAATATGTGGCTGGAGGTGACACCTTTCACAAAGATGTGTTTAACATCTCTAGGAATTACCCATCATATCCTAGCAAACCAAATTTTGATATAAACATCCCCTATCATCAGTCACTATTCCAGTGCCTCTTTCTTAACATGAAGAAAAGTAAAAGGTGGTAAAAAGTACTATGGGTAACAGGACAGGCTGGTCTTTTGTACACTGATTCTCCATTGTTTTCCTCTAGTCACCACCAAAAGGTGCTACTATTCCTTACCATCCCAGCCTTTCCTTGGGACCAGTTCTCCTTTCAGCCAATCAGGTAAGGGACACATAAATGCTCAGGGAAGAATATTCTATTCAGGTAAAAACCAGTTGTAGGCTTTAAACTTGTTGAGCACTTGTTCAAATTTCTGGTGGAATAGATGAAATTGTAGACTCAGTGCTTCAATTTTAGGCAACCATTGTCATAATTAGCCTTCTGAAAATAAAGGGCGAAATCCAGAGTAACTACAGGGAGTCCTTGCTCCAGTGTAAGAACAATTTACTCTGGATTGCAGTATGAATGTGGGCTGTGGGTGACGCAAGGGGTTAAGTCACTGTACCTGTTAACCAGCAGGCCAGGGTTCGAGACCCGAGTTGGTCCTACAAGTCAGGGTGAGCTCCTGTTTTTAGCCCAGCTCTGCGACGAAAGCTGGATCCAATTGTATTGACTCTGCCTTTCCATTGGACTAATTCAGTGGCATGGAGAGGGGGGATTTGCTGCTGGGTAACAGCCTATCCTCCATAACAATCTAACCCAGGCTTTCATGCTTCGCATGCAGCATATGCAGCACCGAGCATGATACCATAGTCTTTCAAGACTGACGGAGGCCTGCAATATGAATTTCCCATAGGTTTTCACTAGGTGGTGCAGTAACTATGGATGCACTTAATGTATCTTGTGCTCATGCTCATGTAGTTACTCTGGATTTGGCTGATAGTCTCATATCATTTCATACGGTCAGTAATTGTAACTGTGTCAGGCAATTACTGCCCCATTTGGCTGTGGGTGGAGCAAGCGGTTAAGATGCTGTGCCTGTTAACCAGCAGGCCAGGGTTTGAGACCCGGGTCAGCCCCACAAGACAGGGTGAGCTCCTGTCCTTAGCCCAGCTCTGTGACGCCAGCTGGATCCAATCGTATTGGCTCTGCCTTTCCATTGGACTAATTCAGTGGTGTGGAGAAGGGGGATTTGCTGCTTGGGTAACAGCCTGTCCACCATAACAATCCAACCCAGGCTTTAATGCTTCGCATGCAGCGTATGCAGCGCCGAGCACGATACCATAATCTTTCAAGACTGATGGAGGCCTGCTTTTTGTAATTCAAGCAGAGTTTTATTATTCCCCAACCACCTCTACCACCACCCCCAACACACGCATAGGTGGAGTTTTGGCTGCTGGAGATCTCCTCGAAATAATGGGGAAATTTTTCCCCTGCCCCACTTCACCCCAAATTACCCCATCCTCAAGCCCATTACCTTCTGTTCAAAGCTCAGCTTCCTGCTCTGTCATGTCTTCTGACATCTGTCATCACCTGGGTGAAGCTTCACATGGAGCTTGTGCAGCTTCAAAGCACTTTATGATTGCTCAGTTGCAGCCTCCACAGGCAACAGTTTTAGATAGGATTGGGCCATAAAAGCACAATATGAGAGACCTGGAGAGACTGAGGGAACTGCAGCTTTTTTCTCAAATGTCAGGGGCGCAGAGTAAGTGGAATGGTGAGCAGATATGCCTGCACTATTTAAAGTATTGTTTTTCTTTTTTTGGGTGGGGACGTTAAGTATATGTACTTGAATATGTGTGAGTCAGTTGCATGTAAAGTGTCACCTCTTTTCCCCCCTCCCTTTTGCAGGGATTCTCCATGCAAGGGCAGTACAGTGGTATGTCTCAAGCTGAGGTAAGTCTGGCTTTTCAGCCTAAATGAATTCTGACTTTTTAATCCCTATTCACAGATTATTGCTATTTAGTTATGGGTCTGGGGTCTTCTGCTACCATGCTTCATCCTCTGTTCTGAGTTTGCCACTCCTGCCAGTCCATTCTTTCTCTCCCATTATCAAGACCACAGTGTGGCAGACTTTATGACCAGAGGTGCTAGCATCAGAAGCCCTCTATCATTCAGCACAGCTAAGTCACTACTGTACGTGGGGAACAGTCAACGTCTGCATCCTTGGGTGCCACTTTACTCTCCTCTCTCTCTCTCTCTCTCTCTCTCTCTCTCTCTCTCTCTCTCTCTCTCTCTATCTACATACAGTTTTTCAACTAAAAAGTGTGTAAGGCAGGAAAAACTCACCCCCTGTTGAGCATGGTGAGGATCTATACAATTGATCTTATGCCAGCAGTAAGAACTTCACAAGTATGCGATGCTTAGATAGTAGGAGATCATCTCTTTGTGAGGGATGATATGCTTCCTGCAAGATTCCCCTCAGGAGGTGTATGAGACAGTACTGCAAAACAGTTGTTGTGACAGATACTGCATGCACCATCTCCTTTTCCTTAGGTGAAACTATGGACAGATGTTTCTCCATCTCTTGGGAAGTCAGATAGATGAGATTTCAGGGCCACATCTTGGGGGGGGGGGGGGGGGTGAGTTCTAGCCACAACTTCTTGAGCTATTTTTCTGGCAACTTCAGTGCCAGGCAGGCTGTACCTTAGGTTATGTTTGTTCTGTGCCAAATTTGGCATCCTGGAATAGCTGGGTCAGGAGGATCCTTTCTCAATAATGGATGTTGCCTTAGAATGTCTTTTATCCCTTTCCAGTGTAGTCAATGCAATCATTACCCCTTTGTTATTGCTAGCTTGAAAACTGATGTTAGATGTGTGGGTGGCTGTGACTCACTAAGCTGGGACAGAGAGATGTCAAAGTCACCCTTGCTTTCACTCTGCTTTTTCTTTTACGTAGGTGACAAAATTGCAGCAGCTTTCCGGGCACCCAGTTTCATTTTCTTCCTTGGGACAAACTCCATCCATTGTAGCAGGTAAGAAACACATTGAAAACCCACTATATCTGGATCTATGGATCAAGTGATACTCCCAGAAGCCTCCACTTCATACAGCATTTTTCAGTATGTGCAGATGATCAATGAATATATGATCCAATTCCCTTTATGCAACAGTCTTGGCATAATTGTCCTTTGCACATTTGGCATTTTGGCATAATTTGGCACTTACACCACACCATGTAAGTGACTTTTCCTGCTCATTTTTGGAGCCATACTGGGATGCAAGAGCAATGAGGAGGAGATCCCATGGTGTGTTGATCTTGCCACCAGAATGGAGGAGATGCCACCAAGTTGATCTTGCCACCAGAATGGAGGAGATGCCACCAGTTGATCTTTAGCTCTGAAGCCGAAGGGGAGAAGCTGCCGAAATGTAAAATTAAGGGCACAATCCAGAGTAACTATGGGGAGTCCTTGCTCTGGTGTAAGAACAATTTGCTGTGGATTGCAGTATGAATTTCCCATAGGTTTTCATTAGATGGTGCAGTAACTACGGGTACATGTAATGTCTCTTACGTGCTCCCATAGTTACTCTGGATTGTAGGGATAGTGTTTTGCCCTCCAAAGGGAACACCACTGATTTTGGGGAGGTGTCATTGCTCAGTTGCTCAGGAGCACATGATTTGCATGTAGATGTTTCCAGGTTCAATGCCTGGCATCTCCAGGTTTTAAAGAATATGGTAGTGATCGATTGAGGGGGTATGTGTCTGAGAATCCACTCTGTAGACTCTTAAAATCACTGTAGTCACAGTAGGCAATCCTGGCTTAAAATTGATAAGTGACCTGACTCAGCATAATACATTTTATCTACAGTAGTCTTATAGGGCTTTCTTCAAAGACCTTTTATAAATGCAAGGGATGTTGAGCTGCCATATTATTTTGGCAAATAAATTCTTATAAAAAGAAAGATGAAATGGAGCAGATATGTACTCTATTGCTGGAAAGGAGAAATTGCAGACTCCCAAAGAACAAAATAAACCATAAAAGATTGATTTAGACAAAAGCTACAAATCATTTTTAACATTTGGTGTAGACTGGATAGTGTATGATCAATCACAAATTTGTCTATGTAGTGATAGTTTTTAGCTATGGCTAAGAAGCAATAGTTTTTAGACATTATTCATTGGAAAAGCAAAAAAAATTATAATTTTCATACCTCTTGAATAATATGAAGAAAGCATGTTTGGCAAGATCTTTGTTTTCATTGAAGGATTTTCATGGAAGGAACAAAGAAGAGCAAGCAGAATGCATGCTGCAAAAGTGCCATAAAGCACTTTGTGGCAGAACAGTCAGGGCAGGGCTCAAATTAAGCCTTTCACAAAAGTGCTTAATCCTGCAAAATCACTTTTCAGTGCTTTTGTTCCAGTGCAGGGAGCTGGCATGTCTATGGGAAGGCAGGTCTTCCTGCACATGCCAGTGGAGTTATAGAAGCCCACAGGAACAGGTAAGCCCTGCTCAGGAAATTGGAATGGGGAAGATGGTGGATTGGGCTGTTAGCCATAAACTGGGTAAAGAATGTGACTACCACTACCTTTCACAATTTAGAGGACTTTGAAAACAAGGAACCTTTTGTTATATAAAATGAGTGCCAAATTCACATTTATGAGCTAAAAGTGAATTATTTGGAAATGTGCAAGTGATTCTAGGAAATCATTTGGAATCTAGGAATCATGATCTAGGAATCATTTGGAAAGGTGCAAGAGGTTCCAGGGGTCCCTCAGCAATTTGCCTTCCATGGATCTTTGTCTCTCTGGCTGAAACCCCATCTGCCAACATCAGTGGCATCTTAGGGGGATCGGGGGCCTCAGGTGTGTTAGAGGGTGTGTCAGGGGGGTGACACACTGGGGGTGACCAGATTATTTTTTAAAATCACTAAAATCTTTTGGAATAACCCCTTCAAATCATATAACACTGGATACGTATTTTCCAGCAGAATCCAATGCAAAAAAGCTTTGAAGTATCAAATAGCCAAAAACCTTAAAAAATGCATGGAGCCCTATGGAAAGCGAGCCATATTACACCTTTACTCACAATTAGGCAAATGTACCTAAGTCCATCGGAAAGGGCAGAGAGGAATCCAGCACTCCCACAAGTCAACCCAGAATGAAGTCCCTGATAATTTCATTGAGCCCTATGAAAAGTGTAACTGAGCTACACAGCTGCATTTACACATGAGTTAGCAAAGGTAACTTTGGCTTCAGGTCAAACACAGAGGAATACAAGGCCACCAGAGTGGTCCCAGTACAGTGAAAGTGGAGCTCTACAAGTACTCCAGAAGGTAGCTTCACCACCCCTCCCAAAAAAGAATAAAAGAGAGGCTTAATTAGTAAAGTGATTTTTAAATTTGAAAGTATTAATATCTAATAAATTGTAATAATTATTTTATATATTTATTTATAATAATCTAATATTAGGGCACCCAAGGTGGTGATAATGCTGATAATAATTAAATAATTTTGACATATGGGGGTCTAAAAATTTGTGGGTCCTGGGTGCCAAAGACCTAGGTACCTCACTGGCCACCTCACTGGCCACCATCATTGCCACTCAAGAAGTATGAGCGCAGAGGTTGTGTCAGGGAGGACCAGTGGTGGGCCCTTCTGAGAGCTCTGATAGCTGCCCAGCAGTATTGGTCCTTGATGCTGGCCATAGGCCATGGGACTAAGGCTGTTCTCTATTGTGTTACAAGGGCAGCACTAGCTAATGCAAGTATGCGTCAGGCCAAAGGAGGGTGGAGATGGGCTCTCTGAAATTCCACTGGGATTGTCTAAAATTAGTCCCGCGTAATGTGACCTAAGCTAAACAACACAAACTTCTTTTGGGAGCTGCTGCCTGCTTTGCAGTAGCCGAGAAACTGACTAGTCCTTTCTGAACCCTCCCATGCTGTTGTGATTTGAAGGGTCTTCAGAGAGCTGGACCTCTCATTTCTTAGTACAGTTGACTAAACTGTCGTCTTCTTCTTGGGAAGGCAGTGATAGAATATCTGCTCAGGAAGCAGCCAGGAGACACCAGAAGAGCCCCAGTAATGCTGTGTTTTCTTTCCTTTTGCTTCTGTAGGACTGGACACAAATGTTCAGAATAGCTCTCAGGAGTTCCTGGTTCCCAATGATGTAAGTCAGGCTTTGGTGCAAATTACCTCTCGGAACTAGTTTGTTTTTGGTTGAGCTTTTTTTGGCCATTGTGTATGTTTGAATGCACTTCCTCTCAGTTCACACCACTGTGAAGCCTTACGGCTTCCAAAGACAGGCACTGGTCCATTTTATTCCATTACTCACAATTGCCAATATCAGTCAATCCTTGGCTTTTCTAGGAAGGGCAGGGAAGGACCAGTGGTCAAACTCCATATAAGGTGGTTATGAGAGGGCCTCTATCCCAATTCAGTGTGACAGTATTGGTGAAAATCTTAGTACTATATTTTTGAGTAATATCATCATATTAGATATCGGTGCAATCCTAAGCATATCTGCTCAGAAATAAGTCCCATTGTGTTCAATAGTACCGTAAATACTCGAATATAAGCCATTTTTTGGGCCAAAAAATAGGCCCCAAAAGCCACCTTGGCTTATAAGGTCAGTATGAAAAACATTAGGAAAAATGGCAGGCACGACCACCAGCGCCCGCCCTCAGAGGCTCTGCAGCCTCTCCAGCCGCTCAGGCCGGCTCTCCAGGCTGCGGAGGAGGCGCGCGGCAGCAAGACATGGAGCCCACTGCAGCCAGGCCCTCCTCAGACTCAGGTACTTCTGTGTGGGCCTTACTTCTGAGTAGACATGCCCAGAATTGGGCCCTGAGGCTGCAAGGCCAGCCACACTTTCCTGGGAGTAAGCCCCCATTGACTGGAGTGGTCCTTACTTCTGAGTAGACATGCCATGAATGCAGCCCTGAGACTTCAAGGCCAACCACACTTTCCTGCTGTTGCTGCATTTTCCACCCTCGGCTTATACTTGAGTCAATAAGTTTTCCCAGTTTTGTGGTAAAATTAGGTGCCTCAGCTTATACTCAGGTCGGCTTATACTTGAGTATATACGGTACTTCAGGCTGTCCAGGCATCCGGCTTTCCCCGGACACAGAGCCATGCAGCTCAGATTTCCCTAGCCCTAAAACTCCAGCCCTAAAACTTAACCCTTTCAGTGCCTCATAACCCTGCCTCAGCAAACAATTCAGGCTGTGCTCCACTTCTAGACCTGCAAGGTAACTCCTGCCTGGGGATACTCTGATTCCTCCTTCCCAGTCCTTTACTTCTGGTCCTTCTGGCTCCCTACAGTCTGCTTTTGCACTCTGCACACCCTCAGGGGCACTGCAGATTTCTCTTGGTGGTTCCAGATCCCACCTCCCTGATGCAGAGATGTCCTCCTTTCTATCCCCCTCCCTGCTTGATATCTTGCTTGTGTGTGTGTGTGCTTGTGTTTGTGTTTGTGTGTTTGGGTCTGAACCATATACTTTGGAGTCACTGGCTTGTGTTTATTTATTTATTTTTATTTTTTATTTAAGCAATTTGTATCCCGCCTTTCTTCCCCCACAAGGGGGAACTCAAGGCGGCCAAACAATTAAAAAACAATAAAACACCACTAAAATTAGATATGGTAATAAATAGAGATAAAAAAACATTAAAATGTAGTTAAAATACAATTAGATTAAAGCTAAAAAAGTGTTATGCTACTACAAACGGTTGCTTTAATGTCTGGGTCTGAATCATGCATTTTACAAGGTTCTTAATTTTAAAGCGTTGAAATTAAGTACAGGAAAACAATGGCTGCAATCCTAAAGACACTTTCCTGGGAGTAAGACCTATTGGACACAATGGGGCTTACATCTGAGTAGACATGGTTAGGACTGTGCTCAATATGAGTATTTCTGCTTTATTTTAACATGTCCAATATGTGTTCTACATTTTTGTGGTGTCCTTCAATTTTTGTGGTGTCCCATAGGAATTTTAGGGATTTTAGGGGTTAAGGGATTTAGCATTTGTTATCTGATCACCCTGTGCAAAAATCTTAGCGTCTGGGCATAAAAATAAATATCTGCTTTTATTTTCCATAATGCCAAAACACAAGTGCCAATTTTCCCCCAATTCATTCAAACCTGAACAGAACCTACATGAAGCTGAATGGCTCATTTGGCAAAGTTGTTTGGAAAACTTTGGGAACCCCCAAAATTGGTTCCACAACCCCCAAACCAGACTGGGACGGGGTGAGCGGAGAGTTCATCATTTTTCAATTTAAAATAAGTAATATAGTGTAATATATTATGTACAGGAAAGCAATACCAGTGTTTTTAGCTTATTTTTAGTGTTTTTAACTTATTTTAAAATGTCCTACATTTTGTCCTACATTTTCCGGGTAGAGAGTAGGAATTTTGGCCTTCGATCAGGAATTTTGGCCTTGCTGTTCAGGGATTTTGCGTTTGGCATCTAGTCACCCGGGGTATTTACTTCCAGGAAAGTATGGTTAGGATTGCAGCCTTAAGGCGGAACGCAATGGGAAAAAAACTGTTGAAATGTCTGTATATCAAACGTTATGGCCAAATAACCAGAAAAGGAAAACCAATGCCTTATGTAACAAAAAATGGATTTTCTTAAAACTCAAACATGACTAATGAGACTGATTGTTCTGAGAGCCAACAAGGTGTTATGACACAGCAGGGAACAAATAAAAAGTATGAGTCAGAGCTACTATAAGAGCTCTTCTTCAGTACAGAGAATGTCATCAAGTTGGCCACTGGGTTTTTCTTGGCTACTGATTTTTTGGGTGACCTATATTGTTGTGTGTGTATGTATGTGTGCGTGTGCACACTACCACTTTTAGATTGACTTTATATTTTAATTTATTTTGTGTGATTTGATCCAGAAGAAAGACCATGATGGTGACGCAGTGAGCTCTCCCGCTGGGTGACAAAAACTGTAGTGACATTTCTGCCCCCAAGTGACCTTTCTTCTCTTCACGCATCTCTTGGAAGTTAAGGCCAGAAAGGGTGCCTATCTCCATAAGAGAAGAATGCGGCACCAGGGTTTCTTGGGTCCACCCACGCAGCCAGGCTAACTGCCAGTGTGCCAGGCCTGCTCTGCAGAAGTCAGTGCATGCTACTGGACACACAGCAGCCTCTGTTTGGGGGTTGCTGAACGCAGTTAAACAAGTAGGCAGATGTAACACTGATTGTTGTTTCTGTACCCAAACACCACATGGAAGTCATAGTCATTGTGGAGGATTTTCTTGAAGGAAAAAACAGTCTGTTCTCAAATATGTGGTGGTTCAGATTGCTGGACTTGATTAGGAAGATGCAGATTTAGGTCCTTGCTCATCCATCTCTACCTCACAGGGTTGTTGTGAGGATATATGGAGGGGAAGGCAACATGTTCATCATCCTCAGCAACTTGGGGAAAAGGTGGTATATAAATGTGAAAAATAAATAAACCCTGCAATTGAACATCCCAGCAAAAATTTTTAGACAAAAGAACAGCCATATGAGGTGTGAATCCGTATATTGGGGCCGTAATGAAGATAAGGACATAAGAAAAACCCTGTTAGATCTGGCCAAAGACCCATCAAGTTCTGTATCCTATTTTCCACTGTGGCCCACCAGTTGTCCCCATAATTAACAAGGTAGTCCATAAGTCCAGAAAGTCCTTAAGTTAGAAAAAAAGGCATTAGTTTTCTCCCTTATGTATCTGATGTCCAGAGACATATGGCTGGTCAACCAGAAGTAGTGCGTGTTTTCCAGAACCAGCATTGGGAGAGGTGATGGTGTTAACCCTTTTCCTGTCTCGTCATAGGGAAAGACTGATCCTTTTTTTCTCCTGCTCAGCTCATCGGCTGCATCATTGGCCGCCAAGGCAGCAAAATAAGTGAGATTCGGCAGATGTCTGGAGCACATATCAAGATTGGGAACCAGACTGAGGGTTCTGCAGAACGTCACGTGACCATCACAGGCACCCCAGTCAGCATCACTTTGGCTCAGTACCTCATCACAGCTTGGTAAGAGCCATCATGGCTGCTGAAGAGGCCAAGGAACAGGGTGGGAAATCATCCCGTATTTATGGAGGCATTTGTGTGGCTCCTTCTTAGTGCTGTCCCCAAGCCCCAGGGCTGTTAGATGAACTTGAAAGAATAAAGTGGTGAAGACTTTGCTGCAGTGGGTGAATTGTTATCTTGCAAACATGTTACCATTTGCTTGAAAATGGGAGTGCATGAGAGAGGCTGCCATGGAGTGTTCCTTTTTCCTTCTTATCAGCCATTCACGCTACCTGCTTTCTGCCTTTAACCCATATAAGAAACTTCCTAGCCATCTCTCACAATCACTTGAAAGCCTCCCTGTTCACATGAGCCCATCCTGAGCTAGCACCTCTTCCTTATATATCCCACCACAACAATATCCTAAGCAGGTTGTAACTCTGAGGGCACAATCCTAACCAATTTAGGCACGTGCAACTCACCTCTTTCCCAGCCCCATGGTGATGTAGGTGCATGTGTGTACACTGGCCTAACCTTCTTCCAGGAGTGGTACAAAACTGCCTTATGTCCAGTTGTGGGCTCCAGCAGGTTCGCACCCGCTCTATGGAACCGGTTGTTAATGAGAGATAGGACACATAAAGTTTAAAAATAGCCATTTAAAAGTGGCTGCCAGATGGGCAGAGAACCGGTTGTTAATTTATTTGAATCCCATCATTGCTTATGTCAGTTTTGTGACACCCTCAGGCCAGCACTGGACTTGTGCTTACGAGCCTAACCAGGGGTTAGGGTTGCGTTGTAAGATGTAGCTGCTTTTCTTTCCACTTTCCTTTACGGCTATAGGCCACAGAAACATAATTCTGTTGTGTGTAGAAACTCCTGCATAGTATTCAACAAGTCATCTGGAACTGTTCCTCCATGTAACCCTGGAGGTTACCTCACTTTTGAAAGGGGATTTGTCACTGCTTATTTATGTGACCTGGTAATTATACAATACTTCAAGGTGTAGACCAGCAATTTTCCCTAAGCAGGGCTGTATGCCATCTATGCTGTGACTGTGAATCGTCCAGAGGTATGCTACGAGGGTTTGGGAAAAGATTGGCCCAATAGGGAGCCTATTATTAATAGGCCCAATAGGTGTAAGCCCCTGCTTAGCAGCATGGTGTGTATTATCAGTAGTCGGAAAACTGATGGTGTCCCTTGAGATTTTATCACTTTGTCACTGCACAATGAGATGAAAAAAGTTGAAAATCACTGGTTTAGACCAAGAATTAGCCATTATCCATTGGGTTATTGCCACTAGAGCAGTGGTTCTCAAACATTTAGCACCAGGACCCGTTTTTTAAGAATGAGAATCTGTCAGGATCCACCAGAAGAAAGAGGATCCACCAAGAAGAAAGAGAATCTATCAGGATCCACTGTGATTGAAAGAGACATTATCAAGCAAGAATATTTTTAATAATTCTAGTCTGCTATCCATCCCATACCTACAAGGAGTAAGAGCACAATCCTAAACACACTTTCCTGGGAGTAAGATCCATTTAACACAGTGCTTACTTCTGAGTAGACATAGTTAGGACTGTGCTCTAAGTCCCATTTCCTGTAGTTGACAAAAACATACACATAGTAACCTGTTAAAAGTATGATCTGTAACATTTCCCCTAATGCAGTCACATACTGTACCATGGTAGCATCACTTACGGTGCAATCCTAAGCATGTCTACTAAAAAGTAAGCCCCACTGCATTCAATAGTACTTATTTCCAGGAAAGTGTGGTTTGGATTGCAGCCTTATGCTGGATCCAATCCTCTGAGGGCAGCTGAAAGCAGCCTCTTGCTGTTCCTGTCTACTTGCATTTAGGCCACCTCTAGAGGTGAGACTTCCTGCAGGTCAAGCAGAGCCTTTGCCGCTGTCCTATAGCCCTGTTTAGGAACATATCATTATATCAGCACAAACACTTGTGTGTGAGTGTGTGCACACAATGGATATCAATATGTATAAATATGTATTATACAAATTGCACATACCCACTCATGTCTATGCATGTTTTTTTCTATGTGTGAGCTTGTACATATATACAGCTGTGCTAATATGTCCAAGTATATGCCCACACATGTTTGCATTTGTGTATGTAAATATGCATGCATGCATGGGTCTCATTCTCTTTCCCTTCTTGTTCTTCAGTTTAGAGACGGCCAAATCTACCTCCCAGATGCCCCCCGTTGACCTCGGCATGACTTTCTCCCAGCCCCTCACCCATTCACCAGCCCCAGCGCTGACAGCAGTGGCCGCACCTCCCCCAGCCTTGCTTGGTGCCCCCTATGCCATTTCCCTCTCCAACTTTATCGGCCTGAAACCTGTTCCCTTCTTGACGCTGCCCCCTTCCTCAGCCTCGGGGCCCAATGGCAATCTTGCCACCTACACGACCAAGATCTCCACAGCCAGTGCTACCAAGAAGGCTGAGAGGCAGAAGTTTTCCCCATACTGAAAGAGAAGGTGGGCTGTGGGGCAGGAAAGGGGAAACCTTTGGGGACCCTCATCTGCTTTGTAAAATGCCATCGCCATCCGGCAACTCCAAGGCACGGGCATCACATGGGAGAATACTGAACTAGATGATGAGGGAAAAGCAACTTGTATAGGCCTGTAAGGGGGTGACAGAGAGAAGCCTAAACAGTTGTTCAGAGCAGTGTTGATCAACAGTGAGTCAGGGAAATGGTACTGCAGACATATCTCCTGATCTTGGCTAAGGACACCTCAGGTATGGGTAAGACTGCCTCAGCCTCATGCTTTTGCTTCCAGTGAACAATTTCTGCCTCACTCTAGAAGTATTATTTGTTTTTAACTTCCATAAACCTGTCTGATCTCATTTATGGAAGAACTTCTCTCCATCTGATTTCCCACTGTCAGACCAACACAGAAAATTTGATTCACCCAAATTTTTTTCTCCTGTTTCAAAAGTACTGGTGGTTTTGTGGCCATCCAGTAGATGGAGCTTGTTAGACCAGTGATGATGATACTAGAGAAGATGCAATGCTGATACATCTCATGAACGGCACTTTCAAGGATGAACTAGAAAAGATTCGGGTTTGTATAGAAGATACATAGGACCTAGAAGTGACAAAATATATCAAGAAGGAAACTCCTCAGTAGTCCTCTCCCGATTTGAAGCCAGCCATATCTCGCTATAGTTAAGAATTAGAAAAAAAAATGCTTTATGGCTCTTTAATCTGAACCTTAGCATCTTATGGGATTCTGACCCTGTGATTCCTCCATAGAGATTGTTGAGAAAATTAGGTTTAAAGAGAATTACTATCATCAGATGCTCCTCTCCAATGGATGGGAATTGGCGCTACAATCATGGAGCTATATTTTGGGCATTCTTGCTACTAAGTAAAAATCTCAACATCAATCACAAATGTTCCTGATCTGTTACTGGACCAGAACTCCCTGCTTCAGCTGCCAATCTACTGGTCAACTCGTTGGTTGGTGGGTAGCATCTATCCACTTGTTTTATTTTGTACCAGATATGTCAGGAAATCTATCCTGTTATGTTTCGGCAGAATCTGGAATATCTTGTCATGCCAATAAAGCATAATGGAGTTTATCTCTTGCTCACGGGCTTGTGCCTACTCACTTTGCTCTGATCTCTTAGGAGCAATCTTATGCATGCTTTCCTGGGACTAGATACCATTGAAAACAAAAAAGGATTTCCTATTGGACATTGCAGAGGAGTTTTCTGTTAGTAAATTCAGCTGTTTTCCCTGCCCTTCATCTTAAGGGCACTTACCTAGATGGAACAACCCCATGAGGGATGGCACCTTGAGCCCCCTATGAGTCACTGAATGCCCATCTTAATGACTACTGATGTGTATCTCTGACACTGCAGACTAGACAAGCTGTCATCCTGAAAACATGTAGTCAACACTGCAGCATTCAATAACTTTTCAGATGGACAAAATATACAATTTAGAAAAAGGGCCCATGGCTCATTTCTTAATTATTATAAACCTGTGCAGCTGATGCTAATAGGTGCATTTAATTTCTTTAGACTGCAGCATAACTGGTAAACTCCTATCTTTATAAGGCATTGGGCAGAATATGACCAGTTGAATTAATTGGGAATTAAGAAGATATCTTGCCTTGCACCTAGTGGTGAACCATTTGGCTTACCGTTAACTATGGTTATCCTCAGGATCATTTGTACTCTGTACTAAAAAAGGTAAATTAAAATTTCTCACCCAGTCAATCAAGATTCAGTGTTAAGAAAAATTCAGTTCTGTGACCTGAATAAATTATGCAAACATGCATATAATTTTTGTATTTTGCATCATTTAGTCTGTAGTGCTTATGATTTTACATTCTTTGTTCCGGTTTTGCTTGTCTTGGGAGGAGACACTGAAACCTCAACCCCAATCAGCCACCTTGAGTCCCCTGGGAAAAAGCCGGGATATAAATAAAGTCTATTATTATTATTATTACTACTACTAATCCTTGGAACTCCTATTCAGGTATCCCTGGCTTCTGACATTTCAGCAAGCATGTGCCACCCATGTTCAAGCATACCTTTGCAGTAATAAAGCTAGAAAGTTGCTTGCTTGAATTCTGCATCAGTGACCACACTCTGCATTTTTCCTATGCTCCTGTGCAGGACATGTGTTGTGATGAGCTTAAAACATCTAGGTTACTATACCAGCCAAGTTTTGGAAGGAAAAAAAATTCAGGTTAAAAAATGGGTCAATGGGCCTTTACAACAGCTCTACGACTTTAAGAGTTACAAAGGAAAATTGTATCTTTGTTCACTGTCTAGCTCTCATCTACAAGTAATTTCCTGTACAAATTGCAGTGAAAATGTACAAATTTGGTGCTACACCTCATCTGTGCCTCCAGGCATTGATAATTTTGCGTTCAAGTATTTGATACAATAATGGAAGGAAATACTACAAATTCATTGACATAGATTTTCAAAAGGCTTAAATCAGCACCAATGCACCCCAATATTTTGATTCCACTAGGAAGGGATTAATCCAACAATTCTACTCCTGCACACAGTCCAACCAAGTCCTTGTGGTGTTGTACCCTGGCTGGTACAAATCTCTCTCTTCCCCTCTGTCAAGGGCTGACAAAAAAACTGCTATTTGCTGTTCTACAGAGTTTCCCTCCTCCTACCCTATGGTTCTTTTTGGCTTGTCTTTGAAAATGCTGTACATATAATTCTATATTTTTTCTTGTTTGTAACTTATCACTGATTTAATAAAAATGTAAACTTTGTCAACTCAGGCAAAAAAAGCCAATCACTTGACTGATTTAATAGACGAGAAGGGCGAAAAAATAAAGCTTTTGCAATATATTTTGCAAGAATTCAGTGGCAGCCAGAATCACCAGTAGTTTTTTTTTGGGGGGGGGGGGCGGGTAGGGGTGTTTGGGAGGAGCTGCTATCCTAGTAGCTGCAGGACAGCTTGAGAATCAGCTGATGAAGGCCTTTCCATTGTGGCACTGTATGTGGCAGACTCAGCACAAGCACATGACTTTGTGGCAAATGCCAAATGTCAGGCCAGACCATTGGTCTGTCTTGTTAAGTATCATCTAACCTTGAGGCGTGTTGGGCAACAGTAAGCAAGCTGCCCAGAGGGCCTTAAAGTTCCCCAGGGTTTCAGGCAAGACACCGAATATTAAACCTGAAACCTTGTTCCTGCACAACAATCTGTCTCCTAATGTGTTAAGACCAAGTCAGGGCCTAAGCACCTCGGGGGACCCACTGATAGCATACACAACCACTGGGTACTTTCAATCCTTTCCTCTCTTCTCTGCCAATGCACTAATGATGCTGATTGTCTAGAGCACAATGTTCAGGATAATGCTTTGTTGGAGGCATTGTGCACCTCAGCCATGTCAGCACTTATAGTATGAACCTCCTGGTGCTGCTGTTCACTGCCGCTTGGGGGCAAGTAAGCCCCCAAGATCTCCCACTTGAGAAAAGGCATGCTGCCCAGTGCCTCTTTCGATCTGGCCTGATTCACTGGGGAAAGAGTGTCCTGATGAATTTATGTGCGTTGCGGAGGTTTAAGGGCACAGGAATCCTACCAGAAAAAGGCCCACCTACAGGACGGTCTAAGGGAAAAATCCTAACCAATTGACTCACCTGGTATAACTTTCCATGGTGGTCTGGAGATGCTGGTGCATTGACATAGATCGACAATAGACATAGTCCTGTGCATTGGCCTCACCCCACCAGGCGTGCAGGCAGGAGTGTTGTATGACACTTTTGTGACACCCCCAGACTAGCACAGGACTTGTGCCAGGACTTTTCCTGGCCTAACTGGGTATTAGGATTACAGCCTGATTTGTGCTGCTAATTTATTCAATCAAATTCTCACCAACTGGCTGTGTTCTCATTCTTAGCAAGATAAATTCAAATCATATCATAAAGAACCACTGAGGAGAAAATTCATCTTGTTGACATTTTTGCTGTAATTGGACAAGTTTGTTAGATCCAAAGACCAAGGTCAGCTTCAATCAACTGTATGTCAGCCTTCTCTACTGCATATGTTGCAAGGGAAAAGGCTGTTGCACTAGCTTGGTTTTGGGCAAATGACATTTAGAGAACAATCCTAACAAATTTAGGCTGGCCTAACTCACATGGCATATCTTTCTGTGGTGGTGTGTGGCAAGATTGACATACCCCTGTGCAGTGGCCAACCCCTGGTACCCCAAGGTCAGCACAGAAAAGGTCAGCTGGGTCTTATGCCAACCTAATTGAGAAGTTAGGATTGCAGCCTATATTAACTTCCTTTTAATGTTCTTTGTATAATTTTTATCCAGTATGTGTTTCTGACATGAATTAAAAAAGAAAGAAGTATCTGTAGAATCACTTCTGTAGAATCAAAGAATCATAGAGTTGGAAGGGACCTAGTAGGTCATCTAGTCCAACCCCCTGCCTGCAGCAGCAGTTCCCCCTAGAGAAGTGATACTTCTAGTGATACTTCTTCTAATTCCCCTAGAAGTAATACTGCCTCCGTGATTGCCCCCCACCTGCAGGATGCAACATGTACCCATTGACACAGCTATATTATGCCCACAGCGACCTGAGAAGCACCCTCCGTATTCTCCAGTTGTTTGACATGTCTCTGTTCCTATCAGTACCAGGGTTTGGTTGAATCTCATAGATTACAATGAAATCAAGCCATAGGTTATCAGAGCAATTACAGCCCTCTATAGAACCAAGCAAATTGGGATGTATAATTATCACAGAGCAAGCCTGTCTACTATAAACCCCATTATAGTCATTGGCAAGAAAAGAGTGGATAGAATTGTGGCCTTATTCGGCAGTTGTCCTATGCATGGCTACTCAAAAGTAAGTTCAGTTGAGTTCAGTGGGGGTTACTTCCAGAAAAGGATTGCAGCCTAATGCTGCAATCCTAAAGACACTTTCCTGGGAGTAAGACCAATTGAACACAATGGGGCTTACCTCTGAGTAGGCATGGTTAAGATTGTGTTCTTAATCACTCATTGACCAACACTGTGGTCAATATTTTAGCATCTACATTTAATAATGATATAAGTTGGTAACTGTCACATTTGGTGGGATCTTTCCCAATTTTGGAAAATCTGGAATATGCTTCATATAAGGAGAGTGGAAGCATTCCTTTAGCAAAACTTTCATTGTTAAAATGATATAGCTTGGGAACTAAAATAACCCAGAAAATTTTACAGTTCTACTGAAAAATTTGTCAGGTCCAAGGATTTTTAAATTAGCCTGGCATTTACATACTTATTTTTGTATCACCTATTAATTCCAGGGTCCAATGGACCCTAACTATAGTTTGGTACATAAAATGAATAAATATTGTATCACGTTTTAGTATGGGTACCATCAGGGAGATAGTGTTGTGTTTTTTAATGGAATTTATTATTATTTGATAAGAACTTATGACATTTTAAACTGCTAATTAGACAGTTATAAATCCAAAAGCATGAATTTTGTATCACCGATTACTTCCAGGGTCCAATGGACACTGTATTATAGTTTGGCACATATAATGAATAAATGTTGCATCAAGTTTTAATATAATTATTTTATACTAATTTTAATTATGAAATTTTGTGAAATTATGAATTTTGATTATAATTTTAGCTAGGAAAATATTGAATATCTACTGAAGTGCAACATGGGTCCGATGGACCCTGCCAGTATTTGATGCTATAATTTGAATTTACAGGAAAAATGTGAATTCAAAACATTCATGCTTTTGGATTTATAACTGTCTAATTAGCAGTAAAAAAGTCATAAGTTCTTAACAAATAATTTAAATAAACTGCATTAGAAAAAACACAACACTAGCTTCCAACAGGGTCCCAGGGACCCAGTTGGTACTCAGCATGTTAGAGCCCTTACTTAGAAGCCTTACTATGCCTTACTTAGAAGTAAGTCTCATTGTATTCAGTAGAGCTTGGTAAATGTGGATAGGTATGGATTTTAATCCTAGTTAAAAAAATTCTTTTTTTCCTAGAGCACTACAATCAAATACTGTTGATTGATTGATATTACTTTAAGGCTACAATTATAACCCCATTTAGGCCAGCCTGCGCCCCAGCACAAGTCCCATGCTGACCAGGGGGTGTCACAAAAATGCTGTAAGGCACTTTTGTGTCACCCCAAGGGAGGGTTAAGCCAGTGCACAGACATGCGCTTGCCTCCCAACTGCACAAAAGGAATGTGAATACAGATGAGTTGTGCCAGTTATGTTAGGATTGCACCCTAATATATGTTTTGGCCACTTCTGAGAAATTTTATTTTTGGCTTATCCTCTTTTTCTCAGCTGAGATGGGAAGATGCTTAGAAGCTGGCTGGCACTGATCAGGGTTTGGACATACACTTTACCCAATTCCAGTTCTTTTTTACCCTCAAGATAAAACCAGCCAGAACCACCCAGGGATGCCTCTTTAAACTTCCCTTGAGCTCAGAATGGCTTGTGAGGATGGGGTGGCATGGACCCTGTGAAGAGCACAGCCTGGGGTGAGGGACAGTCTAAGCTTTCAAGGGTGCCAAAGACTGCCTGCCAACATGCCCAGTGATGGGATTCAAAGAAATTAACAACCGGTTCTATGCCCGTCTGGCAGCCACTTTTAAATGGTTATTTTTAAACTTCATATGTCCTATCTCTTGTTAACAACCGGTTCTATAGAGTAGGTGCGAACCTGCTGGAGCCCACCACTGAACATGCCACACAAAGTATGGGAAGCTTCCCTCATATACACAGCCACGTTTTTTTCTTTAAAAAACATTTTAAAGAGTCATTTTAAATCAAGATTTTTTATCACTGCTAGGAAAAAAACATTATTTCTGGTTTGGCTTCATGTGAATTTTTGTATCTGGGAGGGTTTGGGAAACTAAACTTCTGCATGCACCCTACAATCCAGAGTAATTACGGGAGCATGTAAGAGACATTATGTGTACCAGTAGTTTCTGCACCACCTAGTGAAATTCTATGGGAAATTCATATTGCAATCCAGAGCAAATTGTTCTTACACTGGAGCAAGGACTCCCCGTAGTTACTCTGGATTGTGCCCATAATGAGGTTTGACCTGTGATGTGCAAAAGGAATTATGATGTGCATTATAAAGGAATTATAGATGTGCAAAAGGAATTATGAGAGGAGGCAAGCGGTGAGTGAGTGAGTGTAGTGAGTGAGTGAGGATGTGCCTACAACAGAGCGGCCTTAGCAGGAGCAGGTTTAACATAACAGGGCAGCATCTGATGTGTCCTGAGCCAGCTCAGCTTTAATGAGCACAGCCTGTTGCTATGTGAATGAGAAACATGGGAGCCCTTTCTATATTATGCTCCTGGTTGTCACAGCAACTGCAAAGGGGTGTTTACTCGCCCGCATACTGTGTTCACGGGGTCCGCTGCAGGCATCTAGCATGTATAAACTAACTACCAGGATGATATGGTCATGTCACAGGCTGCCATCCGTCAGGAAGTACTGTATTTCCCTAACTGGAGCAACACTGTCTACATCCACACTATTGATTCCACAGGGGTAGCACTTCATTCTGGGCCAGGACAAAATGTAATATGGACACACACCGGCCCCTGCTGGAGCAATTTGAATCTTGCTTTGAATAAATAGCTTTTATTGGATCAAATGCATAGCATTCCTTTATCTAGTCTGGGCGTTCATGTCACTCTCAACACCATTCAGCCTCTAACCCTACAATCCAGAGTATCTACGTGAGCAAGTAAGAGACATATATGTAGTTACGGCACCACCTAGTGAAATCATATGGGAAATTCATATTGCAATCCAGAGGAAATTGTTCTTACGATGGAGAAAGGACTCCCCATAGTTACTCTGGATTGCACCCTAAGTCTTCTTCCTGTGTACATCTACACTTTTCAGTGGGACTTACACCCTAATAGGAGTGCAAAAGATTGCAGTCAGAATGGAGCCACTAGTAAAATCCTAACTAAAATCCTAAGGCTTATGATTATTCTTTGTAACTACATGGAGTCGGCTGCCTGTACTGACAGAGCCTGTTTGTTCTAAAATGGGAGAGAATGCCTTTAAAAAAAATTAAAATTTGTGTAATGGGACTCTGGCTGCTTCATAAATCCATAAGAGTGTAATGTTCTGTGAAGTGTGTGGGAGGCACAAACTCACTACAATAAACTGGGAATTGCTGATGGAAATCATCCGGCTTCCCATGAGGTAGGCTGATGAGTTGTCTGATCACCTAGTAGCTTATTCCAGTGCTCTCCTAAACACCTGCTTTAGAAGGCTACAGAGACATGTTTGGGATACCTGTTTCTTGTCATCTAAAACTGAAAAAGTAGAATTGTCTAGCTCAGTAACCACAGTCCTAATAATACACTAGCCTAATACTAGTCCTAGCCATTTGCATCCTAGTAACTACAGTCCTAATACTACACTAAGAACCTAAATTTGCTAAAGTAATAATGACGACCAGTGTTCCTCATTATCCACTATGATTACATTCCAGAAACTCCCTTGGATTAAAAAAAAAATCAGTGAATAAAAAAACTGGAAAAACAGATTTAGAGACCCACTTCCAGAGTTCTTACTCCCCCTTTGCTCCTAATGGTATAAGGTTGTGCCTCAGTAGCTGCAGGCATTCTGAGACTCCCTGCCGATACCAAATAAAGCAGGCCTCCGTCAGTCTTGAGAGACTATGGTATTGTGCTCTGCGCTGCATATGCTGCATACGAAGCACGAAAGCCTGGGATGGATTGTTATGGAGGATAGGCTGTTACCCAAGCAGCAAATCCCCCCTCTCCACGCCACTGAATTAGTCCAATGGAAAGGCAGAGCCAATACGATTGGATCCAGCTGGTGATGCAGAGCTGGGCTAAGGACAGGAGCTCACCCTGTCTTGTGGGGCCGACCCGAGTCTCAAACCCTGGCCTGCTGGTTAACAGGCACTGTTTGCGCCACCCATGATACCAAATAATGTGTTAAATAAATTCAGATTTTCTTCCTGTTGTAGAGTTGCAGTAGCAATTAGAAATGCAAAGGACCCCCTGACTTTGCTTGGCTCAGCTAAAGAATGGAATGATTGCTTGTATGACTGCCTCTCTACAACAGTAGAAAAGTAGTTTTTAAAACTGATTTGCAGTGGACATTATTGTTGAGTTAAATCCATGTATTAAAAAAAATCTGAGTATAACAAGGCTGGACCCTCTAAACAAGTAACATTTAACAGCAAACACATGACCATATATACTAGCCACTTCAGAGAAGCAACAAAGGCATTTATAAGGGGTACTTGAACAAATAGCACTTTGGATTGTAAATAAGGACATAAGAATAGCCTCTGCACAATCAGGCCAAAGGCGCATCTAGTCAAGCTTCCTGTATCACACAGCGGCCCACCAGATGCCTCAGGAAGCACACATGACACCTACCTAGGTGTCCTTCCCTGCATCTGGCATTTTGAGATTGCCCTCATCCACATATGTCTATGCACATTGACACACTCATGCATGCATACCCCTCATGGCTTGTAACCTGTGATGGTCCTTTCTTTTAGGAATCTGACCAAACCCTTCTTAAAGGCATTTGGGCTAGATACCACCACCACATCCTGTGGTAAGGAGTTCCACACACCAACTACATGAATAAATGAATACTGTAAATGTAAATACTGTAATATAAATGAATACCACCACTGGTGGTTGGGGGAAACACTTGCTCTAATACATGAATTGTAATGATGCTACAAATCACCACCAGCACTACAATATGTGTGTAAGTGTGTTTTAGTAATTCAGATAATCTTCCATGCATCTTGCAGTTCCAGTGGTTGCTAACAACTGCTATATGGTGTTACTGTCATATCCATGCTAGCGTGTTGTATGACATAGCAATTGCGGAAACAATCAGGTACAGTATACAAGAACGGTTGTTTCATTGTACTTTTTCATTCTAGACATAAGCCGGGATGTCTCTCATAACATCCTCTTTTAGAGTACCATACTGAAAGAAAATTTACGTGCAGGCAATTCAGACATAAAAATACACATATCCTTTTGTAGAGCACCTTGCATGAATATGTGATGGTAAGAATTGGTCTAAAGGTATTGTAGTGAAGCTTTTGTTCTGTGAATGCTGCTTGCTCAGCTGGCTATCTCCCAGGTGAAAATAGGGCAGAGGGATTTGAGCTGCAAATTACAGCAGTACTATGGAAAATTGAATACTCCTGCAACTCAGTGCCACCTGAAATAAGTCTTTAGCAGTGTTTGCCTTGCTGTATTTTTTGCCTCTAGCTTTATCTTTTTGCTTTAAATAAATGTGCCAACAGATGCTGAGACACTGAAAGTTGGCACCTCTTTGATCAGGCCACGGCTGAACCTCACAGCAGTACACAAAAGACACGTGTGCCATTGGTTGACATTTTATAAAAGCAAAGGTAACTTCCTCTGTAGTTACTTGCAATGCAATGCAATCCAAATCCAATGAATTATGTTATACACGACACATTCTGTTACCATTTGAACTGGGACTATGTCCCACAAAAATCTATAGGATTTATTTCTAGTGCAACATTCAGAATATTAAATCTTTTGGGTAGAAAGTATATCCTAAAAATATGGCCAAAGAGGCTTAAGAGGTTGGCATCTGTATGCTTTTCTGATCAATTTATTTGTCACCAATTTAAGCAAGCTGTAGGACTCCTTAACAGGCTATTGCACATAGTAGTTCTGGTGCGAGATCTTCACTGGTAAACCATGCACCGGCAGGAAGGAATCCAGCTCACTTTTCTGTGGAACTGAATTGATGTTGACCAATAAAACATGAGATGACAATTCTAGAGGCAAGAACATAACTATCTCTAGCATTAAATGAACCTCCTTGCTGGGGAACAGTGTGACATTGCTAATGGATAACAGACCATCCCTCTCTGTTCCTCCTATGAATACATATGAACTGCAGTAAAATATAACGCCAAGATTACAAACATAACTGGCATAGATATAACAAGATTGTAAAGGAAAATTGTTCTTTCTTAATATGAATTGACACCACTGCAGCCAACATGATGCAATACTAATTTGATTCTGTCCTACTGATTCAAAGAGTATTGTTAGCCAGACAATGGAAGGAATAGTGTTAAAATATAAATCCTATGTGGTAAACTTAATTTTTATGCTACATGGGCATAATATCCATCGTTATAAAAGATGTGTGAAGAGACAATCTCTATATTGCAGAGATTATGGTCAGGAGACTGCAAAATGTACAATCTGCTTTTCTCCTAGGGCTTGTGAATGAAGGCTTATATTCAGTTACTGCATGAACTTGATTGGGTATTAACACAGAGATAAGGTTTGGTTTGTTAGTCTAATATCTTATTTAATTAGTAATGGTAGCAATAAAATTGCTATTTACGTGTGCCAAGGGGCATTCCCATCTGATTACATATCCCAGTCGTGCAAACCAGACAATAAAGAAGTCAAATCAAGTTTAAATAAAAAGATTCAAGAAGTTTGTTGTAAAATGGCAGTTTATTTACATTTCTTCCTCCCCCCCCCCCATGCTTGTTACAAATTAGAGATCCAATTTTCAAAACGTTCAGCGAAAATCTATGATCTGGGATGAAGAGCTCCATCAAACTGGAAGGGGAACTAAAGGGGAGCTGGCACACTAATAGTACAGTCCAATTAGAAAAGTCAAGGCATTTTTTCCTAGTCCTCTTTTCATGTACAGCAGCAGCCATGTTGTCGCTGGTGCATCCAACACTGGTACTGAGTATAGGATCGAGTTGCATTAAACTGTCTTTCTGGGCTGATGCTATTCTTATCACTCCTGACTTGATCTTGCTTTCGAGGCAGTTGTCATAGCAACTGTCCCCAATTCTGGGACATGTCCTTTCCCTTCCCACTAAAATTGCTTTCCTCATCGTTCCCGCAACCTATGGCTGAAATCAAAGCTGAGCCTCACCTGTCATTTCAAATAATATCACCACTTCCAGATTTGCTCCTGCTGGGTTTCATCCCAACTGATTACATCCCAACTAGAAGCGGGGCTATTGGTGTGACCATTCATTCATTCATTCGATTTCTACTCAGCCGTTCTCTCCGAAGGACACCCAAGGCAGAGTGATTGGTGGATGGGTTGGAGGATAAGAACTAGGGGCTGGTGGATGCAAATGGTCCTGTGAATCTAATTAAAAGTCCCATGCAAGAACTGGTACTTCTAGGTAGGGTTGTCTCCCTCTGCACAAAGAGGCAGGTTGAGAAGGTTGTTGAAATGCACCTTAACTTAACAAATAAGAAAGAGCTATCTTTTTGCATTAAAAATGCCTTCTTCCATTAAGAAGCCCTTGTTGGTATCAAGATCACTGTGTCCTGGACAACTGTGTCCTGGTCAAATGCAACCCAGCATTGGACATTTGCATCCTTTTGGGGAGGTGGGCAACCTAGACATTTGTGTTCCTGTATAATGTATATTTATATTAAATGTACTATTTTTTAAAAAAATGCAGAGATATGATTAGACATTGAATAAGAGATTTAGCATATATAAAATGGGGTTTGTTGCCCTGTTATACTTTGCTGCCAAGTTATAGTGGGATGTAAACAACCAGGGAGATTGAAATGTACAGAGATGCCAATGACAAAGTTGCATTTCACCAGGACATAACAGTGCAGGATACTAATATCCTAGTACTGACTCTGTTAAAAGGCATTTCATATTCAGCATAGGTTTTTTCTATAGAGAAACTTCTTCACCTTGACTTGCTGCCGTCTTCCTATTGCCCAATCCTAGGCACATTTACCCGGCAACATCCCACTGAATTTGGTGGCGTCCACTCCTTAATAACTGAGCATTAGGATTTGGTCTTTAGTTTCATACAGAAACAGATGCTCCAACAGAAACTCAATAGAACACACACATCATCTTCATCAACTGCTATTTATACAGCACCTACAATTCGGCTGGGCACTTAGGCATGTCCTTAAAATAAATGGAGTTGCCCCCTACAGATAAATACATCCTGAGTGATGCCCTGGCATAAGAACTATCCATCTTGCTGTGACAGCTGGCATTTGTCACATCAACCCAATCAAGAGGGTGTTTTCACTTTAGATTAAGGTTGATACACTGGAAACGCCTGCAGGCAAGTAGGTAGTGCAGAGTCTGGGCCTGCCGCTGTGAGCCGTCTCCCTGATCAAAGCCTTGCGTGTCTATTTCACCTGCACTTTTGCAGAGGTCACAATGCATCCAGTGATACAGCCACACAGAACCAATAGCTCTGCTCAGCTGGAATGAATCTCCTCTCTTTCTGCCTCAGCGAGGAAACAAGACCTGCAATATGGCTTCTTCATTGTTTTTTGTCCTTTTCTTTTCGTGGCCTTATCTCTCATCATCTCAGAATTATGTACAAAGACTAAGGAAACGGGGATACTTTTCTCCACAGAAATCATTAGTACTGACCAGTTGTCACTCAGTCACAAATAATACAGTTACTTATTTTTGAAATTGCCCAACCTTACACCAGGGAGGAATCAGAACTGGGCATGCTTGTAGGTTTAATCCAGTTTAACCATCAATGTTTCTGCCTAGAAAACTTTAGGCTTTGTAATGCTTTAGAAACCTAAATGATTCTCAGACCATCATTAAACTTCAGTTTCCAGGATCCTTTGGAAGAAACTAAGGCAATTAAACTGGTATAAAACAAATCAACATTTGTCATGTAGGACATGCTGGTGGATATATATGTTACAAAACGACCTATGGAAGTTCCCTGCTGCCATCATTTAGAAGAGGCATAGATAGTCGGCAACTTTTTTCTTCATCTTTGCCGCACCTAGGGCTAGTCTTAAATGAATTAAAAGAAAACAGAACCCTGGGGTCACCACCACATCACCCTCAAACTTCTGGAATATTGAGCTTCTTTGAGGTATGCTCTGTACTAGATGTTGACTAGCCCAGCAACTCCACTGTTCCAAAGTTATTCTTGTATAAAAACTAATGCAGTGGTTACTAATGTGCTGAGTATGATCCAGAGAACACCTCAGAGAACATCTCCCATCTAACAGAATTTATGAATAATCCAATTTTCCCTCCATTCGCCCTCTAAAACTTTGAAGTGCTGCAGAAAAAATTCCTCTTTTCAACCGCAACTATTGTTGTAATAATGACAGGCACAGATTTGGGTTGTTCTAGTGCAGGGATATCCAAATGCCAACTCTCGGCAAGACCTCTTTACTGGGCCGTGGACAAGCCTTGTAATGTCTCTAATACAACTTTATATGTAAATGTACATTATTTTATTCAAATCTGAAATGTAAATCATTTTTTCTGGCCCCCAACACAGTGTCAGAGTGATGATGTGACCCATCTGCCAAAAAGATTGGACATCCCTATGGCACAGATACCTTACCAAATGCCAAAAGTCTCTCCTCCACAACCAGTATCATTTTGAAATCTTTAAAATAATCCACCATTTCATTTGCCTTTGATGAGTGACTCCTTCTTCTTTCCCATACTAATCAACAGCCCAAACTAACAGCCAAAACTAATCAGTTTACAAAGCATTGCCTCTTCAATGACATGCTTTGGAGTTTGGAGACCCCATTGCTGCTTGTGGCTAACAATACTTTAATTCTTACAGTATCATGCACTTTGGGGGTTGTCTGGAAAAGCTCTCGTCCACAATACTATCTTCAACAAAGTGCTTTCTGAAAATTGTATTTACATTTTTACCTTTGGATAATACCACCCAACATGTTTGCAGCGCTCTATTACTAAAACTGGCTCTGAACACTCTGATTTATCATATTGTCAACCATGGTGGGGTGGATGGACCCATTTAGTTCATCACATTTATTCTCATAGTCATAAGAAAAGCCATTGTTCTAGCCATAAACTCTTCCAATAAAGAAGGCTTGGTCAGTTGTTCCATTGCCATGAATTTCTTCTTCTTTATTTTAACTTAAAGCTAAGTGGGAATATATGTGAACATTTATTTGACCTGATTCCACTGTTTTTTTCATGAATTAGGTTCCTCTGGAATTTGTCCTGGAATTCTGAATCCCAAAGCAGTCTGGTCCACAGTGTTCCTGGGGCTGGAGTTAGTGTAGCTGGAACGGGTCTCCAATGTGCAACTGGTCCTCTGCAGAAACTGGAAGAAATTCTCTTGAATGGAACCTTCTGGGCTGGAAATGCACAGGTCTTGACTCAAAGGCTTACTGAAGCAGTGTCGTCCCAGCTTGGCCAGCTCTTCCCTGATTTGACGGTTCAGTAAGCCATAAAAAAAGGGGTTGATAGCAAAGGAGGCATAGGCAAGCCAGGTTACAACAATCTCATCAACACCATAGACTGTAGAGGTAGGGTTGATGGAACAGTGTAGATGGAAGGAGAAGAATGGAAGCCAGGAACAGAGAAATTGGCCTACAATCAGGACTAATGTCAAGGCAGCTTTATTCCCACCAAGTAAACGTTCTGGTGACAGCCTAGGAGGCACGTTTCTGGTTGTGATGATAGTAACCTGGCTATGAATGGAGTCTGACCTCTGTCTTGGTGTGGCTGTCCAGGACGGGGCAGGAACGTGCTGCAAGGAAGCAATACGGGCGACTTTATAGATGCTGCCATAGACTGCAAAGATGATTACAGTGGGCAGTATGAAGCAGAGAGTACTGAAGATAATCACAAAGATCTTCTTATGGATTCCAGGGCTCCAGTAGATAGTACACTTGCTAGCACTGCTGGCTCCGTTGTCCTGGGGCCAGCCCACCAATGCTAAACCAGCCACAATGATGGACTTAATCCAGATGAAAGCCACAACTGTGATAGCCAAACCAGTAGTCATCTTGACCTCATACCTCATGGGATGGACAATGTAGTAGTACCGTTCAATACTGATGACAGAGATGGTAAGGATGGAGGCACTAATAAAGCAAACATTTAGGAATATCAATGTCTGGCATTCAGCAATGCTGTATAATACTCTGTTGAAGCAGGTGGAGCTGGAGATTATCCCCAGGGGCATGACAAAAATGGCTGACAACATATCTACTAGGCATAGATGGCAGACAAAGATGAACTTCCTCAGCAAAGGTGTCTTGAGAATAACAACCATGACTGCAGTATTGGCTACCAAGGCAATGACACTCAGCATGACCATGAAAAAAATACCAACGGCCTCCTGAAACTGGGACACCACAGGTGGATAGAACAGATCAAGTCCAGTAGAATTAATCCTAGTTCTGTTTATCATTGTCCCCAAGGTCTATTTCAAACTGGCCTGTGTCCTGGCAGCAAAAATGGTCTGATGGATGCTAGGATGATAGGTCACTGCCACCATCTTCTTCTCTGATAGTTCTTTATCCCTAAGGAGAGGAAAAAAGAAGAGGAAAACTTAATGTCTTTGTGGTGAATGAATGGAACTTTGTGGGAGCAAATGGGAAACCTAAACCAGAGTGCATGTAAGATAGTCAACAATCAAAAAACTATTGCCCTGTGAACTCATAGGCTATAATAGGATAGTAAATTGACACACTTTAATTTAATTAATTATCCTATTAAAATACTTCATGAGGATGTTTTTAGCTGTATTTTGTAATGGAGAATTTCTCCATTCTCTTGCATATGATTTCGGCTGCTGGTTTTCCTATCAGAGATTTAAGCCTCTGCTGTGTATGTTCTGCAATTCCAAAGAAAGAAAGAAAGAAAGAAAGAAAGAAAGAAAGAAAGAAAGAAAGAAAGAAAGAAAGAAAGAAAGAAAGAAAGAAAGAAAGAAAGAAAGAAAGAAAGAAAGAAAGAAAGAAAGAAAGAAAGAAAGAAAGAAAGAAAGAAAGAAAGAAAGAAAGAAAGAAAGAAAGAAAGAAAGAAAGAAAGAAAGAAAGAAAGAAAGAAAGAAAGAAAGAAAGAAAGAAAGAAAGAAAGAAAGAAAGAAAGAAAGAAAGAAAGAAAGAAAGAAAGAAAGAAAGAAAGAAAGAAAGAAAGAAAGAAAGAAAGAAAGAAAGAAAGAAAGAAAGAAAGAAAGAAAGAAAGAAAGAAAGAAAGAAAGAAAGAAAGAAAGAAAGAAAGAAAGAAAGAAAGAAAGAAAGAAAATGCAATATGCAGTAATATTGTACTGTCACCCACTCCCGTCTTCAAAAAGGGCATGTTTATACACGCTGTGTCTATTTTGGGATATTGTGTAATCAATCCCAGTTTGCCAAAGCCCCCAAATTCAGGAAGAAGTGTTAGAAAGAGAGGGACTGAGAAGAGGGGAAACCAAACAACAACTGGTGTATTTGGACAGGTCCCTTGAGCCAGAAGAAACCTCCTCATGAACAATATCGTAATCTGTTTTGAATTACTCATAGCATGGGAGGCTGGAATACTACATTGAAAAGGAAGAAAAAGTGAAAGCTCTCTGAACTTCAGCGAGCGCTTTTGAAACTACAGAGAAGAAAGAGCAGGATGTGTAACGCCTCCCTCTGGTTGAGGTCAAGGAAGCCCCTAAACTGGTCTCTTCTGCAGGACTAGCAGAAACAGATGAACAGCACAATCCTATGCATGTCTGCTCAGAAGTCAGTCCCATTGTGTTCAATAGAGCTTACTCACAGGGAAGTGTTATAGGATTTCAGAATAAATGCTACAAAGCAAGTAAATATTACACTGCCACCCTTACTGACCTGAAAAATGTGTTGAATTTCTTTTGGGTGACAAAGAAAAGTATATCACCGAACATGTAAGCTAAGTTCCTTATAGCGGCTCAGAACATGCGCAAGAAACTATTGCTTAAGTAAAGCTTGTATAAATATATGTTATTCATATCCAATGTTTTTTCCTGTAAAATTTTAATTGTCCTGTAATTATTTAATTTATTTTTAACTATTTTTAACTACCTGTTAATCTCTTTTAATTATTTCAACTGTTGATATGCCAGCTGTTGCTGTAAATTGATTTTCGGGTCTGTGACCGCAAATAAAATTGATTGATTGAGATTGTGGTCACCCTTAGTGGGTTGCAGTGGGGAGAACAGAAGTTATGGATCCTCACTATCTCAAGGGCTGGCTGCTTGACATATAGTCAGACATATAGAGCCCATCAAAATACACCTGTGGAACCATTCATGTCCACAACTGATTTCATTACCACAGGCAGGTATCAATCAATCATATTTATATACCACTTTTCAACAAAATGTTCATAAAGCAGTTTACAGAGAAAATGAAATATAGTAACATACAATGTTTAGCATAAACCTGCTCCACTTTTCTCAAGTTTCCTTTGGGGGAATAGTTTCTCTAGAGGCAAGTGAGGGTTGGATAGAGGCTGCACAAGTCAGACCCTAATTTAGCAGACAACATACTGCAATGAGCTTGATCTTGGAAAATGCTCATACGTGAAGCCCCAAAGACTTTTCTGAGGTGTGTGGTTAATGATCCATTTTCTAAAGCAAGTGAAAAAATCTATCGTGATCCACATTTTGATCCAATCCTCAGCCTTAGTTTTTACTCTGTAACTTCAAGAAGACATTTAATATTGTAGTAACAAATGCAGTTCCAACCCCTTTAAATTCAAAAGAGGATAAATGAAATCCTACAGGCAGGGGGTTGGACTAGATGCCCTACTAGGTCTCTTCCAACTCTATAATTCTATGAAACCTAACAAACCTGCATTCTGCAATCATAGCTAATACAAGGTAAGAAACTGAACCATGAATGATAACATGAGTCATCTCAAGCTGACTTCATCCCCCTAGGAAGAGAAGAAGAGTCCTGGAATATTATCAGGGTCGACACTAAGGGCAGGCAGTGGATAGACCTAGGTGGGTTAGGGCAGGCAGTGGGATAGACCTGTTAGACCTAGGTGGGTGTGATATGGTCCTGATTGGTTTTTGTAATGCTTTGTCTCCATGGACTAGATGTTGCCGTTTTAGATGGCTCTGCGATAGCTTGTGTCCAGTTTTAATTAGGACTTATCAAATGAAAATGAACCACCATCAAAACCATAGTACAACCAGAGCTTGATGTTAATTCATTATTTGATATAAGTACAGTGATGCCTCACATAACAAATTTAATTCGTTCTGGAGGCATGTTTGTTACGTGAAACGTTCTTTATGTGAAGCAGATTTTTCCATAGGAAATAATGGAAACTCAGGCGATTGGTTTCCACAACCCCAAAAATATTCATATAAAAATATTAATTGGATGTAAAAATGATGACAGAACACTGGAATTGAATTCAAAACATGCATTCAATGAGTATGATCTTATGAAGTCTACTTACGCTGCAGTCCTAAAGACACTTTCCTGGGAGTAAGACCCATTTAACACAATGGGGCTTACTTCTGGGTAGACATGGTTAGGAGGCTGCAATCCAAGACACTTTCCAGGTGTCTCCCCACTTTCTCCTTCTCTCCATCCTGATTCTCTCTCTCCCCTGCTCCCTTCTGGCTAGCCCTGAGCTGCTTCCCTCTTCTCCACTGCTCTTTTCTCCCTCTGCCCAGGGGACACCCTGCCACAGGAAGAACAGCATGGAGTTGCTTTCACTATGGGCAGATGCGCTAGGCAGCCCTGATGCTTTTTAAACAGGCTGCTGGCCAGCACGTCTGCCCCAACTGCCAACGAATGCATTCTTTACGTGAAGCACAGTTTGTTACATGAAGCAGAATCCTAGAGAAATTTTTCTTTGTTACATGAAACATATTTTACGTGAGGCATTCTTTACGTAAGGCGCCACTGTATTATTATCCCACATCAGGTGGTCCTCTCTAATTGACAATGGACTAAGAGCTAAACTGTGGGCTGTGGGTGGGTGGCGCAAGTGGCTAAGACACTGTGCCTGTTAATCAGCAGGCCAGGGTTCGATTCCCGGGTCAGCCCCACAAGACAGGGTGAGCTCCTGTCCTTAGCCCAGCTCTGCAACGCCAGCTGGATCCAATCGTATTGGCTCTGCCTTTCCGTTGGACTAATTCAGTGGCGTGGAGAGGGGGGATTTGCTGCTTGGGTAACAGCCTATCCTCCATAACAATCCAACCCAGGCTTTCATGCTTCGCATGCAGCGTATGCAGCACCGAGCACAATACCATAGTCTCAAGACTGATGCCATCAATTTCAAGACTGATGGAGGCCTGCTAAGAGCTAAACTACAGCAGGGAAAATAGCACGCGGAGAATGACTTAGAGTGGAAAATAGTTAAAACTCTTCTCTCCTTCAACAATTGCTCTTCCAAACAAAATCATAGCCCTCAAAGCTGCTTTTAACATCAAGAGATCCGATCATGGATTTTCCATAGATAGGGCCTCAAAACCAGTAACCAACTGTAACCTCCAGGAAACTTGAAGGATACTTTTGCCAATTTTATATAGATCAATGTAAGCACAAAAAAATAGACATACACAGGGATGTGCAGTGTCAGCAGAATTATTTGTGATCTACACATTTTCTCCATCACTGACTGATGTCTATTTTCTTGGCTGTTCTTGCATATAGCAGACATGCCCTCTCGCTTTTCAAATGCGGAGCTTTCTGTCTCTCTCCACACGTGCAGAGAGAGAAGAAACAGTGCAACCAAAAATCACAAAAGTCCTTCTTCCCATGCAACCAAGTCACATGAGATAGTGGATGGTTTGGCCCAGCGAGACAATTCTTATGAAAAACATTAAAAATCTTTCTGTGTTCCTCCTCCGGCCTCCTAATAACAGAAACAGCTTCCCCTCTGACTGAGTTGTCTGGGCAACCCAATAAATGTTGAAGAGGACTCCACCCCAGCAGCTCTGGGAGCCCGACCAGCAGATCCTACTTTCATAGCCAGACCCTTCACATCATCATTATTCTCATTCCCTGGAAAAAGTCCTTGAAGAACAATCTTCATACAGATTTATTTTCAGCTGAGGGAGAATAACTCCCATCCAATTCAATACTGGTCCATCTAACTCAATTTTGTCTCTCAGCTGACCAACAGCGACTATCCAGGGTTTCAGAAAAGGGTCTTGGCTGGAGATGCCAGATAGATCCATCAACATGCGAAGCACAATTAAACTAAGGCCCATATCTGAACTTCAAGGTATCCAAGTTCAAGGAAATGGAAGCTCAGCTCAAACCAAAAGCATGCATGAGGGAGAAGAATGGGTTAAGACTGGACTGAGGCAGTGAGTGGAAGCTGAAAGGCTGATGGCTCCCGATTTCAAACGTCATGTGTGTCTGAAGGTTGAAACAAGGAGTCAATTGCAGCATTCGTGCCAGGTATGAAGAGATGTCATACCTGGGAATTTCCAAACCTTCTATCCTCAGAAATAAATCAATTCAGAGCAGTAGCAGCTGTTCTCCACTGTATCTGAAACATACTTGGGAATAAGGCACAGTTAGCACACACTGGTAATGGTGGCTCTGAGATGGAGGTAAATCTACTTGGGAGGTAGCATCAACTAGGCAAGGTCTGGACTTTACAATGCCTCCTGTCCAACTGCCTGTTCAAAATTCTTGACTTTTGTTTGTCGTGTGACACTAAAGAGCAGCCAGCGTCAGACACAGAGCAAATGCAGATGTGTGATCTGTCAGATAGAATTAGCTCAAGAACATCTTAAGTGTTCTAGGAGCACCTATTTCCTTACACATTGGCGTGGATGAATATGGGCAAATGCCAATCACAAATTGCCTTGCCTCATAATGGGGTGAACAAAGGTCCTGTCACTGAGAATAGCATCCCTCAGATCTCCAGGTACACAATTTCTAAAAGTGTGCAGCTTCCTCAGTCCCTTTCCCCTTACCTTAAGAGCCATGCTTTCCAAAGCTCCTGTCCAGATCACTGCTCTTATTAGTTCCTATAGTGTTTACTGGAGACCCTTACATTGTGGGGCATGCAGACTGAGCAATTGCTGCCACTGCTCCCCCTCCCCCAGGACTACGCACAAAGACAGTAGCTCTTGTCATACATGACACAATGTGTAGAAACGGGAAAGTTGGACTGCATCCTCCTATCCCCTCCTATCTGTCTTCCACATAGTGTAGTTAGTTGATTGCCTGCAAAGAACCTATAGGTACAAAAGTGGGCACATATAGAACTTTCTCCCTTATGACCAGTGTTCCACCTCTCCAGGTTCACAAGTGCCAAGGCTAAGTTGTATTTGAGCTGATCCTATGCAGGTTGGGAGTGGAGATGATGAACACAACCCTACTCTCAACCTAACCCTCAATGCAATGTGTGAAAAGGTCTTTTATGACCAATGCTATGGTTATCTGCACATGAAACAGCTGGTCTCCCTCACTTATAGCAATAAAACATGAGGATGATCATGTCTTTCCTTTTAATCTCATTATGTACATAAGAGCCTTGACTATTCTATTATTGTGCCCACATCTTCCAGGTCAATCAAGCAAGATGAGGGTTCTATTACCTGGGGCAGAGAAGGCTGGGGGAAGAGGTTGTACCTCTACAAGCAATAGATGCAGTCTTATACTAGTAGAACATATCTTTGTTGGGTGCTAGACAAGAATATCAGATATCTGAGCCTTTGCTGTATAATATTTTTTCAAAAATAAAAACAAAAATTAAATTCATACATTACAACAGCAGCAAAGCCTAAGTTCAAACACTTAAATTTTCTAAACTATCCAACTAACAACCATAAATATGTTAGTGAATAGCTGCACAAGTCTTTAGTTGGTCATTGCCTCCTGGTGTTTAGGCTAAGGATACATCCAAAGCTATCAACACTTTTCAATTATTCCAGAATTTCCGTTTGTGTTAGAGCAGCTATCCTATTTACTCAAATATAACACTCACCTTTTTCGACTGAATTTAGTGTCCCAAATTGAGGTGCACATTAGATTCAACAGCACCTTAGATTTGAGTAAATACAGATATTATTATAAGCATAGGTCAGTATTTAGTAGCCGTTTACTAGATTGTGATTAAAATGTAACATGAACCCATTGTTGTATCTAGTAGTGCAATTAGGTAAAAATCACAACATAAATTCATTGTCATTTTATTATCATGTAACTCATTATTATATGCAGTAAAATTAAATTTTGTACCTATTTTACATCTGCCCATTACAGTCACCAGTAAACATTTTTTTAAAAAAAAATCTCAAGCCCTTTAAAATATGGATGTGCATTTGATTCAATGGCGCATTAGATTTGAGTCCAGATATTTTTTGCACTTGTAGGAAAACATCAAATGATGTTATTCTCTCTTCTCAGTGTTGGTGAGTCTTTTTTTAAAACAATACAAAGAGAAAGAGATGGGAAAATGGAAACCTTTTTGGAATCTATTGCCTGTAGCAGCTGTTTCATGGTTATTCAGTCCAGAGGTGGCAAAGCTCACAAGGAAGGCCTGGATGCAAATCTGGCAGTAGCCTGGAGCAATAATAGGTCTGTGGATTCCCAGCCAAATTCCAAGACAGAATAGAAATCAAGAGCAGACAGACATGATCTTCAGGACCCTGGATAGATCCCAGAGAAAAGATCCTTGGTAGAAACTAACCCTACAATCCAGAGTAACTACAGGAGCATGTAAGAGACATTACATGCACCTGTAGTTACTGCACCTCCAAGTGAAAACCTATGGGAAATTCATATTGGAATCCAGAGTAAATTGTTCTTACACCGGAGCAAGGACTCCCTGTAGTTACTCTGGATTGCGCCCTAAGCCTGTGTATTCTCCCTGAGCTCGATTACTGTATTTACTCAAATTTAAACATAGAATATAATGCGCACCCTGATTTTGGAGACTTTTGCTTTTAAAAAGGTGAGTGTTAGATTTGAGGAAATACAATATTTCCCCTCCCTCCAGTATTCCAGATCCCTGTTGGCTTAAATTGTGTCCCACTGATCTTTCTCAGACTGAATCAGTGTCCAAAAGACCTCTCCCAGGAGATTAGCAATTGTAATAGCAATATTACAAAGCAATATTTGTTTGAGGACTTCAGCCATGTTCTCACTGTCCTTCCACTTCCCCTTTGCAAATAATGGTAAGATACTCTCATACTGCACTGGCCAGGGAGGATTAAACACCTAATATAGCTGTATCATAGAGCTTATTTCATTCTCTTTCTTTGAACCTCTTTCTTCCACCTGACCAGTAACTTCCAACAGACAATTATCTTCCTCTGGTGGCCGAAGTTCCATTTCATCCAGAATCCCACTCTGTGCTTTCTTATCTCTTATGTTTTATGTCCCTTTCATATATACAGCCAGTAAATGATTCACTTTGGCACAATGTGATTCCACTCTGTAGGGAAGCTGTGTGCATCAGGCTATAAACACCTAAAGATCCCCACCAGTGGCCAAACGTGAACAATTGTGTTATTTACACATGATCCCACAAACCATGGGATGTGGAAACAATTCTTATTCTGCTGACTGAGGCTGCAATCCCAACCCCCAGTTAGTTGGGCATAAGCCCAGGCATAAGTCCTGTGCTGGCCTAGGGGTATCACAAAAAGTGCTGTAAGGCATTTCCATCCCACTGCTGGGGGTGGTTAGTCCTATGGGCAGGTATGTGCCAGCCTCCTCACACCACCACTGGAAGTAATGCCAGGTGAATTATGCTAGCCTAAATTAGTTTGGATTGCATCCTGAATATGAGAAAGAGGTCTTAAAGCAGATCTAGGTTGGTATAGGGAACCAATAGTTGTCTCTGGTACACTTTCAAGTGGGCCCCACTAAGGGTGACCAGATGCCCAAACCTCAAAAGGAGGACAAGGTCTTGGATTCCTCTCAGCCTGACCTTTCTGGCACACATTTGCGTACTCATGAATAAAGACATGCTGTTGGGCACTTTCACTTTCCCATAGAGCTCAATGCATTTTTTTAGTTTTTTGGCCATAACGTTTGATAGGAAGGAGATATTTCAAAGCCAATTTTTGCATTGGATTCTGCTCTTCAATACAAACCTAACGACATAAGACATGATGGGGTACTGCAAACCATTGCAAAGTTCCAAAATGGAGGACAATGAAGCCCTTTTGTAGGACACCCAAACAGAAGGCAAAAAAGAGGACAAATCCAGAAATTTCTGGTCCTATAGTCACCTTGCCCCCACCAAACATAAAACAACTGCAAAGATGTGGAAAAGTCTGGGCTGTCGCTGACATTTTCCCCACATTCTGAAGTCGTATGTAAATGGAAAGCTATATCTACCAGTACATACATTTCTCCTGGCTGCCTGTGTTGCTTGGCCAAACCTCATCCACAAAGACAACAGCATTCTAATTGTGGAAGGCTTTCATTGACCCACACAGTGGCAACAAGGTAAGAAAACAGGGTAGCCCACAAGAACAACCACAGTAAAGGTTCCACAATAAAGTTTAAACACATACTGTGAGGAAAGAGAATGAAATGGTAAAGGAATTAGGAACTGGGAAAAAAATTTCCAACACACCCAAAGCAATTAATTTTTTTTAAATTACTTTCACCAGTGTATTCCAGCTGTTTTGAAAGCAGTGAGGTTCTTCTCCTTCAGCTCTCAGTGATTTAACACATCTATTAGAAAACCTCTTTTCATATCCACAGGGCACTTTATAACCAATTATGCTTATCTAATTTTGATTTTTTTATTCCATTTCTAAGCTGTGTTCATCCCTTACCCCCATGAACTCAGGGTGGCATTTAAGGCTTCCTACCTCCCTCTTGTCCTCACAAAATTGTGGTCCTTTTCTATATTAACTATTCCAATATTTTTGTAGCACAGTCATCAGTGCATTGACTCTGAATGTGGCCACTGGGCTTACCTGCTGGCCAATGTGTTTGGGAGTTCCAATCCTTGAGCATAAACACTTACCAGCTTACACAGGTCCAGGCAGCTCTTTTAACCGCTCCCCATAGGTAGTTTCCCCATCACCGTTTTCATGATCACATCTGATCTTTGAATACGTCTCATGGGCAGCTCTCACCTCTTGAGACCAGTTGACTACATTTTGACCAAGCATTTATGTGCAAGCAAAGGCTCTCTTGTGAGGGCTTTAAAAATAATTTTTAAAAAGAAAATATTTAGACCTTCTGGAATGCCACACCTAAAAATGCATCCTAGACCCAAAATTCAAAAACAGAAAGGAGGACCTGTGGGAAGTACGTTCCTCTTACTCAAGGGAGCACCTGCCCCCCAATATTGTCAAACTAACTCCACCCTTTCCCCAAAGCTCCCCCCAAAAAGTAACTTACCAAAATCAAGTGCATCTGGAGAATCTTTGGCTGCCAGCAGTACCCTCATCTGTGGTCTCCAGGTCAGTGAGTTCTTCATAACTGTGAGGAGCCCCCATTCCCAACGCAAGACAATCTCAGCTATTTTCCATGCTCCGCTGTGCCCTTTTCCTAGACAGCGAGCCAGTGATGTCTTCCTGCTTTTGTGCTAGTGTCACGAACAAGGATGCAGGGACTATTGTCCTATTTACAATGACCTGCTTTGTTTGTGGAATCAAAGTCCTTTCCTGCCATCCAGAGATGAGAACTTAGGTGGCTCTCGCATCCTGAAGCTTGCTCGGTGTTGTGGAAGCACAAAATCTCTGGAAAATCAGTGCTCACTCCTTATGCTACTGTCAGATTCTCCACACCTGGAATGGAGCTGGCAGGCAGTGGTTGCTGCTGCAGAAGCAGCTGCTGGCTCCCTGACAGTGGATGGTACAGGCTGTCACATCTGGGCTCTGCCTGGCCTTTTAAAGCACAGTGTCATTCAGAGGGAGAATTCTACTGGGTCCTAAGTACCTCCTACAGCAAAGCCAAGGCTTAGCTGACCCAGGGTCCGCGTAATAAGGCAAGGTAGGATCAGGGCCTCAGAAGCTGCACCTCAAAAAACTCTGCTAATGTGCGGATTGGGCCTGCCTACTAAATTCAAATGGAAGAAGCATCACCTAGTGGAGGAGGGGGGAATGCAGAGATCTATTATCTGTGATGAAAGGCACAATCCTAACCATGTCTACTCTAAAGTAAGCCCCATTTTTAATGGGTCTTACTCTCAGGAAAGTGTCCTTAGGTTTGCAGCCAAAAGGACAGTAAAAGTGGCCTATTAATTGCTCACTTAACAGTACCAAAAATGAAGCATTTTCCCTGGACCAGTTTATCAGCCCTGCTAGAGCAAGCCAAAAATCCATCTAGTCCAGCCTCCTGTATCTGACAGTGGCCCATCAGATGCCTCATGGTGCTCAGAAGACAAGAGATCTATATCCTGGCACCATTCCCTTGCACCTGGCCTTTTGAAGTAGCTTACTTCTAAAACCAGAAAGTTGCACAGGTTTATCACAGGCAATGGACTTATTTTCTGGAACACCATTGAAGGCAAGTAGGCAGACAGAGATGGGTACCCCTACTAATTGGCTACCTGAGGTGACTACCTCAGTTGGCCTCTCTGGGTGGGCCAATTCTGCACATGTTCCTCCTTCCATGATTGGTGACTGCAGACACTTAAAATATTCTTTCTGAGTCCACAAAGTGTTTCATGTGATCCTTATGTCTTCAAGGTAAGTACTATTATTCCCCCACTGCAGCTGTAGAGCTGAGTGGGGGGTGGAATAATATTACAAATACTATTTGCATACTACGAATAAGAGGGTGCCTTCACTCCTAATGCCTTTTGCACAGAGAAACCACAACTGTGACAAACAATTCTAAGATAAGGCAAGTGTTTTCAGGATGACACCTGAGGAAGGTCTGAGCTGAGGTATCGCTCCTTTTAAAAAATGAAGCACCAGTGATGGTTAGTTTAGTGGTTGTGACTGGGGGCTGGATGCTCAAGTGGTTAAGACACTGTGCCTGTCAACCAGCAGGCCAGGGTTCAAGACCCGGTCGGCCCCACAAGACAGAGTGAGCTTCTGTCCTTAGCCCAGCTCTGCGAAGCAGCTTGATCCAATCGTATTGGCTCTGCCTTTCCATTGGACTAATTCAGTGGCGTGGAGAGGGGGGATTTGCTGCTTGGGTAAACAGCCTATCCTCCATAACAATCCAACCCAGGCTTTCATGCTTCGCATGCAGCGTATGCAGTGCCGAGCATGATACCATAGTCTTTCAAGACTGATGGAGGCCTACTTTTTTAGTTCAGAAAGCAAGAATTCTCACTTCCTTATGCTCCTTCTTTGTCACCTCTAAATAAAACCATTACACTTCATTTTACACACTGTAAAATGCACTGTGATTCTTCTTAGTAGAAATTGCAGTGAAGAATATTTACATGCCTATGTATATGCCCAGAACTTTGGTCAAGAACGTCAGTCACTCATTCCAAGAGAAACCCTAAAACCCATAGTCAAAACTTTAAACATAATTTTAAACCTGATATTTATAACTGTAACAGTAAAGTCTTAGTAGTTCTCTTTCCCATTTATTGTGATCTAGCACAGATCACATTTAGAGTGCCCAATTGTTTTATGATACTGGACAGTGATCAGAATAGTTCTGTATTCATTTGACCTGCATTTGCCCCATTTTCCATTTTTTTACTTGTTTTTATGAAAGGAAGTGTTTCCTAGACCTTTCTGTTTGTCTAATTAACTCAATGTTTGCAAAGCACTCACTAAAGAAGAAGGTTCAAAAAAGCAGGTGGTACCTACTGCCACGCTTCCAACAACACAGCATTGAAGAACGGCTATTGAAAAGGAGACTCTTGGGTGTTAGAAGTGGAAAAGCCTGCAGCACATTTGGGTAGCACATTATCTGGATACACACATTAACTGGCTATTGTACTCCTAATATCTACTTCACAGACATAGTTATCTAGGACAGCCTAAGCCTAGCATAAGACTTGTGCTGACCTGGTGGTGTCACCATAAGGCACTAATGCACCACTCCTGGAGGGTTAGGCGAGTGTAGAGGCATACACCAACCTCCCCAAACCACCACAGGAAGATATGCCAGGTGAGTTATACTGTATTATGATACAAATTTTTTAAAAATAAAATAAAATGCTGGCCTAAATTGTTTAGGATTGTGCTCACAATCACTTAGCTGCAAAGTTGCAATGAGTTCCAAAGCTTCAGTCTTGTTCTTTCCTAATAAAAAGCAGGTCTAAATTACTTATACATCTATGGTCAGGGACCAGCATTTTCTAAATGCATTTTCTAAGCATAGGAGGTGCTTTTTCAAATAATAAATGATGCTGAGGTTGCTCTTTGTCCAAGTTGTAACTTAAGTTATTACTGAGCTGAATCAAACCAGAGATTTGCAAGATTTGTACTATACTACTGAGGATGTATTTTTTTAAATGGGAGAGTCATCTTATTCTCTCATTAAATCTTATTTCCAGAATCCTGAACACAACAAACGCCAGAAGAACACTTGGTACTCCCATTTAGAAAATCATCTCTTGAAATGTAAATCTTGGATTTGGACAAATGTCCCTTAAGAGGAACTGGATGCAAAACATGAAAGGATGTATGTGCCTTAATAGTCACATCAAAGGAATTTCACCTCAGTAACATCATTAGGGTTTGTGACATCTGGTGTGCGAGGCCAGTGTTTCACCCCTATAATGAACCTCACCCCACGCAGTGTAACGGCAATATGATGGGCGGTGGGCAGGGTGATGTATCATTGTCTTAACCCTGCTGATTTGGGGGGGGGGGCTATATTATTAGATAAAATAGAAACATTTCAGTGCTATTTGTTTCTATGCATTCTGCATGCAATTATGCATCTTTTTATATACAACATTCTATTATTCAAAAACACCAAATTTTTAAAAATTCGTAAGTAGTGGTGTCCCCCTGCCCCTGGTGTGTATTACCCAGTGTGGCCTGTAACCCCTTAGTGACACCACTGTTTCACCCTTTCTTTCCCCTGCATATGAAATTGTGATAATGCAAGTCAATAATTGATTTACTCAATTTTGTAAGCTATGCTGAGAGAATCTACCTAAAGGGCAAGATAGATACAGTATGTTCCCTGCAGGCTGTACTGCTAGTCGAGAGGGTGCTCATACCCATTTTAAGTGGTAGGGTGCCATGCTCAAACCCATTTTAAAGCTTCTAGAAGCAGTGTTGCCAAGGACGCTTCCATGTTCATGGGGCCAGCATGACTGATGCACAGAATGCTGTTTTTAACCTTCCCACTGAAGTGGTACCTATTTATCTACTTGCATTTTCATGATTTTGAACTGCTAAGATTGGCAGGATCTGAGAGAAAGACTTGGATGGACAGTAATTGTTTAATCAGATCTTTTGTTGTACAGAACCAAGAGATGCCATTTACTGGTCCTCCTCTGTCTCTGAGTCTTTAACATTCTTGGTGAGAAAAAGCAATACAGTGAGCCCAAGATAGGACCTTCATATGCTCCTGGTAAACTCATCAGTGTTTCAAATGCTCCTGGTGACTTCACTTCCAAGGAGTGACATCAGATTCCATCCTCGATGACATGATTAGAATGGAAAACCTGAGATAAACATCTGCCCTCCACATCTCAAGAACAAAGTACCCTGCCTCGGGGCAGCTCAGAAGAGTACAGTATTGATGGGCTTTCATCCAATTCTGATTCATTTGTTGTTTTAGCCAATGGTTATTACTGACTGCAAACTGTCAGACTTCCTCTGACGGAAGACTCAACAATCTAGGGAAACTATCACTTGTCTCTTTGCAGGAAACACTTATATATCAAAAAAAGCTTTAATTGCTACTGCTACTCCACAGGTGTTGTTAATTGCTACTGTTTTTCCACAGGTCCATCAACAATTGTCATCATCAACAAGCACCCAGCCAAATTAACCTTCATATCTTTGCCTGTTTAGGACACAAGCATTCTAAACCTTACTGGTCAAGAGGCACTCTTTCAAGTGGGTGTTCCTCTTTTATTTAGCAGAATCCAGAGTAATTACGGGAGCATGTAAGAGACATTAAGTGCACCCATAGTTACTGCACACATAGTAAAAACCTATGGGAAATTCATATAGCAATCCAGAGTAACTTGTTCTTTCACTGGAGCAAGGACTCCCTGCAGTTACTCTGGATTTCACCCTTAAGCTGGGTTTTATACTGTTGCCAGCGAGAGTGAAAAAGGAGCAGGTTCTGATAAAGTTGAATGCTATTTCCTAACCACAGCTTCCAATTCAAAACAACTTCACTGCCTTTCACTTAAGTCCAACATACTGATATATGTCTGAAATTTATACTGTACAGTGCTACAAAAAGCTACCAGGTTGAAAAGGGGAGGATGTACCCATGGAGCTGCCACCTGTAAATGAAACAAACACATACTGTAGATAGATAGATACAAAAGCAGTGATAGAAACAATTGGGCTCCTTTCTTAGCAAGTAGCACCTTGTCATAACATGCACCATTCATAACTTTTAAATTCAGAATCTTGGCCATCCAAATTTGGGTACTTTTTATATCCAATATATTAAAAGCTTGATCCATGTACCCATACAGAGAACTGCAGAAGAATCTATATTTTTGGTGGTTTGTTTTTCCAGCATAGCATAGGTTTACAACATATCAAATTAACTCAAGTCAAGTTGAATATCTTGCACTCCCACAATTCCCACTGTCTCAGTTCAACCTTCATTTGTTATTTAATCTGTGTCTAGCTACACACCACCTACACAATTCTGGCCATTTCATTCATCTGCTGAAAAGGATCTATGGAACTTACAGGAACTATGTTGCACAAAATCAGGTACTATAACTTTTTTTTTGTGGGAATGTACTCGTGTTTTAAACCAACATCACCATACATCTCTGTCAAATATTCAGAATTCTATTAAATGTTATAAAGTTTGCACTGGGGCTCAGAATGCAAACACACCCTTAATACATGCTTGAAGTCCAAACTTGATCATTAGGGCACATGTGGCTCAAGCTATTGTTTGCAACCAGATAGCTGTCAGCTATTTTGGAAAAAAACGTGCATGCCAGTTGCATTGGCTACAGATGGGCAAGTGCTTCTGGCTGATTGTTGGTTTGTTCAAAATTGTTGGTTTGTTCTGGCCTGCTAGAATTTTGCTTTGATTGACACATGATGTCATGTTTATTAAGGAACAAAACAAACGATGGCAGGAGACCACTTGCCATTGTTGGAGATCATTTGTTGTTGCAAAAGAACAAAAAGCAGCTTTGTTATATGTACTAGTACTGATGTGCAGGGCGAGTGCCTAATACTGCTCTCATCTTGGCCCAGACTTCTGCACAACCATGCCTTCTAAACTAAAAATAAAAGGACAGAGCTTGTGCAAAACTGAGGTGCCAAATCCTTTGCAAGTTCCCACTGAAACATGACACTGAGTTTTTACTCTTTGCCATCATTTTAATTATAAAGTTAATTAGCAAGTTTTAAATTGGGGGGAGCTGCGTACAGTGGAGGAGCATCTAAATTGCTTGCAAAGGCCCCAGGTTTTATCTCCAGACAAGAATGCCATCTATAACCTTGGGAGTATTGTCATACTACTGATGTAGATGAATCAATAATTTGCCTGGGAACAACACAGATTCTTATGAATGGACCACTTCCCATCCACTGGCCAGTCTACAGTAAACATTTCTTCCAGAATAACAATGACTGTAAGTTTGTAGGATGCAGGTAAGACAAGGGTTAATAAGGCTGCTATCCTTCTATAATTACCTGGGACTTACCATAATGGGACTTTCTTTTTGGTAGACATGCATAGTGCATCAGGTTTGGAAGCTGAACACCAAATTTGCAGACCTAAGGTCCTAGGTTCAGTCTCCAACTCAAAAAGGGTTTCCCCAACATAGGGAAAAATCTCTGGCTCAGACCTGGAGAGCAAATGCCTATCACAGCAGACAGATACCAATTGGTTAAATGAACCAACAGCCTATAGTATGGGATGGACTCATATGTTCACAATTTGTTCCCTCCAGGAGCTCAGAGGACAGGCCCCATTAAGCAAACTGAAGTGCCTAACTTTGAGACTGAGCTCTCACTCAGTTATTCTTGACAGATCCATTCAAATGAATTAAAAGCAGGTCTATAAAGTAATTGAGCTATATCTCCTGGTATCTTGGAGCATGTAGATGGTAAAAAGAGACAGGCCAATAATTGCCATTTCCCTCGGTAAATATATGAGAGGCACAGTGATACTATGGTGATGGGAGCTATAAATATATAGATTAGATAAGAACAGACGATGACTCTAGCAACTTGCAAAAATAAAAGAAGCATTCACCCTTAAAAACAGAGACCGAGGAGGAGCTTGAAGCACATCTCCCTTGGCTGGCATCAACCGGCTCAAGCTAAGAATGACCAAAACCCATTTACAACACTGGTATAAACTGGTAGGGAAATTCTCTGTTCATCCAATAACACACCATCCAATATATGGTGTGTGTGTCTGTGTGTGTGTGTGTGTGTATATATATATATATATATATATATATATATATATATATATATATATATATATATATATATATATATATATATATATATATATATATATATATATATATATATATATATATATATATATATATATATATATATATATATATATATATGTGTGTGTGTGTGTGTGTGTGTGTGTGTGTGTGTGTGTATGGCTGGCATTAGAAAACAAATTTGTGCTAATTTCTCATGTGCAAAGTAATAAACAGGCAGACAAGCCATGTGAGAATCTGTTTCAAATGGATTACCTAAGGAAAAAAATTTGTGTGAACATGAAAAAGGTTTTGCATGACAGAGAGAGAGGCTTACCTTCAAAAACTAGATTATGCAAAGGTAAATACTAGCTGCCTGTTTAATTATGTTAACGAATGATTGCTTTGCTGTGGAAATGAGAAGAAAAACACCTTGAATGAGAGCAAGAAGCAGCCACCGTAGTGGTGGGGGAAGCAGAAAGTTTGGAATAAAACAGCTCTTGGAGAGCACACTCACTCCAAAAAAAGAAAAAAGAAAAATAGGAATGTCCATGTGGGTGATAGTGGACTGTATGCTAATCAAGTGCAAGTGCACAAAATCCCAACAAAAAGGTGTGTTATTTTAAAAAAAAATCAATCAAATCAGACTCTTCATTCAAACAGGAGAAGACAAGATTCTTCCTCACTTCACTCACAGATGGGATGCAGAAAGCACAAGGAGCGGCAACAGTCATACTACTGTAGAAACACGGCATCAGCCATAAATGTCCTAGAACAGGGGGTCTCCAAAGCCCAGTTCGTGGACCAGTGTTAGAATTATGAATCTAACTGTTGGTTCAGGTAAGCTAAGCTGAATAGAACATTAAGATTTGAACATCTGCCAGTTTATTGGTGACAGTTGGAGAAATGTTTGGCAGTTGGAGCTCAGCTGTTCATCAGAGCAGAAGCATACTGGTTAGCTCTGAGGAAAATTAGACTGAACAACTTAATTCATGTGTATGACCCGGATTGTGTTAGATTACTCTAAACTTGTAAATACAGTAAATAGTTAATATACTCCACTGTGTATTTCTTCATTCTTGCCACACATAAACAGTCAACATCCTCAGTTATGGGCTCAGTCACTGCTGTACTGGTTCTGTGAATTTGGTGCTGTGAGAGTACTGCTGCTGCTACTGCTGTACGCAGTTATGGAAGATAAGCACTATTTTCATCTCTGGGTTAATGATCAAATGTCTGAATGGCCAGAACTATGCAACCTGGTTGCAAAAAGGTCCGCATGCTGTTGAAGCATCAATCTCTGTGGAAGGTGGTCTTCCACAGATCCACCTGATTTGGATAACCTTCATGAAGATGAAGATGCTGGTCATTGAACAGGTCACTGAACATTTCCATAAGGAAAATGAGAAGGCCATCTATTTAATTGGGCTAACTCTAGATGATCAGCGGTTGGTCCACATAGATGGTACAGACTCAGCAAAGGAGTGCCGGGACGCATACTGAGAGCAGATTCACTTCAAGCAGAAGTTACTACATGCACGCCTCCAGCATTAATTAGCTCACCTGGAATTTATGAAAAGGACACTGCAAGAGCTCCAGGAAAAGTATACTCCAGCAAGTGTGCTCATACATCAGACTGTGCTCTTTGGACAAGAGCTATGACCAGTTTGTAGTAAATCTGGAGGTGCTTCCTTGAGCTGAGCTGACCCTCATTAGTATGATGAGCTTGGACAAAGATAGGAAGAGGAGGGACACTGCGCAGCTTCACAAACCCAAGCCTCATTTGTCAAAGCCACCCAGGAAGAACACAGCTGTGGAATGTGGACCCATTAGCTATTAATTAGCTATTATTTTTTCATTTTTTTTGTAAACTGCTTTGTGAACTTTAGTTGAAAAGCGGTATATAAATACTGTAGACAGATAGAATGTGCTACTGAATCAACTGAGACAGTGAAAGCCTACACTGTAAAAAGGTGTTTTCGGTGCGGAAGTCCCAAGCATTTATTAAGGGACTATCACTCCAGGAAGTGTAAGAAGACCCCGAACCCTGGAAATCCGGAAGTGACTAATTTGACTTTGACTGGAACATCTAGAGGCTATGATAATTGTTATGTGGTGGACAGTGGTGCTACTGAAAACATATGCAAAAGCAAGAAACTATTTAAATCCTTTGTGCCTGTTCAAAATCAGCGCATTAATGATGGCAGATAGCATTTCAGCAGCCATCCATGGCAAAGGATCTGTTTTCCTGGCTGGACTGAATAAAAGCTTTGAAATGGTTTGTGTACCAAGCCTGAAATATAACCTCCTGTCAGTAACTGCTTTAACAAAGGAGGGTTATAGCTACACATTTACAGCCTCTAAATGCAGGATTAAAGGCACTGATGGCTCAGCCATTGCTAAATTGCAGGGAGATTTATATGTGCTGGGGCCTGTCGGATCTGTTGGAAGTGTTTGAATTGTATTCACCAACAAATCGCCCCAAGATAATGGTATCCATCTACTGCATCATCGTCAGGGGCATCCATGTTTCCAAGTTCTGAAGAAAACTGTGGAGCTATCTGAAGGAAGTAAATTACAGCCTTGTTCTCTATACAGTGGTTTAGTTCATTAACACATAACAAGTTTAATTCATGCCAGAAGCATGCTTGTTATGTGAAAAGCTCTTTATGTGAAGCAGATATTCCCATAGGAACTAATGAAAACTCAATTGGTTCCACAACCCAAAAAATACTCACTGGATGTAAAAATGATGTCAAAACACTGGAATTGAATTCAAAACATGCATTCAATGTGTATGATCCTATGAAGTCTACTTAGGCTGCAATCCTAAAGACACTTTCCTGGGAGTAAGCCCCATTTAACACAATGGGGCTTACTTTTGGGTAGAGATGGTTAGGAGGCTGCAATCAAAGTCACTTCTGTAATCAAAGACACTTTCATAGTGTCTCCCAACTTCCTCCTTCTCTTCATCCTGAGCCTCTCTCTCCCTTGTTCCTGGCTAGCCCTGAGATGCTTCCCTCTTCTCCACTGCTGTTCTCTCCCTTTGCCCAGCGGATGCCTGGCCACAGGAGGAAAGGTGTGGAAGTGCTTTTGCTATGGGTTGGCATGGTCGGCAGCCCCTGAGCTTTTTGAAAGCACTGTTGGCCAGTGTGTCTGCCCCAACTGCCAACAAGTGTGCTTGTTAAATGATGCAACACTTGTTATGTGAGGCAGAATCCTAAAGAAAATTTTTTGTTTGTTATGTGAATCACTTGTTAAGCGAGGCACTTGTTAAGCGAGGTACCAAGTATATGGATACCGTAAAGCCTGTAAGAAGATTAGGTCAAAAGCATCTAGCCTGGACAACTTTTCCTGGAATGCAGTGAGCCATGGTTTGGAAACTGCTGTTCCACATCCAGAAGCTACAGCTCCTATCTCTTTTTTTATCTCGGCCAGCAACTGTCCCCTTCTCTTGTCTATATAGATAAATGCTCAACTCTAGCTGATATAAAGACACGCAGCTCATGTTTGTATAATCAAAGGAGGCACCAGAAAAAACCTAAGCAAAACCAACACATGCTCTACTTTTCCCTTTGCCAGATAAAGCAACAACCCATTTGTATGTCTCTTATGGTAGGTTGTGTAGAGGGAGAGCAAAAGGAATATGGAGCAAGTTAATCCAAATCCAGCTGGATCATTTGAAAAAATAAAAAATAGGTTTAGGACACTTTGTGTCTATGTGCACAAACTTGGAGGGCTGAGGATTTAAGCCCACCACACCTACTTGGTGTGACCTCTTCAAAGCCGTTATATTGATCCTTGGTCCCCAAACTTCCACATCAGGAACCAATAAGATACCATGAGTAGTATACCTTACGAGCCAAAGAAATGCACCCATGAATAAAGCAATAGGAAAGGGGGAGGCTTCACACACATACACCTTTTATTTACAGTGTTTTATAGGGTCAAAAAGTGCTTCAGGGCATTGCCTGCCTGTGTCCCCACATTCACTCTATAGTACTCTTCTGAGTGCAATTTCGGGCACTGCATCATCTTTGCATTGCCTCATGCATATTAGAGGACAGAATTCATCTGCCTTACAAATATTCCAAAGAAACTAATGAGCATTTTTTCCTCTTTAGTCCACTTGAATTAAGTCTACTTAATTCAGACTTCTTGAATTGACCATTGGTGAAAAGCTGGGAAGCCTGGCTGGCTAAGGCAAAGTGCTCAGACTGCTGTCAGTTTTCTTTGTGCATAGCTCCTGTCAAGCAGTAGGAAGACGAGGACCCTCGTAGAGAATTCTCAATGTCCAATAGGACAGTAGCCTATAAAACATTTCAGAACTGGAGCTGGATAAGGTAGCGGATGCGGCACTGGCTCTCTTGGTAGATTAGGTATTCACTCTGGCTGAAGCTGGAGTCCTTGTACTTGGCCATGGGAATGGGCTTTCCTTGAGATATCACCACTTTTTTCCCATCCAGGTAAATCTCCTTATCATACGCAGGATCTGGGGACAGCAAAGCAAGACAGATTAATCATACGCTAACATGTGGGTGCACTTCAGGGAGAAAGGTGAAATACAAATTAAATCAAAATCAATAAATACAGTCCAACTCCCATAAATTGTCTTCTCCAGCCTCCCCCCACTTCAGACTCACCTGGTTCAGTCACGCCACACGCCACGACACTATCATAACCATTAGGGGGCTTGCATAAAGAAGGGTCATCTCGGGTGATGCGATACTCCTTGCCTAGGGCCACCTCATTCAGGAACATGATCCCCACCCGCTTTGAGGTGGTACCCACTGTAGAGAAAAGTCACAGCAGTCCACGTTAGTGTCTGGGCCTTGTCGGTTCTATACCTATACTGTACTGTTAGACTCTGCTGTACGTGGGCAGATTAAGGGGATTAGGTCCAGTCCAGTTGGATTAGTGAAGTCAGAGGCATTGCTTCAAATTCTGATGGCTAAACATTGCTTCAAATTCTGATGGCACCACAATGCATGAGCTATGGTTGACCAGAGATATGGATCATAGGCTTGATTTGATCAAGCCTGAAAACCAGCAGTTCATGTTCCTTAAATGGCTCCTCTTCTATACAAGGAGATGGGTTTTGCTGGCAAGACCCAAGCCTTAGCAGACAACTCCCTTCAAGAAAGCTCAGACAGAGCTCCTACGTGCTACTTAGTATTTCTCAAGGCCATTTAATATATGGCACAACATTTTGCTTTTAGGGGTTTTTTAGTACAAGTGTAGCCATAGTCCTAGAAAAGTTAAATTAGGGAATTTTCTGGGCCCCCCCCCATGCAACAATGTGGTGAGAAGGGAAGAAGAGTCATATGTAGTGCCCCAAGTGCCTTGGAGGTAGGAAGTATATGAATGGGAAAAATATATAACTGGTGAAAACATGGGAGTAAAATTCCTCCCATATGCCATCCCCTCACTGTGCAACAACCCCATGCACACTGTACCCCCATGTGCACCATCCCCCCTATCCACCATAAGGAGGAAGATGCATTGTGCACCTTTTTACCCCCTTCTGGTGGGAATTTCCAAAAACCGGTTCTTAGTGGGTGTCTTCGTCATGGAAGAAACACCCTCTCCAAATTTCACGCTTCTAGGTCCAGCAGTTTTGGCTAAATGTTAAGTCAGTTAGTTGGTGACTTATTAAATTTTATATATGTACTGGTGAAAGCATCCCGCATTGCAGGAGTAAAATTGCCCATACAACATCCCCCACTGTGCATCAACTGCCCATACACATCAACCCCCCATGCGCATCCACCTCATGTGCAACATTCCCCCATGCGCATCAATCCCCCATGCGCATCGACCCCCACCATGCACAGCGTCCTCCCCTGTGCAACCTCTCCCTCTGAATAACATTCCCTCCCAGTGCACCAGGCACCAAGCTACAAATTGACTGGATGTCAGTCTTCCATGTTAAGTACGGGACAAAAATACGTTGCACCCCTTTTCAGCCCTTTAAGGGTTAAATTTCTCCACATGGATTCTTGGTGGGTGTTCGTGTGACATAAGGAACACCCTCCCCAAATTTCATGCTTCTAGGTCTGGGGGTTAAGGCAGAGCATCCCGCAGTCAGGGATTTTTCAGTGCAATGTATAGGGAGGAAATCATGTTGCGACCCATTTCACCCCCTTCTGGTCAGAATTTCCGAAAACTGGTTCTTAGCAACTCCCTCAATGATGGAAGGAACACCCACCCCAAATTTCACTCTTCTAGGCCCTGCGGTTTTGGCTGGGCATTGATGACGCAGTGAGTGAGTTTACTCTTTTATATATATAGACTAGCGAAAACGTAGCCACGCTGCAGGAGTAAAATTCCCCCATATGCCATACCCCCAATGTGCATGAACCCCCATGCACATCTACCCCCTATGCGCAGCATCTTCCCCAGTGCAACCTCTCCCTCTGAACAACATCTCCCCCTCCCCCCAGTGCACCAGGAACCGAGCATCAAATTGGCTGGATTTTGGTCAGTCTTCCATTTTACATATAGGACAAAAACACGTTGCCCCCTTTTCAGCCCCTTAAGGATTAAATTTCTCAACATCAGTTCTTGTTGGGTATTGATGTCACAGAAGGACATCAAAACCCCTCCCCAAATTTCACACTTCTAGGTCCAGGGGTTCCCTCAGAGCATCCCTCAGTCAGGGATTTTTCAATGTAAAGCATAGGGAGGAAAACATGTTATGCCAATTTTATCCCCTTCCTGTTGGAATTTCCATAAACCGGTTCTTATTGGGTCCCTCTGTCACCAAAGGAAGACCCACCCCAAATTTCACGTTTCTAGGCCCGGCAGTTTTGGCTGGCCATTGATGAGTGAGTCAGTGAGTTACTTTCAGTTATATATCTTATATATATATAAAAGAGAAAAGTCACTCACTGACTGACTCACTGACTGACTCATCACCACCCTGCCAAGACCGCGGGGCCTAGAAGCATGAAATTTGGGGTGGGTGTTCCATCCGTGGCGGAGGGGTGCACTAAGAACCGGTTTTCAGAAATTCCAACTGGAAGGGGGTGAAAAGGGGCGCAACGCGTTTTCCTCCCTATACTTTGAAATTGAGAATTGCTGACTCATCAACATTCTGCCTCAACTGCTGGGCCTGAAGCATGGAATTCTGGGAGTTCCTTCTGTCACCTGAACACCCACCAAGAACCATCTGGAGACATTTAACCCTTCAGGGGCTGAAAAGGGGGCAACGTGTTTCTGCCCTATACTTAACATGGAAGACTGACCAACCTCCAGCCAATTGGGTATTCAGTGCCTGGTGCACTGGGGGATGTTGTTCAGAGAAAGAGGTTGCACTGGTGAGGATGCTGCGCATGGAAGGATGCTGCGCAGGGGGGGAATGTTGCGCATGACAGGAAATTGTGCATGAGGGGAAGTTGCGCATGGGGGGATGATGCGCATGGGCTGATGATGCGCATGGGGGAAAGTTGCACATAGGGTGTTTCTGTGCCGTGGGGGATGGCATAGGGGAAAATGTTACACCCGCAACGTGGGTACGCTTTTTGCTAGTATATAGATATAGATGATACATCCTGCTTCCAGATTCAGAGGCAGAATACCTCTGGATACTAGGAAGTAATAATTGTAGAGACCTCCGCTTGTACGTCCTGTGAACTACTGGGAAGCATCTAACCGGCAAAGGTAGGAACAAGTGGCTATGCTAGATAGGCCTTTGTTCCGATCCAGAATGGCTCTTTTATCCTGCATTTCCCAAGCCATAGCAAATGCCCAAAGTTGCTTACAAAGCTTTTATCCCTTTGTCCTCACAACAACACAATGAAGTGAGGCTGAGAGCAAGTGACTGGCTCACGGTCACCAAGAAAGCTACTTGGCAGAGGGTGGATCTGAACCTGGATCTTCCAGGTCTCTGTCTAACTCCCTAAACACTACACCATAAAAATACAACACAAACTGACTAATCCAAAGCTGGATGTGCTTCCTTCAATGTCCCTTATTTCTCTCCTTGCTCCACTTTCTTATCTAATTTACTACAGCCACCCTCATAGTACATTAGAGGAAGGACAGGATGTTTCAGCATATGTTTGGCCAATATTACTGACAAGGGGGATCAGCATAAGCTAAGCTGGCATACCATAGGATATAAAGCTGCGTAGGTAATAGTAGCAGCTCTATTTTCCCCTCTTGCCCCCTCCCTGTCTAATTTCTATCTGGATATATAAATGAAGAATGGTGATTTATAGGATTTACCACAGGCTGGGGGTAACTGTAGCTGACAACCTTTCTGGCCTCTCTCCCACTACCATAAGGCTACTGCAACAATAGAGAGTAACCCCCAAATCCAGAGTAACTACGGGAGCACGTAAGAGACTTTATGTGCACCCGAAGTTAATGCACACCTAATGAAAACCTATGGGAAATTTATATTGTAATCCAGAGTAGGTTGTTCTTACACTGGAGCAAGGACTCCCTGTAGTTACTCTGGATTTTGCCCTAAGAGTGCAATTGGAAAGGTGTGTTAGGCAGCACGGAATATAGGAAAGAAAGCTTTTGGCAGCTTAAGGCTTTTCTTACCATATCCTGCTGATTTGCTATTCTCAGATGCAAAGTAAAGACCTTTTCCCACACGTCCACCGGAGTGGGGCATGATGCGCAAGCCACTCTTCAGGATAGCAGCAATGACTGCCACATTGGTGCCATGCCACAACAGATGTCTATTTTCCAGGTGATTATGCATCTTGAATCGACTGCACTGTAAAAGTGGGTGATGAAAGGAGTCAGAAAGCAGAGTATCATACAGGTGATACAGTTTTGTGCCCGAGAAGGAACTTGTGAGAATCACAAGGCTGATCTTCTTTAGTATATAGAGTTTCTCATAATATTAAGAGTGCATCACCTGGCCACTCTTACATATCTTGTACACAGTACTTAATGTTGTCATTTACTATAGGCAATGAAAAGGACATAAGTGTTGTGTCCCCAAAAACACAAGTGTTCCTGGCATTATGCAACTAGATGATTCAAGAATCTCTTCAAGATACCAAATAAAGAAGAATGGATGGAATATATATATATATATATATATATATATATATATAATGGAAATGGATAAACTTACAAGAGGTTTAAAAGATGAAATGGTTGAGAATTATGAGAAGGACTGGCGGAAATTTAAATTTTATTTGGGAAAAAGCAAAGGTAAAACAAATTTAATTTGGTTATTTGATGATTAAAAGAATCTAATGTTATATAGAGGGGAAAGAGGGAAGCTGTGGGAAGTCTAAAGTGAGAATAGAGAATAAAATTTTGGATTGAATATTGGATTGTATTATAGGTGTAATATTGGCATATTGTTATTTTGGATGTATATCTAAAATTTTGAATAAAATTGTTAAATAAAAAAAGAATCTCTTCAAGATGAGAAGAGGGACCATGCTCAGTGTTAGACAAAGGTCCCACAGAACCACCAACTAGTGCTAGAAAAGGCCATTGCCTGAATCTCTGCGAGCCAATGTGTGATGTGAGCTGGGAGGACCAATGGGCTCAGAAATTAAGCAAATTCCTATTTTCATAGAAAAGGACCAGTTCTCATTGCTAAAGTATAAGTATCCCCCAGTATACTCCAAAGTATAAGTATCTGCTAGTATCTGTAGAACTGACATCTGTGGTTTCAGGTATCTCCAATATATAATCTATTCTATCCAATGCTTAGAGGAGTTAAAAGGTAATAGGCTTTCAAACGTCTAGTCACAGAAATAATGTCAGACAGCAGGCAGGAGTATTCCGCCTTACCTCACCATCCCTGTTCACCTTCCAAATATTCAATACTTGGAGTTTCCAGTAAGTACTACCAGTCTTCTCTACGTAGGTTGAAATCAGCTAAAGGGAAAGGAAGAGAGGAGGCATGAAAGGCACTGAGACAAAAAGGAAATGAAGTAAAGCATCAAAAACTTGACAAAACTTGGACAAAAACTTGAATGCTGTCTCCACTTGGCCAGGGTCAAGAGTCACAGAGAATCTCTCATGGACAACCATACCTTATAATCTTCTGATGATGGGTCCACCAGGCTGAGCTCACACTTCAAAAGATCATAGTCCTTGTCTACTGGATGTGGCACTTCCTCAACCTTCATTTCCACCTCCTCTTCTTCCTCCTTCTTCTTCTGGGCCTGTAAGCTCTGGGCCAGTTCAATATCGGCTAGTACCTGCCAAGAGAGGCAACCAATATGCATGAGACTTGAAGGGCAGGGGGGAAAAGGTGATCTCCAAATAGCCAGTGTCTAATCTGTCTATGGGCTGTGAGTGGCGCATGCAGTTAAGACGCTGTGCCTGTTAACCAGCAGGCCAGGGTTCGAGACCCAGGTCGGCCCCACAAGACAGGGTGAGCTCCTGTCCTTAGCCCAGCTCTGCGACGCCAGCTGGATCCAATCGTATTGGCTCTGCCTTTCCATTGGATTAATTCAGTGGCGTGGAGAGGGGCGATTTGCTGCTTGGATAACAGCCTATCCTCCATAACAATGCAACCCAGGCTTTCGTGCTTCGCATGCAGCGCCGAGCACGATACCATAGTCTTTCAAGACTGACGGAGGCCTGCTTTAATCTGTCTATTGCCCTGTTAAGTAATCCATTGTACCTGGAATGAATCAGAGGAGATTTTATTTAAAAACTATTGGATTGGAAGTAAAATATTAAAGAGCAGAAGATACTATATAACCCCTAAAGATATCATCCACTCAGCATTCTAGCTGGATACTCAGGGCTGTTGTCTTGCTATAGTGCAAGTTCTTAACTGAGCATTAGGCTGCAATCCTAAAGACACTTTCCTAGGAGTAAGACCTATTGAACACACTTCTTTACTTCCAAGTAGACATGGGTAGGATTGTGCCCTCTGAGTTTTGCTTTGCTTTTAACTATTAGTTCTCAAATATGGATCAGGTTCTCAGGATTCCTTACAAGCAGCATGTCCTTCTTGGCTTGGACAATCTCCTGTGTGTCAATGGGTGGAGGACGCCTCCTGCCAAAATTGTGGGGGATGATGGTGTAAAAGCGAGAGGAGAGCTCCTCTAACTGCTTCTGGGCAGACTGTGCCTGCAGGGCTGCCTCAATGGCCTCCAGTGCTTCAAAACCTTTAGCAATCTGCTGCTTACTCAGTTTCCCAAGAGGCATCTTCTTCACATCTGGCAGGAAAATAAGAACAAGACAAGAAAAACTTAGGAGAATTTTATGTCAGTGATTGAAGTCACCTAGACTGGAATGCCATCAGCAATTCCCATCCAAAGCTCCACTCCAGCCTTTCCACTTTCAGCTTGAAATGCTCCTTGCTATTCCCAGGTCTAAGCAGACAGTTATTAGGTATGATGGATGGCTTAAGATCTCAACACTACTGGTATCCTCTTATCACCAAAGCTTCCATCAACTAATTAATTGGGCTTGATTCTATGATTAATTTGGCTTGATCACACATCCTCTGCCAGCCATTTCAGCAGCAAATGACACTACCATATTAAATAGATGCTTTGCTAAGTATCTTTGCAACTGGATCCTGCATGACACCAAGAGCTGGCAAGATGGAGTATGCTAGCTCTCTTTTGTCTGATGAGCAGAGCCTGTATTACCTATGTTACCAAATCTTACCTATATTCATGGTCTGCATGGCTTCTTTAAACATGTCATTGCTAAAGATGAGTGAGACCAGTTCCTGGGTAGCCTTGTCTAAAGTGCAAGGTCGTACTTTTTGTCTGGAGTGCTTCACTCCATCTACAGTGTCCACCTTAGGAAAACAGGAAACAATTGATCAGTTTTTGGATTCTCGTACCATTCATTTCATTACAGCTGGAACAGCGCAACAACTTTAGATAGTCACAGGTAAATGTGCATACTGCTGTGTAAGCACCATTGAAAACAGCAAGACTTACTTCTGCATGAATATGCATGACATTGAGCTATACGGGCATATTCTGGCTTCCATTTACTTTAATAACCCTGACTTTAATTGTCAGAAGAGTTCAGCTGTGCTCTCACATAGACTTCAGAAAACCCTGGTGTAGCAATCATATACTATACCTTGCTTTTATTTAATGTGACAACCTGCATCTACAGAGGTTCAACTAGTAGCTTTAAAAATATTATTAGTTATTGCATGGATTAATCCAGAAGTGTCCAAACCAGATGCAGGCCAGATATAACCCTTGGCAAGCCAACATGTGGCCCTTGGCCAGACTCCTCCATTTTGCCTGCAGGAAAGTCTATAATCCTCCTGCAGTGTAAAGCACTGCTCCCCAAAACTTGAGAGGATATTCCGAGGGCTGGGATGGCTGCACACACCTCCTCTCTGTGTGTATGAAAGTGCTATGAACTGGTTTGAAGATCACTCCCTCTCTGTGTTAGAAAGTGTTCTAGAATACATTCATTCATATAAATTATTGGCGAGATCCAGAGTAATTACGGGGAGTCCTTGCTCCGGTGTAAGAACAATTTGCTCTGGATTGCAATATGAATTTCCCATAGATTTTCACCAGCTGGTGCAGTAACTATGGGTACACATATTGTCTCTTATGTGCTCCCGTAGTTACTCTGGATTGTAGGGTATGTCTCTATTATATTCATTTATGTATGTTCTTTTTCTGGCCCCAACACAGTGTCAGGAGATGATTTGGCCCTCCTCCCAAAATATTTGGACATCCCTGCATTAATCCATGTCTAAGTAAGATTCACTGAATTCAATTCAGTGAATGGAATGAAATGGAATTCATTCCCAGTCTGTGTGTTTAGAACTTCATCCCGGTTATTTAAAATACTGCCCTAAGCATATTTAGGTTTTTGATATCTTATCCTGACTCATGAAGCCACTTCCTAGAGTGCATTTGTTCCCACTATTTGTTCCCAAATCCAGAGTAACTATGGAAGCATGTAAGAGACTTTACGTGTACTCGTAGTTACTGCACCACTAGTGAAAACCTATGGGAAATTCATAGTGGAATCCAGAGTAAGTTGTTCTTAACCAGAGCAGGGACTCCCTGTAGATACTCTGGATTTTGCCCTACGTTCCTTTATCATTTACCTTCACAGTGACTTCTTGCTCCTCTTCATCTCCTTGTTGCACTTCAATCAAAGTATATTTGCCATCATGGGGTGTAAAGTTTTCTCGGTCAGCCCAGTCGTTCTTTGTCTTATCCCGAAATTTCTTCTCAAAGTCTTTCTTAGCAGCTTCCAAGGAAGGAAAGCTGCTTAGTTTTGACTGTCCCATCTCTCCCTGGAGCAAAAAAAAAAAAAAAAGTAGGAAGACTGAAACTTTACATTCCATTTGATTGGGTTTTTTAAACAACAGTTAAACAAGATGGGCAAGATCCTCACTGGGGATCCTCAAGCAGAGGCTCGACAAGGACCTGTCGGGTATGCTCTAGGAGGATTTCCTGCTGTAGGCAGGGGGTTGGACTAGATGACCTACTAGGTCCCTTCCAACTATAGGATTCTATGAAGATCCTTAGCCGTCCTAATGGGCAAATGTCTTTCTTTATTCTTGCTTTCCACACAGTGAGGTGACTTGCGGATTATCTCATATCTCAGCATGCCATCCTCTACTTGAAGGAGGACATTCTTGTTTTCTTGCATGCTAGAATATGAAGCATCTTCAGGGGCCACGATCTTTATGTAGCAGGCACAGTTCTCTAAATCAAGTGATGACAGCCCTGTACCTACGGTATATATTCTACTATCTGATGCATCTTTCTGTCTATAAACAAAAGCTGAAGGTAATAGCATTCCCATGGATCTAACTCAAAGTGAAGAAGATGCAAGATGCCTTTATCAGGTTCTATTGAGTAGTGAATCATCTATCAAAGTTCAATATTTCCTGTGGATCATTTTCAGTCTCTTCAACATGGGTATACTATCTGCTATTCTCCTTTCACCTGGCAATTCTTTCCAGTAGTCTCTGATATTTTAAAGTCTCATAGCAAATTGGTATGTCTGATAGTCCTTTTAGTGTTTTTTTGAATGAGATGACTGGGCTTTCAAGATTGAAATATGTTCATTCATCACACCAAGTCATGACTTCCTCATGCTCAGCAAAGTTGTTCAGCCACCCCAATTCACGTAGGCCCAAATAACACTGCACTGCTGTCTGTGCTTAAGACCAAACCTGCAAAGAACTGCATATATTTGTTTGGGTGGTTCTCCTGCTACTTCAACTTTTCTTGTCATCCTGAATTCCAGATGAAAAGGCCACAGTAAGGAAGGCACACCTGAGCCTAAGAAAAGGCCTTTCAGTTCAGAGCTCTTTAGCCACAGAGCTGCCAACTTGAAGTAAGATGCTCCTTACAATGACAAAAACAAGCTGCCAGGTGGATTCAAGACAAATTGGATCAAGTAATATCTAGAATCTCACAGCAAAGTATATTTAAAACAGAAAAAAATGTTATTTGAACAGAAAGCATCAGAGGAGAAAAGGCTTAAAAGCAAATAAGCTTTCTGCAAGTACGCATGGGGTTCGTTTCCGAGATCAGGCTAAATTTTGCATCAGTTACTATGACAAATGCCCTGCTCTCCTTCCCTGAAACTATTTTTGGGGTTTCTAATCCCCCAGAGGCTTCCTGTGATGCTTCTGAGATATCCTCATGCTCTTTGATGTTTGCTTGAAATGCAATTCCCAAATAGTCATGTGGCTGCATACATAATGGCCTCTATTATCTATTTGGCCTTCCCCCAGAGACAGTAGCATCTAGTCAACCGTCCTTACCAGGGTTGTGATGTACTCAACAACTGGGTAGCTCACCCTGTATGTTTAGGTGAACAGGTACATGTAGTGGCCAGGTGATCCCCACCCATCCAACTGAGTAACCCCATGACATAATCAAACCAAGGTTTCTTAAGGACAAATACAAGGACACTTGAATGTATTTTGCCAAATCTGATTTGGAAATACACCCACTTACTCCTTAAGTGCAGCAGGCTAGGAACATCCTAAGTGGCTAGCAACAGTGACTGCATTTCCAGCCTGTCTTATATTTGTTTTGCTAACTCTTTTCATTCCAACTCAGCCTTCAAACTTTAATGGTATGGCTATCTACACATTAGGGTTTGGTGTGCTTTACTATAAAGTAGCTACCTGATCCCATTATTTGGCATTAATAACAGCATCCAAGCTCTCTTTTGTGACTATCCAGCTAAGTTCTGGCATTTTGCATCAGCCTGCTTTTCTCTACCCCCTCTTCATTCTTTTTGCACTGGGATTTTTAATGAATGGGTTTTATTTTTGCTCTTTTATTTGCCTAATCCATACTCATTGAAAAATGGGTTGTCACAACTGATTGCTAGTGGAAGCTACCATGATTTGAATTTTAAAATGAATCCCTGGGTACCATACTGTGCTAGGAAATGTGTTTTTTCCTAGATGTCACTTGCCTGGTTTCCTTAGATTAGTATATGGTGGCAGCAGCAGATTCTTCCCCATTTCATTGCTGAACCAGTAAATCCAGGAATTGGAGAGTAGGAAGAGCTATGTTGTGTGATAATTTCTAGGTTTTTCTCCTCTTGGTCAGTCTACAGCTATTCCCCTGATACATGGTTGCTGCAAAACACACTATTATTTCTAGGAGAAAAACCAGAATCTGGATCTTCAACTGAGATTTTAAGTAGCCAGCATGACAACTATACATATAGCCACCATTTCCTACAGACTATTGCTCTGCTGTGATAAGCCTTTCTAAGAATGGTGACTCTTATTGTTCTCTGCCCAAATTAATTCATTTGCATTCCTAACTCCCAGAGTGTTAAACCAACATTTTCCCATCAATTCCTCCCCCAGATCAATAAAACATTAGGATAGTGATTCTCAAAATGGGGGTGTTACTATGCCCCAGACTGAGGGTCATGGCCACTCTTAAGTAGCAGAGAAGGGGGAATGATGTATGTGATCCCTAGGATTGCATTGGTGTTGAGGGGTGCAGGAGATGTCTTTTACAACCCAGAGCCACAGCAGGCTCCTGGAGGTCTTGAGAGCCCTTGTGGTTGCCTCCTCACAGCTCCTCAGGCTGCAGAGAGACTCAAAATAATGATCAGGACCCATTTTTAGTTTCACAATCACAAACTGGAAGTGGGCTGCAATATTTGCACTCTTTGCAGAATAAGGAGCCCTGCAGAGGCTTGCAAGCACCCCGGGGAGCCTACTGATGCCTCTGGTATGTAAACGGTCACCCCCTGTGCCCCTTAAAAGCAACATGATCCTGGGGATCACACCGCTCCAACCCCCTCCTCCCAAACACTTACAACAGGGTTCCAACTCCAAGAGGGTTTTGAGAATCACCGCTTTAGAAGTTAAAGATTATACAAGGGTGACTTCCCCTGATGTCTGAGCAAATATTAATTGTTAAATGTAAAGTGCTTCCAGACAGGAAACTTAATTTAGCTCCTTAGCAACAGAGGTCTGGAAGCATACACATTTATCACCTGGATGACTCAGAAAGGCTTTTACAAAAAAAGCAAAGCAAAGCGAATTTAGCATTTCAAAAGCACACTACAAATATGCTATCAGGTTGCTGAAATCAACTATTAATACTATTATTTAAACAAGGAGTGGCCAATCGTTCAACATTAGGGCTCCAATGTACTGAAGGCACTTTGTGCCCCATGGCATGCACTCACCATGCAGTGCCCCCCTGGAGATCATGCAATCTGTGGTGGGAGGGGTGCGCTCAAACTGATCCTACACTGCCTGGATCCTGGCAGCGAGGGAGCCTCCCCTTGCTCTTCTCCACATAGGGCAGCTTGCCTGGCAGGAGGGAGATACTGAGGGGGCTCCCCCGTCATCACAGTCTGGGCAGTGGAGCGGCCTCCCAGTACGCTCCTCAAAGGACAGGCTGCCCAGTGGGGACAGAACATCTGTTATTGTAAAAATCTTTTTGGAGATTTAGAATAGCTTGCCTATGCTTGGAATATGAGAACACATTACCTGGATATTTCAATTGCTTGCCTGTAAGAGTATAGCCCCTGCTGCTTCTTAAAGGTTAAGTAGTGGAAGACAGGGACTGTGTGATAAACAGTGCAGAGATGCAATTGGTATGAAAATCTACTTTTCCAAGACTAAATGGATCCACCCGTGATGTAAATTAAAAAATAAATAGCAAATGAAGTGAAAGACTATTGTAACAAATGGATTCAGTGCAACTCACATTTCAAGTGCTGAGGCTCTGCCAAAGTATGACAAACTATTTCGGGAAATAAAAGCCTTCTGAAACTCGAGCCACAGCAAAGGAAAAGACAACTGGCAGAAACTGACTGCAATTCCAGACTGCCCTCAATGAGTGAGGAACAAATGCTCTCGGATCTGGAGGCCTGATGCAGAGAGCATTTCATTTGAAAAGTTCCTCCCAGGAGAGCATTTGGGGCAACTTCCAGTGACTGAACCAAATCAAATCAGTGAGAAACCAACCAACAATGCTCACAAAAACCTTGGGAAGAAAGCCCTGGTCAGAAAGCATGTCCTTCATCAGCATCCTGTATCTGATACGGATTTTGTTTTACAGGAGCACTGATGCTTCTGGGACAGAAGGCAAAAATAAAGGCATGGGATCCAGAAAAAAGCTGGACATCAATCAATTTGGAACATCCAACTGAATCAGTGTTGTCCCTGGGGGGCGGGGGGGGGGCTGGACCCCAGGTATCACCTTTGAGGTGTGTGTGTGACATACTGGGATGACCAAAATCGCAAAAATCACTAAAAGTTCAAGTCACATATCACTGGAAGTGTATTTTCCAGCATAATCCAATGCAAAAAAACAGCTTTGCAATATCTCCTTCCTTTCAAAAGTTATGGCAAAAAACACTAAAAAACAAAAATGTGTGGCGCCTGATGGAAAGTGAAAGTGAGCTGTATCGCTTCTTTACTAAGGCAAATGTGCCATAGAGCACAATCCTAACTATGTCTACTCAAAAGTAAGCCCCATTGTGTTTTACTCCCAGGAAAAAGTCTTTAGGATTACAGCCTTAGTCTGTTGGAAGGCAGACTGAGAGGAATCCAACACTCCTGATCAAATGGTCCTGATTCAATGAATGCAGCCCCCACAAATCAACCTCAAAGGAAGTCTCTGATAATTGCATTGAGCTGTATGGAAAGTAAAACTGAGCTATAAAGCCATGTTTACTTGTAAGTAAGCAAACGTGCCTTGGCTTATGTTCTAGTCAGGCACAGAGGAACTGAAGGCCACCAGAATGGTCCCAATCCAGTGAAAGTGGAGCTCAACAAGTGCTGTAGAAGGCAGCCTCATCCCCTCTAAAAAAAGAATAGAACAAGCTTAATTGATAAGCTTATTTTTTAGAACGTATTAATTAATATATATTATATTATATAATTTTGACATGTGGGGATGTAAAAAAAAATAAGTGGGCCACAAGTGCCAATGACCTTTCTACACCACTGCAAAGAATACAGGTATGTTTCTCATAGTTGCAAAAAAAAAAAAAAAGTTGGGTAGCACACTTTGTTCCCTTTGTATGTTTGTTCCCTTTATGAAAAGTTTACCATGCGTCCAAGTTCCTTGTCCCTGAACTCCCCCCCCCCCCCCCCCACAATGCTGAAGTCTATTACTGCAATTGCTGTGGATGTTCAGGTATAGATCTGGATTTAAATCACTTTGTCACATATTTTAGATGAGATGGCCAACCTTTCAACTTTAAGGCTCCCAACTTTAGGACCTTTAACAATTATGTAGAAGATAAAATTTCAGTAGATGCAGATCAGAAGCTATACCTGCTGCAATTATCTTAAATTTGATAGAGTTGATATTATCTTAAATTTGATATCAAATATATCTTAATATCAAATTATCTTAAATTTGATAGAGTCCTAAAGTTGAAGAGTTGGCCACCCTGCTTTTATATCAAGTAAGTATTGTAATCTACTGCTCTGGCTACCTAACATGTGATCTAAAAGCTTTTACTATACTGTCAGTAGAGGTTTATAAAATGCTGAAATTTGAGTTTCTTTCTTTGTGTTGTCTGATGTAATAAAAGTTTCTTTTAAATTGGAAGCACAAATTTTTAAAGCAAGATTATTCTACAGTTGCAAAAGAATGCTGGTGTATCTAATAGAGTCACTCCTTGGGAAACCAATGAACTTGAGGAGCTGTGATGGACCTAATTAGGAAAGATGCTTCTCAATATGTACCAGTATCTTAATTTAAAAATAAACAAGGGAGTGCATATATCTCTTACTCAAGAGTGTGCTAATCTCTCAACAGTGTCTGCTTTCTTTGATCTTTGCAGTTATTTTATGCAAACTCACATATATAACACTACGTTATATCTTGAAAGCTGCTTTTACAATATAGGATCTACAAATCTGCACGAAATGAGATATTAAGAGCTCTTAAGTTTTTCTATTGTATACTAACTAAAATCTGTCTTTACGCAGTTTATGTGTGAACTCTGTCTCTGTGCACTAGGTAGTATTTAGACCTTGCTTCCTCACTTTCCCTTTTCACCTGTGTATCATGATTATTACTGCTAATCTGGGGCAATCCAAGAGCCCTGATGTATCATACGAAAGGTGAACACATAACTTTGATTCAGATTGGAATAAGACATTTTCCCTGAATGGAAGATTAGCATTCTCTTACAAGTTGCCCATTGTCTTGAAGGAGAAACTCATTATTCCAGGGCAGCTATTTTGTGTAACCATTTTCTGTTGCTTTGGGTGGCGCAAGCAGTTAAGACGCTGTGCCTGTTAACCAGCAGGCCAGGGTTCGAGACCCAGGTCGGCCCTACAAGACAGGGTGAGCTCCTGTCCTTAGCCCAGCTCTGCAACGGCAGCTGGATCCAATCGTATTGGCTCTGCCTTTCCATTGGACTAATTCAGTGGCGTGGAGAGGGGGGATCTGCTGCTTGGGTAACAGCCTATCTTCCATAACAATCTAACCCAGGCTTTCGTGCTTCGCATGCAGCATATGTAGCACCACGCACGATACCATAGTCTTTCAAGACTGACGGAGGCCTGCTTCAATCTGTGGCACATGCAAGACTATGTCTCTGCTGCCCCTCTCTGCTGAATATGGAGCTCCAGGCTATGTAAAGTGAGAACACAAATCCATCTGCAAGTATTACCAAGTGAAGGTGTTTACAACTTAGCAAATAATTTCACAAAATGAGGTGAAGTCAGCTTGGTTAAGCACAACCACCTGATGTTGTCAGCTCGGCAACAGTTATTAAAGATGGAATCCTCTGAGAAAACATACACTGATTGCCCAATAAGCTACTTACTGTAATTGCATGCTAGCTAACCTGTGTACATAGGATGCTGCCTAACACTTGTGCACATTCACAAATTTTACATTGTCCATGATACTGTCTTGGAAATCCAGGTCAACCTCATGTAGTTTTTAAAATTTTTTAACTTTTGCTTAATTCCACACTTGGAAGCAGAACCTTAACTGCAGTGCCACATGGCACTTACTTCAATGTTACCTTTCCCATTAAAAGCATAAAAAGAGCCTTGCTGGATCAGCCCAAGGGGCCATTTAGTTCAGCTCCCTAAAACTTACAGTGGCCCTCCAGATGCCCCAGGCAGCTCTCAAGAAACATACCTGATCCACTGCCATTCTCTTGCACCTGGATTTCAAAAATTAAGATTGCAATTCAGCAACATTCATATCGCATGGCCAAGGTAAAGGGGGACAGGCATTATTAACTCTCACCTTGGATCAATTAAGAGGAGGGACTACATCTGAACAGCAACCAGGAGTATCAACCATGAGTATCAACCAATTTACCAACCATGTAATCAACTGCTTCACAAACATAAGAAAAATTCAGCTGGATCAGGTCAAAGGCCCATCAAATCCAGCTTCTTCTAACAGTGGCCCACCAAAAGCCTCAGAGAGCACAAAAGACAAGAGACCTGCATCCTGGTGCCATCACTTGCACCCAGCATTTTGAAATATCCTACTTAAGAAGGTTGCATATACACAACATAGTTCGTAAGCCATGATGGACACTTCCTGCAGAAATTCCACCATCATCACATCCTGCGGCAAGGAGTTCCACAGAATAACTGCATGCTGGGCAAAGAAATATTTCTTTCGTTTGAAAGAAGTATTTCTTTCTAACTCCCCCAAAATTGCTCCCCAAACCTGCTTCACAAGCTGCTCCCTTGACTTGTATAGATCATGACTTATACTCATGTATAGATCATGATATAGAAACCTTGACTTAATAGATCATGGCCTAATCAATGAACAGGCTGGAGCATAGCATCATTGTAAGACAGAAACATAATAATAATCATAATCAATAACAGATCTTCCTGCAAAAATATGATAACAGAAATCAGTACACTAAAACATCTCATCTGGACTCTTTACTAATTTCTTTTAAAAAATAGCAAAGAAAGGATGAGACTGGAAAAGTAGGGGTACAGAGCTACCCCAAAGCTATTTTCAGATTTCTCACCCAATGCCCAGCTCATTTGCAGCATTTGCAAATTCACTCATTTGCAGTATTTTTCACCCAGATGTAGCATTTAATTCTGCACCACCTTCCCAGGTCTCATAACCAACTTAAGAAAAACCCACCAATGGTGGGGAATAGTCACCTGCTTCTGTCTGTTCCTGACCATCAGCTGCAGTTCAAACTGTACTATAAGTCACAACTTAGGAAACACTGGTGTATAAGGATCCTGATGATGGCAAAGATTTAGGATTATTTCTTCACTCGGGGGGGGGGGGCGGGGGGGGGAAGTCTCATTGGTCATAACTGAACTGATTATGCCATCAGCATTCACCCATGGATTGTTGAGAATGTAGAACCAATCCTTCATCCACATCAGCTACTAAGGAATGTACTCACCACTCGGCCCCAACGGTTCCAACAGCTGTAGCTCCCATTCTGTTCTATAAGTTGGATGATGTAAAACTTGTTATTGTTGTGCCCAATGTTGGTTTGGTTCAGCATGCAATCATAATCTTCATGGATCTAAAATCAAAACAAAGGCATTTGCTGCATCCTGGGAACAAAAATTTAGGCCAGATGAAGAGAAAGCATCATAGCTCAAAGGACACAATAGTCTACTTAGCACAGACAGACCAACTGGATGGCACTGAGCAATTAAATCACTCTATCACAGTCACTGACATTTATAAAAAGGAAATGCAATAATCCAGCTGCAAACAAAGGCAAAAAGTATACAAAATTCTTCCTATGATGAACTATGTAGCCTAAGAGAGGACTTTCCCGGACTGTATCAGTCAGACAGCTAACAGAGTTCATGTCAGAATAAAAAAAGCAAGCCTCCATCAGTCTTGAAAGACTATGATATCGTGCGTGGTGCTGCATATGCTGCATGTGAAGCACGAAAGCCTGGGTTAGATTGTTATGGAGGATAGGCTGTTACCCAAGCAGCAAATCCCCCCTCTCCACGCCACTGAATTAGTCCAATGGAAAGGCAGAGCCAATACAATTGGATCCAGCTGGTGTCGCAGAGCTGGGCTAAGGACAGGAGCTCACCCTGTCTTGTAGGGCCGACCTGGGTCTCGAACCCTGGCCTGCTGGTTAACAGGCACAGCGTCTTAACTGCTTGCACCAATCGCCCATGTCAGAATATCAGAAAACATATTCACATCCTTATAAGCAAAGTGACCATATGTCCTATTTTTCCAGGACATGTCTCTTTTTAAAAGCCTTGTGCCTTTTAAAAAACCTTCACTGTTTTCCTTATGAGCAGGCAGCATGTAGAATTCTTGCAATTAATTAGATGTAATAGCTTAATAATAATATAGTATTAAAATTAACCCCATGAAAGGAATACAAGTATTTAAGTGTGCTTTTAACTTCTATTTTGTCTTGTCCTGCATTTCCTCTTTTGCTGTGATGACTTATGGTCACTTTTCCTATATGCTTTCACTGTACCCTACCCAAGTACAAATGTTACCTAGCAGACGGGTCTGAGTGGCAAAGCTATCCCCAAGGAAGGAATACTTGCTAATCCCTGTGCCAGGAAATCCTTATTAGCTAATGAGTCTCCAGCAGGGAAGAGGCATTCTTGGTTTAGTCCTCTTCCACACTGATCATGCGCAATGTGGGCCAAGAACTGAGCAAGCAACTCTACTTAAAAGGAAAATGCACTCAACAGAAAAATATTCAAAGAAACACACAGACTGAATGTAAATGCTGAGCATAATTAGATTTCCATGAACTCAGGAGACAAGGGTCACCTATGTTACAGCATCCTGTACCAAGGGAGGTATCTTCACACATTGCTGGCTCTTCAGCCATAGAAATGGAGATGAGTGCTGCACCCTATAGCAATGGCAGGCGCCTATGAGTGGCAGGACAACCTGCAGTCAATCTACCTTTAAAGCAGAGGTCAGGGAACTTTTTTACCTTTTACTCCAAAATATATTTAGATATGCTGATGTTACCCCCTTGATTTGAAAGGAAGGAAATCATATAATATTATTTGAAAATAATAAATATTTATTTATTATAAATAAATAACACTTTATAGGCAACAAAATAATTATTTATTATTATTATAATATAAGTTTCCCTCCCTGCCTAAAAATTCCCATGGAGAGGCTTCTCTGTGCATGGAGTATCCTCTCCTGACCATGCTGGCACACGCCTCCAATGAGGAAAGGGAAAGTCCCGGTGAGGTCAGGAGACGACCCCATGGAGAAGCCTCTCTGTGGCAACCTTTAGGCAGGGAGGCAGGGAAAGGTTGCGCAGTCATTTTTTTCAAGATGGATGACTGTAGTGCTCGGACTTAGCCGTGCAAAGCCCCAGCTGCTCCCCAGTGCCCCCAAGAACCCTCCCACCCACCTTTACAATCCTGGACGGGCCCAGGGATTTCCCTATCTCCCCCCCCCCCAACAGGGTAGGAAATGTAGGACAAGTCCGGGGAATGCCGGACATTTGGAAACCCGCACTGTACTGCGTCAGTTCCTTGTACACTACAGTACAGTAACACACACAGCCAGGCATGCATATAGAATGCATATATATAGATTCTATATGCAATGAAATGAAATTCCTGGGGGTAATGACGGTCATGCTTCCGAGACACAGCCGGGCAGCATATAGATTCATATGCATGCCCAGCTGTGACTTGGCAGTTCCCTGACCGCTGCTTTAAAGCATCCTGTTCCCTGGCCATCTTACCCCTTTCTCCTATTGTGTTCGGTACTAGGCACAGCCAACCCTTTGTTCTCACCTTTGCCCCATTCATATTACTTAGCTGGCACGCAGAGTCAATTTTGGCCTTGAGTTTTTCCTTGGGAGCTGCCTTCAGTGCCTCCATGGTGGAACGGAAACTGTCTTCTTCTGGTTCGGGCTTTGGTTCCTCTTTCACTTTTTTGCCCTTGACTGCTGCCTTGGTTTGGGCAGGGGCTTTGCGTTTGGGGGGCATGGTTCCCTTAGGAGAGTCTCAACCTGTTTTACAAAAAAAGTCAGAACTGTGGATTATATAAAGCTGTGGATTAAACAGCAGACAAATTAGCTCCTTGCATTTACAGACTCCAACCCTAAACAAGCAACGGGTAAGAGACTCAAGGGATCCACCAGGCCACTAAGACTATAATTCTATACTCAAGAGCAGGTTAAATTCAAAGGGATTTACTTCTGACTAGATATGTTTAGGATTGCACTAAACTTCAAATCATAATTAGGATGGTTTAATAGAACACTGGAGGACTGTTTTCTAGAAATATCTACCAGATCAAAGCTACCACAAGAGCTTAAACTGAAAATCTGGGGTTTTCAACAAGATTAGTGCTCTACTGGTTGGTAGTTGGGTAGAGAGATGACATAACATAGTGTCACCTTCAAAAAGTGTCTTTGTGGTTGGACACCTTAGTAAAATATTATTGAGAAAGGTTTGGTGGTTCATGCACATGGCTATTGAAAAGCCCCATTTCCAGTGTCCCAATGATGTCTTACACTGGCCCCAAGTCTCCTGTAATCCTTCCCTACTGAATGACTGTATGTTCAGCAGTACAACTGTACTAAGTACATACTACTTAGATTGTAGTATTGCACATACGGTGGTACAACTGTAGCATTGTACAACCATACTAAACACGTAATACTTAAATTTAAGAAATATTTCATAGCAATCCAAGAAAGAAAGAGACCAAGGGTCTGTTTGGGAACTATTCTTGAAACACACAGACCTGCTGATTAAATACAGTTCCAAAGGAGTTTGAGTCTCATTCTCTTGCCTGGTCTTTTGGTTTCGCTCTTTTCAGAGTTGTGTTTACACATGGCTTTAACAAAGCTCAACACATTCCATACTAAGCCAGTTTAGCTAAGCCCTTATTCAAACAGGCCCAGAGAGTTGCAGTCAAAAGTCCACACCCTTGGCAAGCCTCCGTCATTCTTGGAAGACTGTGGTATCGTGCTCGGTACTGCATATGCTGCATGCAAAGCATGAAAGTCTGGGTTGGATTGTTATGGAGGTAGGCTGTTACCCAAGCAGCAAATCCCCCCTCTTCACGCCACTGAATGAGTCCAATGGAAACGCAGAGCCGATACGATTGGATCCAGCCGGCATCGGAGACCTGGGCTAAGGACAGGAGCTCACCCTGTCTTGTGGGGCCGACACAGGTCTCGATCCCTTTCCTGCTGGTTAACAGGCACAGTGTCTTAGCCACTTGCGCCACCCACAGCCACTAAGCCCCATTAAATGCTTCAGTATTCAGGTTGAAATGCTGGTTCAATGTTTGCCTCTCGGTTATGTCTCCAAACCCTAAATGATTTCTTTCCCGGTGACTTCTAACAAACCATTTCTAGCGTTGTCCCTTGAAAAAGTTGCTGACCCCACTGATTCCAAAATAAGGCTAGGATTGTAAGCTTGCTTACAAGGAAATTCAACAGTTCTGAGACAAGGCATTTCAGAGATGCTGGTGTGTGATAGTAGGAACTATCACAAAATGAAACATTTCCTCCTCTGTGAGAAAGAAGATCTGTTGTTCATTGCAGGTTTTAGGAGTACAGTATTTGCCTTTAAAATAATAATTCTTTTAAATCTTGTGTCCGATTTATTGGAAAACACTTTTTGAAATGATCAGCGGAATTTATGGACTACCTCCAATAAGCATTTTACATTTACCCAAAAAAAGCCTCTGGATACCTCTCCAATTTTGAACTGAATCAACCATAGGAAAGCTGGCTAGATCTTGCAAGCACCTTATTGATATACTTCTGATCAATGCAGAGCTGTTTGTTAACCAATTTAAAATTCAGCAGAGACAACCCAATACGATCAGTGATGGGAAAGGAACAAATGTTCAGACTGCATTTTTTAAAACAAAAACAAGAAAAACAGAAATTAACGGGACCAAGATAGTTTCCTAATGAGTCCAACTTAAATTGCATGCATGGTTTTAATTTGGCATTCATTTTTGGTGTAAGCATGGTGCAGCTATGCCCACAAGATAGCCTGTTCATTTTAAGGCTCCACTTGCATAGAATTTGCAGGCATGTACACTACAATGTAATCACATATGTGCCAGAAATTTACCATAATTTCTGGCTCATATGTGATTACATTGTAGTGTACATGCCTGCAAATTAGGCATGTACACTACATTATGTCCATAGGCATGGACACATGCATTAGGTACTTGGCATCAGAAACCAAAAGTGATATTTCCATTAGCTTTCCTTGAATGCTAATGTCTTAAATCAGCATGAAATCAAATGGCTTCAGATTTGGATACTCTCCTGGATCAGAATCAGAAAACAAACATACATTTTAAAGTTTGCTGCAGTGCTGTTGGGTTTCAGAATTACTGGATGTGAAAGGCCTGTCTCTAACCTTCCAGCAAAACTGTCTCCCATATATTGGGTACATTTATTTTATTTAGAATATGGCATACAATGCATGGACGTAACTTAAATCAGATGTTAATGTCCAGTCCACTCAGCCATTCAGACTCCCTTTGAATGAGTTTGTCAAGACCCACCACAACAGAGTTATCACATTGTGTCAAAGTGTACATCAAGAGCTTTTACCATTCATTCCAGTGTCTGATTTTTTAAACATAGACCACTCTGTCTTTGAATGGCTGAGTGGACTGGACATTAACATCTGAATTAAGTTACGTCCATGCATTGTATGCCATATTCTAAATAAATATGAGTCCTGAGCGAGTCTTGATAGACATGTTCGGTATAGATTCTGTTCAAGTTTGATCAGTGCTGGCAAGATAGGTTAAAAACGTGGCACCTTTTCTGAAGGGTCATCTATGCATCTGACTGTATCAGAGTGTTCAGCAGCCCATTACGCTTTCCACTGCATGTAGATGTTAAAGTTGTTAAGACAGCAATTGTGCGAGTGCCATAGAGGGATTCCTAGATTTAAGCTTGCCAACTGATAGATGAAGAAGATCCAGCTTGCACAGGTAGAAATGGGTTGCTCATAATTTTGTTATACAGTATTCCTTCACTAAGGCATCTTTTCTTTGTAGAGCTGATGGTGCTACTTGGCTCAAAACTGGAAATTATTGTACACAAAAACAGAACTACTGTACAAAGTTTCATGTATTTCTATGGATGTTACAGATTCCTGGCACCAGATGTATTCATGGGAAATGGAAAGACATATTGTAGATTACTCAAGAAAATGAGCATTTAGATTTAGCACAAAATCTTCTTGAGGAATAGTGTTCAAACTTTATAAGGCTCATGGTTCTGTCTGTCTGAACAGCTAATTTCTCTGTTCTGGGCATAGTCCAAGACCTGAACATATGTAGATTTACTAGCTGGAGTACAAAATCAATATACTGTAGCTATCAAGCATCAGGAGCAGAGAGATGAATTTGTGATTTCAACACAAATAGGAGAAAGGTGTGCTTTCTATCTGGAATTGTCCAATCTAGTCCAGATCTAGCAGAAAAATGTTTCCTTCAGCATCACTACTTAGCACCATAGAACTGAAAGCATCACTACTTAGCACCATAGAACACAACCTTTCCAATGTGGCACAACAATTGATACCTGCGCCATAAATCAACCAATATATGGGATGGGAATGGCAGAGTTCTAGTGATCTGATCTAATGAAAACTATATCAGAGCTTCACCTACCTAAATCTTAATCTTAAGATCTTAAGTCTTACCACAGCAAAAGCTGAGCCTCCCCTGTGTTTACACATGCTCCTCCCCAGTTTCTGAGTGTGTGTGTGTGTGAACTGTCATTCATGTGAACTGTAATCTCATTGAGAGACTCTCCAAAACTCCTACAATCTCTCAGAGAGACTAGAACTGTGGTAAGAACAGCTCTGCCTCCTCCGTGATTGCGCAGGTACTGGGGCAAGTAAGAATACCTGTTGTGTTACCGTATATCACAGCACCACCATCATAGCCTCAGATCTCATCACAAGTCTCTAAAAATCAACGTATACAATCTAGATAATAATGTCCCAGAACCAGCAGATCTGCTCTTACAAGCTTTCAAAATAAACAGATCAATCAAAAAAGTGAGCAAAACCACACACTGCAGGGAAAGTAAACACAACAGCACTTAAATCAATAGCTGATCTGATCTGAAGGAAATCTGAAGGATCTGGACCTCATAATCAGCAAGCTCTGGAGCATGAACAATATACAGACTGCATACATTCTGCAAATCAAATGCTATCACATACAAGAGCCAAATGAAAGGGCCAATGAAATTTCTGAAGTCTTAACATAGCCTATGACTTGCAAATAACTCTCACAAAAAGTTGTTAGCCTACATGCATTGTTAGTACACCCACCTGCACATATAATTCTTCATGAAATTCTGCAACACTATTCAATTTTGTATGGATAGGATTGGGCTGTAAGTCTGATGTAAACCAGGCGGGATATAACTAGCTGGGTAGTAGCTGCACACTGGCTGGGAAATGACCAGTCCTATATCACCTATGGAAGAGGTACTTAAAGTGGGGGATAGGAACCCCATGGGGGAGCACAACCTAAGGTCAGGGGGGTTGCGAAAGGGCATGTTCTGTCAGCTCAGAATCTGGCACAGGGAGTAAGTCTCATTGAACAAAATGGGACTTACTTCCAAGTATACATTTTCTGCATCAAAGTGATGTCACATCCCACTAAGAGCACAATCCTAACCACGTCTACTCAAAAGTAAGCCCCATTGTGGTTAATGGGTCTTACTCCCAGGAAAGTGTCTTTAGGACCGCAGCCCAAGTTTGACAGGGGGTTAAGATTTTTAAGTTTGGAAAGATGTCCCAGGCTGAAATGCTTTAGGGACATTCCCAACAGTTTGTGCAATTAAAAATCAGTTCCAGGGAAAACTAATGCTGGATGCTTCCCCATGTTTACTTATGATCACTTCAGTAACAAACCAATAATAGAACCAAGTGGCAGCTGTTTTTCCCCATACACTAAAATATAGCAGCAAACTTACCTGGGGGGAAGGGGGGTCACTTGGCCAAGGGACAAGCCACTGGTAGACTCAATGCAAGCCCAGGACAAGCTCGGGCAAGTCGGAATCACCCTGCTGCTTGCTGGCTGCCTGGTCTTCCAACACTCACTCTCTCTTCCTGCCTACTGACCTCAGCCTTCCTCCACAACAACACGCCTCTGTGGGAGAAGAGCCAACACAGCTCGCAGGCAAGGAAAGAACATCTCCATCAGCCACCCAGTTTCACTTACAGCTGTAAATCCAGTCACTGCAGGAACTGATCACCCACATCAAAGGCTCCATTATTATGGGACAAAATTAAACCCACACACCAATGGCTGTCACTTCCTCTCCCACATTGGGGTGAAACGACAAGAACTGAGACCCATCTCCTGAAAAATCCAGAACTTCTCCCTGGTAGGAAGGCCAGGGCTGGTTCTGTACCTGCCAAGGGACCAATCCCTGAAATTCTGACTCAGAGGCATAACTAGAAGCCCCAGCACATGCGGCAGTGACATCATCATGCCACATATTACAGTACTGTCATGTCACTTCTGGGTTCTCCATAGGGGGAGGCACTGGTGGCTTTGCATCATCCCTTCCTTCTCCAAAGGGAAAGGAATGGGGATGCAAAGCCACCAGCACCCCCTCCTCCACTAAGTACATAGAAGCTACAGGCCTTACCATTGCATCCCCACTTCCATAGTGCCTGGGGCAGGTGCCCCCCTCCAGTTCCACTCTGCCCACACTGAAGTCAAGGCATGCAAACAGGAAAGGCATGTAGAAGGCCCTGATGATCCCCCACAGCTTTGCTTCTTCCCCTATGCACATAATTCTTCATCTCATTTCCTGCATGCTCTACCCTTAGATTAAGCAGCCACAGTTGCACCCCATTCTGTAGCTACCCACTTACAGCACAATACTATGCACGTCTATTCAGAAGTGAACCCCACTGCAGTGAATAGGGCTTACTCACAGGAAAGTCCTTATAGGACTGTAGCCTTACAGCCCAATGCATGCCTACTCCGAAGTAAGTCCCATTAAAATCAATGGGGCTTCTTCCCACAAAAGTGTGCATAGGCTTTCAGCCTTAGAACCCAATGCAATGCATGCCTACTCAGAAGCAAGTCCCATGATAGTCAATGGGGCTTACTCCCAGGAAAGTGTGCATAGGATTACAGCCTTAGAGGCCAATGCAACGCAAGCCTACTCAGAAGTAAGTCCCATGAGAGTCAATGGGGCTTACTCCCAGGAAAGTGTGCATAGTATTACAGCCTTAGAGCCCAATGCAATGCATGCCTACTCAGAAGTAAGTCCCAATCAATGGGGCTTACTCCCAGGAAAGAGTGGACAGGGCTGCAGCCCCTCCCTCCGGAGCTCCAGCCACCCTGCAGGAGGAGCACGCGCCAGGCACCTACCCAGTCCACCAGGGAGGGGGAGGAGCAGAACACCTCACTTGTCCAATAGGGAAGCTCGGTTGCTGCAGCCCGAATAACCAGATGAGCATCTCAAAGGACCAATGGGAGTGCGGAGGCGGTGCTTCCAGACGACTGTATGAACCAATAGGAGCTGCAGAATTGCCCTGGCAAGTGAAGCCTCTTCCTGGTTTGGGCATACTTCTGATTGGTCCAAGGAAGACACCCCGAGAGGTTCCAGCCAATGAGAGGACGCTGTAGGGGCGGGGCGAGGAGCCGCGTGTAGGGAGCAATCTCAGTTTCAACATGGCGGCTTCGGGCATGCAGAGGAAGCAGCCCCAGCGCAAGAGACAGCGGGGTGGCTCCGCTTCGACGGCAGCGGCGGGGGCCGCTGTGCGCAAGAAGCGGAGGGTGAGAGGGGAAGACGAGCGGAAACGGGGGGTGCAGAGACGGGAGGAGGCCCTGGGAGAAGGGGTGGAGGTGCAGGAGTCAGGGAGCAGGTTCCCACAGTGGGGGGTCGGGACCTCTTGAGGTCTTTGCAGGACAGGGGTTCCCAAAGCAGGGGGTCGGGACCCCCTTGAGGTCTTTGCAGGGCAGGGGTTCCCAAAGTGGGGGGTCGGGACCCCCTTGAGGTCTTTGCAGGGCTGGGGTTCCCAAAGTGGGGGGTCGGGACCCCCTTGAGGTCTTTGCAGGGCTGGGGTTCCCAAAGTGGGGGGTCGGGACCCCCTTGAGGTCTTTGCAGGGCAGGGGTTCCCAAAGTGGGGGGTCGGGACCCCCTTGAGGTCTTTGCAGGGCTGGGGTTCCCAAAGTGGGGGGTCGGGACCCCCTTGAGGTCTTTGCAGGGCCGGGGTTCCCTAAGTGGGTGTGATTGGGACCACCATCTTAGAACTTGGCACTGAGTGCAGCCATCTTGAAATAGGGTTTCCTTAGAATATGTAAGTCTCATTGAATGCAATGGGACTTACTTCCAAGTAGACACAGAGGAGCTCTGGCATCACAGTGATGTCACCTCCTGTTTGATGTCACTGCTGGTCATGACATCACTTTTGTTTTGATGACATCACTTGTGGTGTATCCCGGACAGATTCTTCCTTCTCAGAAGGGGGTCCTGGGCTGAAATGCTTGAGAACCACTGTTGTAGGGATGCCACAGTGAGGTCACCGGCACCCAATATGTACACGGACAGCAAGGATCAGTGGGTTGTGGGAAGCACAAGAGTTGTGCCCAGTATACCCAACATGCCGAGAGGTGCTGGGGCTCCCTCTGAGGCAGAGATCTGGGTTTAAAGGCTTGGAGTCAGTTGCCATTCATTAGCCTAACCCACCTCGCAGGATTATTGTAAGAAGGCTAAATGTACGGAGAAGCGACCCTGTGTGCCATCCTGAGCTCCAAAGAACATAAGAGCACTGCTGGATTAGGCCAAAGGCCCTTCTTGTCCAGCTTCCTGTATCTCACAGTGAGCAACCAGATCCCTCAGTAAGCACATGAGACAACAAGACTCCTGCATCCTGTTGCTCTCCTCTGGCATTATGATGTAGTCAGCATCTAAAAGCAGGAGGTTGTGCATACACGTGCTCTCTCAGTGTGTTGAGTTACTCTGACCCAACTCTGGTGGCACATTTAATGCTTTCCACAATCCCACTTGTCTTTGCTGTGTGTACGTGCGGTGTTCATGGTGGACGTTTCCTCCAGAAATCTGGCTAATTCCCTCTTAACTAGGCATCCTAGGAGGATAGGATACAATGTACTAAGTTCAATTTGACTTGGGGCACAACCCTATCCAACTTTCCACATAAGAAGCCATAATATGTGCAACCCCCTGATTTTAGGAAGTGAATATATCAGAATGCCAGATACAGGGAGAAGCACCAGGATGCAGTTGCTTGTTGTGCTGTGTGCTCCCAAAGGCATCGGGGTGGGCCATTCTGAGATCCAGATGGGCCTTTGGCTTGATGCAGTGGGGCTCTCATGATATAGCAGTGCTAAAGGGGCACATGCTGCATATGTTCTCTTTTTCAGTCTTGTGACCTGGAAGAAATCTTTGTTGTCTGTTTTCTTGTGAGCAGGCAGCATGTATAATTCTTGTAGTTCATAAATTAGATGTAATAATTTATACATAAATAGTTTAAAATTTAATAATAAACAATCTAGTGTTTAAACTAGCAATTCATGAAAGTAAATATATTAGAGTTTTAGACTTATTTTGTTATGTCTACATTTTTCTTGGGTGTCCTACATTTTGGTGGGCCTTGTCCTCTTTTTGCTGTTGTGACTTATGGTTACCCTGTGAAGAAGGCAGTCACAGAGATCTCCTCAAGGTAAAGGAACATTTCTTACCTGGCACTTCATAACCTGCATTGTTGCTGTATCAGGTTATGAAAGTTGGGTAGAATTGGACCTTTATTTCCTTGCTCGGGGTCTAGAAGCGTCCAATTTTCCCTAAGGTAAGAGAACAAATGATCCTTTACCTTGAGGAGATCTCTGTCACTCCACATCCTGCACTACCCTCCCCCAGGCAAAATGTAGTGCACTCCCCATTGGTATGGCTGCATTGGTGCTGACATGTTGTATAGAATTGGGTGTTTAAGTCTATTTGGATTGCAACCTTAAAGAAACAAATTTTTTTGGCCTTTATTATTTCTCACAGGTCTTATGACTGTTAAACACTAAGGGTTCTGTTCTGTCATCAGAGAAGTCACAGTCTCCAAATTGAACAGCTTTTCCCTTAGAGGTTGTGCCCAAAGTCTGATAGATTGTTGGGAAATTATGTCTTTGGCAGAATTGATCCCATAAATTTTCTCCAGTTATTTGTAGTAATAATTATTCCCATTTCTTGTTACCTGGGGAAATTATTGTGCTATAATAGTATTCATCTTGGTAGACATGTGGCTTCATTATGTAGGGATTTTTTTTCATTTTCCAGCTCCCTGTTGCAGAAGAGAAAACTTGGCAGAAAGCTGGATCTAAGCTGAATGAAGAGATCTCCAGTGACTCTGAACCAGAGGGGTAAGGGCATGCCAGACATCTTTGAGATTCTCCTAGCCTGAAAATAAAGTTCTAGGATATTAGATGTTGGTGTAGTCTTTGTAAAACAAAACGAACAACAGAACCGTTGCATTTCCAGAGATGTCCTCTGACCCAGCTGGATGCAGGCGCAAAAGTACAGCTGTGGTTCCTTTACTGTCTTAACCTTCTTGAAATTTATGTTTTACAGCTGAAAGGAATGTACCAGGATATATATATATTAAATAAAACTGCACTGTTGCAAGCTATCTTGAGAATCTTTTAAATCACAATAAAGTCAGATATGTGCTTCTAAGATGCCACAGAATTTGACTTTTATACTATTCAAGATGTATTTTATTTAACATTTTAATTGGCCTTGGAGTAGAGAGCCTGCCTTGTTGGATGACTTTGGGTGAGAAATGAGAAATAACACTTCCATTTAGAATATTTCTTTCTCTTTCTCTTTCTCCTCACAGCCCAGCAAAGAAAAGGAACAATGATGCAGAAGAAGAGATTGAGGAGACACCACAAGAGAAGAAATTGAGACTAGCCAAGCTATACCTTGAACAGCTTCGACAGCAAGGTAAAAAATGGCCTTGTTTTGATATAAAGGGACTGTTAAACTTTTAAAAAGCTGATTTACTTAGTTTAGAACTATCAATGGTATAAGTGAATATATATAACTATTAACGGTATAAATGAATGCATATGAATTACCGAATACAGTGGTGCTTTCATGTAACAAACGCCTCATGTAAAGTATGTTCCACGTAACAAAAATTTCTCTAGGATTCTGCTTCATGTAGCAAACACACTTGTTGGCAGTTGGGGCAGACGCACTGGCCAGCAGCCCTTTTAAAAAGCGTCAGGGCTGCCTGGCACGCCTGCCCATAGTGAAAGCAACACTTCCATGCTGTTCCTCCTGTGGCCAGAGGGAGAGAAGAGCAGTGGAGAAGAGGGAAGCAGCTCAGGGCTAGCCAGCAGGGAGCAGGGGAGAGAGAGGCTCAGGATGGAGAGAAGGAGAAAACGGGGAGACACTTTGAAAGTGTCCTGGATTGCAGCCTCCTAGCCATGTCTACCCAGAAGTAAGCCCCATTGTGTTAAATGGGGCTTACTCCCAGGAAAGTGTCTTTAGGATTGCAGCCTAAGTAGACTTCATAGGATCATGCACACTGAATGCATGCTTTGAATTCAATTCCAGTGTTTTGTCATAATTTTTACATCTAGTTAATATTTTTATATGAATATTTTGGGGTTGTGGAAACCAATCGTCTGAGTTTCTATTATTTCCTATGGAAAAATCCACTTCATGTAAAGAATGTTTTACGTAACAAACATGCCTCCGAAACGAATTAAATTTTTTACATGAGCGCCACTGTATGAGCAAAAGGTTATTTTTAATGAAGAAGCAAGAATAAGGGGGACAATTCTTTATTTGAGAACATATTTTAAAATTATTCTTGTATATTATGAGAACAAAGGATTTTGTTTGAAATAAAGCATTTTTATTTGCTATTATTACATTTGCAACTCAACTTAAAGCAGCATCTGCGGAGTTTCCAGACTGTCTCCCATTTGCCTGACCTGTTTAAATTCAGCAATTGTTATTTAACTGTGGGGAGGATTCAGTAGGGAAGATCAGGGAGCATGTTGGCAAATTCTGTTCCTACCAAGATGCTCTGTAGCTCCACTCTTCTCACCCCCTTCCCAAAAGATACCATTCCCCTCTTCAGATAAACACTGTCAATGGGAAGGGGCAAAGCAGCGAAGTGCATGGCCATAAATGTTGGACTATCACTATGCATGAACATTCCCAGTGATTAAATAACAACCAAATAGGGTTTGCTGCATCATGCATCTTCAGACTATGCCACAACATCTAAGCAGAAATTCTGACACAACTAGCAGTCAAGGGTCAATGTGTTCTCAAACATGTGGTTTCCACTTAAAATTTTCATGTGCTAATTGATAATGTAAAGCAAGTGTGATGAACTGACACACTGCTGTTAAGATTGTTTTCTATAACCACACTGATTGCTATAGGCAATCTCAAACACTGAGGATTTAAAGATTAGCTCCAGAAGCTCTCGTAAGAATGACCACCAAAAGTCAGACCGCCAGTCACCAATATATAGACATTTTCAAAGGGTGTTTCCTTTCACTCTCAAGAATCAAGAAGTTAAGGTGTCAAGGTTAACACAATCATTATCCCCATTATATTTCTAAAAGTAAGCCATAATTTGTGTGCTTTTTTCTTCTTTGATCAGAAGAGGAAAAAGCTGAAGAAGAAGCCTTTGAAAAGGACGTGGTTGCTGGACGACTGAAGGAGGATGTGGTGAGTACTTGGAATTGGCTCTAGACTGTGATATGTCATCACCTCCCACTTCTGGAAAGGGCAGAGAAAGGTGAAGGGTAAATAAGGGTAAATTAAAAATACAAATTTTTAAAATAAATAATATTGTTTTTATTGTTTTTACTGTATCTTTTAGCCTATATGTTTTAATTGTTTTTACTGTATTTAATTATTTATGTTTTTAATTGTGTTTTATGTTTCTGCCGCCTTGAGTCGGGCTAGACAGCCTGAGAAAGGCGGGAATACAAATTTTTAAAATAAAATAAAAATAAAATAAATAAATATTTCCATCCTCCTCCAGAGAGTAGAACAGAAACTCTTCCCATGCTGCAGCAATAGGCTGTTTCACCATGCAGCAACAAAAGAACAGATGGCAGATTTTACCTTACTACACTCTGCCTTCAAATACAAAGTGGAAGGAGGCTGCAAGCTTCTGGCGAAAATATTCAAAGTGGTGCTACAGAGAAATAGATAGATTCTGTTTTCCTTCCACCGACCCTCTAATTTTTAAAATATGGAATTAGCATTCCAAGGTTTAAGTGGTTGTTTTCAGTCACTTCAGTTAAGATTTGGTATGATCATGTCAGTCCCAAACAGCAAGGAACTGTAACAAAAGTTATGAAATATGACTAATAATAATTACACAGCTATTTACCATATATACTGTTTTCTGGCCATTGGATTTCTTTTTTACAATGGCACCAGGGCACAATCTTAATCAACTAAGGCCAGCACAACTTGCATGTCTCCCCACTTGCATGGTGGAGAGGAGGCAGGCTCATGGCCTAACACCACCACTCTGCCCCCAGGAGTGGCACAGAATTAACTTACGGCACTTTGGCAACTCCCCCAAGCCAGAACAAGGCTTTTGCCTGTCTAACTGGGAGTTAGGATTGCAGCCTCTGCAACCACAGTTTCCCAAGATTTATCTCCATCACAAGAACAAGGAACATGGGTGTGTGTTTTAATGAAAGACAACTCTCAAGATATTTCTTAGTCTGATCAGCACATTAAGGGCACAATCAACCAATCTAGGCCGGCACAACTCACCTGTCTCCCCATTCCCATTGTGGTGTGGGCAGGCTGATGTATGCCAGGTACACTGGCCTAACCCTCCTAGACACAGGCATACCTTATGACACTTTTATAACATGCCCATGTCAGTACAGAATTTATGCTGGGACTAATGCCAGCCTATCTGAGGCTTGGGATTGCAGTCTCAGTCTTCTGCGTATGTCCTATATTGTTTATGTATACATAACAACTGTCTGTGTTTTTGGAGGAGATTCTGAGACTGATTTTTATTTCATTTTTTTTCTCCATAGCTTGAACAGAAAGGAAAATTACAGCGACAAATTGCCAAAAATGTAAGTTGTCATAGGTTTTCTTTAGTAATCTTCTTGCTTATCTTGAAAATAGCCATTGCTGTATTTCTTGAAACTGAGGTGTGTTTGTTCTTGGAGCCTTTCCCTCTGAGGGCTTTTTTGGGAGCATGGGAGGGGAATTATTTTTAAAGTAAATTGTTTCTTTTGGTGTCTGACCATTCTATTTGTAATTTTTACCCTGATCCTTCGTTCTAGTAAAAAAGGTTAGTAGTGTTCTCCTATTGACCCTTCTCATCCTCATATTAGGTAATCTGCCCAAGATAGGGCGATGAGAAATCTTATCAACAGGAGTAAAACATTGATTTGTGTATCTAGATTATCACAGATTTGTGATATAAACTTTTTTTTGCTTCGGACCCCCTAAAAGAAGAAAGTTCTCTCCATCACAGGCTTTATATAATCAAGTAAATGTACTTTGGTTTGGATATCGTGTCTCTGTCATGTGGTACCTATTGTTACCAGAGGCTTGAGGATCTGATTATTAGGCAGCTCTAAGTATTGATTTCTCTTTCATTTCTGTCCCTGAGCCCAAATGTTCTTCTAACTGGTACTCTTTGAACAGCTGCAGCCTCCAGACAGTGCTGACATTATAGTACTACGAGGTCACCAGAAGCCCATCACCTGCTTAGTCATATCACCAGATGATAAATACATCTTCTCTGCAGCCAAAGATTGTTCCATCATCAAATGTGAGTCCTTTTCTCTCCAAGTGGTGTTGGTGTTCATGGAATATGGGAGTTGGTGGTAGTGGGCAGAAGAAGTTGAATGTTTCAGTTATGTTCCTCTTTGATATTTTGGAGAATATTTTATTTTTCTATCATATTTCTCCTTTCAAATTCTCCACAAATTTCCTTTTTCAAAATCACTTTCCCCCTCGTCCTTGCTATAAACAAGTACATTTTATATGAAGCACATATTTTATCATCCATCCATTCTCCATCTCACACGCATGAATGAATGGCTCTTACAATTTTACTTTTCCTTTGCTATATGGAATCTCTGATGTCCCTCTGAATTATTGTTGACAGCTCTCTTTTAAAACTTGGAAAACCTATCACCACATTCCACCCCCCTCCCCAGGTTGCTTGCTCCACAACTCGTGTTTTACAGAACTCAGGGTTAAGTGACATAGGGGAAGGTTTACAAATTGTTGTTAAAGGACTTTTCAAATTCAGGTCATATCGTATTATCCATTGGGGTTCTGTTATGTACCCCCCCCCAAAAAAATCAGTGGATACTAAATAAATGAAAATATAGCCCTAAAGACTCAGGTTTCTTGTTCTTCCATTGTTGCCCTAGAATGCTAAATGTTATACTACATTCAGCCACTAGATGGGGTGAGAAGTGGAATGAAATTGCAATTTCTTAGGGAAATTGCAGTATAGTGACTTACTAGTACAATGGTGAAAAACTGGATTTGATGCTTTTTTGTTACAAAGCATTTAAAGGTGGACTCTGGTATCGGTGGTGAGTCAAATCATTGGATACCAAGATACCACTGATATATATTTTTGACCTTGTCCGTCTAACTTGGAGATAATAAATCTAGCCTTGTACTTGCAGGGGATATAGAAAGCAGGAAGAAACTGCATGTGATTCATGGAATGAAAAAAGGAATGGAGGATGGTCACAAAGGCCATACAGCACATATCCTCTCAATGGCTATTTCGTCAGATGGGAAATACTTGGTAAGAAGAACTGCACTGTCTCCAATTTTGGAGAAACTAACCATCAGTTTCTAGTAAAGCTGGTGGGGCTATTTCTTAGTTTTGATATTGCATTGGTAAAAACTGAATGTAATATATCCATTCCATCTGTCAACTCTTAATCCACATTACACTTGGATGAGCTGTTGGCTAAGATGAGGATGTCTTTGCGTTGGGCAAATACTATCAACTTGTGGTTCGAAGGTTGATATGTGTAACTTAATCAGTCTTAGGCTGCAATCCAGAAGTACACTTGGGCTGCCGTATCTCTGGGGTGGCCCAGTTGTGCTAGAAAAGGCTTGGGGTAGCCTAAGACAATGTAGGCTGCCCCAAGACAGATGGACCTGTGCCAGCCTAAGCAGTTCAGGAGAGGCACATTGAGGGCATGTTCAGCATTGCCTAGAATAGAGCAGTTATGCTATATCCAGAACCTGTTTCCCAGGCAGAAATTCCCTCTTCCAGCTCCTCAGTTTATACCACCACAGGAGAAGGTATAAATCTGAGTAAGGTATAACTGGTTTCAGCATAACTTTCTGTTGTGGATACAGCCTACTTGGGGCAGCCTAGCTAGAGCCCTTCTCACTGCCCTAATTCTGCTCTGTTATTCTGTAGATATATTTTTCCTTTTACAGGAATGGTGAATACTTCATTCTGTTGTGTCATGTAGAAAGTGGAACTCATGCAGTCTTTCAATGGTTAATAGCTAGAAATCTCCAGTTACTTGATCCAAAAAGCTAACTTAAGAGATGAGAGAGCTGATACATTAGTCTTTGTAAATGGCCTTTGATAGTCTGGTTGTATGTGGACACTTGCTCGTACTTCAAATGTCTAGAACGTGCAATGTTACTGAAGGATGTGGATGCTTACAAGAATGCCTTTCATTTTCTTTCCACCAGGCTACAGGAGATAAAAACAAATTGATTATGATATGGGAAGCTGCAACCTGCAAGCACTTATATAAGTTCACAGGTCATCGTGATGCTGTGTCGGTAAGTTCAACAGCATAGAGTTGGGGAAGAAATTGAATTCTAGCTTAAGTGCACACATGGGATATTGCTGCAAAAAGTGAGTGATGTTATGATGGAAGCATTTAGCATAAACTTAGAAAACACATTTTGTAAAAAAATACCTTAATTCTAAATTGGGTAGTTGTAACTGGTTCTTTCCCTAATTGTTCTTAGATCAACAGCATATTGCTAGCTGCACTGATTTTACACAATGATTTGGATTAGAAATTATATATATGTGTGTGTGTGTATGTATACACACACACACTTATATAGATTGAAGAGTCACTGACTCATTCATTCACTCATGAACTCACTGATTCATCAATCCCTGGCCAAAATCACTGGACCTGGAAGCATGAAATTTTGGGACGGTATTCCTTCTGTGATGTGGGCTAAGAACCAATTTTTAGAAATTCAAACTGGAAGGGGTTGAAAAGAGGTACAACATTTTTTGTTCCTGTACTTAATATTGAAAAATCACTGACTATCAATATCCAGCTCCAACTCCTGGACCTAGAAGCAAGAAATTTGAGGAGTATATTTGTGCTGCAACCTTTTAAGAACTGATTTGGTGCCTGGTGGTGCCTGCTTCCCAACAGGGTGTCCAGTATTGCCTAGTGTCCAGTGGTGCTTGGTGGTGCCTGGTAGGGATGCACAGTGCTCGAAGGTGCCTGGTAGGGGTGCCTAGTATCTGGTGGTGACCACTGCCCACCAATGCCTGGTGCCCACTAGTGCCCACTGCCAGCCACTGCCCCTTGACTGCCAGTGGCTGCCAGTACCCGGTGCCTGCCAGTGTCTTTTGCCCATGGCTGCCCCATAGTGCCCAATGGCCACCATTGCCCTCTGACTGCGGGTGGTCGCCAGTGCCCACCAGTGTTGATGGTCCCCACTGATGCCTGGTGCCCAGCAGTACCCACCGGTGCCCAGCCAAGTTCAGTGCCCCCAAATATTCTTTAAATTATACTTCCACATCGATGGTAAATTCCGCTAGTGTTTTTATATTGGCTATTGTGGACTGCCTTAAACTTTTTGTGGGAACAGCTAAATAAATGTATTTCCATATGACAAGTGACTACCTATGCACTGAAGTGTTTTCTCAAAAGAATCTGAGACTTGTGTCATGGGAAATATTAAGAGGTTGTATTGGCTCATTTTTAAGGAAATTTACCATCCATAGTAGGTTATTTACTTTTTGTTGGTCCTACTGAAAACCATCTCGTATGTCAAAATGGCAACCTTTGAATCTTAGGAAATGGTTAGCAAAGGAAAACCTCCTGAATCGCAAAGCACAGATTGCACAATATATTCCCACTGTTCTTCTCCCATCTGACAACATTTGTTTGGGTTTGATGAAATGCTATGGGATTTGAATTATGATGGGCTGTGGTGGCACAAGTGGTTAAGACACTGTGCCTGTTAACCAGCAGGCCAGGGTTTGAGACCCAGGTCCCCACAAGACAGGGTGAGCTCTTGTCCTTAGCCTAGCTCCTGCCAACCTAGCAGTTTGAAAGCATGTAAATGCAGTTAGATAAATAGGTACCACCTTGGTGGGAAAGGTAGCAGCATTCCGTATGCCTTGGCATGTAGTCATGTCAGCCCTATGACCATGTTGTCTTTGGACAACGCTGGCTCTAAAGGCTTGGAAACGGGGATGATCACCACATCCTATGAATGGCAGTTAACCTGGGGGGGGGAACCTTTTCATATGTTATGACTCTTTGGTTGAATGCCTAATGAATGCCTTACACTACTTTGGACTGTGGATTTTTTTTACACCAGAACGGGGAATTATAATATGGATGTGGTACTAAACTGCCTCCCAGTTTACTACAGTCAAGAATGAGAAGCAGCAAGAACTATAAAACATTTAATATGCTATAAGTGGCATAATAAAACTTTATTGGAGACCTTTTATTTTGCATTTGGTCTAGTGCCTTTGTTTTGCTGTGGAATATAACCTCCAATTACCACCTTCAGCTTTTTACCTGTTGCTCTGATGGCTCACTCAGGGTACAATCCTAACCAGTTTAGGCCAGCATAACTCACTTAGCATAACTTCCCGTGGTGGTGTTATGCTGGCACATGCTGGCACATGCATGTGCATTGGCATAATCCTCCCAGAAATGGCACAAGAGGCCCTTATGGCACTTTTGAAACACTCCCCCCTCCCCTGTCAGCACAGGAGGCTGGCACATGCCTGTGCATTGGCATAATCCTCCCAGAAATGGCACAAGAGGCCCTTATGGCACTTTTGAAACACTCCCCCCTCCCCTGTCAGCACAGGGCTTATGCTGGTCTGAGTGGGGTTAGGATTGCAGCTTCTGTAATAGTGATGTGTGCTGGTTGTTCTGATGGGGATGGGAGCACAATTTGGAAGAGATTTAAATGGAAGCAGGAGGTGGAAGAAATTGAAATGGCTGTGACTGAGATCACCATCCAGATCTCTCACATTCTGCCTCCTCCTTAATCCCCTTTCTTTTCTCCCATTCAGGGGCTTTCTTTCCGGAAGGGCACTCACCAGCTCTACAGTGCCTCCCATGATCGTTCAGTCAAAGTATGGGATGTGGCAGAGAATGCTTACGTGGAAACTTTGTAAGACGCAGCTCTTTACTCTGTATGCTTATAGGGTAGGGGAGTACCCTGAGAAATGTATGTAATGCATATCTGAACTGTATCCATCCTGAACGATTCTTCTGTAGTTTACAGTGAGTTGATCTAGGGATGGCCTCAGTGAGGTTTTAGCAGTTAAGTGGGGGGAAAACCATGTTGTACTCCTTGAAAAGTAAGTCTTTTTCACTATATCAGGCCATATGAAAAGCTATATGAAGCCAATTATGTTCGCATGAATTTTGTTTTTGGAGATGTGAAAATCTCATGGGAGACCATGCAACTCCCTGATATGTAATAGTATAGTAAACTTTTAAGAATGAATGTCCTCTAATTGACTATAACAAGGCAATAATATTATATAGCCACCTGTACAAATTAGTAACTTGATCAAGCAGACAGCAGAAGCTGTGTCAGAGGTGCTGGAGACAGGGTTCCCTGTAATTTCCACAGGGAGTGCATGGAACACTAAGAAAACTACAAAAGCTCGCTAGGAACATACCATAAAAGAAACTGTGTACAACACTCTGATTATAGCTATGTGGTTCAACAGCTTATGAAATGGTTAAAAACCTTTCTTCATCAATGTCAAATTAATGATTGATTGAGATAGTTCCTGCCAGTTGTCTCCTTTTAGGGATATATTAAAGAGAAATCACATAGCCAAGCTTTTCTAGGCCACTATATAAAACTTATGTGTGTTGGTGTCAATCATAGAGGGTGCTATGCAAATTCTGAATTGTGGAGATTTGTGAAATGTTTCTGGAACAGACTGCTGGGCACTCCAGCACTGTAGACTGCTACTGAAGTCCATCTCTTCCCTTCTTTAGGTTTGGCCATCAAGATGTGATCACAGGTTTGGATAGCCTGAGCCGAGAGTGCTGTGTCACATCAGGTGGGAGGGATGGCACTGTCCGCGTCTGGAAGATCCCAGAGGAATCCCAGCTTGTGTTCTATGGGCACCAGTAAGTAGCATTGGCATTTCTCTCAGGGGTTTCCCTTGGGGTGAATCTGGAGATGGTCTATTTTTAATGGAACACACAGCAAATTAACAAGCCATCCCATAGCTTTTGCAGCAACTCTGCTATGTCCTCATGTTAAATATTTCTTCTAGTGGCTCATAGTAAGCAACTAGTTGGGAGAAGGCCCCCTAATTTTAGGGGCCAAGATTATTTTTAGTACTTGTGTGCTAGAAATGTGAAATCCAAAAAAGACCTCTCAGATCTTACGATTATTAGCAAAACACCAAGCAAGGACTGCCTGTACCCAGGTTGCTTCCTTAATAGAGGGAAACACGGAGTTTAGAAATTCTAATTTCTTCTTTTGTATTTAGAGGTTCCATTGACTGTATCCAACTAATCAATGAGGAGCATATGGTGTCTGGTGCAGATGATGGGTGAGGATCTGATCTTGATTTGGCTAATTACTGTTGTCTGACCCAGTATCTCTTGCATGTGGTATAACAGACTGTCCTTCTTTCAGGTCAGTAGCTCTTTGGGGGCTCTCAAAAAAGAAGCCACTAGCCACAGTGAAGAAAGCCCATGGTCTCCATGGCACACAGGGCCTGGAGCAGCCTTATTGGATCTCTGCAGTTGCTGCCTTGCTGAATAGTGATGTTGTAGCCACAGGTATTCCATGCTTCGAAAGGCTTACATTGCTTTTCCTGTTGCTCTGAAACCAAGGAAAGGAATACATATTTCCTTAAGGCCTGTGATTAGAAATAAGAGATGCGCCTTACGTTTCCCTAGTGGGAACACTGCCCATGTCTAGGGCTTGGTTTAAAGCTGCCTTCTGCTTCAGTCTTCCTCTGAAGATCAGGGTTTACCTAACAAATGCTCATTTGGAGACTGACAATGCAATCCTAACTTGTGTTTAATACTTGCACTGTATCTTAAATACTTGCATTTTATCCAGCCCAAGTTGTGGGGTTGCTGCCGCACTACTGTGGGCAAGGAGAGGCTCATCCCAATAGCAACCTTAAGCCTTAAACCACTTCTAGAATGCTGCCTGGGAAACAAGGCTAGAATCTGGCGTAACTTCCAAAATTGAGCTCTGCTTCCTGCTCTCTGCCTTCCTTGGCTCCTTAATGGCCATCCATTCTGATCTAAGAAAAGAACTTATTGATTTTGATGAGTATGAAAGCAGGCTCTTACTTATTTTGTTCTTCACAGGTTCCCACAGTGCCAGTTTAAGGTTGTGGAAGTGTGGACAAGGATTCCGGAGGCTGGAACCACTTTTTGACTTTCCTCTGGTGGGCAAAGGGATTGGGTGGGATGTTGCTCTTGGCAGAGGTGTATGTGGGGCAGAATTGGGGTGAGGCTCTGTGAGCCTCTGAGTAACCTGGGGAGGGAGGGGTGCGTGTATGTATGGGGGTGGCACGTCACAGAGCTGTCCACAATTGCAATGAGGGCAAATATAGGAAGGTTAAGGTTTTAACCTTCCTCCAGTACCCTTTGCAACATGAGTGTAATTATCCCCATAATATGGGTTTAACTGCTGTGCATATTGTGGGGGAGAACTAATCAGTGCACTCTATACTGTTGATGTAAGGAGATTATGTATGTAAGATATTTTGAAAGAGATATTATATATATTGGTGTCCACCCATGTATGTCAAAGCAGTTTTTAAAGCTAGATTAACTGCTAGTTAAGATGCAGAACAGAGCCCCATCTCCCCTGGCGTCCCATTGAGAATCAGATTGTCTGCTTATACTGACACGGGAAATATCATCATTTTGCTCTTCTCTGCTTCTTTTTAAAAACGCCCAGCAGTTCTGAACATTGCAGTAAAGTGGCATCCTGCAGTTGCAAAATTGCTAGTGCCTTTTTCTTAATACTACCCTTGTGCAGGAGCTTTAAGAAGAGGGTTGCCAGATCAGACTTTCAGAAGAAGGGGCTAGTCTGAAGACATGGTTGTGTTTGCAGCTGTGGGAGATTTTGAAAATTGGTGGTTAGCTATCGTAAAGAAAAGTATTGGCTTTCACAACTCAATATATAAGTTGAGTTGTGTAAGTCAACTTATACAACGTGGTGAGGTACCCGGGGTGTATGAGAGTACAGTTGACAAAATAACCAAGAATAGCGCATGTGTAGCACAAACGTTTCTGAATTCAGGCATGTTCCTCTGTCTATACTATGAATTGGGACAAGATGCCAACTCTGATGGTTTCTTTAGTACTGTTGTCTCTGGCAACTGCAACTTAAGAATAGCAAGGGAAAGTCTACAAACCACAGTGTTGGTTGTGTCTCAGGTGGTAACTGGCTATGTAATTTCTCATACTTGAATATTTTTTCTTTTTTCTCTCAGGTTGGCTTTGTTAATAGTTTGCAATTCTCAAATTCTGGACAGTTTCTTGTTGCTGGAATTGGACAAGAGCACAGGTATTCAGCCATGTCTTTCTGTTTGACTGTTTTTCTGTACATGTTTCTGGAGACATTGGCATAATGTGCCCACCTGCCCTCTTGAAGGTGTATGTATACTGCCTACCATCTCTAAATCTAAACTTATCAGAGAGAGAGGGGAAAAGTTGGGGGGAGAGATTCCATCTGGTGACCATACATTCAGCGGAAGAGGCACATGGAGTTTCTGTAAGTCTACAGCTTTGCACATGTAGGCAGCCCTTTTCATATCTTTAATGGGGATGTGTTGGAGCCAGTGGATGAGGGGAATTGAGTTGGGAACAGAGCCTGGCAACAGTAGGCAAGAGCCTGCTTTTCCTACCACATTCAGTTAGTACCAAGAGGGAAAGGGAGACAGCTTGTCTGGTCATGGGAAGAACCCTTTATAAAGCTCACTCTGAAATATTAACAGAACTGCAGTTAAATCTAAAGCTGGGTTAGAGGATGAATCTTCTTAAGATTATCATGAGACTGGTAAGAAAACAAGAGCATATTTTAACAAGCTTTTGTCAGGCAATGAATAGCTTGCTGGGAACACATGGAAACAATAGGTCTCATGGCTGGTAGTCTGACTCCAGCTTTGTCAGCCTCTCTAAACAATCTAGAGTAACTTTGGGACCTTTTATACTAACATAGTTACAGTACCACTTATGAGAAACCTATGGGAAATGCATAGAGCAATCCAGAGAAATGCCACTTACGACTTCCCGTAGTTACTCTGGATTGTAGGGTCTGTTTCTGTAGCCTATTACCAATCCACTGTTGCATTTGACTGCCAATACACTGGAGCTGACATCTTGAAAGGAGCACATGAGTGAAATATTTGATGAAGCCTATGGAAGGGGCTGACGCATTTAACTTTTAACTCCTTCATTAAAGGAGTTTGTTTCAAGGGCAGATCATTTATTTGCCAATGTTTTGTTTCAGGCTGGGTCGCTGGTGGAGAATCAAAGAAGCCAAGAATAGTATCTGCATTATCCCGCTCAAGAAGACTAATGCAGGTGACACAAGTGTACCTCCTGAAGGCTCCTGATCTCCTCAATACACTGACTCTGTCTATCCTTGGATTTTATCTGTACAGTAAAACTGCCTTTGTGTTAGTAAAATGATAGTGGTCGTCTCTTAATTATACTCTCAGGATTCTTCAACTGTGTCTCATCGGATGGTGTGAGAGAGGAGAACTCACCAGGGTGTGAAAGCTGTAGTGAGAGCTGCTGGAAGCAGGCTTCTGCTTCTTGTCACACCAGAGCGAACATCTGTAGCCTCAGAGAACTTTCACTCGCTTCTGCTTCTGCAACTTCAGCCAAGACTTTGATCACATGTCCTGGCTTCCTTTGACATTAAAAGGAAGAAATGTGCATGCTTGTGTCAGCTAGCTTTGCTTACCACCACACAGTTGTGGTTCTTTCTAATACACCTCTTCTCTTTCTCTCCCCCTTTTGTGGAGAAAGAGAGTGAAGTGGCAAATGGAGATTATCTTATGCCACAAAAGCAGGGAGCTTGGCTGTATTCAGCATCTCTATAGAGAACTGTGAAAGTTTGCTTGCTCTCCTTGCCCAAGAGGTAACATATATATTTGGATATTACAGGTTTTCTGTTCTACTTTTCTCACTTGACTCACAAGACCAAAGGCAGCTCACATTGTCTGTCTGTCACTAAGCTCCATTTTTAACCAGTTGAGTTTTTACAATTAATGTTCTCTGAGTTTCTCAAACTCTTAATTTCCAGTTGATGTACCTTACAGTGTAGTTGTCATTCTTTTTGCTGTCATAAGCCTTCCAACCCACTAGTAAGAGCAGCCACATATTAGCAAGGTGTTCATTATTGGCAGCAGACAATCACATCTTGGGGCTTATTGTGTTGATTTATTTGCCCTCTTGCAACCCACTGATCAGCAGCAACAGCAACACCTCATGGCTCTGTATTCTCACTACAGCTTATCAGCTATCTTGGTCTCTCTTCCAAGAATGGCCAGTATTACGGCTACTCAGAAACTTTGGGCCTTGCAGCAGCTTAATCTCCAGACCACACCTCCTACTTCAGCAAAGCACATTGCGGCTATGTGTTTGAACATCTGTACCAAATTTAGCAACCTCCCCCCGGTTGAAGGGGGGAGCCACCTCTGTGGATGAAATGAACTTTAGCTTATTTACGCAGAAGTACTGAGAAAATTCCTAAGTGACAAGACAGTGAGGTGGTGACAGCTGAGCTTGACTCTGTAGAGAAAGAAATACCGCTTCTGTGGCATTTGAAGCCTTCTCTGGAACATTTGCATCGTCATCTTGACTTAATAACTCACCAAGTATACCGGGTCAGATAGCCCTGGAGTGTAGATCTTCAATGAGGTACTCTGCTTATCTAAGACTTCAGTAATTTAAAAAAACTTTATTTACATAAATTAAAAAATCACATACTTCTTCACAAAACCGTACTTGAAACTCTTTTTAAAACAATATGTATCACAATAACACTTTGTCTTTAGTTCAAATAAAGTTCACATTCTCTTTTTTTAGCCATTATTGTGTGTAGCAGCAGCACCACTGTTTGTTCCTGTCCCCATCACCCACTGCACTGTCTGCTTTTCCTGTATTTTGAAAATACTTACTTGTTGGAATATGAACTATCTCTTTTGTCATTGGGTCAGTATAAAGGATTCTTTGTTGCTAATTAGTGTTCATTCTGGAGGTGGCAAGGCTTTGGACAAGTAACTGGATGGTATTCACGCAGTGGGAAGCAGGCACCAGGCATCTCTACTGGGCATCTGGGTACCACAGTGCACAGTGTATTTTTAAGATTAATGGTAACATATGGGGCATCTTAAGAACTTGCTGTCAAATCCCAAGCAGGTTTACTCAGAAATTGGGGCCCTATTCACAAAAAATGTACATGGGATTGTTGCCTTTGTGCACCAGAAATTTGCTTCCATGTATCACTGGATAAATGTGAAAAATGACTTTACAAGTACCCTGGATGAGCCACACTGGAAATTCTTTCCTTTATCCAGATACTCCTCTGTGGTTCATCAGTCCCCGATAGGTATGCTTGTGGTCTGGTGGTGCTTGATGCCTGCTTGTGTCTGGTACTCCCTGGTAGGGATGCCCAGTGTCTGATGCTTCCTGTTGCCTGGTGGTGGTGCCCAGTGCTGCCCACTGGTACCCAATAGAAATTCCTGGTGCCTGATACCTACTGCATGGTGATATGCATTTGGGATGCTCACCAGTGCCCTGGAGTGGCTTCTGGTGTCCAAGTGTGTCCAGGGCCCACAAATAATCTGGAAATTTTACTCCTGCAACAATGGGTACATTCAGCTAGTTTCTGAATATAACTTTTGGGTTTGCTGAGAGGAGGAGTGTGGGAGAACAGAGTGTACACCTAGAACTCCATGGACAAAAGGTAGGACAAAAATGTAATAACTGGTCCAAAGAATGTTTGCCACTCATTTTCAAGAGTGCGTATTTGGCAAGAAGAGATTTCATGGTACTCTGGGAATTTTATTCCCTTGCCTATGAAAGCTCTTGTGTTCTATTATGCATATATAATATGTACCGGTATGTTCTCTGCCTTGAAGTTCATTCTTACTAGTGCTTCAGTGTACCATACAATGATGTCTGAGAATGCACTGGCTGCCTCTATGCTCTGTTCGGACCTTAGAGTAAGAAATATTTTTGGCAAGCCATTCCCCTTGGCCAGGACTGCGTGGTGCAGTACTCTTCAATCTTTTCATTCTCCAAACCCAAAGAACTTTTTAAAATGCATATGTTGGCAGTTCTGTCAGTGCAATTTCATTTGGTGAAGAATAGTGAATACAGTTCTTGGGTGTGGGGCATATTATATCTTGTGAAAGTCTTCATGCTGAAGAAGATATTTGTACTAGTTACTGTCACTGAGGTTGGAAAAGGAAAGCAGTCACCTTAATTTTAGAGCTGGTGCCATAAGACACAGTTGTACTGCAAGTTTTAATTCGCTTGTGTTGGGGAATTAGTTTGTTACAATTGACCTTGAGGCAGATTCTTAGGGTTTGATTTACAGAAGGGCTGTTTTGATGCCAAAAGGCTCTTAAAAAAGGCTTTTTCAAAATCAATCTAAACTTCATATTTGCAAGTTATGCTGTCCTTATTTTTTAAAATCATTGCTGTAGGAGGGGCTTACTTTTCTTGATGTGTCTTTTAAAAAAAATCTTCCTGCCCATCTGTGGCAGTGCTTTATGATGCTGATAGCGATAATCTGAGTACCAAACTGGACTACGGTTAAAATCAGGTAATTTATAGTAGACCATTTGGATACAAATTTCTAATTCCCATTTTTCTCCTTTAAAAATTGTGCATCTTGTACCCATTTTGTAATTGGGTAGTGATAGTAACAGTTGCTGTATTTGTAAATACAGCACTTATGGTAAAAAGGAAATGCAGTTGATCCTGTTGTTTTTCCTGTTGTTGAAAATCACTGTAACAAATCCTGCCAGTGCCACTGTCCCTTATTGAGTTAAAAAGTTTTGTGTAAGTAGCAGCCTTAATACCTTTTCTGTAGGATAGGGGACATTGCACCTGTCTACTACAAATACACAGTGCCATATGTTGCTGACACAGATGACATAGTTGAGGCAGGTGCATGTTCTACAGTAGGTGCCTCAAGTCATCATTAACATGTTGCAGAAATCTAGTAAAGACATGCTTATAGCTCCACTGCAATAAATAAATAAAAAAATTAAAATGGCACTGACACAACATTTTTAATGGTATTCATTAAATCTTGCATAAATAAAATGCAAACTGCTACTGCAACTCATCATAATATGTTGCCTGATTCAAACACGTAACATGATTACACAGGAAATACTGGTAAACATCTTTTAGACACCCAAAACTTTGCTTCAGTGTCTTCACAAGTTTGAATACAGTAGCTGCTGTTCTGTTGGTGGTTCCCAGCAGGATGCTCAGGTGTATCATGTACAATAAGAGGTTGGAATTGGTAGCTCGGCCTTTGAGGCAGTTTTTGCAATATTAATTATTTTACAACCTTGAATTGTGACTCTTCCCTCCCTCTCCCTTACCCCCCAAATACCTGTTTTTTAAATGTTGGTCTTCTTGGGATTCTGAGGTAGCTCCACCTTCTCCCCTAAAGCTCGTTGGGAGAATTGTTCATTCAGAGACAGGTATGAGACCTGCCTTGTACACAAAAAATTGTCCATTATGCTTCATGGTTTATACTTGATTTACCATAAATGCCATGTAATAATGCTGAAGAGCTTACAAACTGAATTGCTTTATATAAATAACATTGTGCTTCTTCTGACATCTTGTTTTACTGTAGCTTCTGTAAGAATTCATAACTAAGGCCTTGAAATATTTTACTCCCTTTTATGTGTTTTGCCTATTTTTTTCCCAAACAGGTTTGATACTGAAATGATTCTGCGATTGTAATTGTGATTACAATTTACTTGCTGTTTCTACGAGGGAGTTTTCATATGAGATTTTGTTTTTCTCGGCTGCCAGGAAATAAGAGTTTAAAACCATTCACAAAGGTTCTACTCATGTGATTGTCAAGCGTCGGAGTTAAAGTGAGGTGTATAACAAAAATAGCACAAGATTTGAATCAGCTTGATTTTAAAAATCGTTTCCCTCTTGTATTCTCCAATAGAATTTCCTGTACTTCCAGCGAAAGGCCATCAAGACTCAGTATTTCTACCGGAACAAGCAGTATTTTTTCAAAATCCTCTGGACTACATTGTAGAGAAGCATAAGAAAGGAACCATAGTTTGTCTTGCGAGTCGGTGGCATTAGGCAGTGTTAGGAGGCCCTGTCAAATTAAAGGACCCAACCTCCAGGCTTCATAGTGCCATCTTGGCTCTTCCATGTAAGGCCTGATCCTTCAAAAAGCAAGAGTTTTACCAAGGCTTGCTTGCAATGGTGCAGGAAACTGGTGTACTTTTTCCAATAATGAACCTTTTGGACATCAGGAACCACAACCACAATCAGTAACTCTCCTTGGAGAGAGATGGGTCTCCTCTAAGTCAATCTGACCAATGTTTCTCAAAACGCTGGAGCCCGCCTTAGTTTTAACCTCTTTGCTTTATTCTCCTTTTCCAGTTATCTTTTTCTGAGGTCAAATGCACATGGAGAATTTTTTCACACAGAATATTTAGCATTTAATTGTGTTGTGTCTGCTAGATAAGAATGATACTTTTTGTACTAGTAGTTAAATCATTCCTTGTTTCTTCATGATTGGGATGTGCTTCTCATTGAAAGTAATAATCTGAGGAGGTCTTTGACTTTGTGCAAGATCCTATTCATCAACAGTCCCTTTTAGAAGCCTCCTTGCGCCTGTCTGGAGCCTGACATAGTTTGGAACAACTTCAAGCTCTTCCTTTGATAGCAGCGAAAATTAAGGTTCAATCAGAATTATGGAAAAGCCCACAAGGTAATCTAGTCCATCTTCCTGCCTGTAGAGATAATCTGGTGTGCCTCCATAGGTGTCTTGAGCTTCTGCTTGACGATGTCTAGCAACAGAATACTCATTTCAACAACACATATAGTAAAATAGGAAGATCTCTAGTAACAGAGAACCCACTACATTCCTCTGAAATTGGTTCCACTGCCAGACTGCTTTTACAATTCAGAATTTCTTCCTTGTAGTATTTAACAGGAATCTTCTTTCTTGCAGCTTGAACCCACTTGATCTTGTTCTACTCTCAGGCAGTTTCAGAACATATTTGTTTCTCATTTCATATGACCACCTTTCAGGTATTTGAAGAGCACCATCATATCTCCTCTCAGCCTTCTCCAAGTAAGCATACCAAGTTCTCTCAACCTTTCCTTGTAGGACTTGTTCTCCAGACCTCTGATAATCCTCATGATAATTCTTTGAAACTGCTCCAGTTTGGCTGTTGTGTGGAAAAAAGTCAAACCACTATTTCTCACAGCTTGGAAGTTCTATAAATATAGGCTAAAATTGTCTTGGCCTTCTTTGCAGCTGCCTCACACTGCTGACTAATATTCAGCTTGTGATCCACTGCAAATCCAGAATCCCTCTTGCCTGTTGCGCTGCCAGCCCAGAAATCCACCGCTCTATTCCTGTGTCTAAAACCACAGTACATGGATTTAGTGCCTTAGGGTAGTGTTATGTCATAATCTGCCTATAACCTGTGCTGGTTATATCAAAATAGGAGATCGTGGCTAGCAACTGGCAAAGTAGCTTTGCACCAAAATGTTCAACACTACATAGCCTCCTTAGTTGGAAAGTATGTACTGTCCTCTTTTGGTATCATTTGTCCCACACAGCTCTGGTCTATGGAGCTTTATTACACCATTTTTCTTGTTCCTTCTATGGAATGGAGTGCCATGAGCCACCTGCTATTAAAGATGCTGAAGGTGGGTCAATTAAATCTCGAAGTACAAAAGAGAGAAACCTTCTGTCCCTCACAAAAAGGAAGTAGTTACGGCAGTGGCAGCTTGAATCACACTACTTTTGTGGTGTGTTATAACTTTTAGTCCCTGCCTATAGTAATAGGAAGATCACAGAGATGCTATACGCATAAGAGGGTAAGTGACAGGACACTGGAAGTGCAAATACAATATGGAGCAATGTCACACATCTCATAGGCTGGATAAGTAGGTAATCAACATGGCCCATCTTCACACAAAGTGTCAGGCTTTTAAAAGACAGCTCTCTTTTAAAAATTATATCCATATTGGTATTAATCCTCCTAAATAGCCAGGGAGAATAAAATATTAAGCTGCAGCCATACTAGGCAACTGAGAACAGGCTTTGCACACACACAAAGTCTTTCAAAAGAAGTAGGTTCAGCTCCCTACTAGATCTTCTTCCAGCCCAGCTTGACCTGGAGGTTCTTTAACAGCGCTGTCTCTTGCTTTAGCCCTGGGTATCCTTTAGCATCAACAGTATTTTGCCTGGTAGAGAACTCTAATCCCTTGCTCTTGGTTTAAGAAGGCAAGGAGACAGAGGACTTCTGCAAAGGTTAGGACAGTAACCAAGTACTACAGTATAAAATACAAGGAACAAACACAGCTTTCTTGGCAAGGAGGAAGGACATTTTCTTCCATCTCTAAATTGTATGCAGGCATAGGCATATTTCTGTCCACTGTACAGGTTGGCTGCTTACCTATCTTAGGACAGGGATTAATTCATCTTCCTGGTTGTAAAATGAGGCCCTCATCTTTTCCACAGACTAAGAAAATGAATGCAAAAAAGGTGATCCTGTAGATGTATGTTGGCAACAGGTTTCTTTGCATTTGATTTTTGTTATATACAGCTAAGGCCGCAGTCCTTTACACACTTTCCTGAGAGAAAGGCCCATTGAACACAATGGGGCTTTCTTCTGAGCAGACAAGCATAGGCTTGCATTATAAATCACCTTCCTCCTTCATTCTTGTCACCTATTCTAGCAGGAGCGCTCATTCCATATCGTCTTCTACTTACCCAGATTCTCTCCTCCTCTTTGGAGGAGGACAGACTGACAATATATAGGCCTTTTGACCTATTCCGCCAAACCCTGGCAAGATTATGGAAACATGCATAGGTCTCAGCCAAGCAATTGGATTTGTATGCTATGGCCTGCAGTCCCTTATCGCAGTTAATAATAGGCTTCTTGCTCTTCTTTCTGTCCTCACCTGCTTTGTTTAACAGGATATATCTCTCCGTATTTCTGTGACATTAAAAATCAGGTGTGGTTATCAAATTTTCTTCTTGGCCACTATCACAAAACACTTTATTCACTGATTTCAGGAAGCTGCTCTTGGAGACTTTTTCCTTTGCTAACACTGGTGACCCATAAGACTGAACTCTTTCAGTACTGGAGCATTCACATATGTTTGTGCTGCCAAGATTTCCAGGATAGGGAGGAGATTCTATCCCATCTCTTCTGTCTGTTGCATTCTTGTAAAATTTGTAAGCACTGCTGCTTACACAATGCCAGAGTATATTATGGTGTGTACTGAGGAAAGGGTTGGCAGGGAATAGTATACCAGCCGACATATTCCTTTTCCAGTTACAATGAAAGAAAGGAAAATGGAACCTCTTAAACAGTAACGTTGTCCAACAATTACATAAGGAATCCATCCTATTCAGTTCTACCTTCTTACAGCAAAGGAAGCTTCATGGGCCACTTTACAGATCTCCTGATGCTCCCAAAGTTTTGAGCTGCTGCTGGACTTTGGGGAGGTTTAACATTTGGTCTCTGTTTTCATGCAGCTATTTCCTTTTCCTTGGGAAATGTTTGTCCAACGAGAGGGGCTGGGGAAAGGAACAAAAGGCCCATCGGGAAAGAAAAAGGCATGTGTTGATAGAGAGTGAGCACTGAGGCAGCCTACACTCACTGACAGAACATGGGGTGTTCACAAGGATGATGTTGTGGAGTCCACTACTTCGCGTCCATTGCACACTGTTGGGACATATTGAGAAGATGATCCTGGAGGACAGAAATAGGAGAGAGGAAACAAGATCTTAAAGAACAGCTTCAACATCTGTAAAGTATCACAAGTATGTCACCTAATAGAAAAGAATAATATGTCATAACTGAGAGTCCAGCCACACTGTAATATAATGGACAAACTCCAACCACCAAAATATCTAGAACAGCGATCAGTAAACAGGCACAATCTTTGATACAATAGCTTTTCTTGCACAATATAAATTTTGCACTGTCATGACAAAGAAACAAAGCTGTCTGGTGCCTATTTCCCACTAAATTTTGATTTAAATTTTTAGCAGGAACTTTTTTTCTTCTTTAAACACTGCACCTTGGAATCAGTGCCTAACTGTGTGTATAGCAATTTCAGATGCTTTTTCCTTATTAGATGAAGTAGCTTAAATTGGCTACTAGTTCAGTTACCTTAAACTCGGCAGATGCCCTCAGCACATTTGTACTGTAAACAAAACTCTTTAACAAGTAAAGGATGCTTTAGCTGCCAGTTGAGTTGAACAGGAAAGAGTGTGGTGCTTCAAGACATCATCACTCACCATGTGAATGGCTGGAGCCAGCAGCAGTCACACTGAAACGATTAGTAGCAACACGATGACTGGCTACATTCTTCTGAGGCTGGAAGAGGATGATATGCAGCTTGGGAGTGAAGAGGCAACCAAGGACCACCGTGCCACTGAGGCTAACTGAGATGCACATAGTGGTGGTCTGAACCTAGAAGGGCAAAGAAGAAGAGTATCAGTGCAGTCCTGAAAAGTAAGGACAGAAAGTGAGATGTATGTGCATTGCACATTCTAATCAAACAACTTAGGTAAAGGGACAAGTTAAATGCAGTCCCAGAAGAAAAACGCACGAGCTTCCATAGCTGTATAGGATTAGGTTGCTCACTTGACTGAAGCTATTGTATTTTTTTCCTCCAGGGCAAAGAGGCACTGTTAAAAACTCCAAGATTCCTTTCAGAAGTTATTTGGAGGTTGATACCAATTTGGAGGTTGATGCCAACATCCCTGGAGAGTCCAAGGATATGCAGCAGGGGAGGGGAGTTCACCTTTTTACCCCAAACCTCAGTCTCCCCTGTAATTGTGCCAACACACTACCCAGTTTCTGAGTGGTTGTGCGTTTGCTGAGGGGGTTGAGCTCTCATCTGCCTCAACTAGTTTTTCCCTGTATAGAGACAATTAAATCTCAGTTTACTCAGCAATCACGCATGAAGTTTGGCAGTATTGCCATACTTCTGCACCACCAAATTCAGTGCAGAGTGTATCCCCATCATTGGACCTCATCACATGTCTTTGGTAGACCTTAAGCCATTCCTGGAAGATTGGAAGCCCTAAGTATGGGTTTACAGAATACGAACCCCAGCAATTCAACATGATTTGGGTTCAGTTCTTCCCATCAAGTGTCTCCACTGTCTAGATGCGTATGTTCGGGGGAATAGAACAAAGTGCAACTCAGTTGGACATTTTGTAGCCTTAATTAGAGTAGGAAAATGAAAACTAAGGCATTAAAGCAAGAGATTCCATATTTCACCTTAAATCCTGGTCCCTCACTTTGCCCCTTATTTCTAACAGACCACTTTGTGGCACAAAACAGTGCCTTTTGGTTGTGAACCGAGGAGTGATAGAGAACAAGTAACAGGGTCAGCACTATCCACTTGTTCCAAACCCTTATTGCCACTTTACCCCATTTCTGAACTCATGTTTTCATTAATGATCAAGTTACCAGCCTCAATAGTCAAGATTCAACTATTGGAAAGTCACTACTGGAAAATTACAGTATTCGAGAACAGCTGATTATACATATTTAGGGCCTGCCAGAACCAATGTATAAACTGCAAAGCCGTGGGTGGTTAGAGCAGAAGATAGTCTAACATATTGGTTTCCTTCATGTCTGGAGTGTGTCTCGGGTGCAGAGCGTCTTAGCATTTTAAATTGCTAAGGAAATACCCATATCATAATAGAAAATTAATGTACTTATTTTTGCAATGTTTCCTCTCAGTCAGTGCATTCTCCATATGGACAGAAGTCAACTCCCACGACATGCAAATAGATGTTATGCAAGAGGAGAGAAATATGAAATGGAAATTATTCTAATGAAGTTTCAGTGACTGCTAGGAGATCCAGCTGACTTAATGAATATACAAACCAAAGGATTTTCTCTAACAAAAAAAGTTTTCCCACTGACTAAAGCATTAATAGAGTTTTTTAATAAATTTACGAAGAATGGGTGAAAGGAACTTGAAATCCAGTCTCTGGGGCACAAAATGAATAATGTCAGACACTAGGTGGTTCCTCTCTCTCCTCTTAAGTAACCTCATGAGCCCTTCAGTGTTGGTGCCATAGCATAACTATTATTAACAGGATTGAAATATTGCTTTACAACTAAAAGTTAACAGAAAAAAATTAATGGCTCCCTGTCCCAAAAGGACTCACAATCTAAAAAGATGCAAACGAACACCAGCAGACAATCACTGGAAAAAACACTGCTAAGTAGGGCTGGTTACTTTCCCCTTGTTAAATAAAAGAGGAGTGCTCACTTTAAATAGATCCTCTTACCAAGTTAGCAGGGAAAAACCATAAATTCAATATAATCAATTCAGGATTGTTGTAAAATGTAGAACTTCCCTAAATGCTATGGATGTGCAGTTTGGGGGCAGCAGACGAGGCAAAATCATCCCACCAGTCAGTGTCCTCTGAAAAATCACTGCAAGTTAACTCAATGATTATGCCTGCATTCTGTCTGCTTCCTTATGTGCAAGCAGGCAGAACTTGTGCACAAACAGGTTAGGATGTGATAACTTCTTGGAGGATTTTTGTAGTATGGTGGTGGATGTATGTAGTATGTAGCTGGTGGATTTTTGTAGTATGCATTAGCAGGGACCCCGGGTCTGCACATCCCAGGTTAAATGCAGCTGTCATAGTGATTGAATTTTATGGAAGCCATAGAAATATATATTTTTTGGCCACTTGTTGAAAAACTCTTATTCCCTACCTTCCATTCTAAGACTTCTGCAGTAAGACCTCTCCAGATAAGCTAGTACTCTAATCAATAGAATCTACCTTAGCCCTCCAGCTCCCCTGAAGGACCACACACCACTGGGAACCTTGAGAACATGGTTGTCTTTAGGAGAATTAATTTAGGATAGTAAAGGAATAGCAAAATCCACTATTAGAGTAGTGAAGCTATGTATGATCTGAATATACTGTAATTGAGTTCACTGTAGCAAATGCAGAAGCAGAAAATGAATGGGTGCCTTGCAACTCATAGGTGCTTGGGAATCTGGAAGCCCTACACTTCATTAATTCCTTGAACCCTCTAGTATACATGCAAAATTACAGCTTCTGTTTGTTTGATTGTTTGTTTATTATTAATGGACTTATACCTCACCTTTCAACCCAAAAGGAAACACAAGGCAGCTTGAGTTCCCAAGAACTTTGCATCAGAATTGAACTGTATGCCACTTGTGTCACCAAATGGTACAGATACATTTAATTTAACAGTTCCCCAGGAAAATATATGAATATGTTACTGAGAAAAAAAATCAGATCTCCTCCTTGGTATATTTTATTTTATTGGGGGGATAGTGATTTCAATGCATGTGTTCCATTCCTAACTGACATGCAGTGAATATATCAGTATTTTATTAACTATAGCCTAGCAGAAAATGTCAAGTTACAAACAATTCTTAGGGTCCAATCCTATCATTTGTTTCCTTCCCTTGGGGCTGCATCAGGGTTAAAGCATCAGCTACATCAACCCTGGAAAGGTGGATAGGATTGGACCCTAAGTCATTCCATGTATCCAGAGATAGTTTTAATTCCAGAAATGCTACAAAATTAGCTTGAAAACAGTAAGTCTTCTGTGACATGACCTAAAGTGGAATTAATGTGTCCCTCTAGCCCAGGGTTGTTCAAACCCCTGCCTGGGGGCGGCCTGCAGCAAGGGAGGGCACCTGGATGTAATTGCCATGTGTGCTCCCCGAGGCGTCTGGGGGGCTGCTGTGTGATACAGGAAGATGGATTAGATGGGCCTTTGGCCTGATCCAGTAAGGCCTCTTCTTATGTTCAGTAGCACCTACCAAAACTGAACCCCTTTCCTGGGCCTGATCCAGTGGAGAGCTCTAGCAGGTTCGCACCTACTCTATAGAACCGGCTGTTAACGATAGCTAGGACATATAAAGTTTAAAAACAGCAATTTAAAAGTGGCTGCCAGATGGGCATAGAACCGGTTGTTAATTTCTTTGAAGCCCATCACTGGCCTGATCCAACTGTCTGGTTCAATGCAGACTTGCACTAGTTATACAGCTGCCACTGGTCCGAGATTATTAATGGTGGCTGCTGGGGAATATCCCAGGGGAAGGAAACAAAAAGTCCCTTACACAGAGGATATCTCCAGAGGACAAAAGCCATATTGTCACATAGGGATTTGATTAGGATTGGACTGTGCAAGTGTGAAATATAAGGCTGACTATTCTCAGAGCTGCTTTTTCTGCAAAAGGATATAGCGTGACACAGCAGGAGGGAGAAAAAATTCTTAGAATATGTGAAATGGAAATGGTGACATTTTATTGCCAAGTTAGAGCCATCTTGACTGGTATTTCTCAAAAGGCTATCTACATCTTGAACATGAGAAGGAATGAAGGTTATGTTGTTGGTGAAAGTATTTGCCCTTGCTATGTGTCAAATCTGTGAAATCTTGAAAAAAAATCCCCTAGTATAGTGAAAATTCTCCAGGCATCTATACCAGTATATTACATATCCTAGTCACACATAGTGTGACCACAGATTTCAATGGTTGCACATAAATGGTCAACTTTGCCTGTACACAGATGAGCACCATTCACTAAACGGGAAGATCCTCAAATCTTGAGGGGACAATGTGTATGAATTTTGCTTTCCACAAACCCGTAGACTCCAGAGGCTTTTGCAAATTCTCAGAAATGTAAAACCAGACTCTGTTTTAAGTTTCCTGAAATCAAACTCTCTCAGCAGGTGTAACCCAGCACATCTTTGCTAATTAGGCCACCTGAGGTCGACCTTCTGAGCTCCATATGATCACCTACATTCCAATGATCTAGCCTGGCTCACCATACCATCATTAGACATTGCCTGAGGGAGCCATTGAGTTTCATTGGCAGTCTGAGAACCTTTCACCTTATCCTGCTTGGATGATGATGAAGGTCTGACAGAACACAAGCAACAAATTCTTACAGTCTAACCTGAAGATTAAATTATATAAAACTCCCCGTCCAAGTGAGGCAAAATGGTTCCTCTCCAAGCCCTCCAAATAGCGTCAATTTGCCGATTCAATAGAATTTATACATTGTAATGTACAAATTTGGAGAGCAGTGACTGAGGCAGCCAAGTGGGTTGAGACCACTTGGGTGGGGGGCAGAATTCAGATTATCTGCACAATCCTGAGTAACTACAGGAGCCCTTACATCAACATAAGAAAAATTTATTCTGGATTGCTCAATGAATTTCCCTTAGGCTTCCACTAGGTGGTGCCATAACTACATCAACATAAATGTTTCTTAAGAGCTCCCATAGTTACTCTGGATTGTGCACTAAGTGAAATAAAGGCTTGAAATCTGAACTCTGGCCAAAGGCAATGAACAACCTGATATAAGAGCCCAAGATGTAAATGGAGGCTCTCTTGAGAGCCCAGAGAGAGAGAGAGAGAGCGGGGGGGAGAGACTGAGAGGGAGAGATGGGTGGTCAGGTTGCATGTGGTTCAGGGGTAAAACTTAGGAAATTTGTGGATGAAACCCTGGAAGAATAGGCCTCGCTGTACTCACTGGGGGCAAAGTACTGTATATCAAAAGGCTATTCCGGGAAGAAACCCGGAGTGAAGATTATACACATGGTAGAAGGAATCAAATGAAGACAAAAACCCTCAAGTCAAGCAGAAAATCACTGGATGCTCACTTGATTGTGGCCCCTCACCCTAAAAAAGAAGGCAGTGCAATCCTAAGCATGTCTACTCAAAAGTAAGTCCCATTGTGTTCAATACTTACTCCTGGTAAAGTGTGGTTAGGATTGCATCCATAGTCACTGAAACCAAAGGTTAGACTCAGAGAGCTAAAGATCATAGAGCATCACCATCATCAGCTGCATCAATTCACATTTTGTGACCATCTGAACTTCCTAGGTCAGCGGTTCATTGGAGTTAGGGAAAGCCTATTTATATGCCTGTGGTCTTCATCACTCCTTGTCCTGTTTCCCATCCATTCTTTTCATCTTTTGCTAAACTTAAGAAGAGCCCTGCTGGATCAGGCCAAGAGCCCATGTAGTCCAGCTTCTGGCATCATCACTATAATCCACCATGCTTCCTGTCTTGAGACAATCTTTTCATATCAGCATCTCTGCACATAAATATTTATGAATTTTGAGCCTTTATTTCCTTGCATTATTCTGGTTTCAGAGTGTTAGAAAGAGGTTGGCACAACATACATGGGTAACGCATAGTGGGTTCTCTCTAATATTGTTAGACATGTCTGTCCCATGGAAATAGTAGCTGACTTGTCTCATTTGTTTCAGTTGTGTTCAGTCCCGGCCTCTTTACTGTTTGCCATGGTTGTGATTCAACCCACAGATTCCATATCTAAAATGGGGGAAACAAGGGTCCTATATTATCAGAGGCAGACAAAAGGAAGCTTTCATCAGTACACATACAGCTATCTAGGATGAGAAGTCCAAGTGGGACAGTCTGTAGTCTGCCAACCTTGCAGCAATTCCTCAGTGCATATCCAGGCTGTTGCTTGCATGCTTATGCGCTGGGCAGTCATGAGCAGTCATGGAGAGAGGAAAAAAAATAGCACAACTGAACAGCTTAGTAGTTTGTACCAACCTTCTTAAAGTGTCCTGGGAGCTGACAGAATGGAGGATACTGTCACTCAACATATTAGAAGATAGTCATAAAGCAGAATTTCTCCATTTGCTAAATTACAAACTCACAGACCAATCCCTGTATCGGTGGGAGGGGGATTAATTAGAAATAACTCCTTGGGGAAGTGAAAGTTTGTTCATTTACCCAGAGAAAACCTTAACTGCTCCCATGGGACTCTGGATCTATGCAATTTAGCTGGATCTAGCAATTTAGGACTCTGGATCTACTCTGGATTTAGCTGGCATAAATCCAACGCATGGAACTGTGGCAGTCAGGGAGACAGACAGGGTTAGGGCTGCCCACTTATAAGGAAAAGGAGAAGTTTTTTCCCCCAGGCCACAAGGCTAAAATCCAGGACCTGTCCTGGAAAAACAGGGCATATGATCACCCTACTGGGGAAGAGGGTTATAAGAAAGCATTACATTTCCCCATCCACATCCTGAACAGATAGCTCAAGAATCATAATCCATAGTTCATGCACAACCATCTTTCCCAAAGCCATCTGTTGAACAAGGTGAAAATAATAGCAGTTTACTCAGTTTTCACCTTCAGAAGATAAATACTGTACTGCTCTAGAAACAAGTGATTTCCCCTGAAACTAAAACCAAGGAGTGTAGATTACTTCACATTAGTGGGCAATTAGTAGGACTGGAAATTCAGACTAGGACTGGAATGACCAGGCTCAAATCATGGCTTGAATCACAGACATAAGGAATGGCAGGGCTAAATTCTGAATACCATTAAATAAAATTCTAAGAGTCCACCACAATTGCAAGAACTGCTTGACCAATAAAAGATTTTACACATAACTCCATTTTACATGAAGGTACTATATATGGTAAATGTTCTATCATTTAGTGGTTGAATCCAAAGAAATGCCTCTTCTTCAACCAGGCCCTTGAAACATGTCCACATTTCCTGCTGCATTTAATGAATCCATGCAGATTAAGGAGCAAGTAAAGAGGCTTAAGTCTCTCCATGGCAGACTAGAGAGAGGTGGTTCGGTTTACAGCCCCTCCAATGCAAACAACCTGGTTCCTTTCATGGATGAACCATCTTATAATGGATGGATGGGCCAGTAAATTAATAGACTAGTTTCTCCTTCAAAATTCAGGCATTTGTATACCTGTTAACTCTGCACACAACTCTCTACTGGCCACCAGATGCTGCTGTTTCTCTAGAGAAGCAATCACATCATACTCGCAATATGTGGAATTAGCAAGGCCTAGAGAGACTTGGAGTTGCAGGAGGTGTTGTTTATAAATGCTTATTTTGGAGATTTCCTTAAGGTCCAGGGCATAATTATTGCCCGACTGCTAATTACTCAGTTGCAGAAAATCATTTTGTGATTCTCATCAAAACACAGTCTAACGTGACTTTTGAAGATGAGATTTTGCTGTTTTTTAACCACGTCTGTGAGGTTTTTCATAAGCAGCTGCATAATTCAAAATAAGAAAAAGTGAGCCCCTTATTCTCCAAACACCTGAATCCTCTAGCCTAGGTGGCTTTAAGAGGGGTTTGGACAAATACAAGCCATGATGGTATGTGCAATCTCCAGTTTTTAGATGTAGGCTACCTAACAATGGCAAATGCAGAGGAAGCCACCAGTCTGCCCATCCTTATTTCCATTATTTCCATGATTGTCTCCCAACAGAATAAGGATTGGTTAACTCAAAACCACCTGCCGAAGACCAGGTTCTAGCCTCATACCCAACACAAGATAACTTACCCGGTAATCACTGGAGGTGACATAGAAGATGGGCAGGAAGGCCAGCCAGATGATGCATGTGGTGTACATGGTGAAGCCAATGAACTTGGCCTCGTTGAAGTTTTCAGGACACTTCCTGGTCTTAAAGGCATAAACTGTACACAAGATGATCAAGAGGACATTGTAGGTGAGTGAAATCAACATACTTGAGTCTCGGTTGTTGCATTTGAGGGTGACAATGTACCTTTTGTCAGATTCGGTCTCCTTTCGTGTGCCAGGAGTCTCCACCATGAGCCAGATAACGACAATAATTAGCTGGCATGAAATTAGAGCCATGCAGATGACCACCTGGGAAGTAGGACTGATGAACCGTGGCCGTTGCACACCCTCCTTTACCCCACTGAAGATCCGAGCAATCCGGTTTGTCTTGGTCAAGAGGGCCGAGTAGCAGACAGCAAAGGAAGTACCAAGCCCCAGTCGCCGCAATGTACAAACCGCAGTGGAGGGCTTGGCGATGAAGATGAAAGTCATGCTGTAGCACATCAACACTCCAGTGAGTAGGATGTAGCATAGTTCTCGACCAGAGGCTTTCACAATGGGAGTATTATTATTCTTAACAAAGACTCCAAAAACAAACAGGGTGGAAATGAACCCCAAGCAAGAAATAGAAACGGGCCCAATAGCCCAGACATCCTTCCAGCGGATGTACTCTTGGGGCAGCTCATAGCACCCATTTAATGTCTCATTGGGCCAGTATCCAAGACCACAGTCCCTACAACTGAACTCATCCAGCAGATACTCAAAAGGCTGGCATGGGATGCATATCCAACAACACATGTCCCCTGGCTGCATGCTCTTCATTTCATTCTTCTTGCAAGGGTCACTGCACTGGGAAACTGGAATGGCGGTCTTCACCCATGGAATGAGGCTTGTGTTTAGGATCAGCCCTTCTGCCCAGTAGCCCACTTTCTGGTAGTGATACCTCCCATTGGTTTGATGGTAGTTGAAGATATTGTAACGGCCAATTCCGTCCCCACAGCGGTCAAACCGAACAGTACTTTTGGTGTCCAATGAGGGTCGAAATGGAGCTAAGAAATGGAGTAAGAAAATCCCTGTTTAAAAAACTACATGGTTACAAAACTGGGTGTCTATCCTGGATTGAATCCTGCACTGCACATAACTGTCACTCTCTTTCCCAGGATATGTCTACAGAAGATTTACTATGACATATTATATTTTGAAATGTATCTGCTCTTGTCTCCTAGCATTGACAAATACTGCCAGCCTTCTCCTTCCACCCACCCCCAACAAATGCAACCAAACAAATGCAAGATATTTTCCTTTGCTTCCCTGTAAGACTGCCACTCACAATAGATCTCTGCAAACCTGTGCCAAGTCAATCACTGGAGCATTCCAGGGAAAATAAAGAGGGCCTATAAGGTGAGGAACAGGATAGCATCCCATGCAAGTTGCCCATACCAGGTGCCTCCCCCTCCCACGTCCTTTCTGCCCTATCTGTTCTGCCCTTGGCTCTTTCTAACCTGTCATTGGCTCTCGGTGGCAGCATGGCACTCCATGGGCATCTCCAGCTTCTCTAGCTTCATGTGCTGTCTACGTGACTTTTATGACAACCATAAAAGGCAGGATCACATACAAAGCCCAATAGGATAGGCTGCTGCTAGTGTACTTATCTCCTGCACCTCTTTAGACTGTGAGCCCTTTGAGGATAGGGCATCATTTACTGATGATTTTGCTACCTAAATAACTTTGCACACAATTTTTGATACTGTAGACAAATAACCTTTATTACTAATAACAGTTATAACTTTTTTAAACTAGTAAAATCAAACTCAGATCATTTTTACAAAGAAAGCCTCAGATGGCATTTTGTTCTTTGTTTACCATATAATTTCAGTTGTAAATGGTATAATCTTTTGTTTCCATGTGCCTTACACTATGTGTTTTCACATTTTCTGGTCTATCATTTTTGTTTTCAGTTTTGATATTTCAACAAATGGTAATGCTCTGCATTTGCATAAGGGTCTTAAAGCATGAATGCCTATGTGTTGTCCATAATGTATATATTTTACTCATATATCCCTGGTAAATCTGATTTTCATGTAAAGTGTGGCTCCGCTTTAAGAGGAAAGGCTGTGGTCTGAGAACTTGCTATGACATGCAAAAACAATTTTTGTAAAGAGAGAGAGAGGTAATAAGACTGAACTCATATATCATCCAGTTTGCACATACAGATTACATTTCCTGAGTCAAGGCTGTAACCTACTTATTAAATGCCAGTTGTTTCCTCAACTGAAGAATGCTAGTTGTTTTCTCATCATATTTTCTAGCCCTATTAATCTAAAATGAAACTTTACTCTTGATTTGGGTTGCAAGACCGTTCATAGCAATATATTCACAAAAACTGGGTCTTCTTGCCATCCTTTGAAAGGATCACAACAACTTTCATTGATCACAGTTCTAGTATTAATTAGATTTTATGTTTCTGTTCCAACACACTGCAAGCATGACACTGCAGCCTTTAAAGCAGAAATTTGTATTCATGTAAAGCAATAAACAACAGACACCAAAAGGAAAATGCAGCTTGTCCAGGCATCGTTCCAATACTTCTACCCCTCCTCCAAATTGGGCCCTGAAGCACCTAAAAGCCACTCCAGAATATAAAGAGGGCTAATGGGAGAAAGTTAGTATATTTAGCATCCTGTTTAACCCAGATTATGGGCCTGATCCAAGTTAAGCATTAGGCAATGCAAGTTTATGCATCACTATTCTTTGAAGAAAGCCCCATTGAATTCAATTACACTTAAATTAGCAGACATGATGATGCATTTTCTTTACATCTCTAATATTGGGGAATTAATATCACTGGATCTGAGAAACCTTCTCCATAATGCACAGATGGAGTTTGAATTAGATGTGTGGGGGTTAGAGACTGTCTGCCTTATCACAATAGAATCTGTGCATAGTTTCAAATGACTTATAGCTTTGCAAACTTTGCCCAAACACGAAAGCTGAACATATGGAAAGACAAATTATAATCAGTCAAACCTGCATGAGTATGCATGAGTAAGGCCCCAATTGCGACCTTGCACTGCCGGATTTGCAGCACAAGTCCTTTATGGTGGCATGAAAGCAAGTGGTGAGAGTTGTGGCACATATGGCTGGAGGAGCTCCACAGGTGCTGGCAAGGTGGCATAATGGGCAAGCCGGAGGCACAGAGTAAAGGTGTGTGATGGAGAAGGAACCAAGCGGTGTATAAGGGGAGGAAGCAAGTGAATTTGGTGGCATTTGTACATTCTGGATGTTATCCCCACAACACAAAGAAACTGGCTTGACTTTATCCCAAATCCTACCCTCCTCTGCTGTGTCTTCTTTATCACACTCCAAGCCCTTCCTTTTCCCATCTCAAACTACATCAAACCTTGGCTTACCATCAAATGTTACATTGAGCATGAACTCCTTGTAGAACTTCTTGCCATTCACTGGCTTCATGGAGTCACAGAGTTTGGTGGCATTGGGACACAAGGCTTGGTGCATGTTGTGAAGGGCATGGGCCATCGCGTAGACTGCATTGACAACAAACATGATCTTGGATTCCTGCTCAAACTTGCCCGTCTTCATGGAGTGGCGGCTGCAGTTGTGGTTGTGAAAACTGCACTGGAATTTTTGTTCCCAGAATTCCCGGAACCAGGGATTTCTGCTGTTGTTGTAGGGATCAAGGTTTCGAAAATACACTGCAAACTCCTGTATCGGATAGGAAGCCAACTCAATAGTAATAGCTCCTTCAGCTATTGACTCACTGCCAGCAACAACACTTTCAAGGGCTCCCCAGCCATCACTGGCCACCCATGTAAAGGACACATTAATCCTGTGAGCAGCAGCCAATAGTTCCCGAGCATCTTCGCTGCGAGTGAATAGCACCACCACCCGAGCGCTGGGCTTCTGCAGCAGGGCCTTGATCACACTGTCAAAAGTGTTCTTGTTCATGGAGCGTCCCACTTTCTCTGAGGTGGCAATGCAAATGTTGCGGGCACGGGCTTGCTGCTCAAAAGCTTCAATCCCTGTTTCACCATAGTCACCTTCTGAGGCCACAGTGGAGACATAGGTCCAATTGAAGAAACGTAGGATCTCTGACATCGCCTTTGCCTGGAAGAAGTCTGGGGGAACTGTGCGTGCAAAATAATCGTAGCGGGTCTTGTCACTGAGTTTGGCACTGGTGGAGGCATAGCTGATCTGGGGGATCTGGAAGAGTCGCAGCAGGTTGGCCACCTGGAGGGAAAGAGGGAGGGAAAAGAGTTGATGAGCAATCCAAAAATGGCAATATGAGAAGGAGCAGAAGTGATGGGGGCGCTTTTACTACTACAGAGTGGGAAATATTGTCAGGCTCTGTTAAGCCAAGAAATTAGATGTCTGTATTTTCTGCTTGCCACAAAGGACCTCCAAACAGTAACCAGCTACACCTATGGTAAGTAAGTAACCAGCTACACCTATGGATGGAGCTACATGTCCTGCAGCATGTAGGGAGCAATTAGGTGATCATCACCACCTGTGTGATGAGAGGCCTATTGGTGGATGGACTCTATGCTCCCCATAAATATGCTGCTACCTATGGCTATTTTGTACGTTTGTTGGAGTGGTGTTATATGTCAAAGGGCTGCTGGACTGACAATTGATATTGCTGCCTATTGGACTGGATATATTGACATTGCTTTGGATATTGATTAGGACTCTGTTTGACTTGTATGTATATGACCTTGGACTGTGTACCTGACTTTGGCTTTTGCTCAGTCTTTCTCAGTACAGTTTGTTTGATCCCACAGTGCCTTGTGTGTGTTTTCAGCTCGCTCAACTGCGCTGCTGTTTGCTACCTAAGCAGTGGGTACTCTGTTGCACAGTGTTGGGGATCAACCTACCTGGCAAATATTTCCATCAAAGTAAGCAAGGAGAAGAAAGAGAAGAAGTGGCTGGTTCAGTCTGGTAATCCATTAGGAATTCTTGCCATTCTTACCAGGAATAAGCCATGATTATAGCCCTGACTATAATGAAACTTACTTCTGAATGGATATGCTCATGATTAGCCTTTCAGTCTTTCTAACATCAAACTATAGTACAGGACATGTATGCTTCCTAGATATACACATGTTAACCTCTTTCCTTGGTTCCTGATTCATTCCTTTAATCACATTTGGATAAAGTTATGAACTCAAAGGAGTAAGGGTAGGAGTAATTCTCATTAAGGGTAGGATGTGTGTGAATGTTGGGAGCATCCATGTCCTTTACTACATGGGGCTGATTCAGGATTAGAAATATAAGCTGACTCAGCTATAAGATTACTCCAAATACTGCTTAATTAAATATTTGTAATCAAATAAGCAATAATAATTTTGTAAGATGTATAAATTGCCTGCCTACTATGCCGTGTTCATGGTTTCTGTTATAAACAATGATTAGGGCAAAGTTTGGATGTTGGAACTGGATGTTGGAACTGAGTCGTGGGCTACAATCCTAAACACATTTTCCTGAGAGTAAGTCCCATAGAACATGATGGGACTTGCTTTTGAGTAGACATGGTTAGGATTATGGTTAGGATTGTGGTCTAAATCCCATATGAACAAAAGCAGTTTGTTCATATTCATATTCATATACAGTTATCCACTGGAGAATAGTATCTGTTTTAACAAATCATTATAGAAAGTGTACAAGCTATTCAAGACATAGGTAGATGTACATCAAATGGTTTTAGAGCTGGCAACCTTCAGCAGTCACTGTGGGAGTCTCTCTCTCTCTCTCTCTCTCACACACACACACACACACACACACACACACACACACACAATAGTGCAGATTCAGAGTAGCCCTAAAATCCAGAGTAACTACGGGAAGATGTAAGAGGCACTTACTCTGGATTGCTCTATGTATTTCCCATAGGTTTCCCATAAGTGGCACCGTAACTACTTCGGTGAAAAAGCTCCTGTAGTTACTTTGGATAGTAGCCGAAGTCACACTTAGTGTAGGCACTCTGTTTTGCACATGATCATGTCACGTGATAATGTCAGTTCTGAGAAGTACAAGCAGAGGAAACTACTAAACTTAAGATATCTTATGTTTGAGGTTCTTTGCCATTGAAAGCATGTTTATTGGATGCGTTATCCTTTTCTCTTACTTTCATAAAAGAAATGGCTTAATGGCTTCAACTCAAATGGCCTTTTTAAAAAATAGTTTGTTCCACAATAGAATAAAAGTGAAGCTACTATGACAGTGCATCATCTGCATTGAAAACATCAATAAATTTTTGATGGGGCAGTTTATATGGGGCATTTTTGATGGGACACAATGTCTTAGATATGCTTTCCTGCTTCATACTGTCATGCAATAAAACTGGTATAGGGATGAGCACAATCTAACTGGCCACTTTATTTCAGATTATTTTATGCCCTCCTAGATTTGGTTATCTTTTTATGGGATATTGGTTTAAGAAATAAACCACTCTGAAACATGCAAAATACGGGAGTGCAATGCACAAGCAAATGCCATCCAGGTACAATGGAGGACATTTCCAGCATCACTAACTAGGAGAGAAAAAAATAACAATGTTCATTGTGTAGCAACACACAGGCAACAGATTACATGGACATATGCATGGTATGCTCCACTAACCTAAACGATGTAAAATATATTCTTTTGCATAGAAATAGCCTGAATTATCCACACAGACCATTGAAATTAGCCCCCCACTGAGACAAACAGGGTATTTAGTGGAGACTATCATTACAGGCTTCGTTCAGCCTCCTACAGACTGATGTGAGCTCATATGCCTGGATGGCATTTTGGAAATTTTGCTCTGCAGATGTACAGTTTCATCCAGATCAAACTGACAAGCATCTTCCCACTGACCTCAATGGGAGGTAGATTGCACTCTGAAACGATGGCAGTAATTTCATCAAACAGTCTGATACGTGGAGCTACCATATGCTCTGACCTACATCTGACTCTGCAAAGTATGGCCAAGTACCATACCTTGACTTTCATCCACTTGACTTTCATTGCTTTGCTATTTTCAGTGACAGCATAACCACATTTCCAATTTTGTCCATGTGCTTTCCTCTTTGATGCAATTTCATCCAACCTTCCACAACATTTGTCTACGTTCTTGCATTTTTCTGCTTGTTCTAGGTTTGCTCATTTTTGCATGTGTTGTTAGTTAATTGTGTTTTTTGCTGGCCAACATAAATGTGCTAGCTAAATAAAGCTAACCTAATTCATTTTCATCCATGTGTAGGTCCCTGACTAGACAAAAGAGCAAGACCAGTGGCACCCAATGTCCCACAAAAATGGGGTCCCTATTCAGACCACAGGTTTTTGTTCCATCCTCATGCAGTTTGTCCTTCTGGTAGATCTGGACACTGGGACACTCTTGGAGTTGTGTTTGTTGCAGAGACAGAAGGTCCAGGCAGACACAACAGCTCTAAGCATCCTGGTGCCTGATCTATCCAAAAGAGGCACTACATGGAGGTAGAATGAAAAAGTCTCATCACCAGGTGAACAGATCTGTCAAAGCCCCAGATCCAGGCAAGAGTTCAAGTGACCCTGCTATATAATGAAACTGTTATGTGTTATGTGGGTGTGGGTGGCGCAAGTGGTTAAGACACTGTGCCTGTTAACCAGCAGGCCAAGGTTCAAGACCTGGGTCGGCCCCACAAGACAGGGTGAGCTCCTGTCCTTAGCCCAGCTCTGCAATGCCAGCTGGATCCAATCGTATTGGCTCTGCCTTTCCATTGGACTAATTCAGTGGTGTGGAGAGGGGGGATTTGCTGCTTGGGTAACAGCCTATCCTCCATAACAATCTAACCAGACTTTCGTGCTTCACATGCAGCTTATGCAGCGCCAAGCACGATACCATAGTCTCTCAAGACTGATGGAGGCCTGCGTGCTATGTGCCACATGTTATGTTATGAACCACATTACTCATCAGTATCAAGACTCAGACATTGCACTGCATCCTACGGAGTATACTTGGATGGAAGTTCATGGAAGTTAACTTCCCCATCAACTCCTCTGCACAGTAGTCCTCCACACCCACTGAAAATCTGTTCCAGAAAAGAGGATTGGACTGTTTGGAGAATAGACAAAGGAAGGTACTCTCCTGCATTAAGTGAAATGCCTTCCATTTATAGAAGAGGAACTTTGGCTTCAAGATTCTCAATGGAGACAGCAAAATAATAAGTCTAGATTGTCAGCGTCTAGTCTAGATTTCTTAAAACCTTTTATGAAGCAAACATCAAAGGCCATGTATTGGTTGTCACACGTACCTATAACCCTGACTGCACAGGCTAGAACATTGAATTTACATGCAAATCATCCTATTTATTGTCATCTTGTGCACATAATTGGAACAAATGTCCGTCACATCTGCAGGAGCTGCCTAATGAAAACATTTTGCAACAAAACAAACATGTAAAGAAAGGTATAAAATGTTCAAGAACAACCAACTTGGATCATCAATTTGATAAATATTTTGGATTTTATCTATGGCTGTGTACAATTTAGGGAACATAGGGTGTAAGCCTTACTTTTTGGCTTCAGATCATGGGAAGACATTCCTCAAAAACATGAAAAAGCCATTCAGACACAAAGGCATGTGCATGTCTAAGCAAGCTGAAAAGAATAAACAGATTTGATGGACACAGAAAAATGATATGCATTTAATAGAGAATTGAACAAAAGGAACAGCTAAGGTATAGATATGAGCATTATCACCAGGCCTTTTTATATGGGGATACCGTACTCACTGGTTCTCAGTACTGGCACCTTTTTCCACCTCCCCCACCAAGCATCTAATTATGGTAATAATTAGCCACATGGGGTTGACTAGCTACACCTCTGTGGTGAGGACTGGCCCCTTTTTCCCCAGAAAAATGACTCCAGAATAAGCCTGCAATCCTAAAGACACTTTCCTGGGACAAAGACCCATTGAACACAATGGGGCTTACATTTGAGAAGACATGGTTAAGATTGTGCTCTACGTTGCAGTTAAATACACAGAAGCACAGACTAGCAATCATGTAGACAATCTTAGAAATTAACTTTCTGGAAATACAAACAGATAATAAAAAATAGTACTCTAGCACTTATGTGCTGAACAGACCAATAGCATACAACAGTTCAAAATAAGAAATTGTATCAGCTAAATAACTTCATAAGCAGAATTTCTTCTTTTCTGGCAAGATTCCCAAACTTTAGGTCTTGGCAGGCAGAAATTCAGTTGGTATCATATAGAAATGTGATCATGTAGACATTTTCACCTGTTGAATTTCTGCCTGTCACACAGACACTGAAGGCATAGTGCTCCTTCAAAGGAAAAAGAAAGATAGCAAATTCTACAGGCAGCATCCCAAATCTTAAAGTTTGGACACGGTTCTTCCTTTCACATCCATCTAAAAACTTCGGCAAAAGGACCTCAAAGTTCTAAAGTCTCTCCCGACCGTTAGTGACCAGCAGCTAAAATAGTTGCACAGGGTCATTATTTTCACTGTCATTATTTCCCTTGTGGCCTGAAGTCATCCACCAAGCTGTTATGAAACTATATTTCACAGATTAATGGTGTTTTTAATTCCCCTGCAACCACCCCAAAATAACCCCGTGCCTCACAAGAATGCTGTGCGATGGTCCTACTGCACTGACTGATTTGAGAGGATAGCAGTTGGCTGGGTAGGCACATTAATGCAACTTGAAGCACTAGCTACACAGGCAGACCATCCTGATAAAAGTTCGAAGCTACTTTCCCCTTTAAATTCTCCCTGGCCCTGCCCCTGACCTGGCCTGGCCCCGCCCCTGACCTGACCTGGCCCTACCCTCTTCCGGGGAACCAGTTGTTGGGCCAAGCTGGGCCCATCACTGCCCACAACCGCTATAAATAATGAGACTGGAGACCCATCACTGATCCTTCCTCCCTTCCCAAGACACAATCTGTCCACCCTACTCCATCACCACTCCTGATATGCCCTCTCTCCAAATATTCTTATTTTAGAGAGCAAAAAAGTTACCACAAAGCCTGGCACCAGGGAAAGCTGCAATTGTTAAGAGCCTGAGCAGGACCGGGGCACAATCTCTTGGTACATCAAGGGGTGCACCAGATGCCCCCCTTTACCTGGTGGTGCTCTAGTTCAGTGATATTCAACTTTTTCATTCCCATAAGTTGTTGTGGCCCCACAACTGAGACTTTGCTACCCCATTGGGTACTGAAATGCTTTGACAGACCTTAAAAAATCATAAGAGGAATTGGGCTAGATCAAGCCAGAGGGCCATCTAGTCAAGCTTTTGTTTCAGTGGATCATGAGATGTGTAGGAGTAGAAAGCTAGCCTCTCTTCCTTCATGCCCCATTGCAGTTGATATTCAGAGGCATACTGCCATTGAATCCAGAGGTAACAAGCAGACATCAGCACCTCTGTACAGGTGAAACAATTCTACAACTAGAATTCCTTTTATAATGGTAGAATCTTTCTCTTTTTTGTACATTAGATGCTGTGATGAAGAACGTATCACTTGTTGACTTTCTGCCTGCCATGCATTCATTAAGGTGCAGGAGCTTTATCATAGGAAGGCCCCCTGAAGAATTATCTACCAGAAGTTAAAATGCATACTGGGACTCTGAGATGACTGTTGCTGTAATCCGCAGCTCAAGTGGTCCATTCATTCCAGACGCTCTGTAGTAATTCTCATTATCTTCAAAGGGATAAAATCCTCTCTCCAGAATTTATACAGGGTACTAAAGAGGCAGGCTACAGTAAGTCCTAGCTATCTGACAGACTCATCAGAACACACTTCACAGTCAAGGAGGTGCCAAAACTTGCTGTATAATTAGCATGCACAAGTAAATTTTAAGCAGAAAATTACATTCTATAACAGCAATAAGGCACTCGAAACAATAAATTGCCTTTTAACGACTCCACAGAGGTGATCTCAAGGGCATTTGACCTTCAGCCTCCTGGGTAACCATATATGAAGTTGGAATCCGATACATCTTTCACACTTGTCAGACCCTATTGCAGAAGTATCCATGTGATATTCTAATTACTAATACCACAAAATGATACTTTGCAAGACTCTATGGAAAAGACGGCTTTAATACCTCTGCAATCAGACAATCACTGCATTAATGGCCCATTGTTTATTACTTAACAGCTATGACCACAGTAAGGTAGATTGACTCCATAACAGCTGGGCAAACATGGAGAATTCATTTGTTCAGATGTGAAACTGTCTGCAGGAGTGATGCCAGTTACCATGCTTGTTTAACAGGGAATATTAATCTCTTCTCATCAACCTGTCATTAGCAGTTATTATCTAGGGAAAAGAAAATATCAAGTACATTACTGTACATGTCCTTTGAGGAGGCAATCTCTGCGCATTAAAGGCTACACCTAATGTAAAGTTATGAGTTCTACTTTAAGACTATTTTATGCAATAACTAAACAATTTATGTTTCAAACTTTTGGTTTATATCAACTAAAGATATATGTACAAACACTGTTATTTTAGTGTACACTACAATTTACCTGAAAAAAATGGCCTGACCTGCACTTATGCCTAACAGTACTCTGATTCGCGTATATCAGTAGGTTCGGTGGTGCCTCACGTAACAAATTTAATTCATTCCAGAGGCATGTTTGTTACATGAAACATTCTTTACGTGAAGCGGATTTTTCCATAGGAAATAATGGAAACTCAGATGATTGGTTCCACATCCAAAAAAAAAAATTTCATATAAAAATATTAACTAGATGTAAAAATGATGACAAAACACTGGAATTGAATTCAAAACATGCATTCAGTGTGCATGATCCTATGAAGTCTACTTAGGCTGCAATCCTAAAGACACTTTCCTGGGAATAAGCCCTATTTAACACAATGGGAATTACTTCTGGGTAGACATGGTTAGGAGGCTGCAATCAAAGACACTTTCCTGGGAGTAAGACCCACTGAACACAATGACACAATGCAATCAAAGACACTTTCAAAGTGTCTCCCCATGTTTTTTTAAAGTTTTTTAAAAAAACTCCTTTCAGCTTAGTAGTTAGCTATGTAATTGCATCTGATATTTGGCCTGGCTTTCCTGAGCTCCCCTGGATAATACTTACTGCTCAGTGTTTTTCATACACTATATTCATCAGATGAGTCCTACATCCACCTCTAATCAGTATTGGTGACCAGATCACTCTATGTCATGACTGCAGAATAATCTCTCAAAGGTATAGCCCTTCAAAGCTCAACTAAGCTAAATGCAGAATAGAAATCACAGAGCCATATTTCCATAATGCCAAGTATCAGCATAGGTCACTGGGAATCCCTGTGCAAAGAAAAAAGACTGGGCAGCAACAGCAGGAATTACATCAGTGATGGGATTCAAAGAAATTAACAACTGGTTCTATGCCCATCTGGCAGCCACTTTTAAATGGCTATTTTTAAACTTTATATGTCTTATCTCTTGTTAGCAACCAGTTCTATAGAGTAGGTGCGAACCTGCTGGAGCCCACCACTGAACTACATGGAGCTGAATTAAATGTGAGTCATTCCCACACATTACTTTTTGGCTCGGTAGAGGATTGTGTTCCACGCCTTATCTCCAGCAATTTTAGAACGCCATCACAGAAGTGTGTCTACAGGGCAAGGAGGAGAATGAATTATGCCTGTGAAGGGTATGGATGGAGCATATTCTGAATCCTTTCTCCCTTCCAGGGCCCAGTCTGCATTCTTGGGTCCTGAAGGTGAGGGCCACTTAGTAGAACTGGCACCTTAGTAGAGGTGCCAGCAGCTCATGTGCTGCTTGTGACAGCAGGGACCTTCCCTGCAGTAAGGGGAAATATTCCTTGTCCTAAGGATGTTTCCAAGAGCCAAAACTCCTCCAGAGGATTCAGTGAGAGTCACACTGGCGCAACTGCATCACCACAAATTTATGATGAACTAGCGAAAGGAGTACCCGCGTTGCGGGAGTAAAATTCCCCTGTATGCCATCCCCCCATATGCATCAACCCCCCATGTGCAACTTTCCCCCATGCGCATCAACCCCCCATGTGCAACTTCCCCCATGCACATCAACCCCCATGCGCAACTTCCCCCATATGCATCAACCCCCATGCGCAACTTCCCCCATGCGCATCATCAAGAGTTGGCAACCTTTGTCATTCTATGCCACATGCAGCATTTGGAAATCAGTGTGGCACAAGATGTGTTCAAAAAACATGTATCAGTGGTTAATTACAGAATAACCCGCTATGAATCCAGCTTGCTCATGTCCCAAGACACCCTTAGAGTTTATCCAATCATTTAGCCCAGTGATTTTCAATTTTTTTTATCTCATGACACACTAATAAAGCACTGAAATTGTCAAGAAACATCATCAGTTGTTTTTACCATTGACAAGGCACACCAGGCTGTTCAAATCTCCCAGTTTTCCTATTAATTAATGACTCTCCCCAAATTCAAGCAGCACACCTGAGTACTATCCATGGCACACCAGAGAAAATAACTGCACACTGGTTGAAAATAATCATTTAGCCTGATCAGCAGATGGGATACAGAAAGCTTCCTGCAGATGAAAGAAGACTGATAGGCCAGTAATTAAAGGGGCAGCTACTGCCAGAGTTTGAGACCCGGGTCGGCCCCACAAGACAGGGTGAGCTCCTGTCCTTAGCCCAGCTCTGCGATGCCAGCTGGATCCAATCATATTGGCTCTGCCTTTCCACTGGACTAATTCAGTGGCGTGGAGAGGGGGATTTGCTGCTTGGGTAACAGCCTATCCTCCATAACAATCCAACCAGGCTTTCGTGCTTTGCATGCAGCGCCGAGCACGATACCATAGTCTTCCAAGGCTGACGGAGGCCTGCTTTTTTATTGTCTCCCTTCTTGTATATGGGGAGAATTATGGATTGTAACCATGGTTTGGGAATGGTCCCAGTTTATTGACCATAGTAAAAAAACTCAACTAGAAGGGTGGACCACCAATTGGGCTGCTTTAAGAAGCTAAGGTGGAATAAGATCAGGGCCCACAGCTTTGCCTGCTTTTAGATCTAAGACTGCTTTGGAAATAGGGGGCCAATCAGAAACATATCCAAATTTCCCTGGACACCTGGAACTAATTACAGGTCACTGTGGGGTCTGGCAATGCTTTTAGTGTGCATTGTGTAGGTCAGTGGAGAAGTTGGCATGTCTGAGGAAGGCAAAACAATACTGAACCCCATTGAACTTCATAGCTCCAAACAGACACAAAGGGGGAAGGGAATGGTTAACCTGCCATCTCTGTGCAAATGCATTCACTTGGGGATTTTCCGACTTTGAGTTTTGCTCACATCACTGCATTCCAGGGTCACCATATGTCCTCCTTTTCCAGGATATATCCTGGATTTTAGCATTGTGTTCTGGAAAAAAAATCACTGTCCTCCTTTTCCTTGTTTGCAGGCAGCATGTAGTCTTCTTGTAATTAATAAATTACTTGTGCAGTATTTACTTGAATCTAATGTGCTATTGAATCCAATGTGCACCCTGAATTTATAAGTGTTGAGATAAAATTTTTTTTACTAGTGTTTGTAGTGTACAGCAGCAAAGCAGGTACAGAATTTAATTTTACTGCATTATACAATGACAATAATAATATGACAATGGGATTAAGTTATGATTTTTACCTAATTGCACTACTTTATACAATAATGGTTTTATGTTATATTTTTAGTTACAATAAACTGTTAAACTAAATACCGAACTTTACTAATAAAATACTGTATTTACTCAAATCTAATGCACCATAGAATCTAATACACTTCCTGGTTTTTGAGACTTAGGGCAAAATCCAGAATAATTATGGGGAATCCTTGCTCCAGTGTAAGAACAACTTATTCTGGATTCCAATATGAATTTCCCATAGGTTTTCACTAGGTGGTGCAGTAACTATGGGTTCACGTAAAGCCTCTTACGTGCTCCCGTAGTTACTCTGGATTTGCAGGTAAATTGCCCTACAATCCAGAGTAACTATGGGCGCACATAAGAGACATGATGTGTATCCGAAGTTACTGCACCACCTAGTGAAAACCTATGGGAAATTCATATTGCAATCCAGAGCAAATTATTCTTACACTGGAGCAAGGACTCCCCGTAGTTACTCTGGATTGTGCCCTTAGACTGAAAAAGGTGAGCATTAGATTCAAATAAAAATGGTATATGTAATAAATGTAATAGTTTTAAATTCGATAATAAGTAATATAACATAATATTACATATTAAAATAATATTAAGCACTTGAAAGCCATAGATGTGTATGTTTTTAGTTTCTGTTTTGTCAAGTCTTACATTTTTCTTAGGTATCCTACGTTTTGGAGGGATCTTCTCCTCTTTTTTGGTTATGGAATATGGTCACTCTGCCCCATTCTGCTGTCTTCATCACTTCACCATCAATTGAAACATTTCCCAAGGGGAAAATGTTCTATTTTTCTGTGTGGCACATGCATACACAGCAGGGAGTCTTTTCCAGCTCAGCATGTTAGCAATAACAGATTATTGTGAAGGTTTTTTTTTTTAACAGTCCTGTGTCAGTGACAATCTGAGGGTGTGTCAGCAGGTGCATTTATGACATCAGTTTGCAGAGCATGTCAAGGTTGTACTCTAAGAGATCTTCAGTAGCTGGAAGTTAAAAGATCTCTTGATATAACATCAGATCTTTCTGAAAGGGAGTTTCACGATGGGACAAGAATGTACTGTAAGTGAGAACAAGCCATTCAGTGCAATACATCAGTCTTATTTGCATGTTGCATTATGCTGTGGCTTCAGAATAGATGTATGAGATTTAGCAGTACAGCCTTTTGCAGCAATTCTCTCTCCCAATCCATAAACAGAGAGCAAATGGAGCCTCTTAAGGAAAAAAAAGATACTTTGATGAAGCTGCAGAGGCAGAAAGAGAAACTGATTCACATGGCAGAAGAAACCAGTTGTAAACCAAGAATTTCAGAGCTCTCTTATCTGCTGTCTAACTGACTAGCAGTAGCTGTCTAGAGTTTCAGATAGTCTTTCCCAGTTTGACCTGCTGCAATCCTAAACACACTTTCCTGGGAGTAAGGCCCACTGAACACAATAGGACTTGAGTAGACATGGTTACGTAGGTTTGTGTTCTTAGGCTGCAGTACTAAAGACACTTTCCTGGGAGTAAGACCAATTGAACACAGTGTGGCTGACTTTTGGGTAGACATGGTTAGGATTGTGCTCTTAGTGTAGTTTGAGGAGATATCTGTGGTTAAATCTGTGCATTCACTAGGATAAAGCTAAACCCATGACTACTCAGAAATAAATCCCATTGAGTTCAGTGGGGACTCACTCCCATGTATATGGGTGTTCAGCCCAAAAGAACCTAAAAGGCAAGTTGCACCATTTTCTCTTTGTTCAATTCTTAAACCCAGTTTTCCACTCAGTTACTGTTTTCAACAAGAAATCCATATATTGCTCATGTTAGTTAAGATGATAGTAGAGTGTGCTTTGCCGGTGAAGCCCGTTGAATGATTCTCATCATAAATAGAGGGGTAGGCAAAAGAATTTCATGTTTTGTCAAACAAGCAACCGCTACTGTCATAAACGTAAATTTGAAGAGAAATGTAATGTCAAGAGATTCAAAACTGTCAGTTCTGTTATGAGATGCACTGCCAATAACCCTGTTGTGGGTAGGTGTGCAATGCTTTTGTTCACGAGGGTAGATCTTTCTGAGGATTGAGTTTACAAGGGCCCAACGTGAGAATCATGTCTGAATTCCAGAGGTCAACTCCAAACTGATGGTATGGCTTCTAGACAGCCCTGAATTGTAACTCTCTATTTAGGAAGTCAGCATTGGGTATAGCCAAAAACAAACGACCTACTCTGTTCCTCTAGCATTCCACTCACAGGTCTGTGCTAGTCTTTCATGCCCATCAAATGTGTAGCGCACAAACAACAGGTGCAGAGGAACTCTTATTAGCTTATAAGTGCTTGAATGCTATTGTGGTGCAGGGCTCAGATGATTCTCGTTGGAGTCCTTCTGACTGCTGTGGTCCTTTCTTATAGCTTCCTCATCCTATGTACTTTTCTTTTTTCCAGAGATGCTGCCACCTCTGTTATGTGATGCACTGCCAATGTCCCTGTTGCGACAAGTGTTGCCAGAATTGTTGCCGATGTTGTGGAAAATGTTGCCAATGCAAGTGCTGTCGAAAGCATTGCAGATGCCAGTTTTGTCAGAAGTACTGCCGATGCCAATGTTGTCGGAATTGCTACGAATGCCAGTGTTGTCCAAAGTACTGCCGAAGCCAGTGTTGTCAGAAGCGCTTCAAATGCCCATGGTGTCAGACGTGTTGCCAGTGTTGTAGGAATTGCTGCCGAGAAACACCACCACCATCCCCACCACCATCATTACCATCACCACCACCATCATTGTTCTCGCTACCTTTGGATGAAGGAAAAAAGCATAAGGTGCGGACAGGTCTTCTTTGAAATTGATCTAAGGAGGTTCTATACTGTCCCTTGACCATACTTGATTTTCTGTATTCATACACACATCTTTTGATTGCCCTGTGATACAACCCTTCATTGGTACAAATCTAGTTATTTGAGTCCTGGATGATTGTGTCCTGGCCAAATGCACCTCTCTAACTGTATAAGAACACTATAAACAAATTAGAACAGGCCAACCAGCTCTTCATCTCAGCCTTCTCTGCCCTAGAAATGCATGGCAATAGAACCCTCATAAGTTGTAGGTTAAGCCTTTTATATAGAAAGTTTGGTGCACAAATTCCTGGGATGTTTTTTTAAAAACCCAGATGCAAATATGGCACAGTGTCCATTTCATGAACTGGTCTATGACACAGTGCAGGGTGACCATATTGAATGGAGGAAAGAGTGACATACCCTTAACCATTGCATAGAAGAGAGAATTAAGGCAGGTGTAGCTCAGTATAAAAGGGTTTAGAAAGCAGCACCTGCCTAAATTCCCTTTTCTATGCAATGGTTAAAGGTACAGGCAGTCTGTCCTCCATTCTGTATGGTCTCCCTGCTGAGATCATCTTGGGCATAGGTGCATGAGGAAGATTTGCCCCTGGAAATCATGTGACCTATGCCCCGGTTGCATGGGATAACTGATGTTTAGGATCTGAATTGACTATAGTGCTGATGTTTTTATTATGGCACTAGCGAAAGGCGTGCCCGCGTTGCAGGAGTAACTTCCCCATACAACATCCTCCATGGCGCATCAACAACCCATGCGCAACCTACCCCTGTGCACATCATACCCCACAACATTCCCCTGTGCACATCATCCCCATGCGCAACTTTCCCCATGCGCATCATCCCCCCACGTGCAATATCTCCCCACATGCAACATCTCCCCACGTGCAACTTCCCCCCGTGTGCAACTTCCCCCATACGCAACTCCCCCCCATGCGCAACTTCCCCCCATGCGCCACTTACCTTGTGTGCAACTTCCCCCAATGTGCAACTTCCCCCCATGCGCAACTTTCCTACATGCGCATTATCTCCCATGTGCAACTTCCCCCAATGTGCAACTTCCCTCCATGTGCAACTTCCCCCATGCGCAACTTTCCTACATGCGCATCATCCCCCATGTGCAACTTCCCCCCATGCGCAACTTTCCTACATGCGCATCTTCCCCATGTGCATCTTCCCCCATGCGCAACTTCCCCCATGCGCAACTTCCCCCATGCGCAACTTTCCTACATGTGCAACTTCCCCCATACGCAACTGTCCTACATGCACATCATCCCCCATGTGCATCATCCCCCATGCACAACTTCCCCCATGCGCAACTTTCCTACATGTGCAACTTCCCCCATACGCAACTGTCCTACATGCACATCATCCCCCATGTGCATCATCCCCCATGCACAACTTCCCCCATGCGCAACTTCCCCCACGCGCAACTTTCCTACATGCGCAACTTCCCCCACGCGCAACTTCCCTCCATGCTCAACTTCTCCATGTGCAACTTTCCTACATGTGCATCATCCCCCCATGCATAACTTCCCCCATGTGCAGCATCCTTTCCAGTGCAACCTCTTCCTCCTAACAACATCCCCCCAGTGCACCAGGCACTGAGCACCAAACTGGCTGGATGTTGTTCAGTCTCCCATGTTAAGTATAGGACAGAAACAGGTTGCCCCCTTTTCAGCCCCTGAAGGGTTAATTTCTCCAGATGGTTCTTGGTGGGAGTTCAGGTGACAGAAGGAACTCCCAGAATTCCATGCTTCAGGCCCAGCAGTTGGGGCGGAATGTTGATGAGTCAGCAATTCTCAATGCAAAGTATAGGGAGGAAAACGCGTTGCACCCCTTTTCACCCCCTTCCGGTTGGAATTTCCGAAAACTGGTTCTTAGTGCACCCCTCCCTCACGGAAGGAACACCCACCCCAATTTTCACGCTTCTAGGCCCAGCAGTTTTGGCAGGGCGGTGATGAGTCAGTCAGTGATTCAGTCAGTCAGTCAGTGAGTCAGTCAGTCAATGACTTTTCTTTTATATATATAGATTTATAAAAAAATAGTTGAAATAATTTTGATTTGAAATAGTTTATTAATAGTTTCAAATAAATGAATTGGTACACATACATACATACATGTTCCCTATCCCCAAATAATTTGCATTCTTAAAAAAAGAGATACAGCAGCAAACAGCCCTTTAAAAACAGCTTTGCTGTGTTACCTCTCCTCTTGCTAAATGAATAAGGAACACCATTTAGAAAGTGCCTTTGCCCACTTAGCAGGGTTTAATAATAATAAGAGTGTGGTTGTAAGAAGAATAGAGCATGGTTAAATGTTTCACCAATATTTGACAGCATTAATAGCTCAGGGTTCCTCAGGATTTCATGGCTGCCGTGATAAGCACGGTCAATCTCAGTTGTTTTCTGCCCTGACAAATGTAGTGAGAAGGCATTGGACCTAGTGGTTATTGCTTCCAAGAACGGCTTGTTGTTTCTAGAAAAGGTCCCAGTAAATAAAGCCCTTTTTCTTGCATGGCCACCATCTCAGCTGCAACCAAGATTTTTGTGAGAAGATTCTGATAGGTTCTGGCCAAGACGTACATCTCAGGAAATAAAAAGTGGCAATTTTGCACTTCAGCTTGTTCATTCCTGTTGGGTGTTTCTTGTCCATAGCAAAAGCACAACCCTAACCAATTTGGGATGGCACAACTCAACTGCTTCCTGTTGTTGTGGTGATGTGGGGAGGCCAGCACAGGTGCAGGTGTGTTCCTCCACAAGGAGTGGTGCAGAAGTGTGACAGAAGGCACTTTGTGACACCCCCAGGCCAACACGGGACTAGAGCCAGATGTTTTGTGCCAGCCTAATTGAGGATTAGGATTGCAGCCTAATTCTTTAACACGATGCTGTTGTAGTTTTGTTTATTATTATACGATGACACTTAGTTTATTGTTTTCCATTTTCAAGGCTGCTATTCTTATTCAAAAATGGTGGCGTGGCGTGTTGGTCCGACGTAGTCTAAGAAGTGCCAACATCTGTGCACTGGTCATCCAAAGATGGTGGCGCCGCATTGTCAGTCGGCTACGAAATGAGAGAAGGGTCAAGGCGCTGGTGATGTATATTTGGCCTGAGAAAGCCGCTGTCCTCTTGCAGTCAATGTTTAGAATGTGGCGTGCAAGAACCCGATACAAGAAGTTTCAAAGAGCAGCCCTTGTCATCCAACAAAACTGGCGGGATCTCAAGTTCCGGAGATACGCTGGTACCTGTTCTATCAACAGCACAATTGATGATGGCTTAGACTTGAACATTGAGATTGTTGTTGGATAGAGATACTCTATAGAGAAGGTAAAAAAGTCTGTGCACAGAACTGGACATCAGCAGGTAAAATAAATTCATGTTTTATAGTATCTGTTCTCTTTTGTAAATGAAATGCCAATTAACAAGCAGAGGTCAAGCAGCAACAGGAAAGAAGGAGACCAGCATATAAAATAATCCTACCTCCTGATGGTTCCTCTTTCTTAACAATGGTTGCTCTACCATTGTCAAGACCTGTGCTTCATATTTATTTGGAGGTCATAAAGAGCTGAATATTTTTCTTCTCTGGGAAAGGAAGACTCAAATTTCAAAAACACCGATCCTAAACCTGGTGTACTAGGCCAGGACAGCACTCCAAGAGGAAAGCAAAATGGGAAACAAAGCAACCCATGACTGTTACATCTGCTAGTCAGATCTGAGCTCGCTCTGAGTTAAACACGAGTCCTGAAACTTTAGAGAGCAACAATTCCCAAAATTCTTTGTGACTCACATCATCCTCTGTTGTAGGTACACTGGTGCCTCGTGTAACAAGTTTAATTCGTTCCAGAAGCATGCTTGTTATGTGAAATGCTCTTTATGTGAAGCGGATTTTCCCATAGGAAATAATGGAAACTCGGACGATTGGTTCCACAACCCAAAAAATATTCATATGAAAATATTAACTGTATATAAAAATGATGACAAAGCACTGGAATTGAATTCAAAACATGCATTCAATGTGCATGATCCTATGAAGTCTACTTAAGCTGCAGTCCTAAAGACACTTTCCTGGGAGTAAGACCCATTTAACATGGTTAGGAGGCTGCAATCAAAAACACTTTCTTCTGTAATCCAAGACACTTTCAGAGTCTCTCCCCACTTTCTCCATCTCATTTAACACAATGGGACTTACAATGGTTAGGAGACTGCAATCCAAGATACCTTCAAAGTGTCTCCCCACTTTCTCCTTCTCTCCATCCTGAGCCTCTCTCTCTCTCCCCTGCTCCCTTCTGGCTAGCCCTGAGCTGCTTCCCTCTTCTCCACTGCTCTTCTTTCCCTCTGCCCAACGGACACCCGGCCACAGGAGGAATAGCACGGAAGTGTTGCTTTTGCTATGGACAGGCGTGCCAGGCAGCCCTGATGCTTTTTAAAAGGGCTGCCAGCCAGCGCATCTGCCCCAACTGCCAACAAGTGTGCTTGTTAAGTGAAGCAACATGTTATGTGAGGCAGAATCCTACAGAAATTTTTGCTTTTTATGTGGATCACTTGTTAAGTGAGGCACTTGTTAAGCAAGGTACCACTGTATCACGCCTCCTGCAACCAGGAAGTTGCAAGGCAATATGAGTCATGAACTGGAAGCTGCTTCCAGGTTGCACCAGAACATGACTTGCATCTCTGGACATGTTGTGCAGCATTACATCCCAAAATACCATATAGGCAGCTTCTGTGAGGCATTTGGGGATGCAGTGCAGCCAATGACACAGGTCAGAGGTTGGTACGACCGAGAAACAACTTTCACCCATGGCAAGCCCACTACCTACCAGATTGTACACCACCAGTGGGTAGCAATCCATATTTGTGGAAATGCTGTGATTAGGTCTGGAGCATGCACAACAACAGCAAGTCTATGGGCAGCCCAATTATGAGCTGCCTGGTATGCAAAGCTGCTACAGCATCCAGACCATTCTAGGCAGCTTGCAGCAGCTCCTTCGGAGAAGAGGACTTCTCCTAGGTAAGGGAAAAAGTCCCACAATGGGGCTACTCAATTCTGTGTCAGCTCTGATGCTGGCACAGAATCAAGGAGTCTTGTGTCAGGATGAAGAGCTATGAAATACAGTCAGCTGGCATCACACATGCATTTTATTTGCATTAATTCATCCAATTAATTATTACTCTCTCTTTCAGCCTCAACTACCCACAACACCACAAGGGTGTTGTGAGCACAAAATAAAGGGAGGAACCATACAACTAACCTGAATTCCTTAGAGGAAGGTGGTATAAAAGTACAAAACTATTAATTATTAAAATTAATTAATATTGTCTTATGGGGTGTCAAAAATGTTTGGGCCCCGGGTATTTAATGACCTAGCTATGCCACCACCAAATGCAAAATGTTACTCTGAAGTTGGCACCTTGTTCTCCTCTTACTCTGAATTGGTAACCCATGTGCTGTGCAGACTGTTTCCCACCTTAGAGCACAACAGCAGTGTGAAGATCTGCTGCCCTTGAAGGGTAGTTTGTTGGTCAGTTAGTTTAATTAGCTCCACTGTGACAGGCAGGCAAAAGAAGAGGAAGATACCACAACTGTGTGTGTGTGTGTTGCAAATGAGCCTTGCCTTTTCAAACCATTCCTAGGGGAGCTGAGCAGGAATGGAGGGTTGCAGAGAAGGTGTTGATCCAGAGCCTGTGCTTTAAGAAGACAGTGTCTCAGCTGGATCTAATCGGTAGCGCTCTGTGCCAACCCCAGGGGACTTGCAGGAGAGAATCAGAGGCAGAGCACACTCTGGTTTCTTCCTGCCTGGAGGGGACACAAAGCGCAGGGGACAGCAGTGAGTGAGAAGCATCTCGGATGATTAAAAACTGTCTTTGTGTTAATGCGGCCACAGCAGCGCTCTGTGGAGAACGGCTGCTGCCTTCACCAATTTGTCTCCCTTCCGTATTTTTTAACAAGCTGCCTAATTATCTCACCATCTATATTCCCCTCTCACTTTGTATAGCACTTTGCCCTGCTTTGTATTTACCCACTTTTAGGGCTGTCTATTTACAGAATGATTCCTTTATCTAAATCACTCTCTATCCTGCTGAGCTGTTTATCTTTCTCTAGGTTGCTTTCTTGCTTGTCCCCTTAGCTTTGCCTTCCCACAGCATCACCATCAAAGAAAAACAAAACATATCCACAAACATTTTAAACAGATCTGATTCCAATCATCGGTTTGCCCAGCGTGGATCTACACTTTCTGGAAGAACAAGCCCTCCAGAGTTTCATATGGGGAGTGGTGGTGTCTTTGCCGGCTTTGCCAGGCGGTACCAGCAATGGAATCTGGGAGGCCGCTTCCCAAATATTTTTAAGTATTTTGTGCTTGCAAAGAGTTGGAAGGGTGCTGCATAGCAGGACATTTACAAAAGCTGTTCTTACCCCTAGCACTGCAGTGGAATCGCAGAGCCTAATCCAGGTACAGACCCCAACCACAGCAGCATATGTGTCATCTGGACCCCAAGCCTGTAGTTTATCTATGATGGAAAGCCAGTGCACCACCATCCAATTTTAAAAACAGATCTTGCTTGAAGATGTTCATGTCCTCTCCTCAGAATCAACAACTTCTTCTTTTCCTTATTCAGTACCAGTCGTCAAACAGCCAACTCCAGCAGCCTTGAATGTTGTCTATTCTGGCGGCATTTGATTTGGGAAAGGGAGAGGAGAATTTGGCCCGCCATATTTGTAGGAAAGCTCCTGAAATATACTGACAGATGGTCATGGTCTCAGGTGCCAGTTGAGGGATCCTGTGATTTTCCTGCCCACAGGAATTGGGGTCAACTCTGAGAATGAAGCACACATCGCATGAGGCATCACAGCTCCACACAGCAAGAGCTATGTGATGTGGGAGCATCAGCCAGGGCAGAATTCTTTTTGACTGGCAATTCTGAGACAGACAGCGACATGGCTGAATAAATGAGTCCCCCATGGAAAGCTGGAGGTCTGCTCTAAAGAGAAGTCAGTCCCTTCTATCATCCTCTGCTATAGGGAAGTGGGCCAGAGATCTAACAACAGAGCCCTAGCAACAGGCTCACCCTTCCTCTCTTTGCAAATAAGATAGTTAGCAATACTCAATCCTCTGGCTCATACGTGATAATGATATATTAATTTGCATTAATTATAGCATTAATACATCCTTAGGGCTTCTTGGGAGCAGCAGCTAATTACTCTGTCATACGACTGCTTCGGGGTATGGTCCCTGCATTGGCAAGCAAAGCATCAGACAGAGCCTTTGTGGAGAGGGACGAACCCAAAGGCAGAGGTGGCGGTCCGAGTGGGCTATAAAAAGGTATTTCTGTTCACTGTACAGGTAACTGCGTCAGGCTGTGATTATCATTTTCAGAGCAATTCAGGAAACATCAAGAGAGCAAAGTTGGGACATTTGGAAACTCCTACCCATTAAAGGCAAGCAGCAAAATAAAAAAAAACTAGGTTTACTGTGCTTAGATGTGAATAATTCCATTGTAAACTTCTCCAAAGTCCTGAATTACCATCTCTAATGACCATTTGCTGTACTCTTTCAACTATAACCTGCCTGAGGCAAATTATAACAATCAAGGCTTTTGTGTACAGTCACATACATAATGCTACGTAAATATGAGGACTGAAGGACAGCCTCAACAATAGTGAAGATATAGCCTACCTGTTGCGCTTTCTTGTTGAAAGCATGGAAAGGCTTATGAATTTATAGGGCTCAAATGCTCAAGGAACAATACATGGTCCAGAGGTAATCTGGTGACATTTGATGGGGAAATAGAAACAGATCAATGCAAGAAATTCAGAGGATATTCAAGGGGCATGTAAGGGAAAATTTATCACTAACTTCCTGGCCTAAATAAAAAAAGCATCACAATCCACAGAACCTGCATAGCTGGATCTGAAAACATTAACACTGGATCTGGAAAAATAACAATAATGTTTTGTAGAAAGTGAGTAAGGAAAAGGCGGCAGTTCCAGAGAAAGGGATAGTGTGTATGCTATTTTACTATAGATAGGATGACCACAGGATTGCCGAGACAGTACTGATTTTTATTATCTAACCAAATATTCTGGGTGGGGATCAGCCAAATAGAGGTATGTAGATGAAAATGACAGCAATACACAAAGTACTTCATTTACTCAACTCACAACTAAAACCTACATTAGTTCAATAAAGGTAATAACGGAATCCCTATTCAGTTCTGATTCCATATTTGCATTACAAAATCATCTTATAGCCAGCTATAGCCTATAGCCAGCACAGCTGGCCATCAATCTTCTAGGTTCATCATCTCATGGACAAAACCCCTTCCCAGTTTCCTTCATTGTTTGTCCCCAATAGATTATTACAAGATCCCAATCATAACAATTAATAGAATTTAAGACCACATTCTGCATTCCCACCAGCTTTCTCATTTTGCCATGGTACCTGGATGGAGACATCACTGTAGGAGCCCCCAATAACCCCTGTGATAGCTGTAGGCACGTCATCATGGATGGCATAGGACCCATCAGGGCAGATGTGCTCAGAGCCGTCCACTCGGGTGAGTGAGGCACGGACGAAATCCAGTGATTGTTCTAGGGCATAGGTGTCCTTGGAACAAGTGTCTAAAATGTGGGCGCCCAGGGTGATGCCTGGTAGAATACGTTGATTCTTGTTGATTTCATCTAGTGCAAACAGCATAGCCTCGAGACGCTGGATGCCACGGTGCTCGTTGATCTTGCCACACTCCTCTGTAGGGCTCCCTTTCTCATGAACTGGAAAGAGGCCTCCAATAACTAGGTCACCTTCCAAACTGATTTCCTTTTTGGCTGCCACATTGTAGCCAGGATTCTGGCTATCAGCATGACACATAGCAGGGTAGACCAGCAGAATCCATAGGATGGCAGAAAATGTCATTGTGCTGCCTCAAAGGGGCAGCGAAAGCCTCCTTGAAAAACCAGTAGCTCTAGTCAGAGCAAAGTTCTCTGATGGGCCACCATTTGCTTGGATGGCCTGAGCCAGTCAGATGCTTCTTCTTGCCACCAAGAGGAGATAACACCTAGCTCAATAGTAGGGTTCAATAATGGGGTTCAGTAGTTCTTGTTGGAAATTTCAGCCTCAAGTGTACCCCAGTGAAAGCAATAATTTGTGACTGCTGAACTTTGACTACCCTTTTGGCAAAGGAATCACACAGCTCCTACAGGAAGAGAGAAAAAGAAAGGAGAGAATTAATGACAGAATAAAGGAAAATCTTCTCTGCTCTTGATCTGTACCTTTAAACTTGGCTATAGAGTAACTACTGGGAAAGCCCTAATCAATCAGTCCACAGCACCAGCACCCAAAATACTTTTTAACATAGTAAATGATATTTCCGTTGGGCAACCTGGTAGTTCAAAAACATGTAAATGCAAGTCGATAAATAGGTACCACTTCTTGGGAAGGTAAGCTGTGTTCTGTGTGCCATGCTGGCCACATGACCATGGATGATGCTGGCAATTCAGCTCCTGAAACAGAGATAGCCATACACTATGGCTGGTTATGGCTAGCAGGGCAATCTGCGTGGGGTTACTTTACCGTAGGGCTGGCTGGCTCTCTGTTCCAGTGAATATAGGCACAGCCACAAGGTGTAAGTTTTTTAGATATACAACTAGGATCCAGGCCATCGATATCTGAATTCTTTGCATGAGGTCCTGATAGGCTAGCTATTAGCAACAATACTAGATGTCCTTAATGTTCAAAGGAGAATGTTTATTCTAAAGTAGTGTCCACTGGCACTGTTAAGGCAGGGCCAGGGAGAAATTGCCCCAAGCTTCACACTGCCAAGAAGAGTCATGCTGCAACTCAGAATGCCCCCACTCCAAGCTTTCAATTTGAAACATAACTGGGTGTGAAATGGGGGGGGGATATAATTCTGATGTTTGGCCTGAGTGCCAGAGGCAAGTTTCATCACTGCTTCCAGATCCTATCTCTGAAATCTAAAGAACTGTCCTTGCTGATGGCCAAAATACACCAATGTAAGCAGGCCTTGCTATTATGGTTACCGTGTATTTAATAGTGTAATAAATTCATGTTATTCACTGCAATCATACATAATGTTACATGCCTGGAAATGTTTCCGCAGGAATTAGTTATACTTGATGGTGCAGAAGGTCACCATTATTGCTGTTAGCTTACCAATGGCATCATAAGCCTTCTGAAATTAATGTAAGTTTTCTCTGGTAGCATTACACGTTGGCATCATAAAAATGGTTAATTAAATGTGTATAGTATAAGCTGCTGTGGGCGCAGACTTATCCCTGGCATCTGTTTTGCAGATGCAAAATTGAACAATAAAGTTCACTCCTAAGAGATTTCAGGGCCAATGGATGATGTCAAATATTTCCCTTCATCGTCCTAAAGGATTGATTTCAACCTGAAAGTGCAGCTCTTCCATTGTAAATAGCATGGAAGATTTGGGTTTGTTTTCATTCTCGCTTTAGTAATTAGTCAATCAAACATGCAGTTCTTCAAACGCAATCTCAGCTACAATTAATTTTAAAGTGCTGTCACCCCAACCATTATTTTTAAACAGATAATAACATGTTCTAAATGTGTGGATAATGGCAGGTAGTAAAACACTTTCTTGATACACAGATTTAGTTGAGACACAATCCCTAAAGCTTTCCTACATCACTGGGTTAATACTTATCCTAAATACTCTTTAGATTCCTTAGCTATGCTCACCAAGGCAAGGATTGGGATAGATGGCACCAACCACATTCAGTGCTGTCCCTCTCAATAAAATGGGCCATTAAGAGCCCGCATGAGGAGAATGTTTATAGTTGTTTATAGTAATCAAAGATCCATAGAAAACAAGAAAATGTGAGGGGTGAGAAATAGTCTGGAACAGAGGAACCTTGATTTAGTTGCCTGTTTCATCTTCAATTTGTGAATAAGCACAAGTCTAGAACCTCATCTCTTGTTACTTTTATTTTACTGAGGGTGCAATCCTAATTAATTAAGGTCAGTGCAACTCACCTGTTGCCCCATTCCCATAGTGGTGTGGGAAGGCCAGTGCACATATGTGTGCTTGAACTGCCATGGGTGTCCTGTGATACTCCAGGAGGGCAAGGGACTCATGCCAGCCTAACTGGAGATTAGGATTGTGCTGTCACTGCTTCCTATTCCTACCCCAAGAAGGTTAGTTCAGGCCCAGGTATCTTTGCTACATCTTTGGCAGCAGTCAGATGTAAAGAATTCATTCTGCTTCTCTGAAATCTCTTTGTCCTCTTTTAAGTTTACCTTTTATCTCCTCATCTTTTAATGATCCAATTGCCTCTCCAACAGCTTCTCTGCTTTTGATGTATCAGAAAGATAGATATTCTTTGCCTTGATGTTTTAACCATTGCGCTCCTCAAAATTGTGCTTCTCTTTGTTCTCATCCGACGGACAAAACTTTCACTTTTTGAGCTTCTTGCATCCACTGCCACTTTCCAGTACCGGTAGCTAGTTATGCTTTTCCCTCGTAGTGGTACACTAGTGGTATGTGTTCTACCATAGTTGAGCTTCTATTGTGTTTCAAAATGATCTCCATTCACCCCAAAGAGATTTTATCCTCTTGACTTTTCCTCTCAGCTTCCTTTTAACTAATCCCTTCATCTTTGAGAAGTTTCCTCTTTTGAAATCAAATATATTTGGACTAGACTTTCTGGAAATCTTGCCAATCATATGGTTCTGGAACCAGTATTTTAAATGAGAACAGCATCATATGTTTCTTCTCCTCTGATAAGAGAATTTCAATTAAAAGGTACAACCACTACCATACCTAAGGGTTTCCTAGGGGGTATCAGTGAGGGCAAGTGACCCTAAATGGCATAACTACAAGGCTATCCACCAAAAGAGTGGTCACTGTGAGGCAGCCACTCTTAGGAACATGCAGCTACTCAGAGGGGGCAGATTCTCCTTGCAGCTACTTGGAGAGACTGTACTCACCTACTTTTGTCCCATTTTGAGAGAAGTGCCCTCTTTCATTTCTTTCAAAGTGCCACTCCAAGTGATCATAGCCACTCAGACCATGCAGGAAGTAATTGTGGAATAGAATCACTTCCTTCCATATACAGAGTGGGCCAAAAGTAGGCTTACACTTAGTAGGTATGCACTTTACATTTTTTTAAAAACTTTTTTTACATTTATATGTATTTGTTACAATCTTATTTGTTCAATATTGCTTATGCACATTTCCAAAACATGGATAAGGGATACAGAATACTGGTTTGGAATTATTGTTTGGAAAAATTAGTTCTAAAACTTGAAACCAATAATGAAACAATGATAAGCCTACTTTTGGCCCACTCTATATTCTGGTCCATCAGCTGACATCTCTTGAGGACTACCATATACGTCCATTAAGAGCCACCCTTAATGAAACCAGATGGGCGGCAACTAGAGATAGGTCATTCTGCATGGTGGCACTGCAGTTAAGTAACCTCCTCCCTGGTTATTGTAGATTGGCTCCATCCCAGGAGCCTATATAGTAGAGGTTGAAAATGTTTCTCTTTTTGGTTAATTCTTTTTTGTTCTAGTTAGTGTCAAATTCATTTCATACAGAGGGCCACATTAGCATTAATGGTGTCTCCCGAGGGCCGCAACCCAATTTTTTGCATGTCTACTCAGAAGTGCCTTCCTTTCTCCTGAGCTCTTTCTCCCGCCCTGGGAAGCTGCTGCTGCTGTGCATGAGCCTTCCTTCCTCCTGGGCTCTTTCTCAGGCTCAAAATCAAGTGTGCTGCCACCACTACTGATCTCTTCTGGGGGTGGGGAGATCACTCGAGGGCCGCACAAGTGCCTGCAAAGGGCCGCATGTGGCCCTTGGCCGCCAGTTTGACATGCCTGAGTTAGAGGAGGTGGGTGAGGTACTTACAGAGGTTTTTTCAACTTTGTAAGCTTCCCCCATTGCATTATCTGTGATCTAAATTAATTATGATTTTTGTGCCACTGCTTTCTTTGATGATTTTATGCTGCTGCTGCTCCCGTTTGTTGGATTTTATGTTTCATTTTATGAGTGCTGGAGACAAGGAGCTGCACGCTAGTTTGATTTTAGTTTTGTACTAATTTTGTACTTTATCCTGAATAATATTATATTTTATGAATAGTGTAATATATTAATTTCAGGATGTTGATCATATAATTGAATTGTCTTGTATTTATTGCTTATGTTTTCTCCTGTGAGCCTCTTTGGGCAACCCCCTTGTGAAGGGGAAAATGGGGGCTAAACACTTAAACATTGTGTTGCTTGAAAACATGGCAACTAAAATCATCTGAATACCTTCCCTGTGAAGAAAGGTTACAAAATCTGAGGCTTCTTAGCTTTGAGAAAAGAAATTAAGGAGACACACGCATGTGATTAACAGCACAATCCAGAATAACTAAGGGCGCAATCCTGAGTAACTACGGGGAGTCCTTGCTCCGGTGTAAGAACAATTTGCTCTGGATTGCAATATGAATTTCCCATAGGTTTTCACTAGGTGGTGCAGTAACTACGGGTGCACGTAAAGTCTCTTACATGCTCCCCTAGTTACTCTGGATTGTAGGGCATGGGAGCTCTCACACTGACGTAAGAAAAATTTACTCTGGATTGCTTTATGAATTTCCCATAGGTTTCCACTAGGTGGTGCCGTAACTACATTGACATAAATGTTTCTTACGTTGACATAAGAGCTCCCATTGTTACCCTGGATTGTGCTGTAAGACTTTAAAAGTTATGCATGTTGTGGGAAAGAAAGGATGAAGAGAATTTCTCTCTCTTAGGCTGTAATCCTAATCCCCAATTATGCCAGCCTAAACCGCTAAGTCCGATGCTAACCTGGGGTTGTCACAAAAGTGCTGTAAGACACTCCTGGGAGAGGGTTAGGCCAGTGGACAGACACGTGCCTGAGTGTGCCTCGCTACATCATTACTGGAATAGGAAGACCAATGAGTTGTGCTGGCCTAGGTTAGGATTGCACCCTTAGGCAGGAGAGTTACCTGCCTACATTTCATCAGAGAACATGAGTCTGTAGATCCGAAATGTGGTTGCAGATAGCTCTTCATTTGACCTTTACATCTGCACATTGGAAGGGAAGAAGGATGCCAAGGCATAGGTGGACACTGAAAAGGAGAAGTAATATTTGGACAGAAGCAAATGCCTTTTTAAGGCCTCAATAGGGCCTTTAGAGGCTTAGGCTGCAATCCTAAAGACACTTTCCTGGGAGTAAGACCCATTGAACACAATACGGCTTACTTTTGAGTAGACATAGTTAGGATTGTGCTTCCACGGAGCCTGTGCAATGCCTTCCCAGGCCTCAGAAAGCCTCCCAGATGTGTGTGACAATAATAGGGATGCCATTTCCCCAGTTTTACCAGGTGGTTCCCGAATTCCAGGGTCATTTCTTGGCCAGAACCTGGGAACCAGCAAACCTGGGGCAGCAACAAGCACTGCCTTGCAGTTCCCCACCTTCGTGCTGGGCTAGTCAGCTCGATGCAGAGCTAGGAAAACTCTATGTATGTGCCAAGCTAGTGCGTGCAGAGGCCATTCCCTCTCTTCAGCGCCAGACCTGCACACACCAGCTCAACACCTGGGAGCTTCCTCCCCTCAGCGTCAGCTAGACACATGCTCTGGCTGGTGGGGGAAAGGGCTGGGCCAACATATGTAAGAGGCAGTGCTTACTATTGAGGGAAAAACTGTACTCTTATCTTGATATATTCTTATCAGTACCGGTGGTTCCCATGTTCTCGTTCCATGCTGAAACATAACTGTGCTGAGGGAAAACACCACCAAAATCTTAGGGCTCAGTGACATAGACGGGCACTATGAAATAAGGAAAACATCATAATATGATATCATATTAGAGAATATGGGTGCATATTAAACTGGTTTTCATATCATCATTGTACCAAACTTTAACTGCAATAAACATCTCTTTTTTATCATATAAACATAAAAACATTTACCATCAGGCTTCCACTAGAAAGCACTGAAGCACCTGTTTAAGGAGGCACACCAGGTGTGCTCGGAGAAGTTTAAATAACTGCTGTCACCATTTTCTGAAAGTACCCGCGAATAGTGTACAATTAAAAATGCCAATTGATATTTTACAAGCTTTGCAGAACAATTCCCAGCTTGAATCAAATCAGTGCTAATCTTTCCACAATTGCAGCTCTCAGCTACCAAGGATATAAAATTGCACTGTGTAAAAATAACATGGTCCAGCCTACTGTGGAATGAACTGCCCCCTGACTGGAGCATCTACTTGTCTAATTTGTACAGATTCTAAAGAAAAGGCAGTTTGTGCCTTGGATGGAAGGACCAAACAGTCAGTTTATAGGCGTGATGCTGTAAGCAGTTGGAGGGTCCAATGCCTTTCCCAGCAGGCGCCGAAGGGCAAAGTCCATCATCTGTTTCATGGGAGAATGTCAGCATCACATGAATTCAACCCTAAAATATGAATTACCACTTAGCTAGACATTAAGCTGGGGATGATGTCACTTCCGGGGTTTTGAGCTTTGAACCGGGCTACATGATCATTAGCTACACCACTTGTTTCGGGGGGCGGGGGCAACAATGAGCACAATCCAGATTAACTACAGGGAGTCCTTGCTCCGGTGTAAGAACAATTTAATCTGGATTGCAATATGAATTTCCCATAGGTTTTCACTAGGTGGTGCCGTAACAACAGGTCTTTTACGTGCTCCGTAGTTACTCTGGATTGTAGGGTATGTGAATACCGGTGTACAGCAATACAATTTAACAATAATTTGCATAGAATAAGACTGCAATCCTTAATGCACTTTCCTGGGAGTAACACCCATTGAACACAATGGGGCTGACTTTTGAATAGATATGGTTAGGATTGTGCTCTGAATGCATCTCTCTATATAGTATGTATTTGTTTACAGAGAAATAACATGCAATCAGTGGTGTAGCTAATGATCATGTAAGTCAGTGCAAAGCTCAAAATGTTGCCCTGGAAGGGATGTCACAACCAGAAGTTATGTCATCCCCAGGTATTTCTAAAAAGAAAATTGGTGGAAAACCTGCCTCCTCTTCCTCAGCAGTTCACCACCCATTTGCTCTGCTAGTGCACCTATTTGCTATCTGCAACTTATCTTTTCCTTTTGTACACCAACACAGTACATAGGCTGGCATCCCTACAAAAATACAAAAGCCAAGAAAAGGCCCCTTATCTCATGTGGTCCGCTATACATAAGGATCCCTCTCCAACCACCACCACCACCCAGCATAGAATCCTGCATGTAATGAACTCTAAAAGCCAAAAAAGGCCCCAGATGATCCCATGTGGTCCCCTATATGTAAGGATTCCTCACCCCCAGTACTGAAGTCCTGCATTCAACAAATTCAAAAAGCCAAGAAAAGGCCCCAGATGGCCCTGCAACAGATAGGAGTCCCCTGTCCCTCCAAGCAAGCATTAAATTAAAAATATATTTAAAGCATTCATCCATCTTTGATTTATCCAAAGAGAAGCATTTCTCCCCCCATATCACCGCAACGGCAATAGCTATATAGTAATTTGCATGACCCAAAGGAGAAGAAATATTGTATTCTCTAACCCAGATGTGGCCCTCAATTGATGGTTCAAAAACCTCTGCATAGCGTACTAATAACATTTTTTAAAGAAGAGTATTTTTCCAACATCTCTGCAAATAGCATAAATAGGAGCAAAACAGGGTATCATGTTTGATCAGAGAGGGGTACCAGGAAAGACAGCCCTTTTGCAGGATTCATTGGAGTCAGAAATCCTGGTTTCCAGATGGGTCTGAGCTACAAAATGAGCAGTTAAACAGTGTACAGAGCCCCACAATTGTTTGCACAGTAAGTGTGGCTGGTGAAAATATTCCAAGGAACAAATAAATAATGTGGAAAGTCAAGAAGACAGTGAAGCACTTAGGCCCATAACCTAAAGTCAAATTAAGCCCTTTGCTACAGAGCAGTTAAGGTGACTTTCCATAAGATAACACTAGAGAGTGATGTAACTGCATGGACCCGTAACTGCTCTGGATTTTGCCCTTAGTCACATAAGTGGAGAAATGAAAGTGAGGAGGTGGAGAAGCATTAGGGTACAATTCAAACAACTTTCCAGCACTGGCATTACTGTGCCAGTGGGGTATCTGTTGCATCCTCTAGTTGGGGGGCAGTCATGGAGTCAAGGTAAGGCATCCTTTGAGTTCTTGCACATCCCATAGCTGAATTGACTTCCTCCACCCTGCTGCCAACACACCTTCCACTTTGTCTGATCCTGCCATGGGGAGAACATAACAAATATGCTTAACTATTAAAAAGGTACATCCTAAGCCATTCTCAATTGTCAGCCTGCGTGAAGGGTGACGCTGACTACATGGGAGGCAGTGCCAATTTCAACTTGACACACCAGCTCTTCAAGCAATCTAAAGCACTCCGTATCTGTTCTCCATCTTCATTTCACCTCTTTTCCCATTTCAAACAGCCAGCGTTTGTGTACTGAGGTGGATCTTATAATCAAACTTGGCCAAAACTTCAGAGCTGAGATTGCTATCAGGTAAATTGTTGCAAAGCCTGTACTATTGCAGTGTTGAAAAGGGAAAGCTGCCCCGCAGTTTGCCTCTAAAATGGAAGAAATGAAATCCTGAGGTTTGGTGTCTGTAGCAGTTGTCTAGCTGCAGTTTGGGATCCCTGCCCTATTAATGTTTCCCCACTGATGCAGGGCAGAGAGACAAAGATGCTGTGTGCTTTCATTTTTAATAAACCAAACAGCATGCAAAATAAGCAATGAGGGTCCTTTTCTCTAATGAAATTTGGGTAGCTTCATGTGTTCCAAGAACCGCACAGAACGGTCAGGTTACAGTGGTGGCTAAGAGCACTTTTATACCAAGTTACACCTGAAGGCGGTAGTGCTTCTTTTCATATTTTATTGCAAGGAATTTTGTCCAAATTTCAATCATGATCACAAGCAGTGAATGGTCTTTTGACAGTGTCATCGAAGGTGCAAAGAGGCAAGGCAGTGTTTATTATAAATCTGGGCACTGGATTTTTGTCAAAGGGGTTCATGTGTACAGTGAGCGTATGCATCCTTCCATTCCTATGGATTGCATGCTATTTTATGTGTGGATTTAATAATAATATTTAACATTTATAAAGTACTTTCTGAGTGTGCAAAACTCTTCACATGTGTTATCACTATGTTTTCTTTTTAATGGCCTTATAAGTGGAGTATGGATTATTATCTCTGTACCGCATCTGGAAAAGTGAAGACTCACGTAAACCCATGTATACAAGTGAGACAGAATCCAGTGTGGACCAGTACACACACACACACACACACACGTGTGTGTGTGTGGGGGGGGGCTGCGATCCTAAACCCCAGTAATGCCAGCAGAAGTCCTATGGGAATGGAAGTCTCCTCCATGGGAATGGGGAAAGGCATGATTTGTGCTGGCCTAAATTGGTAAAGATTGTGCCCTGTGTATGAGTTTATGAGGATGGGTATATGTGCATGTGCCGGATCTCTATGCATGAAGTAATGTGATGGTGTGTCACTTTGTTATTCAGATTTCTGTGCCTCTGTGGTGAGGGGGTGGCTGCCTTCTCCTGGCTGTGCCTAAACAAGATGCGTGGGCTTCTGTGCTTCTCACTGCCTGTGAGATTGAACTGTTTTGTCTCCTTGCTTCTAATGGGATCACTAGAAGAAAATGATATAATAATTGTTTAATTCTATAATTAAATTCCCATTAAGAGGAAAGCACTTCTGTTTATAGCCATGGAATGCATATAATAATGATGATCAGCATCCATTTGCCTGACCCTCTGGCATGAGAAAGAACAAAGACGCAGCCAGTTCTGCAGGGAGACACGTAAAGCAAGCTGGAAAAGAAACAGGAACCATGCACATGAACCCCTTGGCTTATGACTTCTCCTTTCTCACGTCTCCCACTCAAACTTATACCAAGGCACCACGCAGTGCCAGCCTTTGCTGCAGTGGTAGCCAGTGAATTAAGTAAACCTCCAGCTTGTAAAATGAAATTAAATATGAAACCCCAGCCCAGCAGCTTCTGCTTGGAGCAGATTTTATGGTTTTACAGACAACTTGTTGGGTGCTGAGATTATACAAAGTGCCTCATCCTGCAGGTGGTGGCGGCAATAAAAGTCTACCTGTGAAAATCTGCCACTGATCTGCTGATCTGGGCAGCAGATCTCCTGTGGGGTGATATTACTGCAAATAAAACCAGGTTTGACAAAAGGGGAAATGGCATCTGAAGCACTGTGGAATTTCTGCCACCCCAGCATCACTGGTGCTGCTTCAGTTCAGGAAAGAGGAAGAAGAAGTGATGATGATGCTGGCAGGAACAGAATCAGGCTCAGCACCACAGACACCTCTTTGTACCTATTCTGCCCACAGAGGAGGGGGAAGATGCAAAAACATTCTGAAGGTGAGGGGGCCTGATGTCAAAACATTCGTGGGTGACATGCTGGTCTGGGGGTGGTGATGTGCAGTGTCATTATGTCTCCTCCACCAGCAGGCCCACAGACACAGCTGTTCATGAATGGGCCAGTCCTCATTGTAGGAAAACAGGAACTTCATTAGCATTGGTGAATTCATAAATATTCTCACATCAGTGTCCCATGTTTAGAAGTAATAATGACACACAATAATGACACACAATCAAAGAACCTCTTTTGGACACATTTTCTTTCATACTGTTCCATGTGCTTTTTGATCATTAATATCACAACCCACTGGAGTTAACCTGCTTTTTCTTGTTTCCTTACTTAAAGATCCTCTAACATAAGTGAAACATTTTGGTTTTCCTCTTTAAAGTTTTCCCCCCTGTAACTAGTCCCCTACTACACCCCAATAATGTTTATCTCACTTTACTACAAATAACGAAAGAAGAAGACAAGATTTTCAAAGTTCCTTCTCGGTACTGATTTAGCTTTGATAAAATCACATAGTGCCACCTAAAGGCAACTGATCAATATTACAAGCAATTACGGTACTTCACAGGATATTTAAAAATAGCCATTTAAAAGTGGCTGCCAGATTGGCATAGAACTGGTTGTTAATTTCTTTGAATCCCATCACTGCCCTTACCCCAAGTAGGGCTGCAGCCTGCAGAAGCCTTAATCAGTCAACCTGGAGCAGTGCCACTGATTTCAGTGGCATAACTCCAAGAAGACGTGAGCAGTCTCTGGCTATGCCATGTTTGCCCAGGGAATGGGACTTGGAGTTCCAGCCCTGTCTCCCACTCCCTCCTCACCTGCCTTGAGAACACCATTCTTCACCTTGGACCATGAACACCAGAAGTGATGTTCCTTTGCTCTCACTATAATGCACCACTCTACTCCCTCCTATTACCTTTTTCTTCTGTTCCCTGGATTAGAACAGAGGCTGGCATCAAATATGGGTGGCAGCATTTAGCACACCTCTTCAAGTACCACAAAGTCATGTGCCAATGCTGACTGCTCAGTGAAAAAGGAATACAGAGTGACTCTAGGATCAAGGATATGAACAGCCCCCATGTCATACATTAGTTTCACTGTTTCATCTAAACTGTGACAAGTATTTTAACTTCAGTGAATATATACACTGAGCTAAGGATACACTTCATGGGAAAAGAGAGGTCATTTACCAATCTCAGATAGACATTATTAACAGCTTCTCCATCTGTTCTGGATCACTTCAAAATTCCATATCACCCCACATCAGAAGGGGCTGTGCAGAGGGCAATCAGAAAGGTCAGATGGAGAGGAATCAGAGTTGGCATGTGACAACTAGCGGTGGTCTAGAAGGAATGGTTTTGTACACTTTCTTTGTAAATGAGAAACCTTTGCAAAGTAAATTTTAGAAGAATCTGGTAACTATTTTATTGCCATATTAAAATAACATGACATGGGCAGGGCTTCCAGAAAGGCAGAATTGGCTGGATAGCAGCCCAATCCAGAGCAACTAATCTGTCCACATAAGAGCCCTTAGGTTGCCCTATCTAACACTAGGTTGGAGCAACTGCAAGATGCTCCAGCCCAGTTACTCTGAAGGAGGCTTAGGGTAGAGCAAGGCAAGATAGGGTGCCCTAAGAGAGATGGACCTGCTCTGCCCTAACTGGGGCAGCCTAAGCAGCTCAAGAGAGGCAAGTTGAAGGCATGTTTAGCATTGCCTAGGGCAGAGCAGATACTCTGTATCCAGAGCCTGTTTCCAAAGCAGAAATGCCCTCTTCCAGCCCTCAAGAGTTATACCACCTCAGGAGCAGGTATAGTAATGAGTAGACCCATAGGGGTCCATGATAAGGCCCGAGTAAGAATGGCAGTGCTGACCAAAAATCTGAGTTCTTGGCCAGCCTAGCTGCAACCCCTGCCTCTCAACCTCAGGATATGGAACAAACTACGGCTGCCCACAAACCTCAGGATACAGCAGGCCACTCCAAGAAGCCCCTTGTATTCACTGTAGTATGTACTGGCATCTCATCAGGGACTCCTTATAAGGCAGGCACCCAGTGGCGTCACCAGACTGGTGCGGCTGGTGTGGGCTGCATTGGGGATGCGCTCTGTATGGGGTGATGTGCCGGAGGGGTTTGACTGTCCTTTGGCAGGCCCCGGGCGTCAGCACCCCCATTCAGGCCTGCTCCAAGGCGGAGAATCAGCCAGAAGCTGACACTTGTCTGAGGAGCTGGCCTGAATGGCCATCTGAGATGCACTGCGCAGAAACACACTGAGCATGCCGAACAGCTTCAGAGGAGACTTCCTTAGAGCAGAGAAAGTCCGCGCCTCTGCACAGCCATTCGGCCTCACTCAGGAGGCGGAGCGGCAGCCGAATGGCTTCAGAAAGAGTACTGCACAGGCACCAACTCTGACGCCTGCACAGTCTCCCCCGAAGCCAAAAGGCTTCAGAAAAGTACTGCGCAGGTGTCAGAGATGGTGCCTGCGCAGTACTCTTTCTGAAGCCAGTTGGCTTCAGAAACAACTGCGCAGGCGCCAACTTTGGTGACTGTGCAGTCCAGGTGGGGGGGGGCACACATCCCAGGGATGACGCGCAGACTTCCGCACCAGGTGACGTGCAGAGTCATGTCACCACTGTAGGCACCACAGCTGTTCCTTGTTCAGTGTGATCTGAGGGGTGTCTCCTCAGGAGCAAGTCTTCCCCTTGTGTCAATTACTTAGCATGCTCTGGAGCAGTTAGGGCAGCCCAGGCTTCCTGACTCTCTGGATTCAGCATAACTTTCTGCTCTGGATACAGAATAGTTAGGAGAGTGCAGTTAGGTCAGAGCAGGCTGAATTTGCTCTGGATTGCAGCCTAAGTCTGGTTTTTGGCCATTGGACTTTATTGTCCAGTCCAATAGCCACTGTCTGGCCTTCTGAGGGGTGGGAGGGTGCTTGGGGACACTGGGGGGGGCAGATATAGCTAGCCGCAGGTTGGCACTACCAAGTCCGGCCAGCCACAGCATCCATTTTTAAAAAAATTACTGTGCACATGCGCATGCAGTCTTACCCTGCCTAAAAGCTCTGACGGAGAGCACTTCTCCGTGGGTGGAGTATCCTCTCCTGACCTCACTGGCACTTTCACTTTCCTAATTGGAGGCGCGTGCCAGTGAGGTCAGGGAGGATTCTCTGCCCACGGAGAAGAACTCTCCATCAGAAGAGAATGGAAGGACTGCGTGTGCATGCACACAGTAATTTTTTTAAATGGATGCCCGCAGTACCCAGACTCTGTCCCCAACTGCAGCCTGAGCCGCCCCAGCAGCCTCCCCAGCCAAGGTAAGCAGATATCTACTCAGAGGTAAGCCCATTAATTCAATGGAGCTTCCTCCTGATTTTTAAAAAACATAGGACAAAATGTAGGACATTTTTTTGAGTGACCATGTCCTACATTTCGGCTTTAGGATCTGGTCACCCTGGTCATGGGTGCACTGATGGGCCCCCCCAATACCAATACTTGCAAAAATTGGAAAAGTCACCATCTAGGTGATCTCATACATTCGTGCAGGAACAATCCACGTTTGCCACAAATGTCTATTCCACAGAGAGATTTGATGAATGAGTCTGTATCATGCATGCATTTAAGAAAAAAATCTGTTCATCACATTCACACATTGCATTTTTAGTAGTACACTTTGAAAACATAAAGTAATTAGCAGCTCTCAAGCAAGGCAATTTCTAGGGAGGGAGTAAAGTCAGAATGACAATATAAGGTAAAATACTGTGAGCTCCTTACATGAGATAATTTATGCATCCTACACTGTTAATTAATTCTTTATTTCAAGCATAATTATTTCAGAATATCAAAAGCGGGAGGACTTGGTTTTTTTCAAGAGTTATTATTTTCATAGCCAATATGCCGTTATTTTTGTTCTTTGCTATTTCCTCTCCCTTTCACCAGTCCCAGGGGTTTCCTAGATTATGTAGTGAATTCTTTTTAAAAATTTAAACACAATTCTCTGTCAAATTAAATGATATCAAATTAAACACACAACACACTGTCCCTGTACAAATGAGTGTGGGGGCTGGAGAATCAAAGGCTTTTGCAACATACTAGTGTTGGTGTTCTGTGTTTTTTTCCTCCATAAAGTCTCTTTAGAGATTAATTGTCTTTTCCATACAAAGGAGATGGTTTGTTGTTCATTTAAAGCTGTCTTTGAAACCAAGTAGAAAGTTCTATTCAAAAAGCTGGGCTTTTTTCTGTCTCCCCATTGAATAAATGCATTGGATATTTTCAAACACATATAGGGTTTCTAGTCCATATTAGCATAAGCAAGAAATTCAGACAGATGGAGTAAAGGGGGATGAAAAGAAGAGAGATTCCACTCTCCTCTTTTAAACAACACTGCACAGAATATTAGTCTCAAAAAATGTATTTGCTTTGGCTGATGCTGATGTATAAAGGAATTAATATTAAAAACTGCCCTACTAGATTCCTGTCCAATCCTAGGACTGCCTACTCTGAAGTGAGTTCCACTTTCAGTGGGATTTACTCCTAGGTAAATGCATTGCAGTCTCAATCTTCTGCTTCCAATAAGAAGCAGCTTGTAAGCAGCACGTGCAAGTTAATGTTGTTAGTAGAATAACAGTGCAAATCCTATGCAGATATACTCAAAAGTAAGCTCCCATTAATTCAATGGAACCTGTTCCCAAATAAGTGTGTATGGGATTGCGACCTGGGTCCACTGTGAAATTCACTTGTCTTTTATAGTGGACTAGCGAAAGGCGTACCCGTGTTGCGGGAGTAAAATTCCCCTGTATGCCATCCCCCCATATGCATCAACCCCCCATGGATAACTTTCCCCCATGTGCAACTTCCCCCATGCACATCAACCACCCATGCACAACTTCCCCCATGCGTATCAACCCCCCATGTGCAACTTCCCCATATGCATCAAACCCCATGCACAACTTTCCCCATGCGCAACTTCCCCCATGTGCAACTTCCCCCATGTACAACTTCTCCCCATGTGCAACTTCCCCCCTGCGCAACTTCCCCCCATGCGCAACTTTCCTCCCGTGCGCAACTTTCCCCCGTGTGCAACTTTCCCCCGTGCGCAACTTCCTCCCATGCACAACTTCCTCCCATGCGCAACTTCCTTCCATGCGCAATTTTCCTCCCATATGCAACTTCCCCCTTGCGCAACTTTCCTACATGTGCAACTTCCCCTCATGCGCAATTTCCCCTCATGTGCAATTTCCCCTCATGTGCAGCATCCTTGCCAGCGCAACCTCTTCCTCTGAACAACATCCCCCAGTGCACCAGGGTCTGAGCACCAAACTGGCTGGATGTTGTTCTGTCTCCCATGTTAAGTATAGGGCAGAAACACGTTGCCCCCTTTTCAGCTCCTGAAGGGTTAAATGTCTCCAGATGGTTCTTGGTGGGTGTTCAGGTGACAGAAGGAACTCCCAGAATTCCATGCTTCAGGCCCAGCAGTTGGGGCAGAATGTTGATGAGTCAGCAATTTTCAATGCAAAGTATAGGGAGGAAAATGCTTTGCGCCCCCTTTCACCCCCTTCCAGTTGGAATTTCCGAAAACCGGTTCTTAGTGCACCCCTCAGTCACGGAAGGAACACCAACCCCAAATTTCACACTTCTAGGCCCAGCGGTTTTGGCAGGGTGGTGATGAGTCAGTCAATGAGTAGGTGAGTCAGTCAGTGAGTCAGTGAGTCAGTGAGTGACTTTTCTCTTTTATATATATAGATTAGATCTATTTGTAACCCATCAAAGATACATGTGAAAGATATGAACAACCTCCTGATTTTAGAAGGCTAACTCAGAATGCCAAGTGGGCACAAGGATACAAGTCTTTCTGTGCTTCCTGGGCATCTCTGGGACACTGTGAGACATAGGAAGCTGGACTAGGAAGCTTGGCCTTTGGCATGATCCAGTGGGGATTGTATTATATTATGTTCTTGCTCCAATCCCATTTGGACCACTTTTGCTTGGCATCTATTTATTTCAATGTGATCTGTACAAAAACAGTTCCTGATGAGTGAAATGCGAGTAGATGAAAAGGGTCTTTCCCTCACATAACTACAGTGAGTGGATAGTAGCTTGTCATGGGCCAGACAGAGGCTTGCCTCAGGTCACAACTGGACCATGGGCCGGAGTTTGGAGACCCCAATCTAAAATAAGCCAGTGCTTTGTGCACAGTGCGATAACAAGCCCAACACAGACAGAGTTATTTAAGCAGGCATTCAGAGTAGGATACGAAGCAGTGAGTTCAAATTACAAGAGTAGGTGTAGGCTTCCAGAAATGGATCTGGTCTCTTGAGTCTTACCATGAAATAAAGAAAGTTGCTAATACTGTTGCTAATGAGAGTGCGCAAGGAAGGACAGACTGCTTGGAAGGAAATTCTCAGAGCCAGTTTGATGGAAACCTGGCAATGCAGTAGGGGAGTTACAGAATAAGACAATCAAAAGGTAATGAGGTCAACGCTGTAGGCTACGGCTTTGAATGATAATAAAGATCTAATCTTACTTCCAAGGCATAGGAGTAGCTGACATCAGCCTCTGGATGCCTCTAGATTTCCATGGCTTCTATTATTCCCTATGAAACATACTAATGTACAAAGTGGTGGTTCAGAGACAAGAGGACAAAAATGTTACAAAGCCACTCTGACCTTTCCTCGCTCTGGCAAAGCTACCTAATTACAGATCTTTGGTGCGCCTCTCTGACTGTCATCTTCTTAATGGCGAAAAGCTATTGTTAACTTGTAGCTCTTGGCCTAGTTTACCCTGTATTTGCTGAAACTTGTTAAGATATTCTCAATTCTCTTGTCTTTCTGGAGTAGACCATATGGGGTGACCAGATCGACATTTTCCAAAGAAAGGGGACATTGAGGAGCGGTGCAGAGCTGGTTCTTTGCAGGCAAAAGGGGGCATCTGAAATTAGTCAGCAGTGCAGCACATCCTATAAAAGTGAGGGATGTCCAGTTTTCCTCCTATCTAAACTGTCCATTTGCCCAATTGGGTGGAGCTATTACTACTACTATTACTGGGCTCTTTCTCCTTTTACTGAAGCAAAAAACGCAAAGATCTAGAGAGTCTTTAGGAACTGATCTGGACATGTTGTGAAATGAAGGGGACTAATCAGTGTAAATTGAGAAGCATCTAATCCAGATTATTCCACAGTTGTGAGTTGTGAACTCACTCAGTGGCATTTTACAAGCTATGATGTATAACCTTCAACCATCTCTCTCTCACACACACTGCTCACCACTTACCGTAGGGAGAAAATGATATACATATCTATGCATGTTAATCTACTTATATATAAGGAGGGAATTCACAGTGATTGTAAACTAAGGATCAACACAATCAAACAGTCAAATATGGGTCTCCAAAGAGTATTCAATCTACCAGCTATTATCTAGTCACTATTGCTGAGATTCTATGAATGCCATTCAACAAGGTGCAACATGATAGGAGACAGTATCATGGAGACATCAACTAGGTAATACCAGGGGAAAGAATTTTCACTATAATTCTTCTTTTCCCAGCCCTGGTGCCTTCTTCACTGAACTCTATTAAGCTGATATTTTACAATTTCATGTTGTTCATTTATAGTGAAATTTGCCTGCTGTGTGTGTGTGTGTGTGTGTGTGTGTGTGTGTGTGTGTGTGTGTAGATTGTCAAGACCTCTGCTCAAATTACGACAAGAAAAATGTCACTCATTCATTAATCAAGTGTCTCTGCCCTGCTAACCATTCCACTGATTTATGTAATCCAAACACTCGCCCTCACTCTAATGGATCATTCTGCAAGATACGTCTTCCCATCTTGACCATTTCATTAGGCTAAAGGCAAGTCACTGGAGAATGACTGACCCCCACAGCTGGCCTGCCAATGAGGGTAACAGCTTTGGACAATTCCATTAATACTGCTTACATGTTTGTGATAACTGGACTCAGAAAAGATCTGTGACAAAATCAGTTTTGACAATTGGTCATGGCTGGAGCATTTGCAAAACGAAAGGCACATTTTTCTCCTTTCCCACTGGATGTGGCAACCATCTTCTATTTTACTAGAGCTGTCAGGTTGAAGATCCCTCTTCAATTGCCTTCACTTTATTATTAGTTTTTCTTATTCACCTTCAGCCTTCCCATTAATCTCACTATATGAGGCTTCCTTTAATGAGTTTCTGGAGTCCATGGATTTGTGCATAGTTGTTCTATGTTTTGATGCCACCTTCTGTTTCCCCTGTAGCTTTAATGAAAACCCTATGCCTTTATAGAATGAGACTTTCCTGTAGTGAAACTAGCTAACTAGAGGTGAGGAGGAGGAGGAAGGTTGTAGTTCTTTTGTCTTTTGTAGTTCTGATGGAACTAGCCTCTCCTAGCAGTTGGCATATTTCTACTCTTTAAACTGCATGGGGATACATGCCTTTGCTCAGCATTTTAGTGAAGCTATCAGAATGGACCAACTATTTTTGACCATGACAAGGGAAACTGTGATTCAAATCTTGCTTTATCTACGCACTTATGAAATGGCTTGAGGCAAACCTCTCTCTTCTCAGCAAGAACGGACAATGATAATAAATGATACAGTGCAAGGCTGTTGTTAGGATTACTGAGATAAGTGCAGAAGCACTTAAACACTCCAAATTAAAAACTCTGTCCTGTGTGTATAAACTTTTAAGCCCTTCTAAACTTTGCATTTATCATCCATCCATCTATCAGCTAATAAGATTAGGGCTGCAATCCTATCCACAGTATTTTATGAATTTATATCCTGCTTTTCCAGTTTAAAACTGCACTTATCTGGGAGTAAGCACCATTGACTAATAGTGAGACTTACCTCTGGGTAAACATGCAGAGTATTGGGTTCTCACTCACATAAAGTGACTGTTCATTAAAATGGCTCTAATGTTTATGTATCCTCTTTCTTGGTCTCTAATGTGGGTGGGTGGGGGGGGGGAAATGGTCCACATCCGAGATCTTGGAGCAGGAAGAAGGTTTATGAAGAGGCTCCCCATCAAATAAATTTCAAAATTGGTTGCATTTGTCAATGGAAATAATTTTGAGTAAAATGTCTGTTCCCATGTCGGCACAGCATCAAGGCAGCTCAAGGCCCTGAAAGCTTCAATAGGGAATAGGATCACAACAATGCAGACCTTCCAAAAGACAAGTCGAAGAGGCAGAAGAGGCAAAGGTGATGGGCCCTATCAATAAGCATTTTTAATTGTTTCCTCTCAAGGGACCCGGTGCCTACAACACACACCCAGCAGTTGTTAGAATTAAGTGTTGTCTGGAAGGCTGCCAGCAGGAATTGGCTGCAATTATCTCATACCAATACTGTCAAGCAAGCTTCTGAAGTTGGAACTAGCCTGAAGAGGGTATCCTTTGGGTGGATATAATCAGAAAGCTCCTACATCTGTGTTTCATTAGGGACTGTAAAAATGATTTTTCCTCTTTTAGTAATGAGTGCAGCTTCATTTATACTGTTCTATTCCCTCAAGCCCCGAGTAGTATGAGAGCATAATGAGGGGGTGGACTTGCTGTGCGGGGAGGGTTGGCTTTGCTTTAGGATAAAAGCCTGTTTGTTGTCCCTTTTTGTTTTAAAAGGCGGGGAGAAGGGTCAGCGTGGGACTGAGGTCTTCATATCCTTTTAACTCCTATAAATGGAGCATTTGGCTTGGGGAAAAGACTTGCGCATCTTTGTTTTTTCATTTAGAAATTTCAGCCTAAAAGTATTAAACATAATTAAAAACAAAACAAATCTTTTAAAATGCCCTGATTTGACTGGGGGTGAGGAACAACACTATGTTTCATCTCATGAGACACACTACACTATCTGGGAGCCAGTTCCAGTTGAAAAACTCTAATATCAGATGGTTATATCTGATATCATCTGATAGCTGAAAACATCCTGAGAGCCAGGATGGTAAAGTGGTTAGGGAGTTGGACTGAGACCTAGATGATCTAGATTCAAATATACCCTCACCTATGAAGCTTCCTGAATTACCTTGGCGAGTCACATACTCTTAGCCATACTTAAGTCACTGGGTTGTTGTAAGGACAAATGGATAAAAGCTTTGTAAACTGCCTTGGGCATTTGCATATCAACCACTTAAATAAAAAAATATAAACAAGCAATTATGATATGGACAAAATCATATGAATGATGAAAAATTGTACATATACAAAGGCACTGCTGTTGTTTATGAGTGCTAGCTTTCTTTAGTCATTTCTCATGAACTGGCTACACCCTCACTTAATAATCTGTCTAGTTTCCTTTCAGCCTGGCCCTTAAAGAAAACTTATCTTCACAGTTTCTAATAGCCAACCAGTGCAAACAATCTGTTTTTCTATCATTTTCTATCAAATGGTGATCCAGGATGGGGGAAGCACTAGTTCTTCAGGAGTGCCTGCATAAATAGGTCCCTCTCCCTCACTTTCAGAGATTTGGGGGCAGCAGGATACCATGGAGAAGATACCACAACGCATGGGTTAATAAACACGGACAAAGAAAATCACTGCTGACAGAAGGTGAGAGATTAAAATGTACACACCCCAAGTGTCTCTCACAAATGATTCCCATGTTCATCAGACTCTGCAGTGCTTTGTTCAGTCCTGAAGATTCATCTTATGGTGTGTTCATCCTATGCCTGCCTTTTGCTACAGACACCATCACTATGTTAAGGTTGGTTATCTGATAAGGTTCAGGAAATCACCTGATCTACCATCTGATTCTGCCATACAGAGTAGGATTGTAGAACCTCTTCCTTGAAAACAGTTGCTGCCGGAGTCCATGCTGAGCCATCATGATTGAGCACTTTGTCCTTTGGGCAATAGTGGCTTTAGGTCCTATGAGACTTTTCATAATATGCCTCTACTCTATTTTGTTTGTTTGATGTTTTCCACATGTACACTTCAGGATGTCCAGCTCCCTCAGCTTCCAACAAGCAGGCAGCCTTGTTCAAATAACCCTTCCAAACAAACATTCAGCAGGAGTTTTCCCAGGCACCAGAGGAGACGTCATGTCATTCGTCAAAGCCAAGCTTAAATCAGTGCCACTCTCTTGTGCTTTCTCAAGAAATTTATGAACAATTTTATTTCATTTTCAGCAAGGCCATTGGACTAAAAATATTTGGGATTCTGAATGATGCCTTCATATTCATGGGAGGTACTTATGTCGACATCCAAACTAAGTGCCATTATTTGTCTGAAACACCTCAGGTATTCCATACTTGAAAAATGAACTTGATTTTCCCTATGAAAGTTGATGTTTATATGTTGGTGAAACACTCTCCACATAGTGAGAGAAACAATATGTGGTAATGGCATACAGTACATAGTGATGTTTCCATACATATAGAAAAAGATCTATGCCCATTTTTGTCCATGCAGAAATGGCCTACTTGATCTCTAAGCAGTTCTGACTGTACATCAGAAATGTGTGATGGGATGGAGGGGGAGGTGAGGCAGATCCTCTCTGTTGGAGTTCTTCTAAAAGCAGCACCACTGCTGTGTGAGGTGCACAAAAACACACAACCCACAAGCATCTGTCTCTCCTCCATCCACTAAAACCAGCAAGAAAGATCTGGCAAAATGTCAAAATTTCACCTGTCATGCGATAACCACAAAATGTCAAAATGATTTTTCTGGTCACATGATGTCAGGTGTGGAATTTTCCATTTGTGGCATCATCTTGAGGCTCAAAACCTTTCAAATTCTGGGGGCATTTTGGATTAGGGATGTTCAACCTGTAATTGCACTCTGATGGGGGGAAAACCATAGGAGGAAGATACTGGACTCCAATACTCACCATATTTTTATGGTAGAGATGCTATAATGCTTTCTTTTGCTGAAAGTTTGGGCTAAAATTTGCTATAGTAAAAGCAACGCACATAAGCCTTTCCAGGATCAGTGTGAATATTTTGGTTGTTGTGCTGTTCAAATGGGTGTTCCGTACAGTGAGTTTGCAGTTAAACCTCTCCACAAAATTGAGTATTTCCAGACATTTCTGAACTTATTTTTTGTCAGTAAGTGCAGACATATTTGCAATTGATCACATTCACGAACTTTCTACGTGAACACCTCGCAAGGTCAACTGTTCCCATTAAGGATACATTATTTGCATTGCATCTCAAAGCTAAAATTTTCTTTCTGTTTCTTCAGCTTAAGACCTTCTGCCTGAGCCCTCTGTGGCACTCCAGGGAGTTTCCAATTATGTTTCTCCAGAGTACTGTGCTCTAGGTCCTCAAAAATGTATTGCACTTTTCAATGCAATACCTCAGGAGAGATTTCAAGCCTAATGGAAGCCTTTAAAAAAATACCCTCCCAGATGGTGCTTTGAGCTGTTAAAATAGATGCACATTTTGGGAAAAGCACCTGCCAAAATCCCAATGGTGCATCCAGAGTAGTGAAGTATTTTGCTGGGGATGTTCACACAAGATTTCTATCCTTGCATGAATGGGAAAATGTTCTCTATTTATATAGATGTTTAATCGTTTAGGGTCTAGACACAGGCAAAGAAAGAGATTGCTTTATTTAACAGCCACGAAAGAATGAACTGACGGTGTATTCTTTGGTTTTCTATGCTTTTCTATACTTTGGTTTTCTATACTTTGTAAGTCAATTAGTTTATCCAGTTCTGTTTTCATTTAGGGGGGAGAAGAACTGCTAAAGAAACATTTCTGTCAACATGTATAGTTGATCTATTTGGTGTAAACAGTTCTTGACATGCTCCTGTATGCATGGAAGAGCCACTCCAGGAACACCTCACTGATACAGAATCTGCAATCCCACATGGCCCTCCCACGCACACTTTCATATTATTTAAATGCTTACCAAGCAAAAAATGTTCTCGCTTTACAGGGTTGCTATAAGCTTATAAGCTTATATTATGTGCAGGTTGTATCATGGAAGCCTGTATGCTCCAAAGACTAGACTGAAGAAAGACCTTGATCTTGTCTTTTCAAATGTCTTTTAATTAAGTATTTAAATAATGGGCATACACAGCAGGAACCTCCCTGATCCATAGAAACTTGAAACCCCAGATACTGGATCCACAGATATGGAGCCAACTTGCATTGCATTTAAAGCATAAGTCTATGCATGTTTACTCGAAAATAAGTCCAATTATGTTCAGTGGGGCTTATTTTCAGGAAAGTATCTACAGGATTGCAGCCTTTGTGTGCAGTCTGCTGGTTCCCCCAGAACATCAGCAGAATGATCCTCTATGTCACCACATTTTTGGTTAAGCATACCATTTTTGGTTAAGATCCAGCTCATTGCAAGTTTAATTCTCAACAGAAATGGTTTGTCTTCAGCATCATGTACAGCAGGGGTTTCCAAACCCCAGCCCAGGGGCCAGATGCAGCCCCTGGTGAGCCTCAATGTGGCCCCAGCAAGACCCCTCTATCTGACCCTTGTGCAAGCCTTGTAATCCACTCCATTCTTATATGGAAATGTATTCAAATTTGAAATGTAAATGTTTTCCAGCCCCCAGCACAGTCAGAGAGATGATGTGGCCCTCCTGCCAAAAACTTTGGAGGCCCCTGATGTACAGTGTCAAATAAAGCATTTGGAACATTGCTTTCCCATTTAACTTACATCCTTGCTATTATTATTCCTCCCTCCCTAAGTTTCCTCTGCATCCTTAGGTATCACAATCGTTTGTGCTTCGGAGTCCAGTTTTATATTCAATGTTCTAATGAATTATTACAGTTTTTTGGTGACACTGTTGTAAATATTAATGCAGAACTCTTCTTCATCAGGAGCTGACTTTCCCCTTTAATATAATCAGCACACTCTGCAGTTTTTACTTCCCACTCTTGTTGTCTGTGACCTGTGGCAAAATGGTCTGTTTGGCATTTATTGCGCATTTTTCCATAACCTAGACATTGCTTTGATTGATGTGTTCTCCCACACTATCTATGGTTTGTTGCTGGCTGTTCCACAGAAGCGAACTTGAACTTCAGCAAGGATTCCCTCCACACTCTGTTATGATCAAAAAATAGCATCAACCTGCCCACAAACTCAGCAGGACCCTTTCGTTTCAGGACTTCTTCTTGCATGATTTCTGCAGCTCAACGCACTTCACTTGCCTTTGCAAACAGTACAATCTTTAATTCCTAGCTATCTGCCACCCCCTTTACAATTGGGTATGCCTGGAATAATTTGATCCCTAGTCAGTGAGTCAGCCAGCACCCCAAAAATACAGGCCCAGCTCTGTTTTCCCGGATTAGCCAATGTTCTGCCTCATTTTCTTGTATGAAAATGCACTGTATATTTTTCCTGGGTGTAAAATATTACTTGTTCTTTGATTCATAGTATTATACTAAGCTTTTATTCGGTTGTTGTTTTATGGTTAGTGAAAACATATTAAATCAACAGCATGAAGCCCTGCAAAAAAAAGTTACCTTCTTTTATTGGTTTCCTCCAATGGTTAGCTCCATTGATTTCTAGGAAAAATCAAACTGCAGTTTACATTTTCTCCAGCCATCTGCAGTACGAGTGGAATTTTTCTGGACCTCTCAACTGCTCCCTCTGGACCTCCTGCTTGGCTTCTGACTCTGTCCACTTTTACAGTCACTTGGAGATTAGCATCTCACTTATAGTTCCCTGAACCTCTGAATCAATCTATCCATTTGGATGTGTTCAACTCTGTCAACTTTATAAATGAGACTGTTCCATGCGACCCTGTCAATCACAGCTTCTTTCAATTGTCGGATGTTCATCTTTGTATCTGTTTTGATGGTATCAAACCACTGCATTCTTTACCTGCCCTTTCTTGTTCCACTAACAATATCATTGACGTCTCTAGTGAATTTGTACTCATGTTATGCAAATGTAATGTAATGCAGTGAAATCACTAGGATTTGCGTCACCCGATTTGGGAGGCCAACATGTCACCATGAAGATATTGGTCTCCTATGCAGTGGGCCGAGCAACATCCCAGAAGTGGGCGTGGTGATGCACCATCACCCTGACCCTGCTGGTTTGTTGGTTTGTTTTTGCTATGCCTTTTGATAAAGATAATTCAAAGTGTTTTTAATGCATTCTGCTATAAATTATGCATCCATTGGTATATGACACGATGGCATTATCCCTACAAACCTGATCACAAGCACTGTCACCATCCCAGTGTGCAGCACTGGGGACCCATGTTCATTACAAGGTGAGGCCCAAACACATTGCACCCTTCAAAGAACACCACTGATGCCATGTCAGTGTAAGACACAAAAAACTGCTACATTCCTATGGTGTTGCTGGAGGGAGCAACATCAGGTGATGTGCATAGGGTGGTGACACCACTATTGGTCAAGTTTTTTTTCAATTTTAATATTTTTGAATACCACCTTCATGTTAAATATTATTTGATACATAATTTCATGTACTATGCAAGGACACTATTTAAATAACTCTATTCTATCAAAGGTTATAGCAGGGGCAATGGTACATCTTTACCTCCGCTGCCCTGGGCATTACTTTGCCTACTGCATGGAAGTTGGTCCAATATAGGAGAAATGCACAGGCTTCCCACATCAGGTGTCCCAAACACTATGACACCACTGCTGTATACTTAACAATAAACATTTTATTATGAATACATTTAGTATGGCAACATCATAGCAGAGAACCGTTCTTTTTAGTTTCCTTCTCTGGTGGACACAGTTGTCTTTTTTCCTTGCAGTTTACATTGTTTACATTCAATGCAGTTTACACTCCTTGCTCTCTTCAAGAAATCAGATTCTCACACCACAAGCAAAGGTGCATTTTTTCAGTTGGCATGAATGCAAAAGTTTGAGCTAGCACTATAACCTCCCCATTCCCTAGATTCAGAACGGCTGCACTGACTGTATTGGAGAACAGAATGCAACACTTGCAACGAGTAACCACAGATCTGTGCTCCAGTTCAGGCCTTATGTTAACAAGCAAATTACCATATGGCTTGTGAAAGTCATTTACATCTCTTTAATGAGGTTCAAATAAGTATTACCCAAGGCCGATAGTTCGGAACAAGGCAGAGGAATCATTGCACTCTGTAGACCTCAGAGTAGAAACCTATTACCACACCAGTTGTGCGCCCATCTTTTCTAAATAGGGATGAAATTTCTTTGCAGTCTCTGAGAAAGAACAATTCCCATCTAGCATACTGTCGGAAAAAGAATGTGGGTAAAATATTCTCTGAATAATTCTCAGTAATGAATAAATGCAACTATGTGCTGATTTGCTCACGGGGATTCCTAGAGAGGAACAAGAGGCTAAATTCATCCAGTGCATTATTCATCAAGACAGACTTTCTTTTTGCGGTGTATGTCTCTTATTCTGCCTGTCTACACTGCACATTGGCATTAACAGTCCACCGTGGTCAAATAGTTGGGGCTGTAGAGAGCTATGCTTATGGCCCTGTTCCTGCACTTCACAGAGGGCCAAACAGGAAGCCTTTTTATACTTTTATTTTTTACAAATATTTTTATTAGCTATGAAAATCAGCAATCTGTCAGCAGTTACCTACTGAGATTGAGGATAGAAAGCATTGCCCTTCCTCTGAATTGGCTTTATGGCATAATCATGGAACCAAGCCTGCCTGGCTACATGTCATCATGACACAACCACTCTGATTACAGTAGGCCCCCTGGTGTCAACAGGGGATCGAAGGGGTCCAGGTCCATAAGTGGATACCAAATTCCACAAAATATGAAATAATGGAGGGCCTCAAACAAGAAGATACTGGTGCAAAGTGATGCCCTCTGACTTCCTCCAGCCTTGGCTTCCGTATCAATGGATACCGAATCCATGGATGCTCAGCCTACAGATAAAGATTTGTTTTTAAAAAAACACCAAAAAACCTGTTTTTGTATGGGTTCTATTTTCTCCTGCATTTAAATTAGTTAAGGCTGCAATCCTAATCTCCACTTAGGCTGGCGAAAGCCCTGGCATAATCCTGTGCTGACCTAATGGATCTTAATAAACTTTTGGGATCCATTTCTTTTTATCTGGTTCTCTTGGTTAGGAGAGGAATTAAAAAATAGCCACTTAAATATATTGTGAGGGAGAGGGATTTAGGTCACAGAACCCCTCTGTTGATCTTAGTTCTTGGACTGGTGGCATTAGGACCTAGGTCTTCTAAGGTGGAATTAGAACCTACATCTTCTTAAAGTGGATGAAAGGAAACTGAGCAGCAGGAGGAGGTATTTCCTCACCCCCAAGACCCACTACAGTGGGAGAGCCCACTACAGTGGTTCTCAAAGTGTGGTTGGGATCCCCTTGGGGAGGTTGCAACTTTATTTCAGGGAGTTATCAAAAAGCTGGCTTCCACTATCTTGGAATCTGGCACTGGGTACTGCCCAGTGATGGGATTCAAAGAAATTAACAACCGGTTCTCTGCACATCCAGCAGGCACTTTTAAATGGCTATTTTTAAACTTTATATGTCCTATCTCTCGTTAACAACCGGTTCTATAGGGTAGGTGCGAACCTGCTGGAACCCACCACTGGTAGTGCCATTTTCTCCTTCCCCCTCTGCTTACTCCCGAAGGTTGCCTCCTGCAGATGGATGCACAGGACCCAGGCAGCCTCCAGTCCAGCACCCCTTCTGCCTGCTGGGTCCTGATTCCTTCCCACCCAGTTGGGCAGCAGTCCCCAAAGCAACATGGCTTCCTCACTGCCCTGTGTCTACTTGGAGGGCTGCAGCCAACTGGAAAAGGTGGGTGGCAAGAGCAACCAAGCAGCCATCCTGCAGCATGTGTTGCTTGGACTGATGGGGAGGTGGCTGTACTGGCTCAGGAATGATGGAGGGAAGTCCTGATGCAGAGGAGAGGTTTGTTTCCTCCCTCTCAGATGCTGCCATTCAATTCAAATTATGTTCTCGGGCTGCAACCCATATTTTCCTGAGAGTAAGTTATTGAATATTATTGAATATAATGAAGGAGCTCTGGCTTCATAGTGATGTCACTCCATTTGATGACACTTTCAGCCATAACATTACTTCCAGGTTGATGACATCACTTGGGGGATCCTGGACAGATTCTCAAAAGGGGGTCCTGGATTGAAATGCACAAGAATCACTGGCCCACCTTATTTATTCTTCTCACATCAAGAGTTGTCCCTTTGTCAATCTTGGCTCCACACAGGGCAAAGGTAGCATTAAAATGCTAACTTGATGGAGATTTCATTATTTTGAAACAAAATTATTTCTTGTATGCCACTCACTCAAATTTATTCACAATGCTGACTTTATCTAAGGATGCCTAGAACATGCCCTGTTCAGATGGGACTCAAACAGCTGCCTTCTTGGAGATTCACACTTAGACATTTGTTCTGCTGCCTGTTTATATGCCCTCTCCATGGCAAACATCTGCCCTCTTTCACAACCCTTCTTCACACTTCTCCCAGTTTACACATTTTCTTATGCTTCACATATGACTTACAAAGGCATACAACTTGCAAACAGGCATTACTCTCGTTACTGACAAATACTTCTTGGCTCATTCAGAATACAGAATGAACTGTATTAACGAACACCATTAACATCCAGACTCATCAGTCTGGAAAAGGAAACTTTTCCATTGGAAGATGGGCAGGATTAAAATAGGACAACATAAAACTTAGGCTATAATTCTATGTACACTTTCCTGAGGGTAGGCCCCACTGAACACTTTATTTGGGACTTACTTCTGAGTATACCTGCATAGGATCAGACTGTTAGTCTCATTGAGCAGCACTCCGGGTGAAATTCAGAAGACGGGCCAGTGCAAGTCCCTTGCTTTAACCCAGGAGAGTTATGGCTATAAAGCACATTTGTGCCTTCTTTAGAGTCAGCTGAATTAGCGCATGAGGGCCAATCCAGGCCCCGCACTGCCCAATTCAGGCTGAATCCAGGCCCTGTGCCATCCAGAACTGGAAAGTTTGGACCAGCAGTTGTCTGCAGTTAACTTATACAGAGGCACATGATTTTAGGGCAAACAAAAAAACCCATTGCACTAATGTAAGTGATGGTTCTTAGCATGAGAAAAGCAAAAATCCATCCTATTATGGCATATCTTCCAGTGATACTTTAATTATTTTTGTAATTAAAAGTAATTACTTTTGCATTTTTACTTTTTTTAAATTGTGAACCCCCCTGAGACATGGAACCACCTCTTCATTTGTTCTGCTATACAACATGACTGTGATTCTTTATTGTTACTGAAAAACAATTTATACATTTTTTTTTTACTGATAATGATTTCTTCGCCTCTGATTGGCATAACTTCTGGTGGCTCTTTGAACTAACACATGCCAGATTTTGCAGAACAGGCAGATGAAGCAACCCTTAAGAAACCGTCCACCATCTCTAAGGCCTGTGAGCAGCCTCTGAGTTGCTCTACCACAGCCCATGCAAGAAGGCTTGAGTGCTTCAGGAAAGGTTTCTGAGTTGACTCCATTGCTAAGTTAGTGATGGTGTTAAGAACATAAGGCTACTGGAGCTGCAGTTAAAGCATGTTAAAATCCCACTAATTATCTCCCACTTAGCACATTATCTGTCACAAAGAGCTCTGCTCAACAGCTGGTGGATCAGCTCCTCATAATAGGGTCAATTGATTTAATTTCTGTCTGGCTAAGGCCTGTGGTGCAATACATAAGAGGGCTTGGATGTCAAGGTGGGAGAAATGCAAAGTACACCACAATTTACTAATCTAATGTGGGAACTGCAGTTTCTTTTTAAATAGTCCACGTGGAATTCCCTCCTGTGTGAAAGAAGATTGGCTCACTTACTCACTCACTTAATTTTAATGTGGGGACTGTGATTTTTAAGGAAAAAATCTGGAGGAAATTCCCTCCTGTTTGGAAGATGATTATCTTACTTTATTTTAATCATCCAAAGAAACCCAAGGTAACATCATGATATCTTCAGTTATTCTAGTTATACAAGCTTAAACCTGGGGTCTTCATTGGAAGACAGTATACTCTCTATAAGTACTTTCACTATACAGATTTTCACTTATCCATACCACACATATTAAGACCATCCACTTTATCCACACCAAGATTTTCTATATAAGGTCTGGGAATGGAGGGTGGAGGGAAAACATGTCTCTCAAGGAGATTTTTTTCCCCCTACAAATTAGCCATTAAAGAAGTAATGTTTCTCTGAAGGTAAGATATACTCAGCAGGCAAGTAAACCCATTGGGTTGTCTGATAGTGCTGATTATTCTGCTTCCCATAGAGACCCTGTAAACGTCAGCCTGCCCCTGAACATGAAGTAAGGTCATGAAGTATCTGTGATTATATCTTCCAAGCTGTGAGATGCATCTTCTATAGAATACTAATTCTAGGACATTTTTGAATAACATTCAGAGTACCCAGTTGAGTCATTTTGTTCCATGGTGCCTGCCCAGGATTATAAACTTGTACCTGAAGAGGAAAATGTCTTAAAAGAGCAGACAGAGCAGAAAATTGCTTCTAATTTATGTGCTGAGATGCCTGGTTATACTGTATATACACTGATATCTGTATGAGGGGACCTGAATATTCATGAAGCAGAGAAGAGTGCAAGCTGGACCTGTGAAAGGGGATGCTGTTGAGCATGCACACTGCAATGACATGTTCACGACCCATTGTTTAGGCAGGGTCTCACCCAGTGATGGGCTTCAAAGAAATTAAGAACCGGTTCTCTGTCCATCTGGCAGCCACTTTTAAATGGCTATTTTTAAACTTTATATGTACTATCTCTTGTTAAGAACCGGTTCTATAGAGTAGGTGCGAACCTGCTGGTGCCCACCACTGGTCTCACCACAATTTGCCAAAATAACAAAGGGCGCAATCCAGAGTAACTACGGTAAGTCCTTGCTCCAGTGTAAGAACAATTTACTCTGGATTGCAATATGAATTTCCCATAGGTTTTCACTAGATGGTGCAGTAAATACGGGTGCACGTAAATTCTCTTACATGTTCCCGTAGTTACTCTGGATTGTAGGGAAAGTGAGGAATAATGGCTTTTCCTGAGATTAATGAAGACATCCTACATCACTAGTCATCATAATGTAGAATTAATTTCACATTCACGAAAATGTGAAAATTTATTTCAGTGAGAAAAAGTAAAAGAAGTCAGGGAAGGTGATTCAACTATTTCTGAACAGGTCAGGCATCCTTTAGTGATGTCCATGGGGCAAGGAGCTTCTAAAATGCAAAGAAATGAATGATGCACTCATAGCATACATGTGCTCTGTTTTTCCAAGAAATACCTAAATGTTGCAACAAGCCTTGTCAACTGATCTCCTCCTTACAGCTCATGAGCCTTGTTAGCTGTAAGGAGATCTTTAATATTTAGGAGATCTTTAATGTAAGGAGATCACCTGCATATTTATTTAATAAAGTTGGAATCATGCATTTTCAGTCCTAAAAGGGATGCTTGAGGTCACTCTGACAATTAAAAACAAGAATATACATCAAATCGAGTCAATACAATATGAAAATTGCAGCCCCGCACAGAGAGAAAAAAATAACCGAAGGCCAGTCAGAATGAAAAAGTGTTCCCGACACACCATGCTCAGTCAGAAGGTACTCTTTCGCACCTTGCTTCTTCCGCAATGGCTTGAATAGGCTGACTATCCCAGGGCTATCAAGGCGCGAAAGCTGAATGAGTTATAAATAGTATGGAGCCGAATTCAAATAGTATTTGAATTAAATATTTACTGAATGCCCCCTGACTTTTTCCCTAGTTAATGATGCGATGGTGCAATCAGGCATGTCCTGGCAACCCAGGCAGAATTGTTAGGCTCTGCCATTTGAGAAAGATGGCAGCGTGTAGCTGCCTTAGGAATCGGAGACAGTATCTGATGAGATTTAACAGCAGCAAGATGTGGAAAAAGACATGCAAAGTGGCTCAATATCAAGCAAGTTCAGACCTGTGGAGGCTCAGAGAAGGAGAGGGACTGAAAATCATAATAATTGATTGTGGATATTTTTACTGCTCCCTTCATTGCCGGGAACCGTGGCTTCTACCAGCCCCTATTGGGTTCACATCAGTAGCTACAGCCAGTGCTAGCTGCAGCATCGGAAATAGACAAATAGTAGCAACCATGATTGTGTTTTGTCCATGATGGTTGCTTTTATTATCAAAGAAAATAGTTACCAACCAACAGGACATCTTAGTCCACAAGCCTTACCATCAATTGGGACTAACTATGCATGAGGTGAGTGGGTAGGATGCTTATTACAACAGAAAACACTCATTGGCTACATAAGGCAGTTACTTGGGGGAGTTTGAAAACTTGGCAAAGATAATGAGGAGACAATTAGGTCTGGCTCTATAAATGATGCATGCAATGTGGCTCTCATTAAGCAGTGGAATGGAGGGAGAAAATCCACAGGACAGACTGACACAGGATGGCTTGAACACTGAGCATGCTGCCACTGCCCAGCTTGGGGACATTGATATCAAAAAGCTCAATGGTGGAAATCTGCAACATACAAAACAAACATTACATGTACTTTTGGAGGAGTTGCAGTTGAGAAAGATCTTGTGGGTTTGTTCTATTGATTGTTTCCATCTGAAAAGTGGCAGTTGGGTGGCACCAGTTTGACAGATGCAACACATCTGATGCTTCACAGATGCATCACAACAGTTACTGTATTTATCCAGATAAGAGGCTTTGTAAAATAATGAGGACTGTAAAATAACTGGGTTACAAGGAGAGAATTCCATAGAACTGGGACCACTATGGCTTTGTATTGCTTTGTATTGCTGTGTAATCTTCTCTACATTCATGGATGGTCTAATATAGGAAAAGGTTTTGTTTTGGAAATGCTGTTTCAGCAGTTAAGATCAAAATCAGAAGCCTAATCAGTCCTAAAGCCGGTGGCTGTGCCGGGTGTAGCAGCACCAAAAAAGCTACAGCTATATCCAGCAGCACCACAAATGCTGCCAGAAGTCTCTTTGGGGGAAAAGGGGGCTTCATTCCCTTCTCCCAGGGAAAGCCCCAAGCTGCACCATTGGGCTTTCCAAGTCTACACTGGCAGAATTCATGCATCCATGTCAGGCCTTTCAACTGGGTGTTTGTGGCACCCAGTGCCAGACATTTACAACACCCAGTGACAACATGTTTATGACACCCAGCACCAGTGCTGAAGCTCAGAGCTAGTACTGCTGCTGTTTAGGATTCAGACCAGGCCTACAAAAATATTGGAAACTGCCTTATTCTCAGTCAGATCACTGTCCAGCTAGCTCTAGTATTGTCAGTGCTGACTAGCTGTGGTTTCTTTTCAGGGTTTCCTGCAGGAATATTTTTCAGCCTTACCTAGAGACGCCAGAGTTTTGACCTTTAATCTCCTGCGTGCAAAACATGCACTTTGTCAGTGAGCTGTGGCCTCATGCTCACTTGCCCTACTGACAGCCTTGGTGGTTGATGCAGGCTTAGCCGAACATGTTCTCTTTTTCCTGTCCTGGTTAACAATCAGGCTGCCACATTCTGTACCTGCCTCTTCAAGCGTAGGCCCAAGCAGAGAGCACTGCAGCAGCTGAACCTTGAAGTGAGAAAGGCAGAGGTTACAGTATGATTGACAGATCTCCAGATCTTGGAAAGATCCAGCCAAAGAATAATGCAACTGGAAGAGAGTACTAGTTATCGGTGCTGTTATCTGACATTTAGCAGAATAGCTGAGCTCAGGAACAGTCACAGGCTGCAAATCTATCCTGCCAAAAGCAGGTAACCATCTTTCTCCGGGACAACTTTCTTTCCTACCAAGCAGCAAGCTTGCCCACCATCAATGTTTTTACCCTTCCTAGTTTCAGACATGGCTTTGTCATCCTTGTTCATGTATCCTGTACAAAAGTGTGGTGAGTTTGATTGGTTGGTTGGTTGGTTGATGGCTTTACAAAAAGAATAGACCAGGACTGACAAACATATTTCCTAGAGTAGGGTCAAATAGTATACCTGGTATACCAAATAGTATACAATAGTATACAAGTCATATTATCAAGTAGGAATTGAGGTCATTAAACAGATGATGACCATAAATTTTTCTCACTTAGAAACTCATTAGCTGCAAATGACAAAAGAGAAAATATGCAGATCTTGAGAAAATTTTCAATGTATGGGAGAGCCCAATTATCATGCTGAGGTGTCAGCAGTTCAGCAGGTGAGGGGTATTCTGTGAAGTGATGACTTGGCCAAAGAGTGGCACTGCAAAAAGAGTAGCCCATGTGGAAACAGATCCTCCAACACCAAGGCAACTTCTCCTTTTGATTAAGCATCCCTCTTGGTCTGTTCCTTCTTCCATACCATCCCTTACCTTTTGATGTCTCCATCCTTCTCTCCCACCCAGTGCCTTAGCAGAAGTAACATGGCTGAAAGAGTGGCCACATGACAATTAGGCTCTGCCAGCACCACCTTTTCAGCAATATCAGTTCTGCAAATGCAGCACTTCATCGCTCAGTACCTGAAAGCTACTGATGGTTGTGCTGGGAGAGCCCAATTATTATGCAGCCCAGATCAACCACTTCTACAGGCCATAGCAAGCCCGCAGGCCTTATGTTACATTGACACCCCTGGTAGATTCACTTTGGTTTCACTAATAAAGCAATTCTTATGTTCTGTTGTTGTTTCCTTTGGAGCTTTTTGTTCTTTTGAAATCTGCATGCTCTTGAATTAATACTGTTGAATAGTCAACAACAAGGAAGCAAACAAACCCTATGCAGGAGTTGCATTATTGTGTACACGGAATACATGCTGAGGTTTCCAAGAGAGCACTGGAAAACCACACACTGATAAGCTCTTGATGATTTGTTCCTGAAGATCCACCACCATCTCCAAGCAGACCTCATTTGTCTGTAGCAACAACTACTCTACACAGAAAGAGATTCTCCACCATGACTTGATTCAATAAATTATGGATACCTAGAATTTCAGATTATGAGGAGAAATCTCTCCATATGTACAGTAAACCGGTTGCTGAAGACAAGTGTTGTATGCATGGAGATGGAAGCAAGAGTTCAGGATCATACCATCAGGAGCATACTGGTGCAAGGATAAGGCTCACTGGCACGTTCTGGGAACACCCCCCCCCCCCATTAGTTCCTTGTACAAAAGAATCTGCGCACAGGAGCTATATAGATTCTAAACAATTTGCCTTGATTTTACAAAACCAGCAGAAACTTCAGACTGTATTTTATCCTGATTTACAACTCTACCTGGGTAGTCAATTGTGTTCCAGCCAGAGGGAGTTGTTGCAGGACTGATGATGAAGGGGAGCATCCAGAGTAACATTTCTATGCACGGAGATGCACTCTGTGAAAACAAGTTTCCACTGAGAAGAGAAGAAACACTTTACTCAAGAAAGGACACTGCATGAGCAGAATGTTCCTTCCATTCTCAGAGGTATTTTTGCATTCATTGAGTGCATTTCTGCCCAGGGAAGAGTTACTGAAGATGCCATCCAAAACTGATGGGCCATTCACCATTTCTGGTGTAACCCTGAATTAAAAGAAACATTGCCACATTCTCAGATATGCATATTCCACTCTAAAAACTATTATTTAAATATTCTACTAAAGAATAAGAACACAAAATACAGAAACAAGAATGGCTGTCTGTTTCACTTGCTCACACACATGCTAATTCTGTGTCTGCTTTAATCACATAAACGCTAACTAGTACTGTATATCTCTCAGTTTTTTGAGAATCATAGCCCAGGGACCAGAATGAACAACAGAAATAGGAAGGAAAAAGCTGTTTGTAGTGTTTAAGCAAAAAACTACCAGAAACAGTAGTCACAGAACCAAAATGTCTGAGGAACAATAAATAAGAAATCAGCAACAAACAACTTCACTAGCAGATCATCCTATCACCATTACAGACAGACTTTGACCAAGATGTTATTTCAAATTAGTAGTGAAACACACAGCCGGTTTGCTAAATTTACTTGCAAGAAAATATGCCTCTCCGAACTATTAGACACAACCCCATCCACATTTACCAGGAAATTTAATGGAACTGACTTTTGACTGACAGAGGACTGTGCTATCAGTTAATTGGAATTAAAAGTCAGAATTGCAAAATTTGCATGCTGAAATTTCAAGTAATAAAATCACTATTTTTTCAGTGCTTTAAAAAGTTACAAAAACTATTAATGAGGTAGGAACTTATATCTATGCAGGAAGACTCTGATTACACCCTTTAGTCCAGTGGTTCCCAAACTGTGAGCTATGGCTCTCAGGGGAGCCACAGAAACAAGCCAGAATAGCCACAAAATCCTCAAGAAAAACACACCGCTCTATACAATATATAGGATTGTAGCCCTAATGTGGATCCATGGCCAATGGTCCAGGAGGTCAAAGGAGCCACTAGCCAAAAAAGTTTGGGCATCATTGCTTTAGGGTGCAATCCTAACCTAATCTGGCACAACTCATTGGTTTTCCCATTCTCATGGTGATGTAGGGAGACAAACATGTGTTTAAGCACTGGCCTAACCCTCCCCTAGGTGTGATGCAGAAGTGTCTCTGTGACACTTTTGTGACACTCTCGGGTCAGCATAGGTGGATTTATGCCAGGGCTTAGACCAGCCTAATTGGATTGCAGCCTACAGTAAATCCCTATCTTCAACCAAAACCCATCTTCTTACACTGAAATGTGGTTTGTCCCCAAGCCAGCATTTCCCATCCTGAAATTTGGTTAATGCCAAAGTCCTCCTAAATTAGCTTTGAGAGACAGGAAATTAATGCAAAGGGAAAACAAGAAAGGAGTTGGAGCTGAAATATATATGTAAGTACATTTGTACATGTTCATCTCCTGCTGTTTCCTCTTTAAATAATAATACTACTGCAAATTGATTTTGAACATTACATTTCAAATATCATCCCAACAGGCAAGAGCTGGATGCTCTAAGTCCAAAAAACAATTTCACATCTTGCTTTCTTCCACCTTTTGGGGTGTGATGAGTAGTTCGCCTCCGAATGGTAACCACTGATAGCTCAAAAGTGTGGACTAAACAACTAGCAACAGTTGGCAGCCAGACTACATTGAAGAATTGGCAGTTGATGACAGTTGGCAGCCAGATACCAATGTGGAATTCCTGGCTCTCACACTACATGGCAATGGAACATTAACATCTGATTTACCATACAACCAATCAATTGTTTTCCATACAATCAATCAATCAATTCCTCCTATTCATAAAACCTAGAAAGTAAACATGTCATGTGATATTATTACTCTTGGAGTCTTTTTACTCCTTTTCCACATGTTTGGCTGCCCTAGGTAGAGGTAGGGAGCATGTTGACATTACTTATCACTTCCTGACAACATTCTGTGTTTCCCTGATAAACTCCTGCACATGTGTGAAAGGAGGCCAGATAAATGTCGGAATGAGAACACATCTCATTCTGAGAGGCCTCCTGTTCCACTAATTTGCATTCATCTAAAAAGGAAAATATGACATCCACAGATGCTGCAGACCAACCACTGACATCACTCAGGGGTGCAGACCACACCAGATGACGCACACTTGTGTGTAAAGACACTATTGGCCAAAATTCCTAAAATCTTAGTTTTAGAAATACAGTGGCGCCTCACGTAAAGAACGCCTCACGTAAAGAATGTTTCACGTAACAAACAAAAATTTCTCTAGGATTCTGTTTCATGTAACAAACTGTGCTTCACATAAAGAACACATTTGTTGGCTGTTGGGGCAGATGCGCTGGCCAGCAGCCTGTTTAAAAAGCATCAGGGCTGCCTAGCGCACCTGCCCATAGTGAAAGCAACACTTCCATGCTGTTCCTCCTGTGGCCGGAGGGAGAGAAGAGCAGTGGAGAAGAGGGAAGCAGCTCAGGGCTACCCAGAAAGGAGCAGGGGAGAGAGAGGCTCAGGATGGAGAGAAGGAGAAAGTGGGGAGACACTTTGAAGGTGTCTTGGATTGCAGCCTCCTAATCATGTCTACCCAGAAGTAAGCCCCATTGTGTTAAATGGGTCTTACTCCCAGGAAAGTGTCTTTAGGACTGCAGCCTAAGTAGACTTCATAATATCATGCACATTGAATGCATGTTTGAATTCAATTCCAGTGTCTTGTCATCATTTTTACATCCAGTTAATATTTTTATATGAATATTTTTGGGGTTATGGAACCAATCGTCTGAGTTTCCATTATTTCCTATGGGAAAATCCGCTTCACGTAAAGAATGTTTCACGTAACAAAAATGCCTCCAGAACGAATCAAATTTGTTACATGAGGCATCACTGTAATACCATCATGTTATATATCATTCAATGCATAATTTGCAGCAGAATGCTGTGAAACAAATTATACTGAAATAATCTCTATAATATCAAAAGTTTTAACCAAAAAACCAGCAGGGGAGGAGTGATGATGCATTACCATGCCCACTACAGAGTGTCATCATGCCAACTGCATGGGAGAAGGTCCATCATAGGGGTGATGTTCTGGCGTCCCACACTAGGTGATGCTCCTGGAGCATCCTTTTGTGCTACTGTTTGGAGAACTCTTCTGCCAAACAACCAAGGCTGGATTATTATGGAAATGAAAAATACGGTTGCATGCTTAACATTCTATCATGGTCATTCTGCCGAGATGCTGTCAGTGCCCACCTCACTATGCTCTGCCCTTCTAAAACCTGAGAGCCCAGGCAGATGCCTTCCCATCTCTGCCCACAAAGCTGTGCCCAACTGTGATATTTAGACTTTTGTTTGATGAGCAAAGGAAAAAGCCAGACAAATCCAAGCTGCCATGCAGGTCAAACACAATTTGAAAGAGCAGTCTGTTTTGCCATGAAAGTGTGGATCTTTGAACAAAGTGCAGCACTAAATGCACTGAAGTCTGCACTAAAATGCAGACAAGCTGTCTTGCTAGTATCTTCTATGATTTTGTCATGTATTGATCTGCTTATTACATTTGTTCCCTGTCCCTCTTCCAAGGGAATCAGGAAAGTATAGTGCTATGCAGTATTGCTCTTGCATACATGCTGTGAAGTAGGTTGAGAAAAAGACTGACTGACCCAAAACGATGCACTTCACTTTGCGCAAGCTATTCCCCCCAGTCCTCCTGTGAGATCCATGGCCATTGACGCCTGATCCAAACTTACTCAGAAGTGCTCTTCTTTCAAGAGCATGCTCTTAAATCAAGTCAAAATTTCTGAAAAATTTTGCTGTTAATACAAAACACTCGTAATTCCAGTTGCTCTTAAATCAAGGTACCACTGTACTTCTTCAAAATTCCAAAAGGCCACTCTAGGAGAAGCTGATCAGGTGCTGGTAGAGTGTTGAAACTGGCCGTATCCCAACCAGGACTTTGTTTTCACTTGTTTTCCAAGCGATTGTTTCTATTGCAAATCAAAATTTATTAGAAATGTTTGTTTGTCTTCCAAAACTCTCTCTCAATCCAAGTTACTCTCAGAGCACAATCCTAACCATGTCTACCCAAAAATAAGCCCCATTGTGTTCAATGGGTCTTACTGTCAGGAAAGTGTCTTTAGGATTGTGGTCTCAGTCCAAGGTTTTACTGTATTGCACATTTTTCTAATGTTTAGGTGTTCTGGATTTAAACTTCCATCTACAACATGTGCACCAAAGGGATTCAGGTTCCAGATATAGTTATTTAGCTTGTCCTGTTCAGACAGCAGCTCTTTTTTCCTTGATATACTTAAAGGATTGCATCAAGTAACAATTTTTGTTTCATTTGTATAACTTGAAACATGTGGACAGTATTTGCACACATTGCTCTGGGGGCAAACCAAATGTAACTGGGGCAGTGATGGGATTCAAAGAAATTAACAACCAGTTCTATGCTCATCTGGCAGCCACTTTTAAATGGCTATTTTCAAACTTTATATGTCCTGTCACTTGTTAACAACTGGTTCTATAGAGTAGGTGCAAACCTGCTGGAGCCCACCACTGAATTGGGGGGAAATACAAATGACAGAAACTACCCCAATGCAATAAAAAACAAATAAATAAATAAATGCAATAAAAAACAATGAGGATAGATAAAGTAAATCATAGAATCACAGAGTTGGAAGGGATTAACATATAAATATTAACATATAAAGAACCTCCACTGTGTCAGATTATTGGTTCTTTAAGTCCAGTACTAAATTGGTTTCCAGTATCTCAGAAAGAGAATTTCTGATCCTATAACTGGACATGTCAGAAATTGAATCTGGAACTTTCTGAATGTGAAACCTGGTAGAGATCAGATAAGGTACTAGTCCTGGGACCACCTGGGACTAGTAGTTCAGCTGAATCAGCCAATTCAGCTGAATCAGCCAAAGTCCACCAGCTAGTCAGCAAGCATGTGATTTGGATGCAATGAGATGCAATATGCACAATTCTTTGTTGCAGATGAACGATCAAGAACAAAATATTGCCATGTATGCTTACTCAAAAGTAAGTTCCACTGTGTTCCATAAGCTTCCTGCATCACTGGACATAAGATTGCAATCATAAGAACTTCCTGCATCACTGGACATAAGAACGCACCAGACAGACACAGGCCAAAAGTGAAAAGTCCCAGTCTCCATACGGTGTTCTGTGTTAGAATGAAGATGGCCCCAGAGCCAAATGAAATGTATGCAAAAAATGCCATAAACCTACAATACCTTATCATTGTTAACTCTCCTTTGGGAGCAGGTGATTTGCAACTGAGAGGGGAATGGTACTTAACCTTTCCCCACAACTTCCTTCCTCCAAGGCTTACAGACTCTTGTCTGCCAGGCATTTATTTACTATAAATATTTATGATGGCCCTCCCATTCACTTAATGCACAAGATATGTAACGTCAACATGCATCTAGAACGCTACGAGGTGAAAAGTGTCTGGGGAGTTGCAGAGAAGAGTTAAGCACCCCTTCCCCCTTGGCACAACTATTTCTCCACTACAAGTTCACACACATAACCACAAAACTGCTTTGCCTGAAAGAAGCAGCCAACTGAGCTTTAATTACAAGCATTTGTTTGCCTGCCACATGTAGTCTGCCCCACAGAGGCAAGCTCAATTAGCTCTTAATTTGCTCTTAAGTTGCAACCAGCATGTCTCTCCAGATACTCTATGGATTCGGGGCAAAAATAAATAAATCTAGAGGTACGGTAGCTTTGTATTCACCTCCCCATATATATGTGATGTCAGGCGCGTATTCCGCCTCCTCTAGAAGGATCTGTGACAATCAGCAATCACTTCACTAGTTGCTAGAGGTGAGGCAGTCACCCCTTTTCACATTATTCCAGAAGTGGCAAATTGTGGTCCTTGACACTACAGTATGTCCTTGTTTGTCCGCACTCTTCATAATGGTGTGAACACCATACAAGAGGTTGGAAGCCTGCACCTGTCTGAACATACGTTTTATTGTTGTTTTGCCAAGCCAGTCATAAAAATTCACAACCTTTTGCCTCTTCCTAGTCAAACATTTGTATAATTTCACATTCTAAAGATCTCGTTCTACAAGGGCAGCTGTCAAAAGGTTTCATTCACGTACAGCACCAGAGGTTGCAAACAGATTACAAACACTCCACTTCACAGTCCCCCTGAAAGGCAAAGAAGGATTGTTGAAGCAATTGTACAGACTATAAAAAGGCATAATTGGATCAGTCCAATGGTATATTTAGCCCAGCATTCCATACATAATAGTGGCTTGTTCTGCCTGATTTAATAAAATGTCTCTCCACGGCTTCTGTTCTCTATCAATCATTTGGTGCCTCTGGCATTCTGAAGTTGAGAAACACCTTTGGCAAAAGGATATTGCCTTGGCCATCTTAATTAATAGGCCTTGTCAATATTCTGTGCTTAGACATTTTTAAACATCATGTACAGTTTTGGCAATTGTAACCCACAGGTCCATCTAATACTTGACCTTATTTCCCATTGTGGCCAGCAGGAAGACTACAGATAGCATGACCACAATAGCCTTCTCTTGTGTCTCCTCTGGTCAAACACAGGGAATTGCCCAGCCAAAATCAATGATTTCCAAAAAATCTGTTATGTGGTGTGAAGAAATGTTCTTTCCATTTGCTTTGGACATGTTGCATGCTATTACTACTGGGTACCCTCTTAATCAAGAATCCTCTTTAACATATTTCTTTATTATGGGTTAATAAGAGGAGGAGGAGGAGGAGAGGAGGAGGAGGATGGACTTCTCTTTTTTATATGCAGGTCATTCACAATTCTATGAAACGTTTCTTTGGCCATCTTGTTGTATACAAAAATGGCTATTTTTGTTGGTCTTTCTGTGTAACTTTCTGTTGCATTTTATCTCTAGGTCAGTGAGAACATGGATGGTCCATTGCTTTGTATGAGCGTTTAGTGGTGCTTCCTGTATTATTATCAGCCATTACATTCTTAATACAGCTTATCAGCCTATTTGCCCTTTGAAGAACCTCAGCCTATTCTTGCCTTCATCCATTTTTTTAAACATTGCTTTCTTCACAAACTGAAGCACAAAGCAGCTTTTAATTTTGCACAAACTAACACAAGAAAATCAATCATAATCAATCATACTGCCACATTAGGATCCAACTTGCAGATATCTATAAGGTCTCACAGCTGAGGCAAGAACAACCTTCTAGGGTGTAATTCTGTGTAATGACAGTCAGTGTGATGTAGTGGTTAAAGTGTCAGACAGAGTGGGGCAACCCAGTTTAAAATCTCTCCGAGCCATGAAGTTAATGGGTGGTCTTACGCTTGTCACTACTTCTCAGGCAAACCTACCTCAAAGGATTGTTGTGAGGTTAGAAAGATCACCTTGTGTGCCACTGTGAGGAGGGGTGCGTGTGAAGGCCAAGAAGGGGGCAATTTCTGCAGAAAACAACTTTGCCATTATCCTATCCCTTCTTTAAAAAGCAGGCCTCCGTCAGTCTTGGAAAAACTATGGGATCGTGCTCAGCGCTGCATACGCTGCGTGCAAAGCATGAAAGCCTGGGTTAGATTGTTATCCCTGTTACCCTAGCAGCATATCCCCCTCTCCACGCCACTCAATTAGTCCAATGGAAAGGCAGAGCCAATACAATTGGATTCAGCTGCAGGGCTAAGAACAGGAGCTCACCCTGTCTTGTGGGGCTGACCCGGGTCTTGAACCCTGGCCTCCTGGTTAACAGGCACAGTGTCTTAACCACTTGTACCACCCACAGCCTTCTTAGTCTACTGAGATTTGCACCAGCAAACTATAGGTCCAAGTAGACCCATCACCAGAGTGGAGGCTTATCCCCAACCTAAAGAACAAATGTTCTCTTTTGTGGAGGTGACCCTCAAGACTGCCTCTCCCAGAGGACTCAGTGCACACTCTGGTGGCAAAGCTGCTTCAGCAGGTGGGATTAGATAGGATTGGGCTACCCATCAGTCAGTGGTTTGATGCAGCTTTGTGGTTCAGGAAAAGTAGAATAATCAGTGGCTATGGTTAATGGAGATCAACTGTATTTTCTTCTGACTTCCATGTGTATAGACATTTTGATATTGACAAACATGGTTTTTGAATGTACAATTAAGGTTAGGCTCTTATGCCCCACTTGGTTTTCCACAGAAAGGGCACTCACAATTCATTTCTTTTTTCCTCTTTAGCCAAGGAGTGTACAAGGAATGGGCATTTCTAGTGTCTCCTGTTATGTAAACTAGTATAGTTCTTCTCACTAGAGCTCACCCTTTCCATACCACCAGCAGTATGTATGTGATTAAAGACACATTTATAGCCCAATTTGCTATTACAAAATGGCCACTTTGTTCAATGGCCATTTTGCTACCATTTTGCTATTTCCCAATCCCACTCCAGTCACCAGAGCAGGTAAGGCAGTAGCAGAGTGAGGGTGGAAATGGGCAGGAAGAAGGAAAAACTAGGTGGGTATCTGTGTGAGGGGTTGGATCCAGAGGCAATGGAGTGCACCAAATCTATGCACCAAATCGCCTTTCCCCTCTTATTCCTCCCAATCCCCCTCTCTCCAAACTGGACAAAGCATACTCCTTTTTGGTGTGGCTGCTCCAACAAGGGGGAGAAAGGATAGGATTGTGTTCTTGATTTTTTTACCCCTCCATTGTTTTCCTTCCAATCATCTTGTTTAGATAATTTCTATATTATTTCTATATTATTATTTCTATTTTATTTCCCCAATGCTGCCCAATAAGTGAGTTTCATGGATGAGTGGGAATTTGAACTCATCTTCCCAGCCCCAGCTAACATGCTAGCCACTCCAATACATAAAAGAGATTGACAGTGGTGTCATTAGGGTTTGTATGCGCCAGTGCATCACTCTCATGATGGTCCTCCTCCCATGCATTGGGCAGGACAATGCTTCAAGTGTAATTATGGTGATGCACTATTGCTCGGCCCCGAGCAATATAATTTTTGATAGAATAGAAATATTTCAACATAGTTTGTTTCACTGCATTCTGCATGAAGAGACACATAAAATGATATATAATATGATGGTATTATTAAAAAAATAACAAGTTTTGGTGTCATCTTTCCCTGTGCACATCACCTGGTATGGCCTGTGCTTCCTTCACCCCACAAGCAATGCTACTGGAGCTTTTGTATTTGTTAACCTTAAGATATACTTCCAAACCAGAACAATCCAGTAAAAAATGCTGTAATTATTGTCTGGAGAAAGAGACATTTTAAAAAGTTATGCTCTTTATTCTTAGTAAGGGAAGAGCAACTGTCCCTCTTCACCATGCCACAGTATCTCTTCCAGGGATTATCTTGCTGGTGATCCTTCTGCACATTTTAAAATTTGTGCTGCTGGGATGGGAGCAATGTAAACCTCTCTAAGAACTGAAAACAGGTCTTAATTCAATAACAAATTGACAGTGGGTATCATCCAGAGTAATACTTCCATGAATGAAAGCCCTCATGAAATAAAATGTCCTAGTCAGACACAAGGCATCCTTGCACAACTGGCAGGAGTTGTTTATATAAGTGAAACTCTCCTTCCATTCTCCAAAGGTGCTTCTGTTTACCAAATGGTGCTCTGGACACCACCCTATATCATTTCTTAAGGGCAATTAGACCTTAATTTCTGCTTTCTTGTAGCCAAAGAACTTTGTCAAGACATTTGGTATATGCCTTCTGAGATTTACAGGTGCCTGGAAGGCCATTGTGGTGCTCCAGTTTTTAAGGCTATGGATAGTATGATTTATATGTGAAAACAAAGGAGACATGTAAGCTGCCACCATATTTTAATCTCCTGTTGCTCCGCTTTGTTTTCATGCAACAACATATTTCAGCTCCAGGCTCAGTATGTGGTCATCATTTGCATTCTAAAACATACAAGGAGAATCTGAGGGCAAGATCCAGCCTGTGGTGTCTTTTGGCTTAATTGACACCATCAGTCACTTCAGTGCATCACCCCAAAAGAGACATTCTGTAGGGGCTGCTTTCAGAGTGGGAGATGACCTGTCAGTGGTTGCCTGATGGATGGCAGTCCAGGGTGATTTGAAATGCACACAAATTAATTCAGACTGCTTTTCAGAATAGCTGGTCAAACAGAACATTGAAAAGATACCGGTGGGAAAAGCAGAGCAGATTGATCGGACTTTCTAATCTCAAGACTTTATTCTTCCTTTTATCCAAGAATATTTTAAAGATTTTGGAACAATAAAATAAGTTGTACCACTGCTCATTTATAAAACAGAATCAACTTTTTGGAAAGGCATTTGGGCTTTCTGTGAGACATAGGATAAATAATGCTCTTTGTTTAACATGTGTTGGGATGTGGGCTACATCTGGCTATGTCTTTTGAACTGAGAGACAATCCACCTCGCATCATATCTCCTTGGAGTTTCTGAAATTTTCTAGCACTCCAGCCTGTCTCTGCCATAAAACTGTAAAGAATCTCTCTAGTGGAGACCTACATTTTAAGATAGGAAAGAATTCATTCCTGATTCTTTTATTTATTCTTGGTCTCTTGTTAATTCTTACATGATTTTTTAATTGACTGTTAATTGCAAAGGGCAAAATAATGAGAAGGAAAGGAAAATGAAGCCATGCAATTCTTGATTTCTATTTTCCTGTTTCCATAAAGGCCTTGGATAGATCTGATAAAATATTACCCTCCCTACCCCCTCCCAAAAAAAGTAAAAACAAAGAAGCAAGAATAAAACAAAAGCATTCTTAAGTTTGAATAACCAGAGTTTGGGGCAATGGAGCAAATTTCTTTCTCTTTATCTATCCATCTATATATCTCTACATTTTAGGCATTGAAGTATATTTGCTAAAGACAAATACGGAAGAAATAGTCCTTTGATATGTTTTCAAATATTTATAAATACATTTTATTCCATTTCTCCCCTCTCAAAAAAAATCACAATGAATAATTTGAATCGTAGCAAATTTAATCAAATAGGATCATCACTGCTGTACACCTGGAAGTAATTTTTGAAAGAAATCCTTAGGGATTTCAAATTTTAAAAATCCCATGAGTTTGCTACCTGTGAGATCTCCAGGAGCAGTTCCCAGTTCTTGGCTGGAGCTCCTCCAGTGAGCTGGGAAAAAGAAGGCGATGTCTTCTGAATTAAACTTTAAAAAACAATCAATTACAAGAAACGACAGTGGGCGCCTGGCAGAATGTCAACCTGGCTCCCACTGCAATCTTAGATTAGCTTCTAAATCTGTTAGGAAGAATTGGATTAGAAGATGCCACGGTGCGATTAGAAAGCAACGTGTTGGTCCAAGTCATGCAAATTATAGTCAAAAGATGGGTCCAGGAAACCCAAATATTTGAGGATGTGAAACAATAATAACGTGACAAGGGATAGTAACAGCATAGTGCCTTTAGAAGCTGAGGGAATGACAAAATCAGAGCATCCTCCTCCACTGGATGCCAACATAGGTGCATGCCAGGGCTTACCTTGCAAGGCAGACACCTGTTGGGGACAGCAGTCCCTCCAACCTGGGCTTCCTAGTTGGTTTCCCAGGTTTGAGATGCTTCTGAGTTTTCCCTTTTTTCCTGGACTGTCTGCCTGTTCCTGGTTGTCAAGATGCTGCCTCTGCCGAGCGCTGGAGGGGCTGCTCCTCTTGCATAAGTAGCTGCTGTGCTGTTGCTGTTGCTGTTGCTGCTGCTGCCCACAGCTTGTGATTCGCTCAGCTCCTGGATCCCCTTCCCAAACTCCTCCATAGACCAGCGTTGCGGGGAGCTGTCCGGAGGGCAGGTGCTGAAATCTAACTCTGCAGCGCAACGCCTGCTGCCAGCAGGAGCTCTCCAACTAGGTGGTGCTGAAGAGGAGCTCCCCAGCCAGCAATTTCACATGCACACCCCTTTGCTAAAAGATTTGCACCCCCCTTCCAAGTTAGCAGGGGCTGCAATCCTATCCGCACTGCACCCATTGACTATAATGGGACTTACATCTGAGTAGACATGCACAGGGTTGGATTCAAACTTGGGAGGAAGACCCATTGACTATATTGGAATTTACTTCTGAGTAGACAAGTATAGGATTGGACTCTAGGACTGCAATCTGATCCACACACCTACTAAGGTGTAAGATCCATTGACTATAATTGGACTTGCTTCTGAGTAGGCAAGCATAAGATTGGACTCTAGGGCTGCAATTCTATCCACACACTTACCTCAGAGTAAGAGAGACCCACTGATTATAATGAGACTTCTAAGTAGACATGCATAGGATTAGACTCTAGGGCTGCAATCCTTTCCATGCTTACCAGGGAGTAAGACCTATTGACATATTGCAACTACTGAGTTGACAAGAATTGGATTGGACTCGAGGGCTGCAATCCTATCCATGCACTTACCTGGGTGTAGGACCCATTGACTATAATTGGACTTGCTTCTGAGTAGGCATGCATGAGATTGGACTCTAGGGCTGAAATCCTATCCACACACTTACCTGGGAGTAAGATCCTTTGACTATAATGGGACTTGCTTCTGAGTAGGCATGCATAAGATTGGACTCTAGGGCTTCAATCCTATTCACACACTTACCTGGGAGTAAGACCCATTGACATAACAATTTACATAACAACCCATTGACCCATAAGACCCAACCATAACCACTTCTGAGCAGACAAACATAGGATTGGACTCTAGGGCTGCAATCCTATCCACATTTACCTGGGAGTAAGACCCATTGACTATAAAGGGATTTACTTCTGAGTAGACAAGCCTAGGATTAGGGTCTTGAGTCACACAAAAACGTCTGTTTTGGTACTAATCCTGCCTTTCAGCTTTCAGGATCAGTCCTTTAGAGGAAATGGGGAGAGGGAGAGGAAGGATGATTCTGCGTTTTTATTCTGAAGGGATATCTCTTGCAAAAATGTCATCAGCTCCCTTTCCCCGGGTGGACTAAGGGGCTGGTGGCAGTGGAGGATTTGTTGAGGATACTGCTTCATATTCCCCAAGGAGTGGGGAACAACCAGAGGCGGAAATGCAAATGAGTAGCCATATCTAATTTGGTGTTCTTAAATGAGTTGCCTTAATTAAAATATTGGGAGAGAAAATGGAGAGTAGGGTGGAGTTGAACAACAGGGGAGAGGAAATATTCTGCTAGATCAGGTCCCAAGAATTTAGACAATCATTACTTATGGGGCAATTCTCACTTATGAAGTTAACCATGAGAAGAAGGCTGCAATCCTTTGCATGCACACCAGAAGATAAGCTCCACTGAACACACTGATATAACAGGAATCAATGCAAGTTTCTACTTGCTTCTCTGGTAATATTCTTAAGAGTTTTGCTTTGTTTTTTTTTCTATGATAATGAGCAAATATGATTAATCAGTGTTTAGAAAGTTTCTTTCCTCCTGCTAAATCCATCATTCTAATTCCATCTTCATCTTTTGAATTTGTATCCTTTCTTTCTTGGGCATCTGGACAGTCTATTCAGGAATTCAAAACTCACATGAGGAAGGCTTTGCAAGAAACACACCATTTCTTTAGAAATGAAGGGCAGGAATTACTGTATCCTGAAACTCACAGCAGGCCCTAGACCAGACTGAACCATCGTAAACTGCCCCAGATTTAATTATGAACGGAAAAAAATCATTTCCTTGCTTTAATCTCATCCCACTGGTGGAAAAGACTGTGGTCTAGAGTGAAATTAATTCACTAAGTGGGCAGATCAGCCTGATGTTGTGGAAAGGCAAATTATTCACTCGAGTTGCTCCCAGTCTTGGGATAGTTTGTATTCATGGCTGACATGTTTTCTCCCTTTCCTTATGCTAACAACCTCTTTAATCAGTCACTAATTATGTGCTATATGGAGGCAATGGATTTAATGGAGCATCTTTCCCTTTCTCAAACTTTTTAAAGACCTTTAGACCCATTCTTAAGACAAGACATGGGCCAAATACCCCATTTATTTATTTATTTGTTTATTTATTTATTTTATTGTTTGTTTGTTTGTTTACTTATTTATTTATATTATGCTCCCTTTCAGAAGAGGAACATACGTATCCCATGAATTCCTGAAACATTATCTCATTTTCCCCAAAAGAAGACGCTCTTGGGGAAAGGGAGCTTGAGGAAGGGCTCTTACACAGAGCTGATTAATGCATGTCATCCCTTTAGGCCTCTAGCTTGGGAAGGGTCTTGGGGTTTCATGCCCTACTAAAGCTTCTAGCATGAGGCTAAGGAAAAGATGTTATTGCCTCATAGCCACATTCTCCTGCTGTGACCTTCATTCCATAAAAAATTCTTGAATACAAACTGAATGTGGTGTGAGAGTGTGGCTGAATAGCATAATCCACTCTAGGAGTATGCTTGAAGAGCAAATTTGGTCCCTTATGTTCATTTTTTGCCAAATGTATATGTCCAACTCCACTGTCCAACTCAACCACCACCTCCTCACCTGCTGCTGGTCTTCAACACTGGTAAGCTTCTTTCTTTCTTTCTTTCTTTCTTTCTTTCTTTCTATTTATCTATCTACAGTATTTATATACCGCTTTTCAACTAAAAAGTTCACAAAGCAGCTTACAAAGAAAATGAAAAAATAATAGCTAATTATTCTAATTATTATTATAATAAATAATAAATTTAAATAAATAATTCTAATTCTAATTCTAATTCTAATTCTAATAATAATAATAATAATAATAATAATAATAATAATAATAATAATAATAATAATGACCTGGTTGTGGCTGACTAGTGGAACACTGAAGAAGGAGACGGAAGGCCTGATACTTGCTGCCCAAGAACAGGCAATCAGGACAAATGCCATCAAGGTCAGAATTGAAAAATCAGCCCATGACCCAAAATGCCGGCTCTGCAAAGAAGTGGATGAAACCATCGACCACATTCTAAGTGGCTGCAAGAAGATCACAAAGACTGACTACAAACTGAGGCACAACTCTGTTGCCCAGATGATCCACTGGAATCTATGCCAAAAGTATCATCTGCCAGTGGCAAAAAACTGGTGGGACCACAAGCCTGAAAAAGTGGTTGCAAATGAGCAGGTCAAGCTTCTGTGGGACTTCAGGATACAGACGGACAAGGTCTTGGAACACAATACTCCAGATATCACCATCATAGAAAGCAGTAAGGTGTGGCTTGTTGACATCGCCATACCAGGTGACAGCAGAACTGAGGAGAAACAACTGGAAAAGATCTCCTTCTACCAAGACCTAAGAATCGAATTACAGTGTATCTGGTGTAAGCCAGTGCAGGTGGTTCCAGTGGTAATTGGCACACTCGGTGCAGTGCCCAAAGACCTTGGCAGGCACCTGAAAACTATTGGCATTGACAAAAATATCACTCTGCCAACAGCAGAAAGCCGCTCTTCTGGGATCAGCACAAATTATAAGCCGCTACATCACACAGTCCTAGACTCTTGGGAAGGGTCCAACTGGTGATGTGAATGAAACCAGCACGAAATTGTTCGCTGTGTATTTACGGATAATAATAATAATAATAATAATAATAATAATAATAATAATAATAATAATAATAATAATTCATAACAGTTAAAGGGTCTCTGTCCCAAAAGGGCTCACATACTAAAATGCAAAAAGAACACCAGCAGAAGCCACTTGAACAGACATTGCTGGGGTGAGAAGGGCCAGTTACTCTCCCACTGCTAAATAAAGGAGAATACCCACTCCTGCGAAATAAATACCTGCTAAATAAAGGAGAAAAGAGTGCCTTTTGCCCAGTTAACAGGGGTTCAGATTAACATAATACAGGTGGACATGTTTGCATACCTCTTCTAAACATACATGTTCCCGCTCACTCTATGCACCCACAAATACAGAATCTTTTACTGGAAGAGAAACAGATACTTAGAGTCGGGTTATACACAAATGCCCTCTACACATAAAAACACATAAGTCCCAAATGCCAGGGACATTCACAAGCATAGATCACTTTTTGCTCAAACAGTTTTGTACCATTTGTGTGCATACACACTTGGGAAAATGCATTTCCATAGTAGAATTGCTATGATGGCAAAGGAATTTTATTTATTCCCTGTTTTTCTGCTTCACCTCTTTACATTTCACTTTCTCCCACCTCCCGAGTGACTGCATGGAAACAGCAAATATTCAATCAAATCCCCCGAGTATACTTGGGAATGAAAGAATATTTTCCCCAGAGAGTTCACTGTTCAGCTATAAAGCATCTCCTTCCACTTTTCTTCCCATAGCCAGCAGATTGGCACGAGCTCAAAGCTGTTCTCAAAGCACTGAGCGAGACTGAGCTCTAGAGTTAGAACCTAGGTACAGCTGAGAAGGCCAATAAATGAGGACCATGAGAGTCATGGCCAAGAACACAACTTTGCAATCAAGGTAGCACGTTATCAAGCAATACAGTTTCATTGCTGGATATCTTCCCATTTGACGACTCAAATTCTCCAATATGCCAAATATAATTTGAGACTCAAGCAGATCCATGGACCAGAGCAGTGAAATTAATTGCTGTGTACTGTCCTTTTCTAAATCACTAATGTGTTTGTCAAATTCTTACAATGCTGCTTCATGGTGATATACTACAGTACCTTGGCCAAATAATGAGGCTTTTCTAATGTCATTCCTACACACAGGCATGGATTTTATGAAAGCTGTGGAGGGGGCTTACCCAACCCAGTCAAATGCAATGGGAAAACTCCACTTTGCTGTGGGGAGAATATAAAGTTGGATTCCTAATTATCCTCTTGTGAGTGGTGCTTGTCAAATGTAAATGGTTATTTCCTGGCAGGACTTGTCTTACCAGTCAATACACATAGCCTCCCTAAGGCAGTTAAAAATTGTTATTGCTCTATAGCCTGAAGCAAAGAATGATTATTGGCAAAGAAAGGATTTGGATCCTCTGAATCCAAATTATTTCAGCAGAGCTCTTGGTCTGCTAGAATTGATGTTATTGGAACCACTAGGAGTAAAATCCACTAAGCCGTTGGATCTAAGCAGAATCCTAAAACCCAAACAGAAGCAGCGTAGAAACTGGAAAGTTTAGATAGGTAGTTATTCATGTGATACAACTAACTTATTATAAGTCATTGATTGGCATCCTGTTTCTAAATTATAACAGCCCCATAGCATGTATGTCATTAAAATCACTTTTGAGGATGTTGAACTTTCTGGGACAGGGAACCGCTGTTTCCATTCTTTCGCTATGTAAAAAGTTTTATGAGCCCATTTTCTTGTTGAAAAGAAGTCTCTAATAAATAATAACAGCAACAATTGAAAACATAACACAAATTCAGAAAGATTGATAGAAAGAAGCCAGAGCAATGGTGGATTTTCTCATGTCTCCCATTATATAAAAAATAATAGCAAAGAGTAGCCTCTGCCCGCAGCTGTCTTCAGGGACTCAGTCCCAGAAACACCATCAGCTGTACAGATAATGGTTTTGGGAGAGAAGATGGGAAGGGATTCAGTGGATTTTCCCATTGTTCTCCTAAATGCATGCTCAGTCATGCCAGTGTGATGGGCAGCCCAATCCTTACCTACACTGGAACAGGCAGGCCAAGTGGCCTGCCCTATATTCAGCATGGGGTTGGAGCTGGCTATGGGGCCACCCAGGAGTAACACAGCAAGCTGAATGGGGCTACTTGGATCTGCACATCCTGAACAGGTGGCACAGATATGAGCAGCTAGAAACTTTTTTTTCCTCTTTCAACTACTCCTATGTACATATCCCAAGTTCAATAGCCTGGCTTGAGGTGTTCCAGAGAGATTTCTGCTGAATTGTCTCCAAAGGGAAACAGAACAAAGTTCTTGTCAGGCAAGGAGACAGTAAATACTATTGGGCCACAGCTGTTTCTGGAAGAGTACAGTTGGTGTTACAAGACACACTTTATTTCATCTTTTAGCTACTCACACCATCACCAAACTCACTTCATAATATCAAGGTTATGACATACCTCCTGACAGTTAATATGCACACTTAGAATTTATTTTATATAGCACAATCCTAACCATGTCTACTCAACAGTAAGCCCCATTGTGTTCAATGGGTCTTACTCCCAAGAAAGTGTGTTTAGGATTGCAGCCTTTGTTAGATATAAAGTATAGTTTCTGTGGGATAGAGGAAGCTGGCCTAGATGGACCCTTGGCCTGATCCAGCAGGGCTTATGTTCTGGTGTTTTCTAGCATTTGCTTGGGTGTTTTCCCATTATGCCTGGTATGTTTCGCTTTACCAGCTGCTCAATCCTCTGTTTTCATCCTTTATACTATGGTGGTGTATAGTATGGTGAAGGCAGGTAGGTGACTGCCTTCTACAAAATTTGTTGAGCTTCATGTTTATGGATCATTACCGATCTGTTTGCATTGCATTCTTCATGGCCGGCCCTTAGAAAGGCCGGCCCTCATATGTGCACATGCTCCTCCTTCAGTTTCCATAAGATTCAATACATTTTCTTTGGGCAAAATCCAGATTAACTATGGAGAGTCCTTGCTCTGATGTAAGAACAATTTACTCTGGATACCAATGTGAATTTCCCATAGGTTTTCACTGGGTGGTGCAGTAACTATGGGTGCATGTAATGTCTCTTACGTGCTCCCATAGTTACTCTGGATTTGGGGATATGTCAGCTATCAACTTATCAGTTTTGCAACCCAACAAAAATCATGTCATGACCCACTGATGGGTCTCAGTCTACAACCAGAGAACCACTGTTGTTGTACTGTTGTCATACTGAGTGGTGTAGCTAAAGGGTGCAGGGGGTGCAGTTGCACTGGGCGACAAGCTTTAAGGGGAGCTACAAGCTGAGCTTGACACTAGTGGTTAAAACTGTGAAAAACAGGGTATGTATGAATGATAGTACCATCATTGTTAGATATCATTGGAAAGATAATTTAATGCAGAATGCAATGAAAGAAACTGCACTGGAATATCTATATTCTATCAAACGTTATGGCCAATCAACCAGATAATGAAAACACAAAAGCCTATGGAACAAAAAGTAGATTTTCTTAACTTTCTTATGATACTGATTTCTCTGAGAGCCAATGAGATGTAATTCTCATACTGAATGGAACTAATAAGGTGTTAATATCATATACAGAAATGATATAATAAAGCAATTACCCATGCTAATAGGGTATACAGGCACTTCTAAGTGGTGGGTGCTCTTCTGTTATTTAGTAGGGGAAGTTCTAGGGAAAGTTTAGTTTCCTCTTTGTCCCAGCACAGTTTCCCTAACCAATCAGGGACACAATTTTCATTTTTTTACTTAACTAAATTTGATTTTGTTGTTACAGGAGGAGGGAAAACAAATTCAACTCCACATAGCAAAAAGGTGCTTTAGCTATGCCACTAGCAAAGAGTGGTGAACTGCTGAGACGGAGGAGGCAGGTTTTCCTCCAATTTTCCTTTTTAAATAAACCTGGGAATGACATCCCTTCTGGTTGTGACATCACTTCCAGGGCAACATTTTGAGCTTTGCACGGGGCTACGTTATCATTAGCTATGCCACTGGTCACATCACCAGCTTATCATATTAGTATGTACGTTTTAGCATGCTTCCAGCCACAGTGTGGACTAGAGTGTCAGAGCGGTTGGGTACAGCACAAGATAGTTTGCTATGGCACTTTGAAACCCTCAGGGGAGGGGAGGTCTTACGCTGGCCATGCACCTGTCACCTATGGCAATCCATTCTCCAAGAGGTCCCCATTGGAGGCAGAAGGCACATTCTAAGGCTGCTCAACTGTGACCCAATATGGTGTTTCAAATCAGAACAGCAGCCTTTTAAAACCCTTACACTTGCCCCTTCAGGGCAAAATGCTGGCAGCCATCAGTCTCTGTTGGGGAACAGAGGACACTTGGATCAAGACCCTTGCTTAGATGCAACATAGTTAGAAAGCCTTTCGCCATTAACCAAAAATTGGTGCTGTTCTCTCTCCCCAATTCTTCCCTGTTCCTGCCTCATTAATGCGGTACTAATGCTTCTCCCCTTTGCATTACTCTAATTCTGCAGTGACCTTTTGCTGTCACCTCTGCAACGGATGAACATTGCTGAACTCTATATTCCCAGCCGGTTTGCTGGGGACATGAACTCATGCGAACCACCAGCATGCATAACGCACGGGCAATATTGCTGCCCCTTTGACTCTAGTGGTGACTAATCCACTGGAAAATTAAATTAAAAGGAAACCCAGTGTGTGCTGCTGCTTTGAGCACAATGCAGTCTGCCTGTCAGCATTCTCTGCTGGGGATCCTTATTTCTATACTCCCCCCCCCCCCCCCACAGCCTAGTGCAAAAAAATGCTTTCTACATTGAGCTGTCTTCAGAATTCATGAAATACAGACATGCAAACCATGCTAGTACACACCTGCACATTCACTTGGTGATGGAGCATTGAATGCTGTCATCTTCCAGTGAAAATTAGCATCAGAATTCCACAGACAGCATATAGATATGGCTCCAAATATTGTTCAACCCAACATTTAAATAGTGCAATAGTGGGGCAACATTGGATGAAATTGTGCAACACTGGTGCACGATTGAATGCCTGTTATGGATTTCTCCTAGGTAGTTGTGTCAGTAGGAGCATGCAGGTGGTACAGCCAAACTGGATGAGGCTGATGTGCAAAAGGGGGGGGGTGGTACAAAGGGGGGGTTAAGGCCCAAATTTTTAAAATCTTGATACAATCAAATAATACCATCAAGTTATACTTGTCTATGACTCAAGGCATATTTTCCTGCCAAATGCAATGAAACAAACCACATTTAAATATATACACCAGTGATTTTCAACCTTTTTCATCTCATGGCACACTTAACAAGGCACTGAAATTGTCAAGGCACACTATCAGTTTTTACCATTGATAAGGCACACCAGTCTGTTCAAATTCTCCAATTTTCCTATCAATTAATGACCTTTCCCAAATTCCTGCAGCACTCCTGAGGACTATCCGTGGTACACTGGTTGAAAATCACTGATCTACACTATCAAGTGTTTTCGCAAAAACAAAAACTAACGGCAGGGCAATGGCACATCACCATGCTCATCACCCAGGGCATTATCCTGCCAACTATATAGGAAGAGTCCATCATAGGGGTGATATGCATACTGTGTGGGATGATGCAACCTCTAGTGACACCACTGCCTTAGGGAATCCTGTACTGTTCCAAAGGTTCACATATTGGAAAGAGTGTGAGTTTATAGCTTGAATTTGCCTTAAATCTAGAGTTAGGTAAGAATGGAGGATCAAAGTAACAGAAACTACAACAAAATTTCACTATTGTTCTTTGAGACTGAATTAAATAATTTTCTCTATGCTGTAATTGTCCCTATAACTGAGCCAATAATCTCAATCTTCTGAGCTCACACAAAGTGAGATCTTCTTGCTGTGTTGCAGCATTTTGAAATCTCTAGCACTGTAATCGAGCAAATCTTCAAAATGAGGTAAAGAAGCACAAGCAACAAAATAATACAGTGTTATGGAATTTTTTACTCATTAGGGACCAATTTTATATCAGTTATGTTAGTTTTGATGTTGACATTGGATTTTTCATGCTCTGGGTACAACAAACCTAACGGGCTGCCTACAGAAAATAATTTTTTCCAGCAGACAACCTCTGAGATCAGATGAAAATTATTCAGATCATGTATGAGCCAATAAAGGACAACATAGGCAGGCAGAATAGCATCCTCCATAATTTTGGAATTCTCCTGCTAGATAAACTCATAAGTGCACCAAATTTGTGCGTCTTTTCAAAGCAGTGGAAGAAAAATTTTATACAAATTGGATTTCAATTGCCAGGGATCAGAAAAGATCCACCTGGCAAAGATCCACATATTAATGTGCCCCCAAACAGTGAGCAACAGTCAATAAAAATACATAAAATAAATGTAGATGCTTAAGGCGTTAAGAAAATGCATATATGGCATGAAATGTGTTGAATTTGGAATTTTCTTTAAAGGATAAATGGCAGCTATGTAGTAGCTCGATCTGGATTGGAACTAAGAAGGAGGGTTTGCATCTTTGATTTCAAAGCAAAGAGTGCTAAGAGTTTCTAGTGCTGATTTCTCCAATGAAAACCCCCTTAAAGCTCCTAAAGATGCCACTGAAACAAATGATACCTTCAGGAACCCATATATTTGTGGGATGTGCTTTACCAAGAGCACAATCCTAACCATGTCTACTCAAAAGTAAGCCTAGTTGTATTCATTGAGACCTACTCCCAGGAAAGTGTCTTTAGGATTGCAGCCCAAATCTCAGTCTGAAATGAAGTTTGTGTGTGTGTGTGTGTGTGTGTGTGTGTGTGAAAGTGTGCATCTCTCTCTCTCTCTCTCTCTCTCTCTCTCACACACACACACACACACACACAAACACAAACACACACACACCTACCTAAAGCTATGATATCCTGATTCATTCTATACCCTGCACGTCTGAAGAGATCATGTGCAGAAATTAACATGTCAGTCAGGCTTAAATCAAGAGAAATAGGGAAGGAAGCAATTTTTGGGAACATAGTTATGACAGCCATCACTGGAATTTACAGAGGAGCCAGCAAAGGATCTATTAGGCAGGAGCATTTATGAGGAGTGATGTGGCAAGGTGGAGAATGTGGAGATGGAGGCACAAGGAAAATGGCAATTGGAAAAGACAAGATTGAGGGAGTGACAAGTCAGTTCGAATAACTGGAAAAACATATAGAAGCCAAGCAGGAAACAGATGATAGGCAGGAGGATATGGAAGTTGGCATGTTACCAAATAAATGCTTAATTCACTGTCTATGTGACAGGTTAGGAAGAGATCGCTGGTGTCAGAACCAAGAAGGTGGGTGGGGAAAATATGGGGACTGAACGGGAAGGGTAAAGAGAAATCTGCTTGGATCCTAATGGCATTGACGGCATTTCTGGGGAATCCAAATCTGTTGTTTTAGGCCCTGCCAGCTTTCATCTTGCACTTGTGAGATGAGAGATGTGGGCACTGGACAGAAGAAAACTTAATATAAAAAGCACTGCAGTGGCCTCCTCCTCCCTCTTTGCAAATCACAAAATTGCCAAGCAAGATCAAACAAGTACATTCGGCACGGAGCTCTTTTTCCATGTGATGTTTTCCCAAAAATGACCTTCTTGAGACTCTCAGACTAATCTCCATTCTCTTAATTTGCTTCCCAAATTAGTCTCCACGAGACAGGAGCAGGACAGAGGCTAGGCAGTTGGTGGACAGGGACCTTTGCCTGTCACACACTTGTCTAATATCATTTCTGCATTCCCTCATCCTCTCCCCTTGTAGGCACATATGGCATCTCTGCTGTCACACACACAGGCTCTGTTTTTCAGGCATTCATAAGCTGTCCCTCTGGTCAACAAGCCACTCTCTCTGATAAGAATTTCCAGGCTCAAGGCAATGGGTCTGATCTGCATTAGACAGACATACAGACAGAGATGTACACAGCACACTCTTGCGCTCAGGCTCTTCTGCAGCACTTTAATAAAATATGACACTGTTTTCCATTTACAAATGTTGCTTTAATACTGAATATTGCACTGAAAGATAAGAGAGAACTCTGATCACTATTTGCCATTACAGCTTGCCAAATACACTGTAATGGTGTATGTGGTGCTCTACTCCAGGGGTGTCCAAACATTTTGGCAGGAGGGCCACATCATCTCTCTGAAACTGTCAGGCCAGAAAAAGATGATTTATATTTCAACTTTGAATAAATTTACAAAATTTAAATATAAGAGTGTATTTGATACATTACAAGGCTTCTCTGGGATCCAGATGGAGAGGTCACACTGCAAGCTGCATTGAGGCTTACTGTGGGCCACATCAGGCCCCCAGGTTGGGGTATGGGCACCCAGATGGAGAGCAACGGCTTTTGGGGATATGACTTCTATATTTAAGATTATAAGACTTTATGGAACAAGGACCCAAATTTTTGATTTATTCTACTATGTAGATTGCTAAGTGTAATACTTTTGAAAAGTGATATGTAAATATTCTTATTAATAATACAATACTAGGCTGTGAATTTCTATAGTAATTGAGTACCTCAAGTGTTCCCAATGAATGAATGAATGAATGAATGAATGAATGAATGAATGAATGAATGAACACATACCAGAATACCATGTCATGTCATTCATGATCAGGCTGATCATTTGCTTTCTGTGTTGATATCTGATGTTTACTGTAACACAGTAAAAACACAGAAAGTTTGAGAACAACAGACCTTATCCCAAGAGCAAATGTACCTGAAAGGTTTGGAGCAATTTAAGACTCATCTATACAGTACAGTATATATAAAACTGAAAGCGCACTGACTGACACACTCACTCACTGACTCATCAATGCCTAGTCAAAACCACTGGCCCTAGAAGCATGAAATTTGGAGAGGGTGTTCCTTCCGTAATGGAAGCACCCACTAAGAACAAGTTTTTGGAAATTCCAACCAAAAAGGAGTGAAAGGGGGTGCAATATATTTTTGTCCTATACTTAATAATGAAGACTGATCAACATCCAGCTGATGCACTGGGAGGGAGGGTGCACTGGGGGAGATGGTGTGCATTGGGAGGTGTTGCACATGGGGGTTGGTGCGCATGGGAGGGTGATGCACATGGGAGGGTGATGTACATGGGGGGTTGGTGCACATGTGGGGATTGGTGCACATTGGGGGTTAATGCACATGGGGGTTGATACTCATGGGAGTTAAGTGCATGGGGGGGTTGATGCACATGGGGGGATATTGCATGTGGGGGTTGATGCACATGGGAGGATTGGAGCACATAGGGGTTGGTGTGCATGGAAGGGTGATGCGCATGGGGTGTTGATGCTCATGTGAAAGTGTTGCATAATGGGGGTGTTGCGTAATGGGGAATGGTGTACGTGGAGGTATTTTACTCCTGCAACGCAGGTACATTTCACTAGTTGCTAATAAGTCCTTTGTATGTGTTGCATGGTGCAGATTTGATGTCAGTAACCTGCATGTTCAATGGAAGTTTCAGCTTCAGCTTTGATGCACCAGAGAAGCAGGATGTGTCTTTGATGAAACAACCAGCCAGGCAGAAAATAGTGGTGTGCTGCAAACTTTTTAGCAGATGCTAAAGGGGGCTGACCCCCGTTTCCCCATTTTTGGAAAAGGTACTGTCAAATCCCTTACACACACCAACACCAAATCCTACTCTGATCTGTCTAAGAACAGTTGCCTTTTCTCCCTAATATACTGTACAGTTTATCACTTGGGGCAAATGGTACAAAGGGCAAGAGGAAACCTAAAAAGCTGTGGTTGGTCACACGTTGTGTGGAATTGCACCATAACTCAGTCAATTCCCTTCCAGATGGCAGCAGCAACAACCCCTTTCTGGATGGATTGCTGTTTTCTTTAAGGCATCTGAAGATGTGTGGGAAGATCAAGGATGCAGGCAATGTGTTTTGCTTCATCTTCCATCCCACAAGGTGGGTAGCAATAGCCTCACCACAAGGTTTATCACCTGAAAATGACAGGGGAAATGTCACCTGTGGGTGATGTTAACAGTTGAAAGAATGGGCCTCTTCCAATCATCTCCCTTTTTTTACACTTTGGTGGCGGTGACAGTTCTTGCACAAAGCTCTCCACCAGCTGACAAGGTGAGAGGACAAGTGCCTTTAGGAATCGCAGTCAGGTAGCATCCCTCACTATAGAGGCAGCCCAGCATCAATATTTCATGCTCTTTTTGTTGTTGTTTTGTAATAACTAGGAACAAGGATAAACACATGTGGAGAAAAATATTTTCGTCCAGGCTGGGAGGATTTTAATATTTTATCAGTCAGAGCACAAAAAACTCCCAAATTATCACATGTCAATTGTTATTTAAGAATTAATCCTGACCTTTTCAATTACAGATGCCCATAATGCTTTCAGATGACAGTGCCTGGGATGTTCACATTTCCCTGGGGTAGAAATGTACTTGCAACCCCACAGACGCAACTGCCTCATTAATGAATGGGAACAAAGACCAGGACAATTGTCACCTTGAGCGGTTAGGACTCATCCTTCTTACTTCCTTCTAACAATCCCAGGGTTTCTTTGAATCATATTGTCAAATTCCTTAAGGAGATCCATTTCTTGGCATTGGAGGTCTTTCTCTACAGTCCTCTCAAGGTGTCCTACACTTGCTGTTCCTTCTCAAAAAAAATGTAGCAACAGAGTCCTAAACAATCAGGAGGCAAGTGCATTAGTTTGCTTTAATTGGGAGTATCCATTCCCTTTACAGAATGGAAATCCATGTAGAAATTCTGTCATTAAATTAGACAACTGAACATTTGTAAATCAGTGTGTCTTATAGTGAGTCATATTATAGTTGATCAGCCTCAACATGGACTGTACTGACTGGAATCAGATAGATGGGACTTCAAAAAGAAGGGTCCTTCCCATCCTTATCTGGTTATGTGGGGATTTAAAACTGAGTCAGAGCCTTTCTTATGAGACCGCCTTAAACACAGAGGTACCTACATTATTTCCTTCTTTGGGGAGCCTCCTCTAGTAGTAAGGACCCCTCTGATCACCCAAATAAGTGGAAAAGCCAAGAGTAGGAGAACTGAACTTTTGTGTTCTAATGGGCATTGGCTAGTTACATTCAATTGTCAATGCGGGCAATGGTTGCGATATCAAATCTTGAAGACACTTTGAGTGAAGCTTGTCTATTTTCTGACTGGATGAAGCCAACAAATGGGTGCCAGCCCTGCGCTGCTGTAAGATACAAGCCATGCCCAGTCTCTTCTGCATACCATCTCTTTTTTCTTTTCCAACAGATCACTATATCTGTTTCAGCCTTATCAAGAATGGATGATCTCTCTCAAGCTTGAAAGAAAAATAAAAGTTTCCCGACAGGTTGCCCTGTTACAGTGACAACGGTAAGGGTGACGCTCAGTGGTGGGATTAAAATAATATTACAACAGGTTCTTTGTCCTAATAACCTAAATTAACAACAGGTTCTATGTCCCATCAGTAACTGGTTCTCAGAACCAGGCGCTCATTAGCAAAGGGTTCTATAGAACCTGTGAGAACCCTGAAGCCCATCACTGGTGACGCTCATCTCCATGATGATGCCTCTGTGGTCATGTTACCAGCATGACTAAATGCCAAAGCGCACAGAACGCTGCTACCTTCCCGCCAAAGTGGTACCTGTTTATCTAGTCGTACTTACATGGTTTGAACTGCTAAGTTGGCAGGGGCCGGGCAAGTAAGAGGAGCTCACTCTGTCGTGTGGTTCTTGGGTCTTGAACTGCCAACCTGTGGACCTTCAGGTTGACAAGCACAGTGTCTTTAACTACAGAGCCATCACAGCACACAAAAACTTAAAAATAAGAGAAAACGGCTATTTTTCCCCTCTGGCGCTGTTCATTTATTTTGTTTATTATTTATTATTATTGATTTTCACACAAGCAGGGATATGTTTTATCCAGACATCGAGTCCTTCCCAAGGACCTGGGATGCATGGCTTCCATTCCATTCTGGTTTCATAAATTTCATTGCAAGATGTAAAATGTTTCCAACTGAGCTGCTTTTTGTAGGGGATTGTAATGTTTGTGGCCCCAGTACTGTTCAGGTGCTCTTCGAGATGGTTGCTGTTGTTTCGTTATTCTTTTTTGCTTCTATCCTGCTTTATCTTAAAATAAAGAGATTGGTACGACTAATGTTGCCAGATGGCATCCCTGGGTATACTGCAGTGCAGTGCTTGCAGTGACCTCACTAAGATAAAAGGTCTGGAAAAGATCTTAAAGGTCACCTGTGCTAACCACCATACCTAAAATATCCCCATATCCCAAATGTCACGGCAGAAATCATCATGTCCCCAAAACCTGTAACAAATCCATCCATTTAATAGCAGAAAAAGAACCTATGATCAAACTCTTTTTAAAACTAGCCTTGGCTGAATATATATATCCTTAACTGCATATTTTTCAGATGGCAATAACTCTTTTTGCTCGTTTCCTGTCCCCATTAATTCTGCCACACTTTGAAGCTTTGCCAGCGCTTCCCATACCTTCTTGCCTGGTTTCAAATGCTGCCCTTTCATGTCCCTGCCTGTCTCACCTCTCCTGCTCCTAACATCTTTTGCTGGCTGAAACTTTTTGTGTAACTTTCCCCTTCTCTGCCTCATTTTGCTCCATTTAGCAATTCAGACGGTCCAAAGGGAAGATGTTTTCTTCTCCCCATTAAGAAAGTTGTGAACTCTTTGAGGAAATAAAGAATTTAGAGCCATTAGTACCCTTGAGGAAGTGGTTCACAGTATGCAACATCATTTTTAATGACAGATACCAGAGGTAAAATTGCCCATCAAAGCAGAGCTCCTTAGTAATATCAGTAATAAGGGACAATTCAGATGGCTTATCCACCATACAAAATGCCAATAGTAATGAACTGGATGTATCATGTAGCAGACGATGTAAAATTGTCTTTCCATTGCACAGAGCTAAGCATTTAGCCAGGAAGCCAAGAGTTTGGTATGGCTAAAGGTTGTCCATCAGTATGGCCAGATGACTGCCTTCAGGAAGCTCACAAGCAGAAGTTGATGACCCATGAAGATCATGAAGTTGACGGTTTCTTACCAGCTTCTGGGCCTATTTAGCAATCATAATTCCTGATAGACATCCAGGAATTTGTTTTGTCCTATGCCAGTGCTTATCAAGACGTTATATGGTACTAGAATTCAAATATGTAGTGTGAGAAGATTTTCCTTTCCTGAACTGATTGTTCATTTCACTGGATAAATACACTGTGAAGGCAACATATGATGGCTGAGAGGTGCACAAATCTTCACAGAACAAATGATTAAAAACCTAATTGGAAAATGGTTTTGTCTAGCCTGCCCATGTAAACCACTAGGTGACCCTGCCACTCAGGATGTAATCCGAACCAACTTTCCAGCACCAAGGTAATGGCAACACCAAAGGAACTCAGAGGTCAGGGAATAAACTTTGCCTTACTTTAAGGAGATGGGTTGTGTCCATCCTCCAAGTGCAGGAGCACAATCCTAACCATGCCTACTCAAAAGTAAGACCCACTGAATTCAATGGATTTTACTCCCAGGAAAGTGTCTTTAGGATTGCAGCCTGACAGGTACAATTATGCCAGTCCTGGAAAGTTGGTTAGGATTGTACCCTCAGCCCCAGATCCATTATAACTTTTTAATATTAACAGAGTTGTTGGGAACTAAAACATGTGAAGTACCCTGAACACTTACAAAGCACTATCCAAATGCTTATTATCTTTCTGAAGCTTTTTACTCTTCCTGGGATTTCATAATCTTGAGTTTGTGGACGTCTCTGACAAACTCAGCTGTCTTATTTCTTACATCAGACTCTGGATCAGACATAAATCCAGTACAGCTGGTCCCAGTATAGTACAGGGAAACCTATTTTGCACAAAACAGAACTTACCCTATTACCTGAAAACCATCCCCACATAGAGAATCAAAAAGCTGGTTTCCTATAAACGTTTGCAACACCAAATGTATTTACTGCAAGCTGCATTGCCTGAACTTTTTTTAGGGCATCACTGACATTTTAACTTCAGTTCTCATGACATTTGGAACATAATAAGCATTTTGAGTCATGGTCTACCTCTGCAGTGGACCAAACTATTGAAATGTCTTATCCCGAAAAGATGAAATAACAAAGCTGCTTCTCTGCAAGAGCTTCTATTTCAGCAAAGCAAACTCTGCATTGCAGTTGACTGTCACATGCCAATTGCTAGATTTATTGCTCTATTTGTTTACTGAACTTTTCAGCCATTAAGCTATTATTTAATAGCTATTAAAATAGCTATTATTTAACAGATGTAAATCTATATAAATCTGTTATTTAACATAGATTTATGTTATTTGGTCTGTTTTTCTTTATTTAATCTGTTATTATCTATTATTATTTAATCTGTTATTTAACATAGATTTACACATTATAACTGGTTGTTCTTGGGATTACCCTTAAATTAGGAAGCCAGACTATAAAAAGGTAAAAAAATAAAGTAAAATTCCTGACATTTGTTATCTCTGCAGAGCTGTTTTTTTCAAGAGTTTGTCGCAAACTTTAAGCAGTCTGTCATAGTTCTTTGATCCCATGATGGGAGGACATTTCAGAGTTGTACATCAAGCATTTGAATGTTCAATTCTATGTTGAGAGATGCCAGAGCATCTCCATATACAGTAAAACCTTGGATTGAGTTTTGGATAGGGAGTGTTTTGCAAGACAAGCAAATATTTCTAATAAATTGTCTCGCAATACAAGCAATGGAGAAAGAGGGTGGTGGGTAATGCTCATCCAGCTCTGGATCCCTTGCAGTGGTATAGCCAGTGTGGGGAGCCCTGCCTGGAACTGCTGCAAAGGGATGCAAGCAGACCCCTCGGCTGGATGTGCTCGTGCAGGTTACAACAATGGCCCACCAGTCCTAAAACTTCTCTTTTACTCAACCTTTCCTGGGAGCCAATCAGGTGCTGCCCTTGTCCCACCTTCTGCTTCCAGGAAAGGGGGACCATAATTCTTGTAATTGTAGTTTTTAAATTGTAGTCTTTAAAAACAGGGTGCACATTACATTTGATGGCACACTACATTCAAGTAAATACAGTATATAGACTGTAATCATTTTTATATCAAGATTTTTGGGTTGTGGAACAAATTGTCTGAGTTTGCATTATTTCTTCTGGGAAATTTGCTTTGATCTACAAGCATTTTGGATTATAAGCATGCTTCCAGAACGAATTACACTCGTAAACCTAGATACCACTGTATGCTGGCACAAAGACAGCCCTGTCAAAACTGACCTGATGCAAGGGATTGATATTGTTTTATCAAAACCTTGACTAGATCATGATTGATGTAACTTTGTTAGCAGATATGAACTTCTTCTTTCCATTTTCCAACATTCCTACCCCATTATTTCTTACCCTCCCTGGGGAGTTTACTCCTCAGTTATCAAGGCAGTAGCAGGGGGACAAGAAAGGCATCATACCAACAACCATGCCAGCAGGTGGGAGTGATGCATTAAAGGGCATGGAGATATGTGGGTACAGCTATCTCATTTCTAGTGGGAGCTGTGTCCCATCCCCCCCAGCACTGGCCACCCAATGGCAGGACAGGCTGTGCACCAGTGTGTGCGTGCCATTAGTGTGGCATTGCCATGACAGGGTTAGAATTTGATAGCTGCCAACATTGGTGAAGCATCTGAATAGGAATGAATCAAAATATCTAAACAAAGCAAAAACCTGGGAGCTGGTAACACTATTTTTTACCCTAAAGCCCATATCAAGAATTAATAGGAAGTAGGTTCTTTAGCTCTGGTTGTACTACATTGCATCTACATCTCAGACCTACATCAAACCATTGGCATCTCAGAAGATGATAGAAAACACGTACAGTGCAAGCCTAAGCATATCTACTCAGAAATAAATCCCATTGTATTTAATGGGCCTGACTCCCAGGTAAGTGTGTTTAGGATTGCAGCCCAACCAAGCAACTGAACAGATGTTAGAGCCATCAGGTTAGTTCTGTGCAATGATGCACCCATAGCACCTAACTATGGTTAGTACTAACTTTGGAAGGATGCCTTTGGAAGGATGCCTTTAACTTCATTGAGTCCATATGTACAGTGAAATCATGGTTTAACTTGCTGAGTGAAGCCCTGTCCCCAAGTGAAATTAATAAGGAGATACTATTGAGACCTGGTTGTTATATAAGTGCAGAGCTGAGAAAACTGCTTTAAATTTGATTTGTTTGGCACCTGTGACAAAACAGTTATGTAAACCATGGTTTGTTCCCTTCACACCAATATTTCACATCCTACCATGATGGCAACTGAAGCTATTCCTGTAGATTCCCCACTCATATAATGCTAGCAAGTCAAGGAGATCTGCTGAAATTTCCAGGATGGCTTATTTTCAGCAGTGGTACTCAAGCATTTCAACCCAGGACCCCCTTCTGGGAACGACAATCTGTCCAGGACCCTCCAGAAGTGATAACATGGCTAAGCAGGCCTCCGTCAGTCTTGAAAGACTATGGTATTGTGCTCGGCGCTGTATATGCTGCATGCAAAGCACGAAAGCCTGGGTTGGATTGTTATGGAGGATAGGCTGTTACCCAATCAGCAAATCCCCCCTCTCCATGACACTGAATTAGTCCAGAAAGGCAGAGCCAATACAATTGGATCCAGCTGGTGTCACAGAGCTGGGCTGAGGACAGGAGCTCACCCTGTCTTGTGGGGCCGACCCGGGTCTCGAACCCTGGCCTGCTGGTTAACAGGCACAGCGCCTTAACCACTTGTGCCACCCACAGCACGTATCATGGCTAGAAGTGACATTAAAGGTACCCAGAGCCAGCTTCCAAGATGGCTGCACTCAGCTTTTTGTGATCCCCCCCTTTAATGAAGTCATGCCCCCAAAAAGGGTCCCGACCCCCACGTCGAAGACCACTGGTTTACATGAATCACCTGGAAATTAATGCAGATTTTGAGAGATTCCAGGCCAAACCTGGAGGGCTGAAAATCTATTAGACACATGTTTGTATAGGACCACTGCAGCAAACTTCAGGACGGTGAACAGCTAAAAACAGAGTGAAGAGGCCAGTGGTTTTTGCTCTATTTATAATTCTTTCCACATTACATAAACCTGGAATTGCTTTGCTGATTGTTCTTTATATCTTCTTTAGTCAATTTACTTTCCCTTAGTGCTTTTAAAATCCTTAATATCCTGCTGCTTCCACACACTGACTTTTTTTTGGATTGTCATGGCTTTCAAACCATTCATTCAAAAATACAGTAGTTAAAATGAAAAGAGAGTGAAATGTTAAGAGGATGAAGACAAAGAATTTTTTCCCTAAAATAGTCACAAGGAGAGCTGTTCATGGTGTGAACAGTATATCCATTCCATGTCGGTCTTTTGCAAAAGATTTTGTAGATCTTGAAATGCTTCAAAAACTGCCACACCTCTTGGACCAGAGAGTACACAGGCAACATATAGAGTACTATACCATAAAGGAATTGATGTTTCTACTTCTTTGCATGCAAAAGTATTGTCCAACTCCAGCCAAAGCCTCATACATAATACTGGCAAGAACACTGCAATGCCATTGGTGTCTTGTATGGGCAAAAGAAAGAAATACACCCCCCAATCATAGATGACTCCATTTCTATCAAGTTCTTCTGTTTCCAGTTCTAGATGAACTCTGGTGCTTTCAATTTCAGACTGTTTGTGATTAGTTGTATACTGCAAATATGTAGGTTGCAGCATTCCACTCCAGCAACTTGCCTCCTCTGTGGATGCTCCCACTCGGCGATGGAAATGCGTAATGCTTCCACCCATGTGGTTTCCCTATACTTGCAACACAGCGTGCCAGTGACGCCCACAGTGATGATGGCTTGTTATGCAAACCAAATGGGGAGATGCTTTAGACATTTCCTGAGTAGTGTGGGCACAACAAAAGAAGCTCCAGATAACATAGAAAGCTAAACACCTAAGAGTTTAGCTGGCACATGGACCATTTCAGACCACTGACACTGTTCCATAGAACAATAATACTAGGCATTACAACAAATACATTTGCATTTCCACACTGATTTAAGAAGGGTAAGGTAGAATGGTCTCAGAGCAGATGGCTGAAGGATTAATTCTCATTTGACACATGTACACAGTTTTTAAAAATGCAACATGTCAAATAGAAGAGGGTATATGCATGCATTAAAAAATAATGTGGTCCATTTTTAAAATTCACCCAAGCAACAAGCAAAAACACATTCGGCATAGACTCTTATCTATGTTTAGTAGAAGCCTAATATGCTCCTGCCTGCTGCTTTATAGGGAGGCAGTGACTCAGTGGTTAAAGACACTGCTTGTCAACCTGAAGGCTGGCATGGCTGATTGGTAGTTGAAGACCTAGGTACCAAACAATAGAGTGAACTCCCGTCCCTTGCCAGTTCCTGCCAACCCAGCAGTTTGAAAGCATGTGAACTCAAGTAGATAAATAGGTACCACTTCAGTAGGAAGGTAATAGCGCTCTCTGCCCTTTGGCATTTAGTCATGCAAGCCAAATGACCATGGAGGCATTTCAGCCTTGTAACAGGGATGAACACCACTCCCTAAAGTCAGTCACACATATAGGGCAAACTGTGACGGACACCTTTGTCATACCAAATCTATGTTAAAGGATATATCCACAGAAATGGATGTTAAAGGATATAAACCCACAGATCCATCATGCATCCATCATATTTTATGGAATGTATACTCATATATTTTATAGACATGAACATGAGTACAAAATGCAAATAATTAGCCCTGAGCCCATCCTGGACAGTCGACCATGACCTTATTAGTTAGACTCAGGTTATCATACCCACTGTTTGTCTCCAGCCTGACCCTTTGAATTCTTAGTAAATCCTGTCACTGGAAAGAAATTCTTCTGTTAACAGATTACTGTACCAGTAATCTTGCACTCTGGCTTCTGTTTCTTCACCTGTGCCATGTTATCTTGAAACGATTGAATACATGTTCATCCATCTGCTCATTCAGGCATTTTTCAGTGCAGTGCTCTAGCTCTTTATTAGAGGAGCTGGGAAAGAAGCTATAACACATCTCCCAGGGTTGAGATCTATTTTACTTTCTTTTAGTTATGAGAAGGATTATGCTGTACAGTCATAAGAATCTTTGATAAATCCTACAGTAAAATATTGCGGTAAAGGACAGTATGTTAAATAATGCCACAGTTATTTTAGTCCTGAAATCACAGGGAAGCTTTCAGCTTCCTTCTATTGTAAAACCTAGTTCAAATTGTATGCTTTCCAGTGGGGCAGTATATGCCACTAACCAGTGAAATATGGTTCTCTAAATCCTCCATAATACATCAAAGGGTTTTTGTGTGTGCTAAGCATAACACATTGGAAGTCCTTTCAAAAGAAAAGGTTTTTGAAATCGTTTTTGCAAATGCCACATTTGACTTTCCGGGAGTCATAATGGAACATTCCTAAGAATTGCTTCAAATTTACAGGCAACTGTCATTATCTCCACCTTTCTAGGAAGAAACTGTTGATTCACCTAACAATGCAATGCTGTAATTTAGCAAAAGAAAATCCTAATGCAAAGAATCATGAGATGCACACAAAATGCCATTTCTTTATATCTCTTGCCCATCTACTTCGGGGAAATGCAGCTTGATCCCATGTATAAGTCCCATTTTTGTCAATGAAATTTACTCCTCTGCTGGAGTGTATAGGTTTTTTTCCCATCAGAAGCCATGGTTAGTATGAAATGACTAGGTATCCATTAAATTAGGTGTTGGCAAATGGGTGACTTTAGGTATCCCAGACTTCTAGCAATTATATAGAAGATGAAATTTCAGTAGGTGCAGCTTATCATCTGTGAAATTGTATAGAAAGAATTGTTTATTTTATACAATTGTTAAAAGTCTAGGATCCCTAAAGAAGACCAGCTTGCCCACCACTGCGTTAGATGAATGTTCTTAAACTATAAGAATATCTTGCAGAAGGGAAAGAGCCACAACTCAGCAATAGCACACACAAAAATTTCAGAGTTAAATACCTGATATCTCCATTTAATGATCTTAGGTTGTGGGGCTAGGAAAGACATTTTCTAACCTTCCTTGGAAAACCACTAATATTGATTAGTATAGTATGCTGGGCAAAGTGGATCCATGATCTAAGTCAGTATAAGGGCATAATCCAGAATAACTATGGGGAGACCTTGCTCCAGTGTAAGAACAATTTACTCTGTATTGCAATATGAATTTCCCATATGTTTCCACGAGGTGGTGCCATAACTACGGGTGCACGTAATGTCTCTTACATGCTCCCATAGTTACTCTGGATTGTAGGGTAAGACAGTTTTCATCATGTGCAGGAGAATAAAGGCATTCAATGTAACAAATCTTGAAATACAAAGAGTCATAACCTCCTCCCTACAAACTATTACAAGGTAAAACATATCAACCATTATAATAGTGTGGATGGATGTGTACGGTTTGAACAAAGTATTTAAACTTACCATGTGGTCCAGGTGTTTCTTGTGAGATATGTTTCACTTTTATGTTGCTTCACAGTGTGATTGTAAATGGTCTGAGGTGTTCACAGAACGCAGAGGACAGAGATTTGCTTTTAGTTTGCCATTTTAATTGCAACAAGGAATTTTTTTCCCATTCCCAACACCTAAGTCTAAACCAGATCTAGTACATAGATCACCATAAGCCTTATACATTATATCAAAATTATGATTAAATACAAAACAGAACACTTCAGGACCAAATTGAAAAGCAAACTTTTCTAACAGCTTTGCCACTATCTTAACAACTAATAAGCACGAAGTTGTCATTTTGTTTTGCTCTTCAGTGCAGGTTGTTCCATCAGTGTAAATCTGGGGGTTTCAAATTAGTACCTCCTCTTGTATAATTCCAAACACACACACGCAGACACTCTCTCTCTCTTTCTCTCTCTCTCTCTCTCTCTCTCTCTCTCTCATTGGTTCCATAAGTGATCTCTTGTGGATGCAAATGGTTGAATTCATAACCAAAAATTATATTTTAAATTGTATATGGGAAGTTTCACGGAATATGGCCAATGAACTTTGAATGCAAGTGGAATCTACAATCTTGGTTCCAGTAAAAATCTTGGTCTTGGTGAATGCAGAATCCATACTTTATCCATAAAGTCCTCAGTACTCAAAAGTTAGGAACATAGTAAATGGTGTGCACAGAATAAGCAAATACAGAAACATGGATTCTGTGGCTGTTTTGGCTGTTGTGATTCAAGAGTTGCCAGTTAGCCCATTATGGCCCATGGGCCATTTGCAACTGGATTTGCAACCTTCAGTAACAGAATGGTGTGACTTTTCTATACCTAAGAAATAGTGTTTGTTTATAACATTTAAGAAGATAATAAAACATTGGCAAGGGAGCTGGAACTAGAGACTTCCTGTGATTGATGTGGACCCCATTTAGGTGTACAAGATTTAGGTGCACTGTGAGGAGACATAGGGCACAATCCAGAGTAACTACGGGGAGTCCTTGCTCTGGCGTAAGAACAATTTGCTGTTCTTACAGCAGTATGCAGAATTACAGAATTGCAGTATGAATTCCCCATAGGTTTTCATTAGATGGTGCAGTAACTATGGGTACACGTAATGCCTCTTACGTGCTCCCGTAGTTACTCTGGATTGTAGGGATACTCTTTTTGCTAAGGTTGCTTTTGTCCAGATTTTTTCAGGTAAGACAATGTTAAAGGAAACAGAATGGGATGGGAAAGTTACACCATTAACTGTAAAGAACAATTGTTTTGAGGAGTCACATCCCTCACTGCACCAATTCCTTTGTGTAAAGGGACACAATCAAGTAAATGAGCAAAATGATTTCTATTACTGAAATATTTTGTTGCACGATGCATTCATTTTTAGGGATTTCTAGACTTTCAGACTGATTTCACCCAATATCTCCGCTTCACTGAAATTAATGACAGACTCGTGTGTGCTTCAAACTGTTGTGGTTGTGGTTCAGATGGAAGAGATGAAAAATTGAAGTTTTTAAGATGCTCCCATTTTTTTGTGCTTAGGGATACAACCAACTAAATGAGTAAAATGAGCAAAATGATTTTGATTACCTAAATATTTCACTGTACCATGCATTCATTGCGTGTTTCATCCCTGGAGATGGATGGTCATTCATTCACCAGCCTCCCACACTATCACAGCATGAGAGAGAGAGAGAGAGAGAGAGAGAGAGAGAGAGAGAGAGAGAGAGAGAGAGAGATGAAATGATTCATATCATTTATGACTTGGGTACCATTTTTGAAAATATTTGTCTAACAAAGTGATGTTCTGGAGAGGCTCTGTGTATCTCCTCTTTCCACAACTCCATGAAAAATGTTGACACAAAGGATAATATAGCTAGGAGTATAAATCTGGGTGGCTTCACTTAAATTTGCAATGGCCTTATTTCCAGAATTGATGACTTGTGGAGCGTTGCCACTATCTACAAACATCTAGTTTAGTGAGGGTTGTGGTGTCATGATAATAAATTCTGGAGTTTTTCATCCCAGTGTAGGCTTTTCTTAGAATGCTGGGTTGCCATGGTACTCACAAATGTCTCAAGTACCTGGAGGAGCCTGGTTTCTGCTGCTTAACCACTGCCAGCTTAAGAGGAAAAGTTATTCTATAGGAGGAGCCAGACTGGAAAAGGAACAAAATATAACACTTGACTGTGCTCATCTCAAAGATGGGTAAGGATTGCTTGCTATTTCTATTAGCAGAAGTGCCGACAGCAATAAAAGCCACTCAGGGCCATCACACTATTCAGGTTGGCATGGGGTACAATTCTTCCCACGAATAGAGTGCATCAAAGTGCACATATGGAATTCCTCCTTGTCTGAAAATCTCCTATATGTGAAATACTTGCATATGGAGAAAGCTAGGTTATTCCAAAATTTTCTCCAACTTAAATTAAAACCCAATGCAGAGAAGAATTCCCTGTTTACGCCCTCTAACCCCAAAATCTCTCCTTCCACTTATTTAGCTATCATGATTACCCAAACTATGCCTTGTCAGTAGTCCTTAGGAAAATTACATTTTCTGGAAGCCACTGGCATTTTTCATCCTGGCATACTCCAACATTGCACACTAAGTACTGGAGAAGGGAGTCAGAGATCACTCTCTTTTCCTCTCCCTGTGCACTGCTGCTACTGCCCTAATGGGTAAGTATGTTTAAAAGGAAGAGGGTGGGGTGATCAGATGCCATAACCAAAAAAGAGAAGGCCCCCACAAAATGTAGGACACTCAAGAAAAATGTAGGATATGACAAAATAAAAGCTGAAAACACTCATATATATTTTTTTAGGTGGTTAATTCAAACACTATATTATTTATTATTAAATTTTAAATTGTTACATATAATTAATTGCATGTTATTTACATGCAATTACATGCTCCCTGCTTACAAGGAAAAGGAGGACAATGATTTTTTTCCAGGATAAAAGGATTAAAAAGAAGACATGACCTGGAAAAAGAGGGCATATGGTCTCCCTGGAAGGGGAGAACAATTAATTTAGTTTTAATTCAGAAATAAGCCAAGCTACTTCCAGTTTGGGAGAAAGTAGCTTATTTTCAAGCTAATATGGGGCTAATATTTGGGGCCTTTGAAGAAAGGACTGCATGTAGATGGACATACACAAAATAGAAAGTGTACATGCAAATGATGCATTACCACCTGTTTGTGTATAAGCAAGAAGTGATACAGTACACAATCATGGGTGGGTACAGTATGTATGCATGGTACAAACAGCAATGCACTCATTGAGGTGATGTTCCCAGAGAAGGATACACAAACATATAAATATACACAACAGGGAGGCAGGCACCTATATAATGAAACCAACAGGTATAAGCCAGAAGACACAGACTGTTCCAGCCCCTCCTACAGCAGAATTCACAAATAAGCAGCAATTACTACACCTGTCAGAAATATTACCTTCCCCCAGCCCCAAAGTAGCACAGCAGAAAGAGAATAGTATTTTTTTATCTGACAATGAAATCTGGGGAAAGGCACAATACAGTTTTATCTAAATGCATCCTGCTGCTCCTGTCTTTCATTTCCTGCAATCTAACAGCATTCCTAGTCCTCAGAAAGAGTGGGATGCATATATATAGATACAGACAAGCTTTCAGAATGAATATGTGGACGCAAGTGCATAATAATCTATGCATATCATGAGCACACACCCATTCATGCATGCCCAAGAGAACACACAGAAATGCATGTGAGGCTGTGGGAATATCCCTTGCATCTCTCCATGCTGAAAGCTCTGCTCAGTGATGGTACATATCCTAAGCCACTGAGTGCTAAAATGGGGCAGCTAGAATAATGTTTATTCAAATAGTGCCACACACTAAATTACAGAACATTAGATGTGCAGTGCCAGTGGATAAAGTAATCCCCAGGCAGATGACAAAGGCAACTTAAACAGTATGTGGAAATCTGGCCTGGAGATGTCACATCCTGAATCCAGGCACATAGGGAGGGAATAAACTCAATGTTCCACATATTATCTGCTTCCATCAATCCTACTGATTAAAGGGACACTATAGTTAAACTGAAGTTGCCAATTTGGGTTTCATGGTAAATCAGGATTGAGAAACATTAATATAGAATTAACCAAGGGGGAAGAAAAATAGAAGCTTGATAGAGCTAAGCAACAAAAGTTGAAGAATAAAGTAAATAAGGGAGCCACGTTTTCTTGCATACCAGGCAACCCAAACAGTGAGGTTCTAATACTGTATCCCACTGACCTCCCACCAGGCTGGGTCAATGCTCAAAAACAAGGCAAAGTTGAAGAATGGCTGAATGTCAAACTCCTTTGCCCATAATATGGATCTAAGTCCAATAAGAAACTGAGTGAGCCATTGATCTAAGAACTCCATGGGGTGAACAACAGGAACAAAAATAAAGTTTATATATATATATATATATATATATATATATATATATATATATATATATATATATATATATATATATATAAAATTTGAAGTAGTATTCTATACGTATTTTTAAGCAAGGCACCTGCTGACTGAATCTTCAGCTCCCAATTCACAGCTAGGAACTTCCAGAGCTTGCATAAAACATTACAGCAAACTATCATGGCTGTGATTTCATTGCATACCTTCTGGCAGATCACTGACATAGACCCAACCCTATCCAGCATTCCAGCCGATATTCAATACAGCCGATATGAAGGTAAGAAAACAAATGTTGCCTTACCCTTAGGACTTCTCCCCGCCCTCTACAGGAAGGAGCACACGCCCCATTGACACAGCTGCAACAGGGACTGGGTTCAAGGGAATCTCCTTATTGTAAACTAAAATATCAGTGCACCAAAACACACAAACACTTAGGACACATAAATATATTATTTCTGCCGCACCATTGCCAATTTTTGCAGTAATATTGTCATTAGAAGAATTTTCAATGAGACAGGAGGAAGATGACATCATTAATGCCAATAGCGTTTCCATCTCAGATTAGAGAAAGAACTTTAAGTGCCATTCCCAGGAGTAAACAGCAGATGCCAAAAGGAGCAACTGCAACCCCAAGGAACTGCAGCCCACAATCATGACTGTGAAAGTGGGCTAGGTGATGAAGACCAGGAAATAGAGCAGGATCAACACATGAAACACTGAGATCACTGTAACCCTGCTCATAAACCTTTATCTCTCAAAAGGAAACTGTTAATTGTATTATTGATTAAAAACACTCAGGCATCAGTTTAAGGATTAAAGGTTTACATTGCATTTTCCAGTTTAAAATATAACCCTGCTCTTTGGAATCAACAAATGTAGTGTCAATCAAAAGTGTGAGACCTGCAGAAAAACAAGCAGATTATGGGATAAATTAAATAGCGTTCAAGAAGATGAGGAAGAGATGCAAGGGGACAGTCTATACACACACATTCAGCAGCCCATGTACAGTGCTCCCCAGTAGAGTCTCTCTTTCAATCTCATACATAGGCACACATGCATGCACACACATACACACACAGTAAAATATACTGTACTGTTCATCACGCAACGTCTCCATTACCAGTTCTCTCCACCTTACTTCCCAGATTCTAGTTCAGGCATGCATCCTTGACCTTGGCTTCAGGGGAATGACAAACAACTACAGTTTCCCTCCTTTAATTGCTCTGGTTTTTTCACCCCCACCGCCAAATGCTTGTCTGTAGATATAGAGTGGGGCAGATCTTAAAATGAATCAGTGACTGAAATCTTTTGGCTGGACAGAAAGCAAGAGAGATTATCAGTTTCTCTTTTCAATCCCTAAGAAACATGAGAAAAGAGGCCTTATTCTTCACCCCTTTCCTTCTCCAACATAATAGGTTCCTTGGTCCACTTGGTCTTCGGAATATCCTGGTCCTCAGCAGAGCCAAGTTCGGGTGAGAGACTTGCCGCTCCATCGCCATCTCCATTTCCTTCCAATTCCAGTTCCTCAAAGGAGGACCCACTGGCCCCTGATTCACTGTAGCTATGCTCACTACGATTGTCTATCTCATCTCGGCTGCGGGTAGAGGCGAATGGAGACAAGACAGAAGAAGCCACTGATGTCTCTCTGCTGTCTGGGGTGGCCTCCACGCTGATGGAGCTGTTCTCACGCAAAGTGTCGCCCCCTTTGCATAGAAAAAGAGAACAAAAGGTTATAATTGGGAAAAGATAATCAAAAGTAAGGGAAGATGGTGGTCAAATAAAAAATACATATCTTCATACCTGCAGTGTTCTGAACATACTTTACATTTTCCCATAAATTAGAGAATTATAAAGTATATCAATCCATCTCATTTAATGGTATCCAAAATAATCAGTCCTTAGCATTGGAAATGGGAAAGATGTGTAAGAGGAGGACTAGCAGGAGCTAATATAAAGACAAAACAATTCTGCAGATTCTTTCATAAAGTTGTCACTGATTACATGATTAATACCTACTGATTTCTAAACTTTATGCTTTTCATTTAACCCAGAGGTGTAATTTAGATGGCCCCTCTATCCATTACACAAACAGTTGTGTTACCATGTTAAAACTTTTAAGACAAAAAAAATCAAGGGAGCTCTAATACAAGGCTGCCAAGATATTTTAAAGCTCCTCAGTAGTGCATAACTTAAAACGATGATTCTCAAAACTGTAAGTTGGGATGCACCAATGGATCACAACCTGATTTTTTATCTGTCAGTTGCAAAACTGACAAGCTGGAAACTGGCAAGGAAGATGTATTGAGCTGTACGGAAAACAAAACTAGCAGATGCACTTTAACTAAGATGTAGGCAAATATGTCTCACACCTTGAAGAGTAGGTTGCGGGAACACATTATCGAAATGATCCTGATCCATTTAATGTAGGCCCACAAAAAACTCTCCAGAAGGAAATCTCCCTTCCAGGCTAACAAGGAAAATCTATTGAGCATTATGAAAAAAGAAGCTGAGCCATATGCACATGCTTACTCATAGGTAATGAATAGTGCCTTAGTGCTTATCATGGGCCAGGCAAAGGTCCTCCCCCAAGAGGGCACACACTGGGCTTTTGACCCATTTCTCTCTCTGAATTGCCATTGATCCTTGTTGGAATCAGTGGGTATTCAGATGGAAATCTTTCTTATTAAGGAAATCAATCTTCTCAAACTATGAGTAAACTCTGTCCAGGCAATGGCTTATATGTTATCTCTGCAGAACTAATATACCCAAATTCTAGGAAAATTGCCTGATCAAACAGTAAACAGTAATTAGTATCCTAAATTCTTTTTATAGGAAACTTTGGAAACCTTTCAGAGATAAATAAAGGAGAAGACACTTCCAAACCTTGTTTAGGAACAAAGGGCAACAAAACTAGTCTAATTTAGGCTTAATTGGTTGTATTAGATCACATTACACACATTTCCTTTGACATGGGGTCACACTACTTTTTTGCATATTCAACATAACCCCACTATCAGAAGTGTGGCCTAAAATAAAGTTCAAGTAGACCTACAGTAGTCTTTGCTTGAAATATCATATTATTTGTTGGGATAAGGGAAATATTTGAGAAAATATATGTTTTCAAAACTCTTATCAGGCAAGAATGGTGGATCAGCAGCTTGGTCATACTTGCTTTGACTAAACCTAGGCATAGAGTTCTTGATTTGGAAATGTTAAAATGAGGAAAGTGCATCCTGACTGCCCTCTACTGGGGGAAATATTTCCAGGTTGTTCTTTTTATTTATTTCTTTTTAACCTCCTCTTACTTTCCTGTTCCCTTACTGATTTAATGCCACAGCTTCTTTCTCAAATGGTTTTAAGGATTAGAAACACATTCAAAAATGTGTGTGTGTGTGCGTGCATGTGCACACATGTGTGTGTAAAAGAGAGAAAAAACATTTATTCAAGGCAAACCCAAAAAAGATTGCAAGTTATGTCACTGCATTACACACATTTTCATCGGCAGCATGGAAATGAATAAGTCCCAAATATCACATGCATTTAGAATCTAGAATTCCTGACACTTCAGAATAGTTTCACCTTATGGAAAATGTGTTACCCTCTGCATCTGGTTCTTATGACATGCGACTCTTGGCAGATTTCATAGGGAAAGGGAAACCCAATAGTGAAATCTTTATTCAAGATAGATCAGAAAGAAGAGGGGTCACTACAGGTCACCTGAGTCAGCTTTTCTCCCTGAAAACCATTGTTTCAATATGTGTTGGAAAAATAATGACTTTATGAGCAAATTGCATTTAGCAGGACTGTTACATCTTACAAATAGATACACAACATTGTGGGCCCATCAAGAAGCTCTGCTAAGGCACCACAACCTTGACTCATCCTACCCATCCCCAAATGTTTAGCTGCTGCACCCTAGTCTTTAACATACTGAGACAGGAGGCCATCTAGATTTCTGCAGGCTGCCAATACTTCTGAGAGATGATTTTTTTTTGCTGCTCTTCTTGCTCTACCCTGTCTTACAATAAAAGCCTGCACAATCACTGGGAAAAAGAAGCACTAGCCTGGAGAACTGAGTGCTTTCAAATGAGAGTCCATTTGTTCCTCCGATGCTTTTTGGACATTAGGTCCAGCTCCCTGCACTTCCACAAAGACAGCACTAAAGGCTACCCCCTCCAGTACTTTCAGTCCCCAACTGTGAGTGACGCACAAGAAACAGCAAAGTTTATATTTTGGGAACATGGTGTGCCTAAAGCTTTTTCTTCTACAGACCCAAATAAAAGTCCAATGGGGACAATAAGGGTTTGATGAGAAGCGCCCTCTCCTTTCACTGCAATCCTCTAAGCACCAGCTCTCTTGGTGATGCTGCTGCTCTTGGAACTGAGCCCCTCCTGCGAGGCACCAGACACAGTCACTGCCCTACTGTAAATGGTCTTTGCTTCCTTTTTGATGGAATAAAAAACCTTAACATTAGGGGTCAGGCAAAATCACTCAGAGGAAACTCCTGAACCTTAAGACACCCTTTAGCATAGAGAGACTTCAGGAACAACTTCTGGAAGGGACACTATGGGCACAATCCAGAGTAACTACGGGGAGTCCTTGCTCCGGTGTAAGAACAATTTGCTCTGGATTACAATATGAATTTCCCATATGTTTTCACTAGGTGGTGCAGTAACTACAGTTGCACATAATGTCTCTTACGTGCTCCCATAGTTACTCTGGATTGTAGGGTAAGCTGAATTGAATAGGGTCAATTGCTCCCCTGCTAAATATAAAAGAGCTATCTCTTAAAAGATGCTGTTTTTGCCCAGGTAGGTTTCAATCTATGGCATCTTTAGTTAAACGTTCTTGGGCAGAAGGTCTGGGAGAGACCTCTTCTTAGGTCTCTGGAGAAGCACTTACCAGTTAGGTGCAAGCAACACAGGACTAGATAGATCACTGGTCTCAGTTAAAGTAACATTTCTGTGCCTCATAGAGGACTTGTAATGAGCCCTCAAGCACCAAGTTCTAATCAAGTTCTGATCTAATCACCATTAGATTCCCAAAGGAGGTAAGTCACTTTTCTCACCAACTGCATTCTCTGTATTTATTCCTATTTTTGTGTATGATTTATTTCAGCATTATTTTTATAAGAATGCATGGCAGTTAACATTCTTGGATTTTCAGCTCTGAACCTTAAAACCAGGAACTAGGCTATAGTATATACAGTATATGTGTAAAAAAAGCCAAGTCAGGTACATAGATTTCATAATTTTCTTTTGAAAGTGAAAGACAAATATACCATGCTCTGGCTATGACTTTTTATTTAAGAAATATTGGTTATAATCCAAGGTTGGGCAACTTCTCAGCAAGAGACATGAGGTGGCACTCAAAGATAAGAACTGATACATCCTCAATGTAACCAGCATAAGTGCTCAAAACAATGTTTTTAATTGGTCAACATTCTACTGTACCCCGCAGATTGTAACTGAAATTCCCCTGACTACTCCCTTATTAGTCTGCCACCTGCTTAATAGCAACTACAATGCATGCACAATTCTAGAGCCAGGGACCTGGAAATCACTCTGGATATCATGGAGGACTGGGGGAACTCCAGTTTTTATTTGATGTTACCACTGGATGCTTTTGAAGGTTTTAAAGCAATATGGAACACTACTGCTGTATTACAGGATGTACAGTACTATCCTATCCAAAGGAGATTTCTCACATGACAGTGGACACAAAATTTTGAATTTTAGATTTCACTTTGAGTTTGATCTTTGGCTGTTCAAATGTTTGGCAAAATGTTACCAATGCAGTAGGGAGCTAATGGTAGGACTGCTTTCTTGAGGCATTTACAGAAACAAACTGGGCGTTGTAGTCACCCTCCTACACACTGTGAAATTCTTCCTGCCCACATCAGCCCAGAGTGTAATTTAAATCTCATGTTCTCTCACCTGCTGCAACATGAAATATTTATGTCTCCAACATGTTGTTAACGAATGCTTTCCCAGTTAAGCTAAATGACTGGTGATGCTCAGGTGCAAGAAAAAAACACTACTCCCAATTCTGAAAGACACAAACATTTCATAGTCTCGCTGTCCAACTCTTTTCTTGAAAAATTTCATCAACAGCCACAAAACACAAACTAGTATCCCTTGGAGAGAACTTGTTAATAAGAGAATCAATAAAATCAGTGGACTCACAAACATCACTGTTTGTACAAGGGCTTCAGGACATTCCACCCCACACAGCATCCTAAGACAAAAAAGGCCAACTTTTGGTTTTAAAGACACATAGGCAGGCTGCAAGTCACTTGAAGAAGATTCCCTGCAACTGTTACCATAGGAACACGATCCCTGTCTTCCCAGGAGCTTAAAAGACAAGAGGCTCCAAATGTACAAATGGTGAGACCCTCAGTTTCACTCTTCTTTCTGTATACGCTGGGTTAGTGTGGGTAATTTTGAGCCCTGTTTAGATATTTAGATCTCCCTCGCATACAACAAACCTTTAGGATTAACTTGTACAGTAAAACCTTGGATTGAGAGCATTTTGGATTGAGATAAGTAAACATTTCTAATTAATTTTGTCTTGCAGTACAAGCAATGTCTTATAATACAAGCAAAAAAGTCCTGGCTGGGATACAGCCCGGTGTCAGTGCTCCACCAACACCTGCTCAACCTCTCCTGAGAGACCAATCTGAGCATGTCTACTCTGAAGTTAGCCTCTCACAGTCAATGGGGCTCACTCCTCTGTAAGGGAAGTAATGGAAAGAAGCCTGAGAGCTGTAGGCTGCAATCCTAATCTCCACTTAAGCCCTGGCATAAGTCCTGTGCAAACCTGGGATTGTCACAAATGTGCCATAAGGCACTTCTGCCCCATTGCAAAAGTTAGCCCACTGCACGGCATGTGCCAACTTCCAAACCCCACCATGGGAAGATATGACAGATGAGTTATTCTGGCCTAAATTTGTTAGGATTGCGCCTCTAGGTTTCCACGTCTACTCTAAAGTAAGCTCTACTATAATCAGTGGGGCTCACTCCTGTGTAAGGGTGGCAGATTGCAGCCTGAGAAACCAAGTGCAGGTTAATTTGTTTTATTTTCTTTATATTTCTTTATATTTTTTATTTTCTTTATTTATTTTGTATAATATTATAGTACTGTAATCATTTTTTGTATGAATATTTTTTGATTGTGAAATAAATCTTCTGAGTTTCCATTATTTCTTATGGGAAAATTTGCTTTAATATACAATGTTTTGGATTACAAGCATACCTCTGGAACGAATTTTTGCTCATAAACCAAGGTACTATTCTACTGACAACTGCTTCTATCTCAGCTCTATTCTGCTACAGAAATACTGATGTGATTAACAAGAAAAAAGATGTGGGGTGGGGGTATATAGAATGATAAGCATGGCTAATAAATCAGGTAGGCTTTCAAAAAGAGCAATTCTATCATTGGGATTGTGGTATGGACAGTTGCACATCTGCATTCAAAAACCATGAATGAACAGGGCTAGAGTTTTTGTTTCTTTTTTCGGGGGTGGCGGACATAATTTTAGTTTAGATGGGCAGAGAAAGGTTGAAATATTGTGTATGCACACTTGTGCTTAAGGGCTTACTGTTATGTATCCTGTTCTTTAAAACAAACCTAACATGAGAAACACCATGTAATGATTTTTCAAATGATAACAGTTCCAAATGATAACTCTGCTGAAGCTCAGGTTGATTTATAGCATTTTATAAAAAGGAAGGAATAAGGAACTCTAACAGTAACCATACTACATTATTCTACAGATGTCTTAAGAAAGTGATGATTGTGCCCTGAAAAAGGCTGAGGCACCGGTGAATACATGATGGCCTGGAAAAAGACCATTGCAAGAGAGACCAGTTTCGGGGCAAAGTTCCAGGGTGAAATGGAGACTGGCAGAACTTTATAGGGAGGGATATTTGAATCTTGTCTCCGCCTTTTCATATATGGGACTATCAGCTTCTTGGGCACAGGGATGAAGCTGACATTTGCTTTTTAAAAAAATAAATGTTACTTTTTGCACAACTGACATATGAACCGAGAAGTGCTCTCTCCAAATGAGATTCTCATGGGTAATTGCTGCTCACAGAGACAAGTGCCTGTATGAAAACAGCAAGTCAGGAGAGTGAATAAATGATCAGAAAAGCAGACACCTAAGCACAGGTAGGCAGTACATCTCCACATTCCCTTGAGAGAGAGCTGACAGCACAGGCACAGCATTTTTTTCCTGGGGCTATGGTGTCTTACAAGCACATCAAGTACAAAAATATTTGACAATGATCAGCACCCTGTCAAAGATTGTCTGAGACCATGTGAGATTTCTTTAATAGGCCAAGCAGACCGAATGGCAAGAAAAGGGCCCAGATTTCTCAACCTGAAATCTCAATCAATCCCTAGCAGATATCCAAGCAGGGCTTTGAATGTTCTGTATTCCTGAGGCTGCATCATGCTGTCCTGTGTTAAAACATGTTCAAATGCTAACATGTTGTGCTATTCTAAGTACTATGCCCTTCAGTACTACTGCAGAAGAAACCAGTGTTCAAACAGGAGTCCAGATGTTCTATTTCAAAGTAACTAATCAGTAACTATCAGTAACTAAAATGACATACTCTCATGTCTGCATTACAGGAAAACACCTACATAAAAAAAAGAATTGGAGAGACTGTCAGTGGAATAGAAAGACTGCTGTCCCTCATGTACAAAACAGTAATCAAATCCACAAATGAAAAATAAAAATCCAAACCAAAGCAGAGTGGAAAAAAATTATACAAAGGTACTCCCTGCACTTCCCCAGTTGTTACTCATTTGCTGTACTGGATCTCAAAAAACTACCATTCCCAGTACTATTAATAGCAATATATTGTCATGAAGAAACTGATATTCTTTCTCCAGCGACCCAAGGTGTTGAGATTTGAGAGAATGCCTGGAAAGCATTTAGGAAGGCCTGGAATGCAGCTGCCCAAGTGCACTTGTAGTTGGGTACAAAGATCCTGACATCACTGATGAAAGAGCGGTGAGTCCTGTGCCATGCTGCGATCATGCTAGTTCCAACAATCCAGTTCATAAAGAGGAAACTGAAACAGAGCTGTTTCAAAGTGAGGTGTATAGAGCCTCTGGACAGTTTCATCTCATCATCAACCACAAAAGTGCCCTGAGGCACACGGTGAGTTGATTGTCTGAATTAGCCCCAAGTATCAGCAATGTTCATTTTATTAAGAACTCCACGGTAAACAACCAAATGGTGGGGGAAAGACAAAGGCAAATCTGGCTGAGGAATTCAGCTCTTTCTGCAGATTCATATAAAAAAAATAAACACTACAAAATCAGTGTGAGCAGAAACTGTGAGACGGATGCTGTTTACTGAATTAATTCACAATAGCTTACTGTACTACCATATTTCTGTGAAATGAGAAGTAAGACTAGCAAAATTGTTCCTATTAATTCTTGTAGACATGCCCACCTACTCACCCAACAAATTGTGGTGTCTGAGTTCTATAGCTTGTATTACCATGTCATAATTCAGCATCTTTCCCTGCATTTAAAAACTTATCTCAAGGGTCTTAGTAACTATCTCCCCTGAAATCCAAATATTTTTCTTGACAACAATGCATCGGATCTGACAACAATGGAATTACAGAATCAAAAAAAAGTAAAGAAGTCATATTTACAGCAAAGACCCATGTTGTTGCAGGACTGTAGAAATATTGTAGATATAAATACAATATATTTAGATAGGAAAACCCACAGGATAACAAACCCTTCATGGAAGTTATTAATCATTATTAACTGTGATGTCACTTAGAGATGAGAATGATCCTTTAGGCTGGAAAAAAGTCCTTTGAGGCTGGAGTAATATAAAGACTTTTGCAGTGAACACTGTGCTCTTCCCAAACAAACTGGTGAAATTTCTCACAAAACTCTGAAATTCCTACAACAACATAGTCATAGAATCATAGAGTTGGAAGGGACTTAGTAGGTCATCTAGTCCAACCCCCTGCCTGCAGCAGGAAATCCCCCTAGAGCATCCCCGACAGGTGCTTGTCGAGCCTCTGCTTGAAGATCCCCAGTGAGGGAGAGTCCACCACCTCCCTTGGCAATCTGTTCCACTGCCAAACCGCCCTCACCGTCAGGAATTTTTTCCGGATATCCAACCAGAATCTCCTCTCTTGCAGTTTGTACCCATTGGTTCTAGTCCTGCTTTCAGTAGCAGCTATGAACAAATGAGCCCCTTCCTCCCTATGACAGCCCTTCAGGTATCTGAAGAGGACAATCATGTCTCCTCTCAGCCTCCTCTTCTCCAGCTGAACACCCCAAGTTCCCCCAATATTTCCTCATAGGGCTTCCCTTCCATGCCACTGATCACTCTTGTCACTCTCCTCTGGACTTGCTCCAGTTTGGGTGCATCTTTCTTAAAGTGAGGTGCCCAGAACTGAACACAGTACTCAAGGTGAGGTCTGACCAATGCTGAATAAAGAGGAACTAGAACTTCTCGATACTTCTAGAACTTCTAGACACTTCTAGTGTCACCAGGAATGTATAATTCTTTTCCCCAGCAAGTATAATCCAAAATGCTGTCTGGGAGGTGGTTGCAATAACTATCACCAAAAACGCATAGCAGTGATTTCCAACCAATGTGCCATGGCACACTGGTATGCCATGGATAGTCCTCAGATGTGCCATGGGAATTTGGGGAGGATCATTAATTAATAGGCATATTGGGGGATTTGAACAGCCTGCTTTGCCTTGTCAATGGTAAAAACAACTGGTGGTGTGCCTTGAACTTTCAGTGCATTGTTAGTATGCCATGAGATGAAAAAGATTGAAAATCACTGACCTATAGGATAGTTTCCCTGATACCACCAATAGGCAATTACTCCCTTGTGAATCTCCCAAGATTTCAGGAAATTTAGATTCTGAATTAGCAGCTAGATCAGAGGTCACCAAAGTTTTTTGCCAGAGGCCCACACTTGGCTTGGTGACAAAAGCCAGAAAATTTAAATTTCAATATAAAATTTTAATAAATAGAGATAGAACCTAGATGAATGAAAATTAATCCACTCAAAATTCCAGGATATTTCCCAACACCTGTCACAAATCATAGAAATAATTGGACCCTCATCCTCCCACTTACCCATTGCACAGAAGAGGGAATTTAGGCAGCTTTAGCACCACACGGAAGGGGTTAAAAAGCAGCACCTCTTTTATGCAATGCTTAAAGAGAGAGACATTCTGTCCTCCATTGTATATGGTCACCCTGTCCTCACTGATATTAATGGGTGCGTAGATTCAAACTGAGGATTAATCCCTTCTAAGGAAGGGGTACTTCATTATAAAACTTAATATCTAACTCTGAGATATCAAAACCCCCAGCCTGGAGGGCGGATCAGCTTCTGTCCAGTCCATGGCCAGCCTCTGGTCCCCTGCAAGCTTTGGACTGGTTGACTGAACAAAACAGAAGCTATGCCCTGGTGATGTCTGGAGAGGGTTGTGAGTACCTAAAATCTCTTCCTGATTTTCCCAAAAACCAAAAGAAATGTTTGTGCCCTCTGAAGGCCTTAGAACAATGATTTTCAACCTTTTTCATCTCATGGCACACTCACAAGGCTCTAAAACAGTCATGGCACACCATCTGTTTTTTTTATTGACACTACGCTGCAGAAATCCCCCAACTGCCCAACTAATAAATTACTCTCCTTATTCCTTCAGCACACCTGAAAACTATCCAGTGTGCCACAGTACAGTGGTTGAAAATCGCTGCCCCAAAATATGGAATTCCATGCCTTGTACACTGTAGTTGTCTCTCTCAATGCCCATATTTCATCTGGAGTTGCTGACTCTTTACTTTGTTTGATATTGCTTTAATTGCTTTTGAGCACAATCCTAACCATGTCTATTCAAAAGTAAGCCCCAGTGTGTTCAATGGGTCTTACTCCCAGGAAAGTGTCTTTAGGACACAACCACAGTGGGTTTTTTGTTATTTTTTTGGGGGGGACACACAATTATATTTTAATTGATATTCTATGCCTTTGTAAGTTCCAGAAAGGGAGAATGGACAGAGTATAGTCACATCACGTCACATCCATCCATCCATCCATCCATTTATTTAATCAGCTTGAAAGGAATCAAAATTTATAGGTAAGTACCACCTACTGCTGTGAATGTACTAGATATTCAGAGCTACCTAGGTGTAAAGAAAATTCTTACTGTGCTGAAGATTAGAAGACTGAGATTCTGTGTTTATTTGGATTATTGCTTCATACTGATGCGGAAACAAACCTAGGGAAAAAAACACAAATATTCTTACTAACCATTTGTATCCTACTAAATTTCTTTAGACAGTTATTAAAAAAATAGATGCACTTAGATGTGACTGCATCTTTCTATGCACAGTTATCAGATTCCCATTCACTCTTGTTAGATACTTGTAGGGCACAAGTATCTTAAGTACCCTGACTCACCCACTCTAGTTGCTTAGAATGCAGGGCAGCAGACTATGGGAGCAGCAATGCCACCCCCACTACAGAAAACGAGTTGCTGCTGTCATGCTCACCCCAACAATGTGAGATGATTGAGCAAGGCCACCGGCCTCACTCCCAGTAGCATGTAAACATGCCAAGAATTACTGTGGGGGGCAATACATGGGAGAATCGGCCAACTATCTTTGTGGGGATTCTAGGTGTGATCACTGGGAGAGAAGCTGGCTGCTTCAGAAGAAGCAGCGGCCTCACCCCACAAATTCTGGAAACAATCAAGATGTCATCATGTTGCCACAATTATTTCCAGGTTGGAAGAAGCAGAGGTAGAGGGGACAGTAGGGCAACTGACATGCCCTGGGTGGAATGTCAGTGAGCCTTGCTGCTGGATCCTAAAGTACCCAGGCCCATTAAATTTCAATCTAAGTTGGAATATAATTTGCATCCTATTTGTATGTAAAGAGTTATAGACTTTAACGGTGTTGCAAAAATAAAGGTACTGTGTCTTATTGATAGAGAATGTAAAAATTAACATACCATGGTATAAAAATATTACCTCATGGTCTCCAAGTAACATAAGAACAAGACTGAGGGCATAATCCTAACCATGTCTACTCAAAAGTAAGTCTCACTGTGTTCAATGGGTCTTACTCCCAGGAAAGTGTCTTTAGGATTGCAGCCTGAGTCTACTTCATTATTAAATGGTCTAAAAGAGTAAGGCTGCAATCCTAAAGACACTTTCCTGGGAGTAAGACCCATTGAACACAATGGGGCTTACATCTGAGTAGACATGGTTAGGATTGTGTTCTATATCTAGCATTTCCATGCTCCACCACTAGACATAATGGGGCTTACTTTTGCATAGACATGGTTAGGATTGTGCTCTAGCTTTTCCATGGTCTACCACTAGACATGAAATTTCGAAGGAGATGTACATCTTTAAGATCCCTTAACAGGTAATGCATAACCATTTTGTGCAACATGTACACTGCCCTGGGTTTGTTGTAGGAAGGGCAGGATTAAAATTCAAGGAACAAAAAGAAAAAAAGAAAAATGATTGTAGTGCACAAGACATCTAGTTAAGAAACAAAACCATGGAAAGGATTTGATACCAAAAAACCTTTTCCAAACGCCCCATTATTTTGAAGAATTACAGCTTTGGAATGATGAGACATTGTTACTACCACACTAGTGTGTGATCAAATGGTCTTTGAAATGTCAGGAAATGCTTTGCACTGCAGCCCAGTAGCAAATGTAATGTATTGTCTTCCTGATGAAGAGCTTTTGTTGCTCACAGAAATCTCCAAAACACTTTTGGCCCATAGAAAAAATGTCTTATGTAAAAAAATGTTCACTGAAAAACATTCTATTCATTCTGTTGACAATTTCCCTGTACAAGTGCCCGCTAGTGCTCTGCAAGGACATGAGTCAGCACTAAGTTGCAGGCAAGGGTCATCTATTAAAGGAATTCAATGAACCCTTGAGATGTCCAACCTAATACTGGCTTTTCCTAATCTTAAGACATTTGAGAAGATCACAGAAAAAGTTGCATGGTTCCAGACTACAAATTCATATATAAAAATGAAAATCAGTGAAAGCCAAGAGAATGTTGCAAAGAGGAAAGACACACCAGTGAAGACTGTTTAAAGATTCCATTGAAAGATGACTCAGAATCTCTGGCAGCAAGAAGCCTTGAATTAATAACCTTATGGAAGTTGAGCATGAGCCTTGCCTTTGAAATCTGTGTGCCTCCTTGGTCACAGCAAGCTCCATAGCACTTGTCATAAAATGTCAAGATTTTATTTTGTTTCCATATGTTTTTATCTGTTTTTTAATGTGAGAGTAAGCATAAACTCAACCGTCTTAACCTGTGTCTTTCGCAACTGGTGTGCATATCGTAGGCAGTCTCCCTTTATTGTGTACAGTACACCATAGATGTGAAGGGGAGCTTTCTCTCTTCCTTACATTGATCTGGGAATGAGCCAGCTGATTGGCTCATGTTCCCGCCAGTCCCACTGCCAAGAAAAGAAAACTCAAAAATCAAATAACAAGATGATATCATTACAACTGAATGATACAATCCAAGCTGAGTGAAAGCTGATCCTTTCTTATTCCTATAGCCTGAGAATTTCACACTGTTTCTGGGAAGGAGCGGCCCTTACAGGATGTGAGTGGTAGTTCCATCACCTGCATTAATGTATTAACACATTCATTATCTATATTAAGGAATAATGTTTTAATCAGAATTGTTAGTATTTATGTTGCTTAGCTGTTTGTCTTCTCTACCCTGTGCTATTACATTATAAAGTAATTCAACTTCACTGGCAGCAGCCTGAATCTTCTGAAAAGATTCTTCATTCCTTTACCCTCCTGTCCTTATCTGTTCTAAAAACTGGCCATGAATCCATCTAAGACCAAGTATTTGCTTCTAGCACTTTGGACACTGATTTGCCTGTGCTGAAACCAATCAGTTAGGAACTTATGTTTTTCCTCTGAACTTGGCCAGGACCTAATGAACAATACAGTGGAAACCCTTCTTATTAGACCCTAGCCTAAACCCTTTCAGTCCAGATTTGAACTTCCATTCCCATTTAGAATGAACTTAGCATCTAAATTTAATTTCCGTACTTAGATATAAAGCAGAAATACAGCTGTACAACATCTCTTAAATCACTGACTTTGGCTGCAGTCCTAAAGACACATTCCTGGAAGTAAGACCCATTGAACAAAATGGGGCTTACTTTTGAGTAGACATGGTCAGGATTGTGCTCTTAGTATACAAGGCTGCAATGAAACCAGAGAAAGACAGTACAAACCTTTCAAGCTAAAAACCATAACAAAATTTAACCATGGTTGTAGGCTCTATAACTCTGATCTATCACTGTTAAGAAAATTCCATTGTTCAAAAATCCCCAATAGCCTCATCTTTGTATTCTGCATTGAAGGCGAAATGAAAACATTCAGATTTCCTTTTAGTCAGTCAGTTGTTACTGCTCTGTCACATTTAATCATGTTTTGAATCCTCCCCCATGCAAAATACACTGTGTGTGTGTGTGTGTGTGTATACACACACAAATACACACACACACACACAAATACATACACACATAAATACACACACACACACACACACACCACCCATGAAGGGTGAGAAAATAAATTTATGCACACATGCAAACTGGGGAGAGGCAAATGCTCAACCTGTCTTCCAATGTGCTCGTTTACTACGTTGTAAGGTTTTGTTGCATAAAGAAAACTTTCTAAGATATTTATTCACTATCAATTTTATACCGCCTTTCCCCCCTAATAAAGAAGTACTATAGGTCTCAGTGTTCAGACTTACGCCCAAATCCAGAGTAACTATAGGAGCACGTAAGAGACTTTACGTGTACCCGTAGTTACTGCACCATCTAGTGAAAACCTATGGGAAATTCATATTGGAATCCAGAGTACGGTAAGTTGTTCTTACACTGGAGCAAGGACTCCCCATAGTTACTCTGGATTTTGCCTTTAGTCTAGAGTGGAACAGACTACCAACCACTTTTATTTTACCATTGGCATCAGGGCCGTCATGGACCTTATCAACTTATTCCTTGTCCCTGCAATGTCCTCCCAACATTGTTCACTGTAACCAAACATTCTCTACAGCACACAACTGAGAGCACCGACACCTCTTAACCGATAGACAAAATAATAAACAGTCTATGGCAGTCTGTGGTTAGGACATACTAGTGGGTTGCGACCTGATTTTTGATATTACCAAAGGGTACTGGAAAGATTAGTTAAGTAACTATCACGAGGCTATTCAAAAATCAGATAATATACTTGCTAATTACTCTCCAAAGAGTAACTTGACTTCTCTAGTTTGCAAGATTGCTGGTAATTGCCCTACATGGTGCTGAGCTCCTGAAGTTTGTAAGCTTGTATAAATGTATGGAGATAAATGTTTGAGGGACTTTTTCTGGTTATTATTACTTATAAATAAAATAGTATTTATATTAAAAGAAACTTATTTATTTTTAAATCATCTTTTTATAAAAATACTGGTAAACTTACTTGGTGCTGATAGAGCATTTAAAAAAAAATAATGGGTCACAATACAAAAAAGTTTGGGAACCACTGGTCTATGGAAAGTGATTTTTAACTCAAGTGCATAAGACAGTGGTGTCTTTTTCATATCATGGTTGGGAAGTATCCTAGGCAACACAAAGGAAAAGTTACTCTCAGGGCCAAACTACACATTATAATAGAGATGCATGAATGCATCTTCATCTCTTTAATATTTCTGCAAACAGCAGCTGTGGGGGGAGATCAGTACTGCATTGCAGAAGGAGGGGAATTAAAATATTTCTCTTCATGGAGTCTTCCAGATGCAGTTCCTTCCCAAAGCTATTTACATCATTAGTGAAAACATACGGACATACAGGATGTAACCATATGTTTTTACTAACAGGGTAAACATGTGGATTCGGAGGGGGTTAATTTGAAAAAAAGTTAGCAAAAACTCCTTTCTCTCAGGAGTTTCTCCTTTCTTTCCCAATCTGCTTTTCCTTCCACTTCCCAGCCCAACTGCTTTTTGCAAAGACTTTTATGGAGATTTATTCGTGTACAGGTTCTCCATCAGAGTTAATAGTCTGGACCCTAATCAATTTTTCCCACATCATTTTATCTAGTGCTATAGTGTTAGATGCAGACCTAGGAACCCAGAGTTCAAAAATTTCACTGAGCCAGGGATTCCTATTTAGCATTTTTCTCATGTGTTATAAAATGGTTACTTATTTCAAAGGATTTTTAATATTAACCTAAATTAGATTTGGATTAAATTGACATGGGCTGTGGGTGGCGCAAGTGGTTAAGGCGCTGTGCCTGTTAACCAGCAGGCCAGGGTTCGAGACCTGGGTCGGCCCCACAAGACAGGGTGAGCTCCTGTCCTTAGCCCAGCTCTGCGACACCAGATGGATCCAATCGTATTAGCTCTGCCTTTCCATTGGACTAATTCAGTGGGGGATTTGCTGCTTGGGTAACAGCCTACCTCCATAACAATCCAATCCAGGCTTTCGTGCTTCGCTACATAGTCTTTCAAGACTGACAGAGGCCTGCTAAATTGACATATGATATCATACCAGACAACATTGGTACATATTTTGGATCTGTAGGTAGATGCTAAGACAATACTACTGTCTTCAGTGGCATCATTAGGGTGGTGTGGTCCCACACTGGGTGATGCGCCCAAGGGGGGTAACGTGCACTGGGAGACCTAAAAATTGCAACTTCTTGATGGCATGTCAAACTCCATGATATCATATACCGTTGGATTCGTACTGAAGAGCAGAATCCAATACAAAAGTCCATTTTGAAATAGCACCTTCCTATCAAAAGTTCTGGTCAAAAAAATAAAAAAATGCATTGAACTCTATGGAAAGTGAAAGTGGCTTTACTTGTAACATAAGCAACCATGCCACAATTCATTGGAAAGGGCAAGCTGAGAGGAATCTAAGGACACCAGAATTGTCCAGATTCAATGAACACAGTCCCCACAAATCAGCCCAGAATGAGGTCCTTGTTGATTGCACTGAAATTCATTGAAAATGGATGTGAACTGCACACAGTGCCAGATTTACATATAAGCTAAACAAGCTATAGCTTAGGGCCCTACTCTTTTGGGGGTCCCAAAAATATTTAAAGGAAAAAACTGGATATATATTCCAAAATATAAGATAAAAAACAAATAAAATAAAGCCTACATATATATTTTGCTATATGCAAATGGCTTTAGATACCTATTAGGTCCATAAATTACCATATAGCATATATTCAACACAAAAAAGTGACAATTTGTTGTTGACAAAGGACCACTGGACATACAAAGGGCCACAGTACCTTCAATATCTTAGGGCCTCATCAAACCTAAATCTGGCTCTGAATGCAGCTTTGTTTACTGGCAAGTAAGCAAGCATGCCTTGGCTGGAGTGGAAGGTCAGTCCAGCAGAGTACAAGACTTCCAAAATGATCCTCATCAGGGACATTACTAGGGCATTAGAAAGGGGGGACCCTTGAAGGGGGTGGCAGTCCTTGTGACCTAAATGGCTAAAATAATCTTTTGTAGAAATAATCCCATCATATTATACACTTTTGAATGTGCAATTTACAGCAGAATGCAGTGAAACAAACCAGTTTGAAATATCTTTATTGTATTAAAATGTATGGCTGAAAAAAACAGTGGAGGCAGGGTAATGGCACATATTGTTGCCCCAGCCAATATATGGGGGTGACGCGATGGCCTCCCACGCCGGGTGACAAGAACCATAGTGATGCCCCTGATTGTCTTCAGGATTACTATTGTTTGTCAGCCCCAAAAATGTCATATTGTAAAATACCAAGCTGCATAGTTGAATGGTGCCTATAAGTCTTCTTACAACTTTTTATTAGGCAAGATGTGGAATACAATACACGTCAGAAATTATTTACATTTTTAAGAGTATTCAAAAAAACACAATGTCAGTGCAGTGGCTCAATAATTAGAACACTGGAGTTACAGCATTGCTTGACCAGAATTCCGAAAATCAGGTCAGCAATTTGAGATCTGAGTACTGCAAGACAGGATGAGCTCCCATCCTTAGCCCAGCTCCTGCCAACCTAGCAGTTCAAAAGCATGAAAACTGAAGTAGATAAATAGGTACCACTTCGGTGGAAAAGGCAACTTCCCAGTGACAGGCCCTTGCAACAGGCTGGCCAGGTTTCCCCATGACACGTCAATCATGGATTGGATAACCCCAGTCCACAACAAGCAGACCCCCTCACCACCCAGGACAAATGCTGTGGAATTTGCCTTTTTAATACTTAAAAAAAGGACAGAACAGAATTGCAAGCTCCTTTTCTACAACAGAAACTCTGCCCGTCTTTTCATAAGTAAAGGAATAGGGAAAACGCACAGCCTGAAAATGAAATGCTTTCAAAATAAATGGTATGGCGCATCACTTTCTGCTGCTCTTTGAGACTACTTTAGAGTATCTTAGAGATTATTTAACTCAGGCCCTAAAGTTTGATTCTTACTTCCCTTTTGTAAGACCAAGATGTCAAATAAACTGCCCAAAAAGAAATGCAACAGAGTCCTATCGTAACCTGCATTGGTGCAGCAGTGCTACATGGGCTCTAGTACATCCACCTTGCCTACTGCAGCTACTTGGATCTCCCAACTAAATTGCTGACAGCTCCATATAAGGTTGCCTGGCCCAGGCAGATGGTTAGGATATGATGGAGGACTCCTCTGTGGTTCATGTCACCATCCTGGGAAAGCTCTACTTCCCTGTTCTGCCCTTCTGTGTCTCAAAACACAACATCCCTGCCTCATTCTTCCCTACCTTTCTTGCCTCATTCTTGGGTACAGTGCCATTGAGCTGTCACAGGCCTTTCCACCAGTGCTGCTCACACTAGTTGCAAACATATTTTACAGCACAGTTGTGACACTGCCATGTCAGCAGAGAAGAACCTCAGGACTGTGCTGTCAGAGGGTAAGCTGAAATGTGAGAATGTGAGAAAGCCTAATTCTCCACTAGAAATACACAAGTTAAAAAGTGAGGCAAAGCAGAGTTCTGTGCACTGTCAATGACCCAAACAGTTCCTTGCAAAGAACAAGAGACGAGGTTTGCTGCCCAATTCTGGCAGACTCCTGCTGTGCCAGAAGTACCTAATCCATAATTCTTTCCTTCAGTGTTCTGGCCTTCTTTTCCCAGCCAGGCTCTGAGCTCTATCAAATATTCATCTCCTCTCTCACTAAATAATAGATCAATGTAATAACAGGCAAAGTGCAGTTAATCACAGCTTTTCAAATCCCACACAAAAGTCACCAGGAGATGGGTAAGGATAGGCACTACTGGGGGTGGGGAGAGAGACCCAGAATGTCAGTTGCCGGCAATGATAGAACACACAAATGGGAAAGGAACACCAAGCCTGGCCCTGGGGTCATCCCCTGCAAGCGATGCAGCTGCAGGCATCCTCCAAAGAGTGTTTGGCATGATGTAGCCAAAGCCAACAAACAGATCCTGCTGGCAACAAGTGCCAAACCAGACAGAAAGAGAAGATCAGTGGGAAAAGAGCAGGTAAAATTAAGGAGTTATGTTTGTGTTTTCATAGAGATTTAGAGTGGTTACCTTCCATTACTGAGGACCAGAGTTCAAAACAAGTAAGCATTTTGGAAACTTTAATGTCGTGTCATTAGCACATCACAAAACCACAGGACAATCTAGAACACTTTCAGCTTCTGGCTTTGTAAAAGCCCAAAGAAGGATTCCAGAAGGTCTTTAAGAAAGAGTTGACATCCACAGACTAGCAGTGCTGCACGGAAACACAGAACGAGATTGACAGAACAGAGGTGTGCTGCCAATAAAATGCTATTCCAATGTACGCACTTCTACATTACTCCCCTTCTTGAGAAATGTTGCCTCCTAAATCTGTAATGCTGGGAATGATGTGAAAGCATGGCTGCCTGCTTCTCTGTGTCAGAAAGTTCAGATACCAGGCAGAACTCTGATACATATCTGTATCTCAGGAATTATATAAGCTTATTAATAGAAACTATCACTGGGTAACAGTTGCCTGTCACTCCAAGGTCTATAATTCTCTCCATCTCAAAAGGCTACTCTTGTTTATTTTGACCTTCCATTCATCTTCATACCAACACACAGGAGACAGGCCTCCACAGAGCACCAGCACAATGAATGCTCTCAGGACCAACAGCTGATGTTTGCCAGAGCTTTATGTGACAATTAAGTGCAAAACAAAGCTAATTATGATTGACAGAAGCCCCAGAAGCATTTGGGCTCATTTCAAAACCACCCTCTCTTCCTAATAACCTTCATAACTAATGAGCAACAAAAGGGATCAGTGCAAACTGCACAGGTATCTAGTGTTCCCAGCATGACTAGAATACATACACATGTGTGCACATGTGCATACTTACACCATGAATGACATCACACTTGTGCACAGATATAGATGACAGGATAAAGCAGGTATACAGGAACCATTTCAGCTATGCTCTGAGCACTCCCCCCTCACTAGACCCCAACAGTAGATATTCCCTTCTGCAGAAGTTGAAAGTGCCTTGGCATCTCAGAGGAATGGGCTGGAAGAAAGCATGATAAATGAGATTTCGTGTTTCTTTCAAGGTCACAGGATCACTGCTCAACTTAAAAAATGCAAACTATTGGCACATCTACAGGTCGCTAGCTTTTGAATGACATCAGCTGCATCAGAAGTCAGCAGGGAAAATGGCAGGTGCTTCTGCAGGGAAATTCATAAAATGAAATCATTAATTCAGACAGACCTGGGAATTTTTAATCTAGTGTTTGTAAAGAGCTCAGGGAACCTCCAATAAAGGTGCTATACTAAGGCAAAATATTATTAAAGAGGAAGGTGGCTTTTAAATCAAACTAGAGGTTAACAAATTCCAATAAAGTCGCTTTCCAAGGTTTTATTTTTCATTGCACAGGAGGAGGAAATGGGAAAGAGAATTTTCATATAACCTTATTTCCAGATGGGTTTGGATGCCACATTTCCGCCACAGTAACAGTGACATAGGGCTGCGGTGGTGCAAGTGGTTAAGACACTGTGCCTGTTAGCCAGCAGGCCAGGGTTCGAGTCCAGGACCCTATAAGCCAACGTGAGCTCCTGTCAAGACCAGCTCCTGCCAACCTAGCAGTCTGAAAGCAGATAAATACAAGTAGATAATAGGTACCACCACTGTGGGAAGGTAAAACAGCTTTCTGTGCACCTTCAGAAGTCATGTCGGCCCCATGACTGCAGAAGTGTCTTGGAGGCTTAGAAATGGGGATGAGCACTGCACCCTCCAGTTGGTCACAGCTAGCAGTATAACCTGTGGGGGACACCTTTACACCTTTCTCGGAGTCATGGCTGAATGAAAAATATGTGACTGGGAACCCATCATTGATCCTGTCCCTCCCTCTGGGACCCTACCTACCTGCCTCCATCACTGCCCAATCCACACACTCATAAAACCTTCCAGCACTGCCCACTCTAACAAAATATTATTATTAGAGAGAAAATCTTATCTTGAAGCCTGGCACTAATGAAAGCTATTTTAGCACAACTGCTAAGAAACTGAGCAGGGCACAATCTGGACTAGGAATAGGGCACAATCTTCTGGTTCCTGAAGGAATACCCCAGATATGTCTCTTTTCACTGGTGGTGCTCTAACCCAAAGGTCTTCAATTTTTTTTTCATTTCCACAAATTGTTGCAACTCTACAACTTAGGCTATGCAATCCCATGGAGTCGTGATCCCATGGTTGAAGAACACTGCCCTAGAGCAGGGGTCTCCAAACCCCAGCCCAATGGTCAGATGCAGCCCCCAGCGATACTCAGAACTACCCATCACAATTACTTGAGACTCAGGATCTCTGCCAGAAGCCATAGCAAAAGGACAAAAAAAAATTTTAATAAAACCAGTGAAAATCCCAGCCTTAAGAGGCCACCAGCTGGCCCAGAAAACTCACAGTCTGCTGATGAAGGTTTGAAGATGGTGGCCCGCAGGCAAGAAGATGGGCCGCAAAATGGCCAAGGCAAATGGCCTGGGAAATCTCTGGCTCAAGGAAATCTCAACCCCTCTGCAGATGTGGTGAAGGTGGCTGTGGTGTTGGGGGGCGGTGTGAGCCAGGACAGATTGTGCTAGGCTGGCCTGACTTCATGCCTGTGCTACAGTCCACAGGTTTTCCAGGACCTAATCAATGGCTTTGCCCGGCTGGTGGTGGAAGCGTCACACAAGGGGCAGGAGCACTCTCCTGCATGCAGAAAGAGGCTGATGAGGTCCGGCCACCCTGCCGGGGCAGCACTACACCACTGGAATGGGAGGTGGGGAAAAGGAGCACTTGGGAGGCGTCCATTCCACCCACACTCCCTGTGCCAAGGACAAGCAGCTCACTGGGGTTTGTGGGTGAAGTCCAGCACGGGACTCCCCAGGGCCTCCTGGCCCTATCCCAACTACCAGTCAGGAAAGAAGATAAAAGTCAGGGATAGGAAAGGGAGAGACAAAGAAGGCTGAGATCCAGCAAAAGAAAGAAGGGGAAAAGGAAAGAGACTAGCCATTTCAAGATGGCTAGATGTGGCTCTTACTCTTAGGGCGCCAGAGTTGGACTGGGAGGGGCTGCCCTTCACCAAGAAGGAGACAAGACGTCATGCAGCCCAGTCTCATTCTTGAGAGAATGCCTCCATTTCCCTCTTCCAGAGAACAGACTTTGCACACTTGTGCAATTTGCTTCCAACAGGAGATCACAGCCTGACATCTTTAAGGCAGGATAGGAGAGAACACACATGCTCAGAACTGAAACTCATGACTTACAAGGCCAACTATATACTATGTACTGTATATATTGGATTTCTGGATTTCTGAAGTACTGGATTTCTCTTATTACTCTCAGGCAAAAGCATTCAAATGAACATCCCATTGAAAGGAATTCAGTACAGAGAAATGACACATCTGTTCAAATTTGTATTTGGATGCAGATGTTGCGATGCACATCATTATTTTTAACCAATTAATCAGACACATGTGTGAATATACATCTCATTGTGAGAGAGCATCAGCTTCAGAAATGTTCTCTCTCTCTCTCTTTCCTACACTTCCTGCATCCTTAATAAGCACTTCCACACCTTTTTACAGATATTGTTGAAATGAAGCCTTGTTTTGCTGGACAGCACAAAAACACCTTCTCCTTTCAACACAAATCAAACAAACATTCCGGTCATATATAAATACACACTGAGACTGTAGAGTGAGTTACCACCCTTGTGAACATGCATAATTACAGTCGTTTCCCTGCTTCCTCCTACACATTCACTGTCAGCCAGAGACAAAGGTCATGAGCATCAATTTAATATCAAATATACAGGTGTGATTGGGAGTTTCCGAAAGACCAACAGCCCAAATCCAATGTAAATCCCTGCACAGCAGTGCAGTAGTGTCCAAACTGGCTACGCTGCATCCTGCATGGGATTTTTGGCTGCTGGAGGTCTCCTCGGAGTGAGGGGATATTTTTCTCTTTGCCTTGGAGTAGGCCGGCACAAGTCTGTGTTGTCATTAAAACATGTCCGCATTGCAAATCAGGCCCAAGAAAGGCCTTAGGATTCAGAATTGCTGATCTGGACTCCCTACAAGCCAAATTTGCCTACCCTGCCCCGATTGCTACCATGTTTCACCTTTTGCTGCCACATTTCAAACACTGGACCAAATTTTACTGCTCGGGAGGGTCTCTGTCCCTCTGCTAGCACATGCGGAGCCATCCCACTGGCACATAGGCTTCCTGCACCACTAGCACTGGCCTGTCCCTCCAAAGGAGTGTATCATATGAAACTGAACTCATCCAGACTGTGCTTCCGGGAGTCATTACTCAAGAGAACTATTTTAAGTTATACACAAAAGACACCTTAATTTTGGGGGGGGTGGGGGAAGAAGAGGAAAAAAAGCTTTCCACTTTTATTAACAGGTAACAGTTTCAGATTGTGATAAAACAATTATCCACCAAGAGTTATAGAAAATACATCAATATGCTATCATGGTAAAAATAATGCCTAGGGAAATTCAATTTTATTTATTCTATTTTTATTCATTTAACTTATTTATTTAATTTATATCATTTATCTTATTTATTTATTATATATTTTATATCATTTATTTTATTTATCTGCTGTTTTTCTTATCTATATATAAAAGAGAAAAGTCACTGACTGACTGACTGCCTGACTGACTCACTCACTCATCGCCGTCCTGCCTAGAAGGGCCTAGAAGCATGGGCCTAGAAGCATGAAATTTGGGGTGGGTGTTCCTTCCGTGACTGAGGGGTGCACTAAGAACCAGTTTTTGGAAATTCCAACCAGAAGGGGGTGAAAAAGGGTGCAACGCGTTTTCCTCCCTATACTTTGCATTGGAGAATTAATGACTCATCAACATTCTGCCCAAACTGCTGGGCCTAGAAGCATGGAATTCTGGGAGGGATCCTTCTGTCACCTCAACACCCACCAATATCCCATGTGCAGAAAATTAACCCTTCAGGGGCTGAAAAGGGATCAAAGTGTTTCTGTCCTATACTTGAACATGGGAGACTGACCAACATCCAGCCAATTTGGGGCTCAGTGCCTGGTGCACTAGGGGAATGTTGTTCAGAGGAAGAGGTTGCACTGTGGAGGATGCTACGCATGGGGGGTTGGTCCGCATGGGGGAAGTTGCGCATGGGGGAAGTTGCGCATGGGGGTTGATGCACATGGAGGAAGTTGCGCATGCGGGGTTGATGCACATGGGGAAGTTGTGCATGGGGGTTGATGAGCATGGGGGAAGTTGCGCATGGGGGGTTCTTCCACAAGGGGGAAGTTGCGCATTGGGGGTTGATGCGCATGGGGGAAGTTGTGCAGGGGGGTTGATGCATATGGGGGGATGGCATACGGGGGAATTTTACTCCCGCAATGCAGGTATGCTTTTCACTAGTGCTCTTATATTTTAGTTGCAATTTTTGGCTACTGTAGTTTTAAGTATTGTTTATACATATTATGTATCTTTAAAAATATTATTATGGTTACAATCCAGAGTAACTACAGGACCTTTTACACCAATGTAGTTATGGTGCCACCTATGGGAAATCTATGGGAAATGCATAGAACAATCCAGAGTAAGTGCCTCTTACACCTTCCCATAGTTACTCAGGATTGTAGGGTATGTTGCAAAGCGCCTTTTGTGCCAGGTTGGCACAAAGTCAGTAGAGAAATTGCCAAATGAATAAATAAATATTCACAAGGCTGAAACATGTCAGACTGACAGGTGCAGATAGCAATGCTAAATTTCTAAAATGAGAGGTGTTAGAGCTCAAGCTATCTTGGTTACACTCTGAAATTGAAGCTTATCCCATTAATTTCATGTAATGGGAGCTGGGTTGCCATAGTTGATGGTGAAAAAAGTCAAGCTGATATAACACTTTGAGTAGGGGACTCAGAAAATACTGTTGTTACTGTACCGTGAAAGATAAGAATTTGTATACCTGATTAGTACCTGGATGGAAGTTCACACAGAAGCCTAGTACTGGAACCTAATAGAGGCACTCGTATCTTTTTAAACAGGAAGGGCAAGATTTAAAGAAAGTAAAATTATTAATTTATGTGTCTATAGGTCAAATCTTAACAATGAAGGGAATTCACTAATTGAGGCCTGGCACAAAAAGTAGAGTGAGATCTAAATATTTCTTATAAATAGTCTTTTAACATTAAGGCTGTAATCCTAATCTTCAATTAGTCTGGCTTAAGCCCTGGTGAACTTTGCTGACCTGGGGGTGTCACAAAAGTGTCGTATGGCACTTCTGCACCACAACTGGGGGGTGGTGGTTAGGTCAGTGCACACAGGCATATGCCAACCTCCAAACACCACCACAGGAAGATATGCCAGGTGAGTTAGGCTAGTCTAAATTGTTTAGGATTGCACCCTAAGAAGAAACCATCAGCTTATAGATTTGAAGTTTCATGCCACACAGATACTTTGGAAGACTTCCTTTTTCTTGACTTAGGAAGCAGGGGAGAAAAAGGCCAGTTCTTTGAACATAGTCAAGATGTTAAGACCATGAAGCAAATTTGATTTGTTGCCAAGTAGAAAGCTATGGAGGTGCCAGTCAGATAGTGGCACTGCCACTATTTATCCCAAGTCCTGTAAGAAATTGTTAGATAAGAATTCATTTCACATAGTGAAATGCAAATCCTCATACATGCTACTGGCATAGCACAGTATAGTGCTCTCTAGAGAAAGGAAGCCATTTGGGAATTTGAATAGAAGGTCCTATGACTTGAGTGGCTTTTAAAGAAGAATTAAGCAAAAAGACATGTTCTTTCCGACACTTCTAGCAACAACTCAATGAATTATAATGCTACCTAATGTGCTCAGTCAGTTCTAATCTTATTTGAGTAAGGAATTCCTTATTCCAGAAGGAATTTTCTTCCTGTTCCTGCACCTCCTTTTCAGGCCTCAATGGAAAAGAACTTTTAGGTGAGCTGTCAATAGCTCTAGACTACATTATGAAAGGTTGCCAAGGTGCTCTTGAACTGCTGGTACAGGTGCAAGTAGTGAAAAGAGCAACAGTTTTCCATTCTCAGGTATTCCTTCCTTCCTACAGCACACTTCAGTCAGACCTTCAGCTCCTTAGGTAAGTAGCTGTAGTACTTACGTATGTATACCACTGAATAATCATCAGGCCAACAACTGAAGGTCAATACTAAACCAATGGAAGCAACAATGAAAAGGTAAAAACTCCTCCATATCTACCACTTAGTACTTCCCAGAAAGCAAGACAGCAAGTACTCTACCAAAGAGGGTTGTAGAAACAGCCAAAAGGGGGACAACAGAAAAGGACAGGGAAATGGAATTTGGGGTTAAAAAAGAAAAAGAATGCAATAATTTAAGTCTGATATTTTTGTGCTCAGCCTGGATATGGCATTACCTGTGCCTAAAATACATAAATGGAACTTTATGGCAGTTTAGATGACAGCAAATTTCTATGCCATATGCAACAGATACAAAACTTATAAATAGCAGTTACAAGCCACATATATTTTTGTCTCACAAGATGTGAGCGTGTGGGCAGATCCTTGTAACTAGCAGTCTGTGATACTCCAGCAGAAATATCAGGAGAACAACAGATAGCATTGATTTCATGCTCCTGCCAAGATTACAATCACTTCCTTTATATATACACAAATCTCTTTTCACTGCTTCTGTCAAATAACTATCCCTATCAAGATGCTATTTGAAGCAATTCCAAATTCCAAATAAGACAAGTAAACAAGAGATGAAAAGAGTTGCGCAATGAAAATAAGTAAAATGTGACATTCAAGAAATGCAGCAGACATAAATACGACTTTGCTGATATCCTCCTTATCTGGAGGGGTCATCAGGTAAAGGATCCCATTGTCATCTCAATCTAAATTTTCTGAACCATAGATATAATGAGAGAAAAATGTGTCTCCTCTGAATAATCTCAGCAGAGATTTCCCCAAGGAAATCAAAGAAAAGAAGAGAAAGCAGAGATCACAGTTTTTAGGAGGGAAAGGTGAGCCCTATGATGAAAAAGATGTTTGGGACATAGGACTTAGTCAGTGGAGCACTTTCCCATCAATAGCTACTTATGGTGGGTGAGGGGAGAGATAGAGAGAGTGAGGCTGCAATCCTAAAGACATTTTCCTGGGAGCAAGACCAATTGAACACAATGGGGCTTACTTTTGAGTAGACATATTTAGGATTGTGCTACACGAGAGAGAGAGAGCGAGCGGGCGAGCGAGAGAGAGAGAGCGAGAGAGAAATAACCAGCAGATATGTCTGTACTGTATCAACTTACACTGAAGAAGTGCAAATATTTTTTGTTAAAGCTTAAAGAGTACAAAAAATACGTGGAGATGTCCATTAATGTTAAGCCATTGTGTTTGCTGTCTAATGATCAAGCAGGTGTCACTCTTCTCACCCAGCACACATTCTCACACCAGCTTCCTCCTTTGTATCAAAGGCTGCTTGAATAATTTTAAGAAACAATAGCAAACAGCGAATGCGACAAAGTGTAAATTAGTACAAATTACTCGTACTTCCAATAATTGCTGGATTAGGAATATGGAAAGCATGGTATTTACTGGTTTGACGACCAAAGCTAGAATGGTAAATTAAATTAGCCTTGCCTATTATGTTAAGTCCATAATGTATCACATTTTTTAAAAATGGGAATTGACATTAGTGGTAGAATATATGCTTTGCATGTGGAAGGTCCAAGCTGAGTTCAGTTCCTGGAAACTCTGCTTAAGAGGACTTCTGGTAAAAAGAGCTACAAACAATTTCTGTTCAAGGTGCTGGTGAATCCATAGTAGTGGTGGTGAACCTTTTTGGCACTGAGTGCCAAATGACAGCATCAGTGCCCAGCACATATGCTAGGAACACTGGACATGCACAGTGGGCCAGGAGCACCCTGAGTCCATTGTGCATACTCAGAGCTCTGGGCATGTGCAATGGGCACTCGCCCCCTCAGTTTGGCTCGGCTCCAAAAGGAGCAACTGCTCCTCTTTGGAGCTGAGTCAAACTGAGGGGGCCGATGCCTTCTGTGCTAGCCCAGAACTCCAGGCATGCTCAGTATGGGTTGGGGCAGTGGAAGGGGATAAGTGGCAGTGCTATGGCCACATGCCGGCCGGGAGGGGTCTGAGTGCCCTCTCTGGCACTCACGCCATAAAATTCCACCACTGTCCAAGAGAGTTGTTTTTAATCAAAAATAAATAGTGCTGAGTTAGATAGATGACTAGTTTATCTTGGTATGACAGGTTCTTTTATCTTTATACAATGGACATATTTTCTCAATAGAAATGTCATATTATTTAAAGAGATTTCCTTTGACATGTCACAGGTACCTGCAATATCTGTCTGAATATCTTCAGCTTCTATTGCTGCTATTCTGCTTTTCTTCTCCAACTCTTTCATTTCAGGCACGTAGAAGTCTCCTTGCCGGGCAAGGGGGCATATAAAATAAATTTTGTCACCTTTGTAGATCTCCAGTCTGGGATGGGCACATAGTTTCCGCTCCTAATAGAGATAAAAGATATAGCATTGAATAATGTGCCCTTCTCATGTTATGTTAGTCCCAAGGCATCATCTTTACAGGATTTCCCTTGAGCAAAAATGTCCAAGCTGCAGTCTCTCAACACTCATGGGAGACATTACTATCCTTGGCATGCACGCCAAGATATATTCATTCAATTCTCAGTTCATCATTTCCAGACATCATACAAACATACAAATGATTGACCATCTTGGGGAAAGTGGTAAAAGAAGTTAGTTTCTGAAATGAAAGGGGTGAAAAATTGTAACAGATAGCATGTATTTAGCAGATCAATGGACTATTCCTCAGAAGCATACACACAGTCCACTGTTCTGAATTCTGCAACCTCTGCTGTGAATTCCAATACAAAGTGCTGTGGCTATGGGGCTCATTTCAAAGCAGATATACAACACGAAGTAAATAGGTCAAATCACTGAACAAATTTGTCATCTAAATTTGTTCTATATTATTATAGAACTATGCCATTAGTTCAGATTTCTCATCTGTAAATTATACCACTTCAAGCCTGGCTAGTTAAAGACAGTGGCAGAGCTCAATGGCAGATTCTGCAATTCCATCATAAGAAGCCCTGGGATCAGGTCTGGAGTATTCAATCAAAGTACACTTGTAGGAAAGCTGGGGAAAGAGAGACTATAGTCAGAGAGACTACAGAGATGGTAGTTGATTATTCTTTACTCCTTATATGACAATTATTTAATCCTATGCATCTCAAATTTGCAAATGTGTCTGACATGCAATGACAGAAGTATGTCTTCAATTTGGGTGAAGCCAGGTTATAACTTAACTAATATTTCACAGGCAGTTAGCTTCCAAACATCATAGTGCTATGATATATTTATGACATCCAAAAGACAGCATAGCTTTTCACTTATGAAATTAGTAGCCACCTGGTTCCATGAATACCTAAGGGACTGCCTTCTTCTGTACAACCCGACCCGTCACCTAAGGTCATCTGAGGGGGCCCTACTGACTGTGCTGCCACTAAGAGATGTGAGAGGTGTGGCGGCCAGAGAGAGGGCCTTCTTGGTGGTGGCACCCTGGCTTTGGAACTCTCTCCCTTTAGAATTGAGGAAAGCTCCCTCAATACAGAGCTTCAGGCGGAGCCTTAAAACCTTTTATTTTAAAAAAGCTTTTTAACAGGGGCAAAAGTTGGGGGCTTTGTGTTTATGGTTTTTAGTCTATATCTTTTTAGCTTGTTAATCTAACTGTATTTTAACTGTATTTTAATTGTGTTTTAATCTGTACTTATTATCTAACTAGCGAAAAGCGTACCCGCATTGCATGAGTAACATTTCCCCGTACGCCATCCCCCCCATGGCACATAAACACCCCATGCGCAAAAACACCCCATGCGCCACTTCCCTCATGCGCCACTTCCCCCATTCGCCGCTTCCCCATGTGCATTATCCCCCATGCGCATCATCCCCCCAGGCGCAACTTCCCCCCAGGCGCAACTTCCCTCCATGCGCAACATCCCCCCATGTGTATCAGTCCCCCATGCACAACAGTCCCCCATGTGCATCATCCCCCCATGTGCCTGAACTCCTCATATGCAACATCACCCATCTGCATCAGTCCCCCATGTGCATCAACCCCCATGCACAACTTCCCCGTGCAACTTTCCCATGTGCAACTTCCCCATGCGCATCATCCCTCCCCCATGCGCAATATCCCCCATGTGCAACATCCCCCCATGTGCAACCTTCCCCCATGCGCATCAACCCCCATGCGCATCATCCCCCATGCGCATCATCCCCCCATGCGCATCATTCCCATGCGCAACTTCCCCATGCGCAACTTCCCCCATGTGCATCATTCCCCCATGCACAACTTTCTCACATGTGCATCAACCCCCCATGCACATCAACCTCCCATGCACATCAACCCCCCATGCGCAATTTCCCCCATGCGCAACTTCCCCCATGCGCACCAACCCCCCATGCGTAGCATCCTCCACAGTGCAACCTCTTCCTCTGAACAACATCCCCCTCTGAGTGGTTAGTACACAGCAGGTCCACTTCTTGTATTTCCACCTGACCTAAAGGACTACCTTCCCAAATTCTGGATTGGCTCATAGCTTGACAACATTCACAAAGATCTTATTCGGGTGTCCTGGGTTGAAGTCAAATTTGTTGTCATTATTGTTGAGGATGTAGCATGAGGTGAATAATAACCATCCCCAATCACATATTTTTGTTTTACTAACGCAAGAAATTACCATTTGATCCCCCATATTTGAACCCCCGTACCCTGACGAATTTGATCCCCCGTACCCTGTGGTTATAAGCAGGGCTATATACAATGGCATTTAGGCAACTGGGGAATCACCATCTAGCTGCTTTATCTGTTTCTTGTTCTTCCCACCATTTCCAATCACACAAAACTGCTGCTAAAAATATGATTATTGTTCACCATGCACACCATGTGCACCATGCACACCATGTTCACCATGCACACCATGCACATAAAATAAAAAACAGCAGGAGAATGTAAACAATCACAGAAAAAGAAAGAGCCCATGATTTCTAATTCAACCCCTGAAGTATAAATTATTTTTAGAGAACAGCTAAGTTGTCCTGACCAGGCCTGGTCTTAGGAGTTTTGGCACCCAATGCAAAATACCTTTGCAGAGGGGTACAAAATATCTTTGCTGGTGGGGCCCACCACCACAGCAACCTTACTCACCAGAACAAGTGGCAGTGGCAAGACACCCACCACAATCAACTGCTTTACAATGCGGGATTTCAGGCCAGTCATACCCAGGGGCAGGCAGTCCATCCAGTGGCAATGTTTCACTTGCCACACTCTTTTCATGACAACTTGACATGGAAAATTCCATGTTGGAGTGTGAGTGATGGAGTGAGGTACCAGCTGTGGCTGTTGGCTCTCTGTTCCAGTTCAGGACCCAGGCATGGGGCTTGATTTGCCCAAATTACCTTAAGGCCAGCCCTGTCTCCTGCACTAATGATAAACTGGACATGGAGAATGTGAAGATGTGAGATGCTGGGAAGGATGCAAATACCATATCTTACTGTTTTGGGTGGATTTTGTTTTCAAGTGAGGGAGTGTCTTCTGGTCCAGATGTCATCAAAATCTAAGCAAACAAGAAGTCTGAGCAAAAAACTGAGAAGCTCAACCCTGTACTTTCAAAACTTGTTTCTTCCTATTAGTCTAGAAATAGGAAACTGTTATACTTTTTTCTGAGTTGCAGCTTTTAGAAAATACTTACCCCAATGATTAATCTGGCCCTGGCCCTTAAATTTCTCTTTGATAGCTCCTCCCTGGAAAACAGATGTTTCTTTATCGCCCATTATTTATTCACTTAATAGCACTAATCCAGGGAAGGGGAATTCCTGAGGAAATCAGCTGCTGCTCCTGGCAGAGACCTGCCACAGCCGAATCCTTTCTTTTTGACATGTACATATGACTCTTTGGAACAAAGCTCTGAGCCTCTCTGCTTAATTAATATAATCCAGGCAAGACAGATAAAAGCAGCTCCTTTCACAAGTGCTCAGAAAAGGCGTGTTGTAGACTAAGTCCTGACGTCTGATGCTTCCCACCTCTTCCTTTGCACACAGCTTTGGCGACAATGTATTCATTCTAGGTACACCCCGAGAGACCCAGCCTGTCCAATAAGGAGGACCATTTTTTGAAACCTAGATGTGCCAGTTGAACAAGGGAGGAGATAGACAGTGAAGCCATGCATTATAATGAGAGCTGGCACATTGGAAGCACACCGCATCAGAGAAAATGTGCAGAAAATGGACTTTACACTGAAAGAACAGCTGGCCTTCTAATGAACGCCCACTCTGCCCGCCCAGAAGCTGCATTGCTTGACATATATTATGGCTTGCACATTACATGTGTTTGAGGGCAGGGGTTCTTTGTGAAACTGCTATGATTTGCGTGAAGGGGTGGAAAGGATTATTTTCTTTCCTCTAAAATAAATGTCAACTATACTGTGTGGCACAGACTTGTTGGTGTCCCCAAATAGCCTTTGTTGATCAAGACTCTGCTAGCACACAGTGCCACATACCAGCTGCCCTATAACCAGCAGATCTGGGAAACAAACTCCCAGATAGGGAAGGATGATGTGTAGGGCTCTATTAGTCAAAGGGAGAAAGTCAAGTGAACAGAAAATAAATATAACACCACAGAGGTTGATCCAGGAGTTTCTTCTTTCCAGATTACCTGTTGAAAGCCAGTCAACCTTTTAAATATGCACCACATAGGAAGGTATATGTGTAAGACACCAGGTTCTCAAATCAGCCAGTTCTCAAATAACCAAACCCAACAGATCCTGATTCCACATAGCCTTTGGAATGCAAATAAATATATTTAGGAACTTAGGAAAGCTCCCTCAATACAGAGCTTCAGGCGGAGCCTTAAAACCTTTTATTTTAAAAAAGCGTTTTAAACGGGGCAGAGGGTGGGGGGCAGTGTGTTAGTGTTTTATTTTATTGTTTTAACAAATGTCTTTTAGCTTGTTTTTAATTGTTCCTAGTCTAATTATTCTAATTGTATTTTAATTGTATTTTAATTATGTTTTAATTTGTATTTATTAGCAATTTTAATGATGTTTTATTCTTCTGTGTTAGCCGCGTTGGGCTCCCCCTTATGGGGGAGGAAAGGCGGGGTATAAATTGAGTTAAATAAAAAAAAATACCTATAGGCACAAAATGTAGCTTTGGACATTGGGCAGAAGGATGAAATTGCCACTTGTTTCTAGGTTATGGAACCACAGCTGGACCCTGAAAATGGTGGTAAGAGGCTCAGGAAAGGAAGGGTGAACTGTTTGTATGTCAAAAAACCTTGTGGATGGAGGTCTGCCCACTTAGGTGAGCCTTTGCTTCGCAGTCTTCATCATTGTGTTGCGGTCTCACTGCTGATTGGCGAATGCCCTGCACTGTCCCTGAAGGCTTGCTTATGCTGTCCCACAGAGCCATGCCTCACAGTCTGGGAACTACTGGCTTAGGTAGTTG